>NC_051171.1:125992281-126592281 GCF_013339725.1 Rhipicephalus microplus | reverse complement strand
ATAGGTAATGGTGCACTTCAAGTTGTAAAAGAGTATGTATACTTAGGGCAGGTAATAACCACGGAGCCGAACCAAGATACTGAAGTAACTAGAATAATAAGAATGGGGTGGAGCACATTTGGCAAGCACTCTCAAATTATGACAGGTAGATTGACACTATTCCTCAAGAGGAAGGTATATAACAGCTGTATCTTGCCGGTACTTAGCTACGGAGCAGAAACCTGGAGACTTACAAAGAGGGTTCTGCTTAAATTGAGGGCTACGCAGTGAGCAATGGAAAGAAAAATGGCAGATGTAACCTTAAGAGACAAGACGAGGGCAGAATGGATCAGGCAACAAACGGGGGTTAAGGATATCGTGGTTGAAATCAAGATGATGAAGTGGACATGGGCCGGGCATGTAGCGCGTAGACAGGATAACCGCTGGTCATTAAGGGTAACTGACTGGATTCTCAGAGAAGGCAAGTGGGTTATGGGGAGACAGAAGGTTAGGTGGGCAGATGAGATTAAAAAGTTTGCGGGTATAAATTGGCAGCAGCAAGCACAGGACCGAGTTAAGTAGCGGAACATGGGAGAGGCCTTTGTCCGACAGTAGACGTAGTCAGGCTGATGATGATGATGACTTCATCACAGGAGTTTATCACCTCACGTATCGCCTGCCGAAAAAAGATCGCTGCGTATCCATGGAGTGCATGATGATGAGTGGGGTGAAGCAACCGGCAGTCCGCCCGCGCTTCCATCCGTCCGTCCGTTCTTGCTTCCGTGTGTTCGTTCGTCCGTCCTTGTGTTCATCCGTTCGTGCGTCGGTCCATGCGTCCGTCCCTGCTTTCGTCTGTGCGTTGGTTGGTGCGTCCGTCTATCCATGCGTCCGTCTGTCCGTGCGTCTGTCCATCCTTCCGTCCATCTAGTGAACACTCCAAGCCCCACCATCTCGCATCTTTTCATCATATATTCATTATATAGAAGTACCGCCATCCAGCGGACATTCCAAGGACTAAACAAGAGGTGGCATGGCCAGACTAGAGGAGCGGCACGCGCACACTCTTTTACGGCCTGCGCTCTGTCTCTAGTTCCCCCCTTTCTCCACCGCTAGTTCATGGCGCGGCGGCCCAAACCTCACTAAACCTTGTAAAAATTAAGGAGGTTACGCCCAGCGAGTTTAACGTGGCAACCTTTTCTGGACAGATAGTGCTCAAAGTGCACCCTTCTTAGATTTTTTTTAGTAAGCATCAAATGCAAGGCAAATTTATTGGAGATTGACACATCGATACCCGTCTCTGTAGGTTATTTCATTAGAAACAACTATCCTTTTATTTATGATTAACGTGCACGGGTTTCCTCCTCAATTCAAGAGAGTGCGTGCGTCCCGCTCCTCTGATCCGGCCGTGGAAGCGACCAACAACAACAACAACAACAACAACAACAACAACAACAACAACAACAACAACAACAACAACAACAACATACATACATACATACATACATACATACATACATACATACATACATACATACATACATACATACATACATACATACATACATCCATACATCGTGGACGCACGACCCTCGGCTTAAGGAGCTTCGCCCCTAACATAGAATCCGTCAAGTACGAGTCGAGATTGGATATCTTTAGCACGCTCTTTCATTTCATAACAGGAAGCATGCTCAAAGAAACGTAGGGGTGATGACAAGGGGCAAGTAACTGCGCCAATTCGTCAGCGCACATCCTCACCTTGAGCACTTTCAGTGCATTTTAGGGGCGAAACCCCTCAAGACCGCAGAATGTCTGTCCGGTGTCTACAGAAGATATAGCGCAGGCGCATGTTGCACAAACTGGAACATTCGTGAACAGCAAAAAAAGTTATCAAAAGTCTGTTTACCAGGACCAACAAAATAAAAGGCCACAACAGCATAGAAACATCGATATTTAACCACCCATCAATCAAAGCAAACCACAGAAGAAAAACAAACTAAGAAGAAAATAAAAGGCTGAAGTAGAGAATTGGACGGAATTTCGTCTGGTCAAAAAGTAATGACATTGTAGACATAAAAAGACAGGACGCCTACCAAGAGGGCGTCAAAAATGTAATAAGATAATAATGTAATATTGTTCTTATTACACATTGGGCACCCTCTTGGTCGGAGTACTGTTTTTTAATGTCTACAAAATAAAAGGCTGTTAACCAGAACACAATAGAAGACCACTATTCATGATCCGATGCACACTGTTTCGCTCCATTCAAGAGCATTCATTTAGTAATTATGTGTGATCACGTGGCGCTCGGCCATTGAAGTAATTATGTCCCACAATGCTTGTATCACTAAATAACCATGGACTTAGTGTTTATGGCACTGCCGTTTGGGTTAATGGCAAAATTTGTTGATCATAATCAAGTACAAATTCTAGGCTGCGTACTACTAACACGTTTTCTTTTGTGGCTCATAAAGGGAAAAGAAGAGAAAACTGAGCCCCGTAACTGTCTGCATCAGGTGCGACACCTCAACAGTAGCTCACAAGGGATGGAGGTAAGGGGGGAGATTAAAAGGATAGGATTAAAAGGCATATACAGAGAGAGAGAGGAAGGAGATAGTGAGGCGAAGGGACAGCGAGCGACGGAAGTAAAGAGAATATAGGAAAGATGACCACGGTCGCAGGAGTCCGAGGACGGGGCACCACTCGACGAGAGCTCTTGTCGGCGTCAGGAGATGGCGTAGGGCTAATCCAGTCGGCCAGAGCTACGCTCTCGTCGTCGTGGGAGATCGCGAGGGCACAACCATTCGGCACGGAATTTAGCGAGCGAGTCCCTAGCACGTCTTCTGAGGCCCCGACTAACGATCAGCAACGTTTTCAGACCATGCTGAAAAAAGTTGTAGCAGGGCACCACTGAATGTGCCACAAAGAGAAACGTTTTATAAGTTCAGAATAATCCGTACCTTCAAAATTCAATTTACGCCCTGCTAAAAGGTTGATTATAAGGATAAATTACTAGAATACTAGCATTACCAGGAATTACCAAACTACCAGAGAACATTAATAAAAGAGAATCTTAACTGGTTGAATTTAGAAACACAGCGCCGGTACATCAGTGTGGCGTCTTGAATTTCTAAACATTAGATGCAGAGCAGCTCATTGATTCACGTGTGTGACGCCGTAGGTACGTACGTCCGTACGAACGCGCCCCAACGCGTTCCCGTCGCCGCACGTGTTGGAGCGGTTCTAAGTAGGTCACGCCGCAACTGCGCGCTGACGTCACGCTCTCCTCGCACGCTTCCCCTACATGTGCGTGCTCACGTCACCCTCTCCTTCACTCACAGCACGCTGGCCACAGCGCCCGCGGCTGCCACCAGCTTGACTGATAAACCGCTTGCCACAGTGAAGCGTGTCTTCCTCCCATCACGCTAGTTTCCTTTTTTTCTTTCTAGGGGACATTCGACGGAAAAAATTTTGGTCTGTCTGTCTGTACATTTATCTGTTTGTCCGCCCTTAACGATACTTCAAACGGCCGACCCCACCCGCAGCGCCCACCAATGTTGCCCAAAATTCAGCGTTCATACTTGTGTGATTGTTAATTAAAAAGCAATTACTGCGCATATCTGAAGCACCATAACAACACGTTGACGTTTTGTATGTGTGTCTTTATACGAGATAAGGCACGCACAACTAATTCTAGGACCGTAGCGTTTATCACGCTGCTCTGACAGTGCAACGCGATCCTCAAAAAGGCAAGTGTTACCAACGCTTCGCTAAAACGACACGGTGGCGGCCCCTGTCCGTCACTTTGCGTTCTACAACTTATCGCCTCCGAGAATGGCACGCATCTTTCTCCGCAGGCGCGCAGGCCTTCCTTTGTTTTCGCAGATAACTGCCAGATGGCGCTCGTGGCTAACGTGCCTTAGAGTTACTGTATATGCTACCTTTAGGTTGCATATACAGTAACTCTAACGTGCCTCGATGCGCTCGTTCGCCTCCGCTGCACGCTCGAGGCACTCTAACGCAGCGCCTCCAGAATACCATTCACCGATTTTCTTGCGCGGAACATCAAGTGAATGTTTTGTTCACTCTCTCCAGACGCAAGACTATAGTCTTTTGATGGCATCTGCAATATACCAAGCAGATCCGGGGCCATTTTTTTCCTCCTTAATTTCATTCTCCCCCCCCCTCCGTTTCTTTTTAGCCTACTTTTTTTCTTTACTCTAACTGCTGCTTCGTTTCCCCTTGAGTGTATCGGTTGAGGTGTCCTCACATGAGACACAGTTATCGTGCACTCCACACACCATTTTCGTACCTTTCCACCTTTTTTTTCTTTTTTCACTAAATAATCACCCCCCCCCCCTGCTCACAATACACTCAACCGCCCGTCGAGTGGAAACTCTTTCGGCTCGTTGTGCGATGAAACTTTCACGAAACCCAACCCGTTTCCCGTGTCTTTGCGTTTCAAACAAACGTTTACTCGAGTAAACGTTTCAACGAATTTCGCTTCAAACTATTTTTCCAGCACCCGCGTCGACGCCCGTTCCAACCGGGTCAACGCCGTGCGGACCGCTGCTGCTTCGCATCCCATCAGGGTTCCTTTCGGGGGATGGTCCATAATTTTCTCCATGACCACTGCAGGTGGGACAGTGGAAGATAGCGAAACTAGTTGAGATCAGCATTTGGCCGTCTGCATTTTGGTATTTGTTTACTTGTACGCGTTTGGTAATTACCAAACCGAAAAGACAGTCGCCAGGAACATACTCGCCAAAAGTTCCGCAGACCTATAGAGTCGCTCATACTATCGCTCGCGTGACCAGCTGGAACTCTCAGGGCGTCTGAAACACGTGGCTTGCGAACCCCTCACTTGCGGCCCGCGCCCCTCACATGACAGTCTTCACCCCATTTGCTTTTTGTTAGTCACTCACACATCAGCTAGACAGACGTTACTGGTTTAAAGGGTTGTTCTCGTGAGGCACCGCATGTGGTCAATTTGAGCTGAAGCGTAATTGTGAAACATAAACGAATAGAGAGCCGAATAAGAGTGCAGATTTCAGCGATTGTGGCGATCTGTATCGACTTGATGGAATCCTGGCGCCGTATCCTTCAGAAATGGCTCACACATGAGATTTGGGAAGGAGTTCTTTTCAAATGGTAACGTACGTTCCGCAACTCCATGAAACGCTGCATGTGCTGGCAACAGTGGTCGAAAGAACAGAGATGGCCGTGCTTAATGGGGTCAACGTGGCACTTTCGCATGGAGCTGTGCTGAAGTTCATCAATTGCGGCGTCGGATCGGTTGCTTCGGCGAAGACGAAAGGGTGCTGGCCGCCTCATTTTCATCGGCATAAAGGATTGCACAGGTGAAACAGCGGAAATAGTTGCGATGTGCGTGCAAACATTGAGCTTCTTTGGCGAACCGTTTCAGACTTACTTGAAGAGCCCCGCCACGGTGCACGGTCTAGTGGCTAAGGTACTCGGCTGCTGACCCGCAGGTCGCGGGTTCGAATCCCGGCTGCGGTGGCTGCATTTCCGATGGAGGCGGAAATGTTGTAGGCCCGTGTGCTCAGATTTGGGTGCACGTTAAAGAACACCAGGCGGTCGAAATTTCCGGAGCCCTCCACTACGGCGTCTCTCGTAATCATATGGTGGTTTTTGGACGTTAAACCCAACATATCAATCAATCAGATTTACTTGAAGAACCTGTCTAGCGAGCCTGAAGTGGGAGAAGGCAACTGCTAATGTGTAGCGGGCCCCTCTAAAGGATGCTAGCACTTTTGCGCTGCGTTGGTGCACTGCTACAGGGAAGGCCTTATCAGTTTTCGAGGCAACTAAGCCGCGACTAGTGCATGTATTCCATTGAGCTCCGTTATCCCGTAAAAAGCGGAATACGCGCGCGGTTCACTTTATTACAGGACGGAGCTATGCCTGGGCCAGTGTATTTTGATATAAGGCAAATCTTGGTTTCGATTATAATAGAAGTGCTCCTTTCTTTCCGTTCGCCCATCCATGTTATTAAGTTTCTGATGAATAACAGCCGCTTCGCAGCTGGGAGAGCTCTGCTCAAGGGAACAAAGGGAGTGGGTAGAAGGTTGAGTTTTACTATATATATACGCACGAACATACATACAAACACGCTACGCACGCGCGACTTTCGAGCGCGCGCAATTATGTGCGCGTGTGTACACACACGCGACATAAAATGTTCGGGGGGAACAATTACAGCCCCTTAATTTGAGAATGGGTAGCACCACGACTCCGCTAGTAACAGGGGCGCGAAATGTCGGTGCAGCTCCATACAGTGATATAACAGGGACGGGTGCGCTGCAACGAAACTCCCGCTCCCCCTGAAGGAGAACTCTGCGCACGCCTATAGCTGTATGGCCATGCCGGCCGGCGTGATGACAGCCGCTACGAAAGAGTGTTTAATGGTGTTGTATTCGACCAGTCTTCACTTTTATGCTTGGTAAACCTGCTGATTCATGTGTGTAATTCAGACTTCTTTCCATTTCCATTGCGCTTTCGAGTCATGGCAAACGTACAAGGTTAGTGTTATAACACATATACATTAGTGAGCTTGTAAATCTTTAAGTTTCGTTAATGACACTCGAACAAAGGGTCAGCGTATCATGCTGCTTCTTTCCTTCTTTGTCTCGGCTTTTGACCTAGCAGGCGCTCCGGTGTTCTTAGTATAGGGTTTTCCTTTGTTCTTCATACAAATGCCCGCAGTAAGGCTTGCAGTACGCGAGCTCCAACAACAGCCCAACCGCGAGCAACTACCATGTGACCGTGAGGAACAACGCCCAGGAGAGGCGAAGACTGCCTACCCTGACCGTCCTTGCTGTCGCCGTTGTGGCCGCCTTAACTCTGCTCGTCTACGTCCTGCCAGCGCCACGGCTGGTGCGCCTTCCCACGAGCTATTCCCGAGCCGCCACCACGCGGCACACGGGGCCCGAACCGCAGCATCGACCCGTGCCACGCCTTTGAGGCGTACGTGTGCTCAGCGTGGGCGCCCGATGCCCGGCATCCCGCCCCTTCCAACGCATTCGACGACCTCGCCATAGCCTGAATGGACGGACTAGACAAACTGCTCGACCGAGCAGTGCGAAAGATACCGGCGGCCAGGAAGCCTCAGGCTCTGTTCAGAACTGCATCGCCTCAACTTCTGGTAGGGCGAATACGGAGGATAGGCAGCTCTTCCGTAAGTTTCTCTGGGAACTGAGACTGTCGTGGCCAGAGGACTCAGCGGCCAGCGATAATGTTAATGTGGCAAGTGCGTTGGTCAACCTCGCATGCGCTGAACTGGCGCGTGTCTCTGTGGCTCTGCATTCGCGTGACGCGTCATCCTGTCCTACCATGGCGCTCGCCGAATTGTGTTCCTTTCCGGCCGGAAGAGTGACGTACGTCTGTTCGCCGCGAAACGCGCATTATGGCGACAGGCAGTTACGAAAGGTAAAGTGAATGTCAATCGTCTAGTGTCGTTCGTCATACGAGAAGTTGCTCTGTTTAGATGTCGCGGAAGTGCGGGTCTACGCGTTGGTTCTGATCTCTTATTTCTCAAATCGCTGTCTTCTATTTTCGTATTTCTTTGCCAGTAAATACCGCCAGTTCTCTCGTCCCAAGTATTAATTAGGCTCCCTCCCGCCATTTACATCACTCTTCACTTGAATCGACTAAATGCGGGGCTACACTTGCGGATACGCAGTTTCGTAAGTAATGAAAGAAGAATGGCCGACTAAATACAATACTGCTTTCAATCTCGATCCCGTGGAATTGAGCCACTCGCCAATATTCTTTGCTCACACTGACGTTCGGGGTGACACGCGCAACGCGTCTGTGCAGGTACACATTTGTAACAGGCCGCCCGCCCAGGCCCGACGTCGATGAAGCCACAAACAGAAGCGCCGAATTTCAGGGACACGCTGTAAACATTCTCCACGAGATTGCAACGCTCAAGTCCCGTTACTACACCTCCCTGTTCAACCTTTGTGATTTAGAACTACGGCAGTCTGAGCTCGACTACGGAACCTGGCTAGTGGCGCGTTACGCGACCTCCTACAAACGTACGCGCCGTTGGCGCACGACGACATTGGGAAGTTTTAGAATGACGTTTGCAGAGGCTGCAGGCATAGCGGGTGCCATATGAGCTTTAGAATAGCGTTTTCCCTTCTGAAAACTGCAACGCACAATCGCAGCAACACCGTAGCCTCGAAACCAGCGTTTGTGGGCCGCACACGCCGCCCACTATTTCGGATTTATTGCGGGCGGGCCACGAACACGAACAGCTGCTCGCGTTACGACGCATGCGCAGAGGCCGCGCCTGCGCCGCAAGGGCTCACGGTGCGCTATAAAATAACTATATATTTATCCTAGCGGACGCTCAGCTGCACGCGGTCACCAACTTCCTCAGCACTACGGGCAGCGCGGACATCCTGTAGCACATCTAGTATTTCGTGCAGACGTACTACCAGTTTCTCTTCAACCGCGAACTCCTCATAGACGACGTGGTAGATGTAGCTGACGCGTTCGAGTACACGTCGAGCCACCTGCGAACGCTGTGCGCAATGGAGGTCGATGCCGTCTACAGCCACCCTCCAGGGCCCGTGTTGACTTCGTCCTTCGCACCATCACACAGAAGGCTTCCAACCTCTTGAACGAGGCGTCATAGCTGGTCCAGGACTCCCGGCTGTTCTTGGCGCTCATACTGGAGTCCGCGTCAGCACGTCTCTGGCCTCCAGAGCTAGCGACGTCGTCTGGCAAGGGCTCTACAGAAGAAGCCAGTGCGTTCGAAAAGCTCCGTGCCTCCCGTCCAGAGGGCGAGGCGAGTACCGTAGACTTTTGGATCAAGGCCCGCTACTGTCTTCACAGACGACTGATGACCGTGGGGGGACGCCAGTATAACGCGGAGGCGCTACTACCCAACCTGACGCCCAATCTGATCGACTATGAGCTGCAGCTGAACGTGGTCGACGTCGCCGTCGCGGGGTTGGCCACTACCTTGTACTACGAGCAAGGGGCATTGGGCATGCTTTATGGTGGCTTCGGCTTTCTGTTCTCGCTCGCGCTGATGAGCACGCTGGGAGAGACGTGCCATTGTGTGCACCCGAACGGAAGCGTCAGCCAGTCGGGGTCCTGGATTTCCCGGAATGCCACCGCGGCGCTAGAGCTCAAGCAGCCGTGCAGAGAAGACCCAAGCCAGGCAACGAAGTGTGCCCGTGTCAGCAAAGTCGCGGCTGTGGAGCTGTCGCACTCTGTCTTCCTCAAGCAACTGCTCCATAGCTACCAGTTGAACCTGATCGTCGAGCTTAATGATTCTTGACGACACTCTGTCGAATGACCTGCCCTGGTAAAGGTGACAAGGTCATAGCATGGCCCATAAGAGACTGTAAGGAACTTATGACAAACGTCAAAGGATTCTCAAAGTCTTCAACTGCCACGAAGAACAAATGCAGTTTCTTTGACTTGGCATAGAATCCCCTTGAATTACGAACAAAAGTGTTGATGTCCAATCGCTTTTCAATAGACATACTTGCGACGTATCTGTTCTACCCAGCAATAACTTTTTTGTTGCTATTTATATGCATTTTTGATTCATTATTTCTTCCCATTTAGGGGCTCAGATCCAAGTTTTTTTGTCTCAAAGGTGTCTATTGGAAAATTGTAGTTTACATTATATGTACTCGTACAAATCTTTTCTCAGGGATATCAATTTGGCAGGAGCAGTGCCAGGATTTTTGGGGACATGCACAGATGACGAGTGAGTTTCTTCGGCGAAGAGGACATCACTCTTTCGGGATTTTCTAGAGATGAATCGTACACGTTTACATACTCCACAGTAACTGGATTTCGCAAGTATGCACTGGTGAAAAGCTTTTTTCAGATATTTAAAATGGGTTCCGGTCAATATGATGATTTCGCGTTCAAGTATGCCTTCACGGCATCGTGAATTGCGCATTATCAAGTGATTTCATGACAGGTCAAGTAACGATACAGTGAAAACACTGTCAGGCAGTTCACAAGCGAAAAAAAATGTACTTGTATTCATTCTTTTAGAATGCCCAAATTAGAGGTCAAGGAGCTAGCTATCAGATGCCCCGCCACGGTGGTCTAGTGGCTAAGGTACTCGGCTGCTGACCCGCAGGTCGCGGGATCAAATCCCGGCGGTGGCGGCTGCATTTCCGATGGAGGCGGAAATGTTGTAGGCCCGTGCACTCAGATTTGGGTGCACGTTAAAGAACCCCAGGTGGTCACAATTTCCGGAGCCCTCCACTACGGCGTCTCTCATAATCAAATAGTGGTTTTGGGACGTTAAACCCCACAAATAAATCAATCAAGGAGCTATCAGATATCGTGAAGCATTCGATATATTGAATATGGAAATGGACAAGTATTTGATACACTTTCATACTTTTGCATAATATAAATAATTCAACTGATCCAGAGTCGTCTATAGAAGCATGCGAATTCCCCGAGATCACTTAGTACCTGCTGTGGAGTGTAGCATGCATATAATACTAACAATGTTTTTAAAGCTGCTTTTGAAACAGTATGTGGGAAAATTAGTGTGTCATGCAACTTCATTTCATATGGCAAGGGTACATTCTCGGTACCTCTATTCCTCAGAAGCCACAAACCTTAGGGGCCCCCATTACCAGCTTCATTTTGTTCTAGACTTGTAGTAAGAGAACTGTGTTTAAATACACTTCAAGATTTTCACCATCCCAACCACAGATTCACTTTCAGTGTCGAAAGTGGATCCTTGGAGCAATGGTGATAGGTGATACAAAAGGAGACGTCAATGGGCGAATTACTGTGGCATCTAACATCTTTTCAAGTTCTTTTGGCCACGCTTTTCTCTCGCATCAAGTTATATGGTTTTTTCTCACAGTTGTTTTGTTCTAAAGCTACACTTTATGGTAGCTGGTGGATATCCTCCCAAGCAAACCAGTTCATGGTACAATTGCCGAATGAAACTACTTTGGTTCACTATCCGCAGGTAATCTTAGTGTTCCGGCTCCACATTGTCAGCTTGTGTATTTACAGACGCTGCATTGTCCCAATAAATATTCAGTTTCAACAGCTTCATATCTGGACGAGAAAGGAGGAAGTCATACGCCATGTGGTCTAAAACTACCAGGGCAGTACTTCTGCAGTTCTATAGACTGATACATTATTTTCAGGCGAGCCCACTCTCAATACTCGTTCATGCTTGCATTGCATCTAGGCACAAGAACCCACCTCACCCGGAATACATCTTTATCATTAGCATTGCTTTTCTTAAGGATAGATACAAGTGCTTCACTATCAGTGCTCGCATGCATTGCCCACTGACCTCCAGATCTACATGCAACAAGCTTGGAGAAGTCAAACAGCCTCATTTAGTGTCTTAGGGTCAGCCTGAGAACCATCATACAGTAGTTCTGCTAATATATATGGAATGCATTCCTCAGTCATGGACTTCATCTCGATGATGTGCAACGATGCGTGGCGACTTGCCGCTTGCAAAGTCTTTGGTGGCCGCATACGAAACTTTCAGTCTTCTGATGTTCCTGTCCCTTGAACATCTCTGCGTGACATTGCTATCCTCTCCGTCCAATGACAGGCCGTATTTTGGAGTGACTGCAGTGATATTTCCTGCGTTTTTGGCGTTCTAGCTTCAACCTGATTGATTTGTGGGGCTTAACGTCCCAAAACCACCATATGATTATGAGAGACGCCGTAGTGGAGGACTCCGGAAATTTTGACCACCTGGGGTTCTTTAACGTGCACCCAAATCTGAGCACACGGGCCTACGACATTTCCGCCTCCATCGGAAATGCAGCCGCCGCAGCCGGGATTTGAACCCGCGACCTGCGGGTCAGCAGCCGAGTACCTTAGCCACTAGACCACCGCGGCGGGGCGTTCTAGCTTCAACCTGTGCAGCCATGTATGAGGAGTGTTATAACAGAAGTCAGTGGAAGGTCCGGCTCTGCAAGGAGGAACGATTCACGCTTCTTAAAAAGAAATACTACTCAATAACTGGTCCATAACTCTAACAGTAAAAAATGGCTTGATCCCACAACTAAAGCGGGCTCCCTGGTCATAACTCCAACAGTACAAAATGGCTTGATCCCACAGCTCAAGCAGGCTCTAATGGAATCGTGAGATGAAGCTCTCCTTCCACGCACACCATGCATCCCATTCATATCTTATAATAAGCAACTTGTACCAGTTTTGTGTGATGACAGTTAAAAACGGGAGCATTTATCTCACTCATTGTTTCTCTGTGGCCATGTTGTTCTGTCTTCAGGCATATTCAAACAAAATAATCAATGCCTCATCAAAAGTCTCGGGATTCACTACCTCAGAAAGACGGCTGTATTTCAGGCTTAAAGCTGATAAAAAGGTCTGAATCATTTCATTTTGCTGGCAAACTTGTTTCTGCTGAGCTCGAATCACCTGAAGAACAATGGAGAGTTCTGCATGGGAAGCTGGCTCTGATGCAGCTGGTTTCTCTAGCTTCGATGTCACAAGGCGGTTAAAAAGGGAGACTTGAAGATTCATTTTCATAGACCCTTTTTTTTCGAGTTCTTCGAGCTCTTCCAGAGGCATGGACACTTTCTCGAGAACTGTAAAGAAGTGTAGAGCTCACCTGTCGTCACATAGACGAAAAGGTCGAATGGCGGACCTTATGGGAGCATGTACCTTGTGAAGATCAGGCTGTCTGTGGCTGGCTGAGTAAAAAAGGTAATACACATCACATATCGTGAAAGCCGACTGTGCCATGGAATAAGTTTGATAGAACAACATTGAGTCTTCTTGGTTCAGACAGATCATGAAAGCCGACTGTGCCATGGAATAAGTTCGATAGAACAACATTGAGTCTTCTTGGTTCAGTGATTAAGTGAACTTTTATAACACATTTACATAGGCTGTTATGCCTGCGAGTCCACATCGAACGTCCATGCCTCCGAAAAAGGCAATCTGTGTCAAGGCCAGCACGCGAGCCCGCCTGACGCGAACAACTCAACGGCGTCATCACGCAGCGCCACCTCTCTGTCGCGCGACGCACAGCGAGCCACCTCAGCCAACGACCCCGTTGGAGCGATAGGCGCCTTCCTTTCTGGCGAGTCTTACGCAATGCGTGACGACGTCACTCGTCCTTGGCTGCAGCCACGTGCAGTGCAGCGGCTCCAGATTCGATGAAAATGACGCGGCCCAGCGGTGACACCATTGGAGGATTCTGACCTTACGGCCAGCGCCGCTTCTGGTTGGACATTTGGTTTCTCAAAGAATCCACCCGGTGTATATAAAAAAGCCCTGTGGCGCGTCGCGAGCAGTAGACCTATGTGTCAGAGAAGAGAGCTCGGCTCTTCGAGTCTCTAAACTGTCGGCCCCAGTGCCGAATTTGTAACGCCTCTGTATATATGCTGTACATAAACCTTGTTTAACTCCCCGTCGTCTCGTCCGCTCGTCTATCAGCTCTGCGCAGAAGCAGTCGCGAGCTGAGAAACCCACTCTACCAAACGGCTGGTGACCTTCCCGGTGGAGTTCGAAGCAGTGGCGCCTTCCGGACCATGTTGGCGTCGCCGTCTTTCCTAACAGTGGTGTCAGCGGCGAGATTCGTGGCGCCCTTCCCAACGCCTCTTCTAGAAGACGCCTGCCGCATGAGGAGAAAAACGGCTGTCACACCCTTTCTCTCCTTTATTTTAGAATGTTCTCGGTCGCTAGCGTCACCTGTGGCGGACGGTGCAACAACGCCACACTTTGCATAGCCTCCGAAATAGCAGTGTACAGTTGCAGGTCTCGAACAACTCTCGACTGACGCGCCCCTAAGGGCCGCCGGTGAAAAACGTTTAGCAAACGACGTTCGCGCAGCGCGCAGAAAAAAGCGCACGGCGTGCGGTTCCGCTTGATAATTACTGCAGACGAACAAGCAAATAACTCGTATTATAGCAAAATTGGACGCAGGAATGATAAATAATAAGTTTTAGGACAGTGGAAAGTATTTTACATCGTCTTTTCAACTGCTTTTGTCGTTTCGTACGGGAAATCACGACCGCTAGCAGACGTACATTGCATTGTAGCGCGAGTGCTAGGGGTGCGCACGCTTGCATTACTGGTAGTACTTGCATTTTTTTTTCGAAAGGTTTGTACCTACTACTTGTGTTGTGCGTGCGTCCGGTCCAACCATATACACTCGGACATGCGCTATTGTTGCGTGCCAAAGTGCAGGTCTGGTCAGCGGCGAAAACAAGATGGCGTATTTTTTCATGAGATACCGGCTGAGAGCACTTCACGCGAGCGATGGTTAACGACCATTTCAAGAGAAGAGTGAGTGCCAAACAGTACCTCAAACTACTCAGTGGTATGTAGTCTGCACTTTCTTCCATCTGACTTCAAAGACGGTTGCACAAGACGACTTTTAAAACCGGGTGCTGTTCCAAGCGTGTTTGACGACCCGATTTGCGAGACTGTGGACATCGAAAGGGTCGCAGTAAAGCGGGATGAAGAATACGGAAAAGAAAGCGTGAGCCTTCTCCGAGCAACAACGGCAGCCACGACGACAATGATACCGCAGCCTTGTCGAGCAGAGCACAGCGTGCAGAACACAGCGCAGAGCACAGCGCGCGGCTGAACGTCAGCAGCAGCCGACGCGGTGTGGTACCGCCCGCTGCCGGGATAATGGATGGATGGATGTACCCTTTAGATCGGGCAGTGGCTAGCGCCACTAAGCCGTAATACCTAATGAACCAAAAACTATATTTATTTTTTTTTCTTAAAAAGCGAGTTTGAGGATTCGTACTTTGCAGTGAAGAGTTTAATTTTCACTCGTGCCTTGACTTTAGCCACCAATCAGATAACCTCCTTCTAGTTAAGTCTACCCGCTTAAAGTCTATTTTGCCCTCCCGGTCCCTAAACCCCAGTGCTTTGAGAAACTCTGCGCCATCATCCTGAACTATAGGGTGAAGCGCTTTACAGAACATTATCAAGTGTTCGGCAGTTTCTTCTTCCTCTCCACACGCACTGCATACTGTGTCTACCCCTTCGTATTTGGCCCGATATGTCTTGGTTCGCAGTACTCCCGTCCTGGCCTCAAACAGTAGAGAACTACCCCGAGTATTATCATAGATCCTTTCCTTGGCAATTTCCTGCTTAAAAGTTCGATAGATCTCTAGTGCGGACTTCTCAATCATGCCCATTCTCCACATGTCAGTCTCTGTTTCCTTCACTTTCTTCTTAACCAATAGTTCTTTTTGGTTTGGCCACCTGCTGGTTTCTAAGTATTTACCAGTCAACTTCCTGGTTCGCTTCCTCCATTTTGTATCGACATTCTTCATGTACAAGTAGCTGAAAACCTTCCTAGCCCAACGCTCTTCCCCCATTTCTCTCAATCGCTTCTCAAATTTTATCTTGCTGCTAGCTTCCCTGCCCTCAAATGATGTCCATCCCATATCACCTTGTACTCCCTGATTTGGTGTATTCCCGTGAGCTCCTAAAGCAAGCCTACCTATTCCACGTTGCTTAATTTCCGATCTTGCTTGAACTTCTGATCTCATGCACAAGACCGCATTGCCGAACGTCAGCCCAGGAACCATGACCCCTTTCCATATTCCTCTCACAACATCATACCTATTGTAATTCCACAGTTCCCTATTTTTCATGACTGCTGAATTCCTGCTACCTTTAGTCGTCACGTATATTTCGTGTTCTCTCAGATACTCGGTCCCATTGCTTATCCATACGCCCAGATATTTGTATTTATCTGTCATCTCTAGCGTGACCTCCTGTATTCTAAGCTCACTACCTTCGTTGTCATTGAAAATCATGACTGCTGATTTTTCTTTACTGAATCTAAAATCTAACCTATCGCCCTCATTACCGCAGATGTCCATCAATCTCTGCAAATCTTCCTTGTTGTTGGCCATTAGCACTATATCATCTGCGTACATTAATGCTGGTAGTGCCTGATCAATAAGTTTTCCTTGTTTGACTAAAGAGAGGTTGAAGCCCAGTCCATTTCACTCTAATTTGGCCTCTAATCCTTGTAGGTACATCATGAATAATAAGGGTGACAGGGAGCACCCCTGCCTAAGCCCCCGTTTTACCTCTGCAGGCTCGGATACCTGTTTTTCACACTTTATAACTACCTTATTACCTTTATAGATACCCTTTAAAAGATTAGTGACTACATGTTTCACGCCTAGTGTGTCCAGTATTCCCCACAATTCTTCTTGAACCACGCTATCGTACGCTCGATAGCGTGGTTATAATAGTCTCGGTCGCGAGCGCCACCGCGCGGCGCTTGCTCAAAACTGAAGGTAGGCCAACTCCGCTGGGAGCGCGAGCCATTCCCCAGGCATTGTTTACAGGAGGCGTTGCCCTTCCTAACGTCGTCGCAGGCGCGCTTCGTAACAGTGGTTGGCAGCTGCGAGATCGTCCGGCGTCATCGATGCGGTGAGTGCCTGATGTTTTCCCCTCAGTTCACCAGACTACTCTAGCTAAGGTTATAGTAGTTTTATAGAAGGGCTGTGTGAAGCATTGGTGAGCGAGCTTTGATCGTTTCAAGCCAAGTCAGAGCGCTTTGAAACCAAAGTTAATGCGGAGGGTGTAAACACGGCAGTGTTAAAATTGCTTGCGCGTCTCGCTAGTAGAATTATAGTGGGTACGGCAAGAATTATAGTGGGTACGGCAAGTAGATTCTTAACAGGGGCAAACAACAAGAGGCTAGTGTGAACGATGGAGAACCTTAAAGTGAAGGAACTCATCGAAATTTTTGAGGAACTTGGCCTTACTTTGGGCCGTGCGAAACGAAAGCAAGCGATCCTCGAGATCATGAAGGATGAAGGAGTGTCGGCTGAGGAAGTCGATGAGGCCTGGACGGATATCAAAGCACGCCGCGAGGAAGCCGAAAGGCGAGAAGCTCGCGAACGTGAAGAGGCTGAAAGGCGAGAAGTTCGCGAACGGGAAGGAGCTGAAAGACGAGAACGCCGTGAGGAGGCTGAGAGACGAGAACGCCGTGAGGAGGCTGAGAGACAGGAGTGCCTTGAGTTGAAACGAATAGAATTGGCAATCCTACAGTGTTCGCAGGTGCCTAGCGTAGCTTCTGCGACAGTTCAGGTCAGCGGTCAGAGAATTCACGACCAACTGCCACCGTTCGTAGTAGGCGAGGACATGGCGAAGTATCTCGTCAAGTTTGAACACGTCTGTGAGCGAAATGCTTTGGAGCGGTCTCTTTGGGCGCTGAACGTGTTAGCTCTTCTTCCCGGCGAAGTGTCCGACGCGATAACTTGCTTGTCGAGGGAAGCGTTTGAGAGCTATGACGAGGTTAAGGAAGTGCTCTTGAGACGTTATAAGTTGTCACCCGAGGCTTTCAGGCAAAGGTTTCGGTATATGCTAAAAAGGGGAATGAGTCACACGTTGACTTCACGTTTCGTCTTAAAGCCGATTTAATTGAATGGCTCAAGGGCGAAGGTGTTTATGACGATCGCGATAAAGTGGTAGAATGCATTGCATTGGAGCAATTCTACCGCTGCATCGAGGAGGATGTCAAGCTTTGGCTGCAGGACAAACTTGGTGAAGTATAGCTAAACAAGGCAGCAGAGTTAGCTGAGGAGTATTATACTCGCCGAAAGTTGCATAGCAGGGCAGTGCGCGTTGAAAAGGATGAAAGGAAAGAGGGCTTTTTCAAAGAAACCTAATCAACAGAAACTCGCTCCGCACCGTAATTTCAAGAAGGACCAGTCTCTTACGAAGGACTCTGTCGGGGAAGGGCAAGCGGAAGCGGAAAAATCGAATAAGGTTCCTAAACAACGCACTGATACCACACGGGCGTTTGAATCACGGAAGCCGCTAATCTGCTACAACTGCAAAAAGGAAGGGCACATCGCGATAAACTGTAAGCAAAAGTTTGCTTTTGCAACAATCCGAGAATCGGAAAAGAACATGCGGTTGTTAGAGCGGTACATCCAAAAAATTAGTGTGAATGGGAAAATGTGTCGAACACTTCGAGACTCAGCGGCAACCATGGACGTTGTCCATCCTTCATTGGTGTCTCCGGATGACTTTACAGGAGAATGCGCGTGGATCAGGCAGGTCGCCGAGGAGCAGAGTGCTTGCTTACCAATCGCTACGGTTGTCATTGAAGGCCCGTTTGGTAAGCTTCGCACCGAAGCGGCTGTGTCTGCCGCGCTTCCCGAGCGTTTTCCTTATCTTTTCTAACAACTCGGAGCAGCTTCTCAAAGAGCAGGGTAAATCGTTCTTCCCCAACTTAGCGTACATGGCCCTCACGCTATCGCAAGCGCGGAAGCTTTCGCAGGAGCTTGATCTTGTTCAAT
Source organism: Rhipicephalus microplus (assembly GCF_013339725.1). Lineage (NCBI taxonomy): Eukaryota > Metazoa > Arthropoda > Arachnida > Ixodida > Ixodidae > Rhipicephalus > Rhipicephalus microplus. The sequence continues at coordinate 126,573,991 of NC_051171.1, read as the reverse complement.
GTGGTGAACCATCAAGTGACCTTGGCGACGAGTCGACGGAACCTCAGAGAGGAAATTCCCCTTGAGAGTCATGTGAGCAGTCACTCGAGCGGCCCGTCGCCGAAGCGACTGGCGCGGTTTCCGTAGCAGAGGGAGATGACATGGCGCCATTGGGTCAGAGTGAGAGGGGTGCAAGGCTCTCACCTGTAGCGGAAAGTTGGAGTAAGCTGTCGAGGGTATATTGAGAAACGCTCATTCGAGGGCAGTGTGAGGACCTCTCGATTAAAGCGCTAATGGACAGCGTAAACTTGGGAAAAAAGAAAAAGAATGTTTTTTTTTCTTGAGAAAGCAGGGCTCCTGTATCGGAGCTACACAAATGCGCAAGGTCGCAAGTATGAGCAGCTCTTGGTGCCACAAAAGTATCGTCGCCAACTATTCGAACTGGCGCATGAAAACGCATGGGCAGAGCATCTCGGCATAAAAAAAATCCAAGGCTAGAGTTTTCCTTGAGTTTTCTTGGCCGAAATGCTGGAAGGGTATCGAAGACTTTGTACGCTCATGCGACACTTGTCAGAGAGCGGGGAAATCCACGGACAAGTGGAAGGCACCCATGAAGCTTGTGCCACTTCTCACAAAACCTGTTCGGCGCCTAGTAATTGATATCGTCGGGCCACTGCCAGAGTCAAGGCAAGGTTGTCGGTATATCCTGACGGCTCTCTGTGTAGCCACAAAATTTCCGGAAGCGAGACTACTTAAGAGCCCAATTCCCCTCATGTTGTGGATGCACTGCTATCTATATTTGCACGCATCGGATTTCCTTCTGAAATCCAATGCGACAATGGTAGTGTCTTCACCAGCTGCCTTACCTCTACCTTTGTGGATAAATGTGGAATAAAAGTAGTGCACAGCTCGATCCATCGCCCGCAATCTAATCCGGTACAGCGTATGCATTCCGTTCTGAAACGGATACTGAAAGCTCTTTGCTACGAGCACAAATGCAACTGGGAAGCGTGTATTCCTCCCGCTATGTTCGCTCTGAGATCAGCTCCTCATGAGAGCACTGGTTTTAGCCCTGCAGAGCTTGTGTATGGCAGGAATTTGAGAACACCATTGGGTTCGAATCTCCGCTGCGGCGGCTGCATTTCCGATGGATGCGGAAATGTTGTAGGCCCGTGTGCTCAGATTTGGGTGCACGTTAAAGAACCCCAGGTGGTCGAAATTTCCGGAGCCCTCCACTACGGCGTCTCTCATAATCAAATGGTGGTTTTGGAACGTTAAACCCTGCACATCATCATGAGAACACTATTGTGAATGCTACGCGAGTCCTGGGAGGGATTCGAAGAGGACCCTAGTGTAGTTGCGTATGTTCTAGACCTCCTTCAGAGGCTTGGGAAAACGAAAGATCTAGTGGAAAGCCACATGAACGCTGCACAAGTGTTGTCGAAGGAGTACTACGACAAATCGGCGAAAAAGCGCGCTTTGAAGTAGGAAGCCAGGTAATGCTGCTGCGGCCGTCCAAAAAGAACAAGCTTGAGGTTCATTGGGAAGGGCCTGTTAAAGTAATATCGAAGCTTTCTGAAACCAATTATGAAGTGAAGTTAAGAAGGCGGCCGCACAAAATTTACCACAGTAACTTGATGAAACCATACGTTCAACGTCAAGCGGTCGTAAATCTGCTGTTCAATGCTTCAGAGGAAGAAGGAGCAGAAATTTAGAGTTCTAGTGATGTAATCGAAAGCGGATCGGCGGTAATCTTGGAGCAGTTGAACCTAGAGCCTAGGTTAAATGAAGTCCAGGAGGAGAACCTGAGAGGATTGTTTCCGAGTTTGAAGACGTGTTTTCGGACTGTCCCGAAAACGCGACGGTGATTGAGCACGATACCGAGCTAACCTGTGAGGAGCCAATCCATAGCAAGCTGTATTGTTGTTCCCCTGTGCAACATCGCAAGTATGAGCAGCTGTTAGTACCGCATAGGTATCGTCACCTAAATGTGGCTGGTTACTGAAGTGGAGCATGATACTCCCACAGCATAACTTTGACGTTAGCTACAAAAAAAGGAAAGCTAAATGCTAATGCAGACGCGTTGAGCCGTGCGATTTAGCTAGTACTTTCTCCACCTTTCGGTTTCTCGCTGGCGATTCGGGGCAAAATTTTGTCCCCATCACGACCTTAGCTGAGTGCTCTCGTCCAGAGTGAGCTCAAGGAGTCAACTTTATGTTGTATTCTACTTCGTTACGTTGTACGTGTAAAAATGTGAGTTCTCATTTTAAAAGTCTTGTGTCCCACATGTGCCTCTTGATGTAGAGGGAACGAAATCCCGATAGACAAGTAGCTAGGTATATGTTGTAATATACTTTGTCTGGTGTTCTGTCGGGTGACCGAGGGCACTTGCTTGTGTCATTTGTTGTCGAACCGTTCTTGACAAGTTGCAGAACCATCGACAAGTGCTGAGACTAAAGATCGTCAGAACAGACGAGCGAAGCTGGCCGACAAGTTGTGGCGACAAGCCAGTGGAGCTGGGATCCGTCTTCAAGAATGAGATGTGTTCCCGCAACAGTCTGGAGCTGCATTTTCCCCATGGCTCTGGGGGCGAACCTGGAGGGACCTGGCGAACAAGCGCGCCTGACATCCGAGCCACGTGGAAGCAGCTCGTCTTTCCGGCGCATTGTCTGGCACCGGGGGTGTTGTTATGCCTGCGAGTCCACATTGAATGTCCATGCCTCTGAAAAAGGCAATCTGTGTCAAGGCCAGCACGTGAGCCTGCCTGACGCTAACAACACAACGGCGTCATCACGCGGCGGCGCCTCTCTGTCGCGCGACGCACAGCGAGCCACCTCAGCCAACGACCCCGTTGCAGCAATAGGCGCCTTCCTGTCTGGCGAGTCTTATGCAATGCGTGGCGACGTCACTCGTCCTTGGGTGCAGCCACGTGCAGTGCAGCGGCTCCGGATTCGATGAGAATGACGCGGCCCAGCGGTGACCCCATTGGAGGATTCTGACCTCACGGCCAGCGCCGCTTCTGGTTGGACATTTGGTTCCTCAAAGAATCCACCCGGTGTATATAAAAAAGCCCTGTGGCGCATTGCGAGCAGTAGACCTATGTGTCAGAGAAGAGAGCTCGGCTCTTCGAGTCTCTAAACTGTCGGCCACAGTGCCGCATTTGTAACGCCTCTGTATATATGCTGCACATAAACCTTGTTTAACTCCCCGTCGTCTCGTCTGCTCGTCTATCAGCTCTGCGCAGAAGCAGTCGCGAGCTGAGAAACCCACTCTACCAAACAGCTGGTGACCTTCCCGGCGGAGTTCGAAGCAGTGGCGCCTTCGGGACCATGTTGGCGTCGCCGTCTTTCCTAACAGTGGTGTCAGCGGCGAGATTCGTGGCGCCCTTCGTAACAAGGCATAATGAAACTTCATGTAGCAGTGTCTCATCCTCTGATGTGGCTAAGCTGCGGGATCTAATACCACAATAAAAAGCACCTAGCTAATAAATTTGTGGTCACTCATGTGGCAAACGTCTCCTGCCTAGCGAGACATGCTCTTTGCTACTGGTGACAGTGTTATCAGATACCATATAAACATTACAAACCTATAACATAAAAGGTATAACAGACGTTCACTTATTTATCATCGGATTAGCAGTCTAGTGGAAAAAAATTTTGAGTAGTCAGTACGAAGTTTGCAGTAATGACTGTCCTACAAGTATGTCGTATACTTGTTGTATGTATGCGGCAACAAATATAGGTATGCGGCATACGGAAGCAGTAGGTTGAGTATTTTGCGATTTGATGACATAATCTTACTACTGCAAGTTGCAGCAAAGACTTCCCCGTTTATCTGTTGGCCATTTCCATCCACTCCGATGGGAGTTCAGTAGCCGAGGTATAGCACTACGCTTTAGTAATAACTCACAATTAATCATTTCGAAACTCCTAGACACTGCTTTAGCTTGTTTTAAATGTAGCTACAGCTAGCCGTTCTGAGAAACTCTGATGAACCATTTGCAGCAGACCAAACATGTTGGAACAGTATAGGAACATATTTATTACTTGCAGTATTGAGAAATTTCTGCTGTTATTTTTGTTACACAGCTACACAAACCTGTTAACATGCTGCTCGCACCTATCAAGCGTTACAGCTGATGCCTTTGAACACATGCCAGAGTGGAACAATTCAACAGCCTAGGAAGCATTAGAGGTAGGAGTGCTGCCCGAATCCTGAAGCTTTTTTTTAATTACCCTCCACTTCAGGGCCTTTCTGGTAGCGGTGAGGTGCTGTATGAAGAGACTCTGCAACGCACAGAAGAAAAGGAAGAGGTGTAGTGCGAATTACAGAATCACTCGTGCTTCTATGAGCCATCTTTCAAAGTCTGTTTCGAAACAACTGGTTTGTCAAGGGATCTAGCACATTTACAGGTTTTCAAAGTATGCCTGAAAAGCTCCTCTATGTGATAGTTTCCAAGAACACTTGAAACCATCTTTTTACATCCTATAAAAAGCAAGCACTGCGCAAGAAATGCTGTAACGATTTGAGTGTCCAGTTAAGATGTGCTCATACTCTTTGCTAGGGCAATCATGAAAGCAGCATTATGTCCCATACAATTGCAGGCACGTGGTGCGATAAATATCTGAAAACTCCCAGTGCACCTAGCCAAGGAGTGTCTGTAATGTGTGCAGTGAAAGAAGCCCACCATCTACCAGTTGCCAGACAGATCAGATGCCAGACACATTTGCTTAAATGTGTCTGGCAAATTTGTCAGCACAAGATTAAAAAATGCCCCATTTCCTCAGTGCACTAGGCTGTGCATTAAACACTTTAGTGCTAGTTGCGTGCAGTTGTATTACTCTATTTCATACATGGCAGCACTGCGAATGCTCTTTTTAAGGCTTCCGCCGGTGACTGCATCTCCAAAAGAATAAAAAAGTCTACTTGCAAGCGAAAAATGCGCAAATATGTCTCTTGATTCAATGTCTGCAAAACTTAATCATATGGTTGTATAATCAGATGAGATGTTAATATTGCATTAAAGGAGTCATATCTAAATATACTTATACAGTATACTCAGTTGATATTTTAGCTAATCTGATCTCTACTGAAGGTCTACTGCTGGCACTTCCGCGTAATTTTATGGGAGCAAACTTTTATAAGCGCACCATGTTCAAATAAGCTACTAAAATGACACTTGGTCTGTGATGCAATGATTATTTAGTATATTGTAGCATCATTTGTTAGGACATAGTGACTTTTTAACTGACTTCGAGATAATATTGTAAATTCCAGACAGTGTGCTGCACAATAATACACTCAAACCTCAATATAACTAAAACTGGATATAACAAAATATTGCTCATAACGAAGTAAATGAAAAATGGTCTTGTAATAAAGATAGTGTTAGGAATAAACATTTATAAAGAATTTTCGGGTATAAAAACCTATTTTTCTTTAGGATGACATTTAGTTTTAATGAGGTTTGAGTGTAATTGGCTTGCGTGTTCTCAGGAGCCATGACTAACAGTCGGCGACGTTCTCTGACCGTGCTCAAAAAGTGTTGCAGGGCCCGTTTAAAAGTCGATGCACCGCAGTTCTGTGGGCAGTGCTGCTGTTTTTTTTTTCTGATGTTGTATACAAGTGTATCTCTTCAGGGTAGTGAATTAAACTTTTGTTTGGTTATTCTCTTTATCATTTCTTGATAATTAATGATTATCTTCGGTAAGCACTTAGCATTCACAATCCTGAGGGCTAAAACTTCTACACTAATAATATCGTTGTTATGTGTCATGCCTGTTGGTAATGCCCGTAGTCTCTACTCACCCAGACATTTTGTTTTTGTGGTAACTGTGTGCCAGGCTCGGGATTGTCCCAGATCATGTTGGGGTACCGGGCCGCCATGGACCGGCCCAGTGCGCAGTACTCCCAGCGCATGACTGACGTGTTCGGGTTCTGTATCGGCTTGTGTTTGCTGCGTGTGGCGGTACGAAAAGCAGGGGGAGTACAACAGCATCACTATTGTAAATCTGTCATGACAGGGTCCTCGACGCGTGTTGAAGTCTTTCGCTGCCAGGTTTTTCTGGCACTGCTGCTCACTCCATGCTGAGGTAATATTTTTTTGCTTTTGATTATTACGTGGAAATTTTCTTTTGGTATTTGAGTAGGATGCTCTTATGGACACATAAGCATATTAATATGGGATTATCCAATCAAAATACTAATGGCACTCGTTACAAGCAATACATTATTTACACAATAATCAATTTTTAATAAATACTTTCTTGTTAATACAGAGTTGCCAGAACACTAATTATCCATTTTATTAAGCATCTGAATTAATGAGCACTTTGACCTTTTTTCTGTCAAACAGTGCATGCACGTGACATGCTGACTCACCATGGCTGCGCTGCTGAGATCCTAGCAACGAGATTAAAGGCAAGGCTGATGTACAAGAAGCGCGTGGTCCCCCCATTTTCAAAAATTATACTAGAAGTGGTAATAGCTATGTTTTCACCACAGACAGTGGGACACACCCGCGTTATGACTTCTACAAGAGCTGTCTTGCCAGTGGCAATGAAAGTATTATGATATGCTATAACGACGCTTGGTTTTACACACATTAGACAAAAAAAAATTTAGAATAATATCATTTAATTCGACAAATAGATTCTGCCGCAGTTCACAAGATGATGTAGTGTATGAAGCAAGATTGACAATGCATAACGTTTCAAATTGTTTCAAATTAAACTGATTGACACCTTAGACAGCCTCCAGTTGATTTAGCACTGTCTTGAATAAACCCAATCTTCAATAAAAACATTTTGACAAAAAATTTATTACAAAACATGAGACAATACTTAACATCTATCCTTCTATACAGGAGCATAACTTATAGTATTAGGCACAACTGAGCCTTGAGCAGGCTGGCATAAATAACGAATCAACAGACATAATGAATTGATTGCTGGTATCTACCAAGGCATGCTTCGATGTTAGTTGCAATTGTAATTACGTCCTACTATGCATTAACTACTGGCAAACCTGATTGTAGCCACATGTCAGTTTTTACAGCATAACGGCACACCAGGTTACACAATGAACACTCACACAAATAGACGACACACAAGTGCCGAGTGTCATCCATTTGTGTGCGTGTTCGTTGCATAACCTGGTATGCGCTGCCATATGCAATGACGACGTATCAACTAGCCTTCAACTACGTTCTAAGCAGTTTTTCCAACTTTTGAAAACATCAGACATGCCATTTATTTTCCCTCTCCTCAGTTATGAACTATGATAGTTGCGCAGCATCCATAAATATTTTTAACCATATCTATGCCAGCTTTTTTAACTTTGATAGCGTAAGGGCATCGTGACCTTTGGTACACGTAAGAGATAAAGCCAAAACGAGCATTTTCTTTTACTACTCACTTCAGGAACTTGATGATTTCGTCGCGCAGTGTTGATTGATTTGTGGGGTTTAACCTCCCAAAACCACCATATGATTATGAGAGACGGCATAGTGGAGGGCTCCGGAAATTTCGACCACCTGGGGTTCTTTAACGTGCACCCAAATCTGAGTACACGGGCCTACAACATTTCCGCCTCCATGGAAAATGCAGCCGCCACAGCCAGGATTTGATCCCGCAACCTGCGGGTCAGTAGCCGAGTACCTTAGCCACTTGACCACCGCGGCGGGGCGGCCGCGCAGTGTACACAAGAGAGCCTTGTGCCTTCATGCTGTCATACAACCTCCGTGCAGAAGGGGTTGAACCTTCGATGAGAACTCCGGGAACAGGCCATTCGGAGACCACAGCTTGAGATTCCCCTGAGGGACGGCGTACCGATCAATAAGCTGCTGTCGCAATAAAGAGCGACACATTTGCATAGCTTTGAAGGGATGCTAACTATCAACATTAAATACGTTGAAAGCAGCACACTATACTTTGAAACATTTAGTTTCGTTGGTATTGTGGCTCGTTACTAGAGTAAACTAGTCTGAGCATTTTCAGTTCTCAATTTTGTAAGCTCAGAGGCGGAAACGAAATTCGCGATACAGTTGAACTCCCTTATAAGAAACCCGCATTGGGGAGCAATTCTACTCCCCTAGACGAGGTGTCTCTTACGGGCAAGGGTACCACGTGTGCATTTTCAAATGAACCCCTGTTTTAATGTATGCACATTGGTGTGTCTCGCACTCACTCATCTGTTACATCAGTGTCTGTTATAAAGTGTTTCGAGTCAATTAGATAAGGTCCACCAATCGATGAAAGCCAGTGGAGTCCTGGACCTGAGGCACCAACCAGCTAGCTCCTGAATTTCTCGTTACTCCTTTCCTGGAAACTAAAGAACTTAGTTCTCTTTCTTCTTCTTCTAAATCAAACGAAAGGCCAAGCCCTCGGGAGTCCGGACAAAGTTTTGGAATGTGGGGGTGCGCCCTCAAAAAGTAATTACAGCTTGTTTTTATAAGCTAGTCTCGATTTTTATTTCAGCCTGACATCGCAACACTGTGTGAACTTCTAATCCCATGTGCGCACAAAATATCATGTCAACTACCATGGCCTTTCTGCTCTATGGTTCCAGTGGTGATGCACAAGCGGCAATTTTGAATGTTTTTAGTAATGCGTAAGCAGCCACTTTTATTGCTTTGGTACCTGATGTCGCCACAACTAGCTACGCTGGTGCGTGAAGTCGCCAGAACTGACACTATAGCCTGGTGTCATCATAGTGTCGTCGTCAGCTGGAGTGCCATGCAAAATCGGCCATAGTGTCAAAATTAAATATCTTATCGGTATTTACTGAGCTTCTCAATTACTCGGTCATCCCTGTAAACAAGAGATTTATATGACAGAATAAACTCGCCTTTTAAAAATGATGTTATTACCCTTTTAAAGGTATGGTAAGTATAAGCACTAAATATTTTAAACGAGGTGCACTAGTACTCGAAATTAATACTTTCATTGGTGTTGTAATTATAGGCTCATTACTAGAAAAGAAATTTCAGTGTAACCTTCCACATCTTAAACTTTTTCACTGGACCTCCAGTGCTGGTACGTACGTCGATGTGATGTCATTCTTTAGCTACTCAACTGACACGCTACATATGCACACTAAAAAATTTTTTCATGTGACATAATATGCATCAAAACGACGATGCATGGTTACAGAACACACAATAGTGCAGAGCTATGAATTCACTTAGACCACCTGTGGTTCCGAGAATGCCTAAATAAAAGTACACAGGTGTTTTTTTTTCATTTTGCTTTATAAAAATGTGGCTGTCTGGCTGGGAACCAGACCCACTTTCTCAGGCGTAACAATGCAACATATTAGCTGCTAAGCTACCATAGTAGATCATACATGGTGACTTACACAGATTATAGGGACTAGGCAGTGCCACGACATGCTACAAATCTGGGTTGAGGGCCCTGGCCCCGTTTTCACACTCGAAACTGTACATTTCTCAGCGGGCTATTCATAAAACGCAGACTACATGCGTGAGCTTTTCACAGGAACATCGCATATGAGGAAACCAGCCACTTAGTTCAATACGTACTGAGCTGTCGAACAATATATAAAATATGCTTGATGTAAAAAACATTGACAGTAACAACAATGTATGGCAACTATACAATGACATAACAACCAAGAGAGGAAAGGGATGGCCCTTGCAACAGGTTTCGCCAAAGTATTTCGCACATATTGCACATTGACGTTTACACAAGTGCCTAAACAGGTAGAAGCTTTTTGAGTGTTATTTTTTTTTAACTGCGATCTTCGATTCATTAAACTGGCACGCATGATTTGAAGGAGAAACCAACTTACTTGATATCATAAACAATTTTTGACGCAAGAACCAGTTTCTTATACCAAGATGCACCTGTGACGATGAACCGGGGAAAATGCAACAATGGCTTCCTCTTTAGTGTTAAGAGGATATTTGGCTCGGTTGTTCATGAAAGCATTGACTATACTTACAGGGTGGGCTCTTATATGATGATAAAATGTATTACATGGGTATTATATTGACAAGGCGCTGTCACTAGCACAGGGTACCTCGATGCCGTCTTTAGTAATCACAAAAAGTAAAACCATTAGTAAAAGGTAATGATTAGTCCAGGAACAGACAGTAGCAGAACAGAAATGTCAAGATTTAGCACTGCACTGCATACGTGCAGGTGAGGTAGCTTGGCAAAAAAAAAAAAAAAAAATACGGAGCTCATTCATACCCGCTCGATAAAAGTATTTTGTGCTTCGGGCTTATTCGGACTCTCCAAAACATTCCTCAGCTGGACGCATGCAAACTCTGTCTCGCGAAACTTTTTCTCAACTAGACTTGCTAGGAATCAGACTTACAGATCCATCCGAGTCTGGGTGAGTACAAGTGAGTCGACCCATGAGTGTGCTTTTTCATTTGTGGTGTCCATGTTCTGTAACATTAACATCTCATGTAATCAGTGCCCTGCACGGCACCCTTCATCTTGTATTTTAAATGAGTGTTATTTGTGGTTGCAATTGAGTAAAGACATTTTTGTCAATGACTCAACTCACATAATGTATTTTTATCAACAACTTCTTGTGAAAGAGATTGTGGAGGAAGGCGCCCGCCCCCTACCTCCTATGATCTCCGCACACCTAAGACCGATAAATATTGAGGTGGCATACGAACGTTAGGGCATTGAAATATTTGTGAGAAAACATGAGTTTAAATGTGAGCCGACAAAGGCTGATAGCAATGCTAAATAAAAGTAGAGAGGATCATATGTGTGCAAAAAATGTAGAGCTCATTTAGACTCACCCCAGAAAGATGTTTTGTGCTTTGGGCTAACTCAGAATTGCCAAAACTTCCGTCAACCGGACTCGCTCGGACGCAGACTCGCTAAATTTTTTTTTTTGAACTACTCAGTCTCACTGAAATTATGAAATCTGATTTTAAGTAGTCTGGGGCAGTCGACTTTTGAGTGATTTCGCCGACCTGCGGTGGCTACTGGAATCCATCAACTTTTCTTGAAACTTTAAAGAAACACCCTTCCACTGGAACAAGTTGCAAAGACTGTTAACAAATGATATTAAAGTGCTACCTCATCACTCTTGCATCCCTTTCGTAGTGCAGCAGTGTCGACCATGTACACCTCATGAGTGCCTAGAAGTAAAGCAAACAGGACACAGAGTCATATGTGCTTCATTGCGACGAATTGTGATGAAACATGATGACACTCATTTCAATACAGGCCACCATGGATGTTTTCATTTGCTTTTATATTCTCACGCGCATCGACCATTGCAAATTTAACGCAGCATGCTATAGAGTGTATGAAGTGTCTTCAATGCCATTTAGCACCCTCCATACGCGACACAAATGTAAGATTGTTTTTAATTGTGACAAAGCACAGTGGTGGTATTATTTGATCAGTGCTTGAATGTAGCTCACAGCAGCAGTACATGTTTCAGCAAGCATTAACCTTTACGTGGTCAGCCCTGGTTCATTTCTTTTCGCACGATATCAAATAGAACGTCCACTACCCATGTTTTCTTCCCTGACCCATGCTGCCCTCCCTGGATCTTGGTGTTCGTTCGACAATTTTTGTTTCATCGCACACTGCATGGTCCTCAATTTTTTCTCTCACTGCTTAGTTATCCTCCATGTTGCTGCCCTGTATGTTAGAGCTGGTAGTATGCAACGATTGCACACCCACAACTGTAATTGACAAGAACCTCACTATATCCTACAATTCAGAGTACACCTGCAAATCGAATTACGTGCTACTGTTTTACATGCCAAAACCACAATTATTTCTATTATTAAGCTTGCCCTAATGAGACTACGTTTGATTTATATTCATCAGTGTATATATCATAATCAGCATTTGGAGTAGCATGTCATGCATACAGCCAGGTTAACATCGCCAACATTTCATTAAGGCCTTTTTCTTTCTCTAAATTATTTTGGAGAGCCTCAGGCTCGGTAATGTGCTCTCAAATTTATACAAACAAAAGCTTTAGTATTTTTTACCTATTAAAATGCAGGCACCTCAGACAAAATCAAATATATGATTTCAAGCTCAGCAGCATGATGCCGTAGTCGGTACCACTACCGTAATGATTGAGAGTAAAGCGAAATACCATCGGGTCAGTTAAATCCCTGCTAGTAAAGACATGCATCGGTGACTGTATAAAGTCAAGACAAACACAAGTTTTGAAATCCATAAGGTCTCAGTATGGACAAGGGATCATTATCATGGATCAATAATTTATTTTTTGACTATTTTTTTGGCAACAATCTTCAGTGAGCGCCACTTTTTTTTCTAGGTTCATCATAATCAGTGTTTGTTATAGGTGTATCTTTACTGCATGAAGAAGTCAGTAAAAAACAAAAAAAAATATGCACCAAAAGTTTGGTTGCGTATGTGAAACAATATTTGAAAAACCCACAAGGTAAGCCCCACTCAATTGTTGAGTGAGAAAGAATACTATGTGTACACATATATAACAATTCATTAAATGTGAATACAGGCCTATTCATACTATAAGCTTTATTTAGAATATTTTTACCATCAGACCGATGTGCATTTTCTGTACTGGGAGAACTCACCATTATTCAGTGGGTCACTTGTATCAGAAACCAGGGTGCAATTTTTTCTGAAGCCAGAGGGTTCAGTCTTTATGGCGATTTCCAGCAGCACAATCACTAAATATGCTGCTGCAAAAAAAAAAGGGCTGTACATTACGAAGGAGTCGCAACAATTACATGATGCTAATGCAGCAAATTCACTTTCAGCTGTAGGTAATCAAAATAGCTGTGGCAATTTCATTCAGAGCATCACTTTCTTGTGATAGACAATTCACAAAATTTTAGCAAATGAAACATTACCATCAGCTGTGTTGGCAAGGTTTTAATTTAGAGCAAGAATGTCATAGTACTGACTGCTGTTAAACGTTACAGACTGCACAGACTGTTCTACTTCAAAGATAGCCAACATTAAAGGGGTACTAATAATAAGATCATAACTTGATGCGGTCAAATATGATCATCACTGCAGCTATTGATCACTTGTTGCTACTTTTTGCAATCACTTGAGGCAGCACAAGTAGAATGGCACATTACAAAACAATAAAGCTTTCATACTTATAGCCACAATTTACGTGTACAAGAACACATATTAAAAACACATATTAAGACTGTGTTCATTGAATGCTGTACGAAGCAACATTGAACACACACAACATACCAACCATGAAGTGCTCAAATGTTTGCATTATAACTCGAACTGACATTTGGAGCACAAACAGTGATGAACTACAAAACGAGATGCAGTTTCTATAAACTCCGAGATAGAAGGAAATGCGAGTTTAAAATAAGTAACCACAGAATACTTGAAGATGTAGGGTTGTATAGGTAAGGAGGCACAGAAACTAGAACCAACAATCACAGAAGCAGACATCAAAGATTTTAATGAGGAAGGACTCGTATTAATCAGTACAACGACAAAGGCACACATGAACCTAGGTACATTATTATAGCACTCTACACACATGACTTTTTCGCAGTCATCTGAATGTCCTTATCTCTACTGCATCCAAGAATTGGTACAATTCTAAGGATTACTCTTAAGATGTGTCACCAGGCATATGCAGGAGGGTGGATGCTGTCTCGCGATGTCCTGAAACAGTGTCACAGAATTTAAATTCAAGACACGCGTGGCACACTTGCAAGTTCACAGCAACAGAAAATGCTTTTGAAAGTCACTGCACATCAGTGCGAAAAAGACACTACCAGTCTTAATTCACAAAGAATCTTAACCACTCACAATGGTTATCCCACTGCTGAGATGTGGCACTTTCATGGCAAGTCATTGCATTAAAATAATTTGAGTTTTTACAATCGAAATGACAGCTGTGTATGAGACAGACATACAGGAAGTCTCTGAATATTACTAATTCAGGAGAACAACCTCCAATGGCTGTCCTAATTGTTAATAAACAGCCACAGACCAATTTTGAGATAAAATAACACTAACCTAACAATATTTCACGATTTGTACAGAACCCACAAGATCATTTCATTAATTCTGAGATTGGTCAGTGACCAGTTCATTAACAATGGCTTTACCTACAGAGACAGGATTCTGTCATACTCTTGAATATTTGCCCAAATCATAATGCATGTCACTCAAGCTTTTTCTATGAAACCCAACACCACAAGTTTAACTGGCAAGAGCTAGCTATAACTGGTCAAATGTCTCAAACTTCTGCAATTAAGTGTGTCAGATAGGGAGTCCTAATTAAAGATTTCATAGGTTTTCAAGTAGGGTTCCTTATCTGACATTTAAAATTTCATTAATTTTGTCATGCGTACACTTGAGATGTCAAGTTTCGTGTGCTGACTGAAGCAAACATAGAAAGTCATTGTCTAGAGTGAGTGGTGACGATAAAACGCCAGTCGAAAAGGCAGGCACAGGTCTTTGACAGTGCAGGTTCAACCAAGATCATAGGTGCAGCTTTTCTTTACTCTAGTCCAATCACTACTTTGTCTAAAAATTCTACAATAATACATTTCTCAGTTACCAACACTATTCCCCTGTTAAAATGAATAGTGCTTGCTATTCCTTTTCTGAATAAAACAGTCCAATGAAGCCTGGGTCTATGCAAATGCTGTAAGTTATCATCAGTGATTTTAAGAACCAGTAATTCTCAATAATCTTAGCTGAGTGAAGTGAAAAATTCGCTTCACATCAAGTGCTAAAGAGAACAAGCTTTATTGGATTTCCTCAAAATAATTAACACAACAACAGTCAATTGTGTAAATAAATAGTTAGTGAATAGGAATTGATCGTGTCACTTTCGAACATAGCTTTTGCAGTCTTCATTCAGTGTTACAATGGCTATTAATACTTCACGGGTGCACCTCTCGCAGGCAGTGCCAGAAGCAAAGCTATAACATTGTGCAGGCACACTAAATCACAAAGCTAAAAGAGAAGCAGTTCGTGTTCAATTCATATCTGAACTGAAGTCCCTCCTAGTGATTAAATGAAGCTAAGTGTTTATCAGCCCTTCGCACACCACTATTTTGCACACCACATCAATCCAAGATTATGCATTTTCTTTCAATAATATTAATATCTCGAGTCCCAAAACCATGACATGATTATGAGTGATGCCACAGTGGAGGGCATTCACACAGCAAGTGGGCTTCTAGCGTTTCACCATCGAAATGCAACCGCCGCAGCCTGGATTGAACCCGTGACCTTCGGATCAGCTGTTGTGCAACACGACTGCTACACCACCACGGCATACTTGTGCTTGAATCCAAAACTGCAGAGAAAAGCAATTGTGGTGATTGGGTACGGCCAGTTTACCACAACTAATCGCAAGTGCCGAACGATGCAGAAAGAACTTGATGGTGCAGAAAGCATGGCACAGAGATTCGCTTGCGTCGTTGTTTAATATGCACACATGGCATTAACTTGCTGCTGTTTTCAAAAGTTTTGCTGTTATAACGCTAGAATTCATGAATCTCTCAAGGCTAACACAAGTGTTGCCATACACCCAGATAAATATCTGATATCACATCCATTCTCATATCATATGAAAACGCTCTCATGAGTTATTATTTTGCCTTGAAATGTGGTTGGCAACGAATATTTTAAGGCACCCTTGCCAGCCTAAGTGCTTCAGAAGACTAAAACACAAGAGGGGCTGGGGACATTCTCATTTTGACGCCCGGTGTGTCGGTTTGGAAACAGCAATCGAGTACAAATTACTGAAAGTAAATTGGCAATCTTTCACACCTACACAGAGGCCTGTTTATGGTTCTTAAACTAGTTTGTTGCCCCGCCGCAGTAGTCTAGTGGCTAAGGTACTCGGCTGCTGACCCGCAGGTCACGGGATCGAATCCCGGCTGCGGCGGCTCTATTTCTGATGGAGGCGGAAACGTTGCAGGCCCGTTCGCTCAGATGTGGGTGCACGTTAAAGAACCCCCCAGGTGGTCAAAATTTCCGGAGCCCCCCCCCCCCCCCCCCACCACCACTACGGAGTCTCTCATAATCGTATGGTGGTTTTGGGACGTTAAACCCCACACATCAATCAACCAATCAATCAATCAACCAATCAATGAAACTGGTTTGTAACATTTAAATACCAGGGCGGACGGTAGAACAACTAGTACAAAGTTTTCTAAATACCCACTTGCCAATTTCGCCGGCTATTGAGATTACCACAAAAACTGCTTCCACCGTCGCAATAAACCGCACATTTAGTAAATGAAATCGCTACTGTCAGTGCTCCTGCAAGTGTTAAATGAAGATTTGCGAGCACCTTAAAAATAAACACGACAAACGAATACCACACTTAATGGGCATGTAAACACATTCACGAGACAATCACTTGCCTCATAACTAGCAAGGTTATCACAAAGTGTACTTTCGGTCGCTATTGACTTTCTGGGCCAATCACGATCGTTAACAACGCAGGTTATGTAAACGATATTCGATCCTGATAGGGATAGATCACGATCGGAAGTGCACAGTGTCACACCGGCACAAATGAACCAAAAGGTTCTCGGGAAGAGATCCCGAAGGTAAGTTTTTGTCGGAAGACACAGAGACGGAACGCACTACACAGTTCGTCGGAAACCTTCAGCTGTTATGTTGCGGCTTCTCAGCAACTGTCGTCACCTTTAGCTGGAGTCAGCGGCACAACAAAATCACAGATTCTCGCTGTGCTTGGTGACAGCTATGCAGGAAACCGTGATCGAAAGCGCGCGATGAAACTTCGGCAAGTTTGCCTGGCTCGTTCGTGTATGAAAGTGCGAAACCCACATGCATATTAACATGGCACGTTCAGCATCATCTACACGGAGCACACGCCAGCCGCAACCGTTTGATTACGGAATAATGCACTCGCATAAGTTTGTTTTTAATTTCGTCGCACGCATGCGCACATAAATATAAACACAACACAGGGACACTAACGCCTTCTCGTGTTAAGCAATCGTGATGACACAAGTTTCCCGAATAACAACATAACACTCGTCATATCTGCAATAATATTAATAATCAAACAACGATGTAGATTATGGCAACTTGTTTGCCAATGAATTGTGCTGACGGACTGACAGTTGTGCGATTTCACCCGACACCAACACCTACTTGTGAACAGTTTCGGTTTCTGAATTGCAACATAATTTACTTACCCTAGTCTCTTGAAATATAAAGTACTTTGAATACCCGATAAGAGGATATCATAGTGTTATGGTATGAAACTCTGTAAGTTGCGCTTGTGGCTCTTGCGCAACAACGTATGCGAAATTGCTCGAAGTATGGTTGTATGTGCCAGCGTGTGCGTCAAGCCAGCCGCTGTCAGCACTCAAACCAAGCCAATCTGAGGAGGTAAATATGAACAAGTTTGTCAGTGCGTTCTCGTGGAATTGAATCCATGTCATTCCCTTGATCGAATTGTCGCGGCTTATTTGTGTCCCACTGAGAGGAAGGTAGGCGTAGCGCTTAGCCGTCCATTCGCACCCTGTTTCCTCAAATTCAGCGCCTAGTGAAAATTCGAACTAAGTAATCCTGATTTGCGCTCTTGTTACATGTTAGCACCGGCTCAACAAGTGAAACATGCCTGATACGATGAGAGACACTTGAAGAAACGCACTGCAAGAGTGAGTGAAACAACTTTATTCGGTCCACAATAGACGCGAGTAAACTCAGCGTCACCTGGCTAGGCCCACTCGGGGACCATCAGGTTAAACCTGACGGCCCTCGCGCGGGCCCTCTGGACGGCCAGGATTTGAGAGATCTGGTCCTGGGCCTTAATGAGTCGCTTCATTTCCTCTTGGGTGAAAGGGGGACCGGCAGAGGTGCAGCCCCACAGTACATGCTCGAAGTCCGCATAACCACCACACAGGGGGCAGTCCGGGCTTGGAAACCGTTCAGGGTACATTGTGTGCAGTGCCGCAGGGCTCGGGTAAGTGTTTGTTTGTAGCAGTCGGAGAGTAACAGCTTGGGCCCTGCATAGCGAGGAGTGTGGTAGAGGCAGCAGTCTTCTTGACAGATAGAGGTGCTTGCATATCTCGTTGTACGAGCAGAGAGGCTCAGGTCGCCCAAGAGATGACGCGTTACCCGGCACACGGTCAGTCAAACCTCGTGCAGCCGAGTGCGCCTCCTCGTTGGGATTGAGCGAGGCACCCTCAATGGTTCCAAGGTGCGCAGGAAACCAGACCAATGAGTGATTTTTGAGGTCTTTGACTTTTTGAATAATCTGTAGGACCTGGGGAGCCACCATGCCCATCTGGAAGGCCTTGATAGCGGCCTTGGAGTCTGAATACATTGTGTCATGTACACCGTCCGTCAATGCAAGAGCAATGGCAACCTGCTCTGCAACGCTGGAACTAGAAGTGCGGATGGTAGCGCAGCTGATGACTCTGCAATCACAGTCGACGACCACTGAGGAGAAGGCTTCTTCTTGAATGTACGAAGCAGCATCGACGAAGCAGGCTCGATCCTTGTCCAAGCGGGCACTGGCGAGCAGAGATTTACCCCTGGCTCGTCTTCGTGCTTCGTTGTAGGTTGGATGCATATTGCGCGGCATCCGCGCAATCTGGATCTTGGATCTTACGTCGTTGGGCAACTTCACAGCGTCAGGACCGACAACCGTGGGGTTTCGTCCCAGCATGCCGAGTATGGCTCTACCCGCTGGGGTGCCAGACAGTCTGACAAACTGTGCAAACTCTTGGGCTTCGACAATTTCTTCGAACGTGTTGTGGATTCCCAACTTCAGGAGGTCTTCCGTGTGCGTTCGAACGGGAATGCCAAGGGCCAGCTTGAAGACTCTTCTGATTAGGGCATTGATTTTGTTGTGCTCCGACACGAGCCAGTTGTGCATAGCCGCCGAATAAGCGAGGTGGCATAGCACGAATGCGTGGATAATCCGGATCAGATTGTCCTCCCTGATTCCGCGGTGCCTGTTAGCGATTCTTCGAATCAGTCCGAGGGCGCTTTCGGTCTTGGAACAAATGCGTCTGACGGCGGCTCCATTGGCTCCGTTAGACTCGATAAACATTCCAAGGTCCCTGATAGTGTCCACCCGCGGAACTGGGGAGCCGTTACCGGTGAGTAACGTAATGTGGCTTTCCATTGCTGGCTTCCAGGACCGGTGAGAACCGCCTCTGGGCCTCTTCTTATACAGTAAGAGCTCGGACTTAGCGGGCGAGCACCTTAGCCCGGTGGGGATGAGATAGCGCTCCGTCACATCGATGGCCTCTTGCAAAGCACTCTCGACCTGACCCTCACATCCGCTGAGGTACCATATGGTGATGTCGTCTGCGTAGATCGTGTGGTTAATGTTCGGGATTTTGTTCAAGGCCCTCGACAGGTTGATCATGTAGATATTGAACAGCGTCGGGGAGATCACCGCCCCCTGAGGTGTCCCTTTTGGCCCAAGGGTAATTTCGTGGGTCAAAAAATTGTCAATCTTCAGTCTTGTGGACCGCGACGAAAGGAAGGAGCGCACAAAATTGTACGCCCGCTTGCCGACGTGAAACTCAGACAAGCTCTTGAGAATAAAGGCGTGTGATATGTTGTCAAAAGCCTTTTCCAAATCCAATCCAAGAATCGCCTTGGTGTCGGTGGAGCCGGAGTCAATGACCTGGTGCTTGATCAGCTTCATGGCGTCCTGAGTCGAGAGCCCCGACCGAAAGCCAATCATGTTGTGGGTATAGCATTCGTTAGACTTGAGGTGGTCGGTGAGGCGGTTGAGCATGGCGTGCTCGGCCACCTTCCCGACGCACGACGTCAACGAGATTGGTCTAAGATTCTCGATGCTCGGTGCCTTACCCGGCTTGGGTATCAGTACTGTGCAGGCCGCTTTCCAGCTCTTGGGAATGAGACCGCTGCGCCAGATTTGATTTCGTTGATCTTGTCTGTAAGAAACTCGATCGAGTCGTCGTCGAGGGGCTTGAGCATTTTGTTGGTTACCCCATCTGGCCCAGGGGCGGATCTGCTATTGAGGGATGCGAGAACCCCCTTGACCTCAGCCACGGTGAAGTCCTCGTCCATCGATGGCGCGTCGCGCCCCTCGTAGTCGGGAAACTGGGGAGGTACCGGATCGTCCGTGGCCGCCAGGTACTTGTCTATGAGCTTCTCCGTGATCGCCTCATCTGGAGTTGAGTCGGTGGCCAAAAAAAAAAAAAAACTCTTCTGATTGGACTTGGTGTTGCCGTCGTGCAGTAGGTGTTTGAGGAGTCTCCAGCTTTTACCGGTCTTGAGTTGGCCCTCCATAGAATCACAGGGCTAATCCCATTGCTGCTTGCATAAGACCTTGCAATGATCTCCTACCGTTTTGTTGATTTCGGACATTTTCTTGCGCAGTCTTCTGTTATGGCGCTGAGTCTTCCATCTCGCGAGCAGTGCCTGCTTGGCTTCCAACAGATGCGCGAGCCTACTGTCCATCCTGTCCACCTCCAGATCGGTTGTCACCTATTTGGTGGCGCTGGCCACATCTTTTAACCCGTCGCACCAAGAGTCTAGGTCCGCATCCTGGGAAAGGGCGCGCTCGGAGCGGTTGGCTCGGAACAAGTCCCAGTCTATGAACTTAAAGGTCCTCGTCTTGTTGCGGGCAACCTCTATGAGCACTTCGATGATGCAATGATCGCTACCGAGGTCGATAGCTGTGTTGGTCCATTTGACGTTTTCCAGACTCTTGACAAAGGTGAGATCCGGGGTTGTATCTCGGCACACCGAGTTCCCTCTCCTGGTTGGGAAGTACTTATTGGTTACCAGTGTCATATCTTCCTCCGTTGCCGTGAGCCATATGTCTCTACCCTTCTTCGTATTGGTGAGGTAACCCCACGCCTGATGCTGGGCATTGAAGTCCCCCATGACGACAAGAGGTTGACAGCCGGCAAAATGCACGGCCTTCTTCAGAAGACCACCAGCCCTGGCTCTGTGTACGCTGGGCCTGCAGTAGACATTTAATATGAAAATACTGTTCCTTCGTAAGCACCGCTTAGGGGGGTCGACTAGGAGTTCCGTCATGAAGTACTCGACCCCATTGTCCGCTGGACCGAGGTCTCGCTGAATGCACGTGAACCTTTTACTGACCAGAGTGGCCACCCCCCTTCCCCCTTCAGTGGAAGCCACAGTGACGAAACCAGGGAGCCTGATGTGTGATGATGTGATCGTTTTTTGCAAGGTGATAACTTGGGGTTTATCCTTTATGCCTTTTAGGTATTGTCACAGGGTCGCCCGTTTGCTGACGAACCCTGCGCAATTCCACTGCCACATTGTTATGACGTTAGTTTCGTTATCCATGTTTGGGCTTGGGGATGGGTTTCGAGAGGGCCGCCTGCAGGATGGCACCCTCTGTCGGCGGGGCAATGACACTGTTCAAGTTTGGGACTGGTGTTGTCGATGTGCTTGGCAAAAATCCGTGGTGGGTCCCCTCCAGTCTAAGTATTCTCTCGCTGAGGGCGACCAGACCCAGCTGGGGGTGCGCGATCATTTCTTGTACTTGAGAGATGCCTGACTGTATGTTGGAGATGGCCTTCTTGAGCTCCGAAAGGAGCTCCAGAGTCTCGTCTTCCCTTGAGCTATCCAGGGCGCGACGCTTCACTGCACCCGCCTTGGGGGGAGCCTCCGCCGTGT
Source organism: Rhipicephalus microplus (assembly GCF_013339725.1). Taxonomy (NCBI): domain Eukaryota; kingdom Metazoa; phylum Arthropoda; class Arachnida; order Ixodida; family Ixodidae; genus Rhipicephalus; species Rhipicephalus microplus. Next base: position 126,552,386 of record NC_051171.1, on the reverse strand, counting down.
CCATGGCCGACGAACTCGTGGCGGCCGGAGGAGCCGGCGGTTTGAGCGCCAATTTTCGTATTTCGGCTATCTCGGTGGCTAGCCGACTGATTTCCTGCTTGAACTGGGCGTTTTCTTTCCTAAGACTATCATTGGCACGCCTAAGCTCTTTGAGCTCGTTCGTGAGACGCGGGTCGTGCGAGTCCTGGGAGTTGGACGCCTGCGCTTGGTTGCCACGGGCCCTATCGGCCCACGTTAGATAGGACTTGCCTTTACCACCGGAGGGGGTGTTGGATCTTGGCCTGTTGGACGAGCCGCTCCGGGTGCGGGACGTGGAGCGGCCTCTGGAGCCGGAGCGCGCTGCAGAAGGCGATGATGGTCGTGACCTTGGGGCAGAGCGGCTTTTGGAGCCCCGTCGGCTCATGGAGCGACCTCGCGAGCGCGAGCGTCGTTTTCCCCTAGGGCTAGGGCTACATGAGGCTTGAGAATAGGAGGATCGAAGGATCGACTGCGGGGGGAGCTCCTCTTGCTGTCTGGCGCGCTCGAAGCGTCGTCGGCGAACAATGTACGGAGTCTTGAATCTATGCGCACATTCTTTACTGGCAGTAAGGTGCGGACCGCCACAGAACTTGCATATTGGGGTGCATTGGTGCTGCTCATCAGGGTTTGGAAGGCCGCATCCCCGACAGACGACGTCGCTAGGTGTTGGACAGACATCGGCGCGATGCCCGAGTCTTCCGCAGGCGTGGCATACGTCCACTTGCTTTCTATATAGGGAACATTTCAACAGGAGCGTTCCGTACCTGACAAAATTCGGTACCCGGTGCCCGTCAAAGGCGATGATCACAGTCTCCGTCTGAGCAATTCTCTTAGCTGCCAGTGCGAGCGGGTTTTTCTGGTTAACGATCTTGCCATCCAGCGTCGCAGGGTCGTCTTGCAACGGTATGCCACGTATGACCCCCTTGCACGTGGAGTGTGGGGCAGTCTCGTACGCGCAGAGTTCGTGGATGTTGCCCGAGATGCGGATTTGCTTGAGGCGGGAGTATCGATCGGCATTTTCCCGTCTAGGAGTGCTGGCCACCATAATGTTTTGCTGTAAGTTCGGGCACAGAGTGTCTTGTGAGAGCTCATCGGGTCTGATGCCGGCGGCTGCAAGTATAGCGTCAGCCACCGCAGCCGCTCCAATTTTGGAGATATTCAGTCCACCTCTTGGTCGAATGACGATTTTGGTGTCTTCTTTGGGAAGAACCAGCATTCGGCCTGCCCTAATAATCTTATACTTCAGCGCTACGCCGCTATGCTTGTCGCCACGGGACGCCGAAAGCGTTGCCGCGGCGTTAGGGCCACTTCCCCGCGATTTGGCGTTAACTCTTCTGGCGCCCGCAGTTTGCCATCCCTAGTCTTGAGTGACTTCCTCCGGGGAAATGTTTTCTCCCTCTACTCGATATTCCATCATGGTAACGGACGAGTGGCGCCGAGCCACCCCTGAGGCCGGCTGGGTGGCCTAGCTGAGCTAGGCCTAGGCCTGGTCTCCGAAGTGCTCGTTAGGTGAGACGCCGCCGACGGAGGCACACAAATGTCCGTAAAATGGTGAAAAATCACTCACTGTGGCAAAAGAGGGTGTCCGCGTGGTCCTTAGAACTTCACGGAAAAGATTTGCACAAATAAACATGGATACTCGACGACAAAATGCTAGAAAAGTTGGCAAAATCCGGGAGCCGACGCGAGCACGTCTTGACTCGCCGCCGCCAGCGTCTCCTCTCCCCACGCACTGCAAGCATAGAGAAATAAAAAAGGTGTTCTTCTTTCTCTATGCTGCAAGAGCTAAATATTGCCGGTAAGCTGTTCAGCGTCGCTCAGTGTTTCATACTGCATCGTTAATGCTCAACTTAGAAGAACTTTCGCTGTCTTGACTTAATTTTGACAAGTTTGTGGTTGCTTTCTATTATCTTTGTTTATTAAGTAAAACCATGACTTATTTTTCTTATAGGGTAGGTAAAGCACGGTGGTGTACGTTTTTGCAATCTGGTCTCAGTATGTAGAACAAAATAAATTAATAATGGATGCTGTTAGCCTTTTTTGACATATTTGCGTACCTAGAATACAAAATTGTGTAACAGTACAAATAAACAAGTTAAGAATACAAGCAAGGCAGTTATGATGCAAATAAAGCTGCAAGTTCACCGTGATGATAAAGAGTACAGGTTACGATTTTCTTGTGTCATCTTGATACTAACTTTCTCAGCTTTAGGCATATGATGTCTTTGTGCACACAAAATAGTGGTATGTTTTTAATTATTACATTTTTCTGGCTCTTGTGTCAAGCTTACAAATTCAGTGTGCAAATCAAGGTTCTCGTGTATTGTCATTTGCTTAATTGAATTAAAATTGATGGCATCATGTGTAGATTAAAAAAAACTTGTAACAAGATTTTGTTAAAGTGAAACTACTCTTAATTTGCATCTATACTGGCTCACTCATCTAGTCATTTGCTGCCAAAGTGGATGCACATCACTCTTCTGAAGGTGCTGAGGTTAGATTAAAGGCAGGCTTCGTCTAAACACTTGCAGTTGTTGATTAAACTTAGTTTTCATGGCTGGTTTCTGCTTCTCACTTACTTAACTCTTGCCTAGTGGGAGTTCAATTGTTGGGCCTTGTCTTGCTTTATTTCTGTGGCAGGGGCAGCTTACCGAAGCTTCTTGAAGTGTTTGACTGCCCTGTTTGCTGTTGTTTTATTTAAAGCAATGTTTCTTTGCATGCTTTTGTGTTATTAAATTGCACATATCTGCATGTTCTTGCGAATAACTTGTCGATTTTATTAATTACATGCCATCTTGCAGGATACCCTGCGTTTGTATTCTTCACAAGGCCTGTTCGCAAAGCTCTTGCGGCATATTCAACAATATTCACCTGGTGCCTCGTTGATGGCAGAGGGGCACAGGGCTTTCTGATGCTGACTGCATGATGAAATCGTCCAGTTCCTGAAGTGGGTAAGAAGAAACAATACATTTTCAGGGGCTTGCACTACTTGCAGCCCGTGGCTTGGTGTATGCGCGTACTTTGTGCATCTTAATATACATTGTTGTGCGAAAGCCATAGCTATGTCAACGTACTACTACCTGGTTGATGTTATCACATCGGGTATTCGCACTACCTTACTTGGGGTAGCATATCTCAAGTTACTTGGGGTAGCATAAATAAGCCGTGTTGCATTGCTGTAATGTGGCTACTTCTTCAAGAAACTGAAACTCTTCACAAATAAGGTTCAATGTCGGGAAAAACTACACCGCCTAATGCCATTGCCATTTCATTTATGAATAAGTCGCCATAACCTACACCGCTGTGTGATAGTTAATAATGCAAGTTCGACAACATTTTGTCATTTTTTCGAAAAAACTCGTTTCACCATGATCGTAAAACCCGAGAAGGCGTTAGCGTCCCTCCGTTGCCTCAGCAGCTTACTTAATCTTATTTCAGTGCTTGTGCCACGTGCAAGGCACACGTCAAAGTTGCAGCTACTAAATTACAATGAAATATCAGCCTATATCGAAAGCACAGTTTAATTTAGTATTTGACACTTCACTTCTGCGGTTGAAATACAAGGATATGCAATCCAGAACGCTCACGCAAACAGGCATTCTTAGTGTCAATGCTAAAAGTGTACCACCGTTTGAGGCGTAACAAAAATTGCCACATATCTTATATTTAGTAACCACGGTGTTTATTGATACCTTTGACCCACCCGTGTAAAAAAAAAAGGGTCTTTGAGTAATATGGATGATGATGAATGAGATCCAGCACATGACAACTTGGCATGACCAGGGGCTTTGTCTGTGAAAGGGCTGTTTAGGGACATGGAAGTTTCATTTTGTTGTGTGTATTATTAGCGTTTTCTAAATATAATGGTAAAATCAAAAAATGTTCTTAATGCTATTGTCTAGAGAATACATACTAGAGGTAGGTTTGATCAATAAAAGAACAAACACAGGAAACATAATTAATTTTTAAAGTACTTTAGTTTCATCTCACTAGATTATTTCCAAGGGGGCCTTCCAGCAAATCTTGATATACAACATCTTTGAAGTTAGCAATTTAGGTAAAAGAATATGGCAGCTTCTTTCAGGACTCACTAGATTTTCGATATTGGAGCTGCGTTATTTCCCGCTGTGTGAGCCACAAAATCTTCACCATGTCTTCCAGCAACACACTGGCCGAAATCATTCCTTTTGTCAATTGTTTGTTTATTTACCTGTTACTAATGTTTGTCATAGATATGTATGGGTTATTTATGTACAATTCATTTCGAGTGTATCAACTTTATTATCTGCTAGGAGTAGCGAGCTTGGCTGGCCATTCAGACATCTCCAGAGCCCGCCGAATTATATTTATTACACTCTTCAGAAACTTAATGCATTCACACTTTTGGTGTATTTAGAGACAAATTATTCTGCATTGAAAAGTGAGGATAACCATTCAAACAATAGTGCGTCTCACCAAATTCTTTTATGTAAAAAGATTCAGTTCTATTTTTTCTTATAGATTGGTTTGTATGTATGTGTGTATTGTGTACACATATTGTGTAGTGGTGGGGGGGAGGGAATGGTTCAAACTCATAAACCCAGGGTCGTGCAACCAGGAAACTTTCTTGGGGGTTGCTTATGTGTAGAAAGGCTAAAACTTTTATTATAAAACAATTTATTATCACACACACAAAGTCCAAGCACGAAAGCATTATAGGTAATGTCAAAACCACCCCTAATGGCCCTGTTCAACTCCCAACGCTGCCCTGGCTACTCCAGTTATTTAGATGTTTCTTTGTGCATATTATGTGTTTTTTTATGTTGCAAGTGCAGAATAAAGCAAATATAGTTGTACGAGAATTGAAGATGCATGACAAATTGTTGCGTTAGGACAGCCGTGCTATCAGCTAAAAAGATGTGCCAACTCCATTATGTCGCACCGAGTACATTTTAGTGGACTTGCTTGCATTATCATACATACAGTGACTGTTAATGCGGCCTATGAGAGCAACAACGCTTATGTGGTGCATCATTGACTGAAATATACAATAGCATGCACAATAAATATAACAGGGGAGCAGCAAATTATAGACAAAGAAACATGGACTCACTTTAACTACACTGCTCTTTTCCTAGTAAAGCTGACAAACTAGTGTATCAGTTTCTCTTAGGTAAACAAGAATAATAATAATTGATCATTTATTTAACATGCCCAGGGATAACCGTGAGGCTTTTGTGCTGGCACACACAAAAAAGAGTAAAATGATGAAATATGAATGATACAACGCAGGCAATCCTAAAAGTAAAATGCAATTAAAAAGAGCGAGAATACATAGACTTATAAGACAGCAGGGCTAGAATACAACAACAAAAGAAATATATAAGGACAAGGATGATGATGATAATAATAATAATAATAATAATAATAATAATAATAATAATAATAATAATAATAATAATAATAATAATAATAATAATAATAATAATAATAATAATAATAATAATAATAATAATAATAATAATAATAATAATAATAATATAATTATTGTTGTTGTTGTTGTTGTTGTTGTTCAATGTAAGTTCATGCCCCCACGAAGTGCACTTCACTGTGAAATGACCCGTTTTGTTGGTAGTGTGCTTCGAGCATTGCGGGACTGCATTGCAGTGAAGCTTGCTAAAAATTTTTATTACGGAGCGTAAATGGCGTTCCAGTAATTTAACGACGCCTATACGTTGCCCTTTTCTTTTTTTTTCACCTCACAATTGCGTCCGATTGTATTTAATGAGATGCTTTGTTCGAAAGCATCTGTTCAAAAAACAGCGTTTCGTAGGCCCGAATATATCCGGTGACGCGATGGCCTGTTTGAAGAAGCACACTTGAAGCTGCCGTCGCGGTGTTGAAAGCATCTAACGTTTTAGACATGCGCCCATTATTTTTGCGTGTGTTTACATAAGAATAAGTAAGTGTCCGATGCAGATGTTAATTCGATATACCTGGATTCGACTTGTACAGAAGACTCCATGTAAAACATCTCGCTTATGAAAGACATTTTTAGCAGTGTTGGAATATTTGAACTTTCGAATATTTTCGATGTGTTTGCTATTCAATTCGTTTCTCACCGGAATTTCAGTATTGGGAGTATTCGATCTTCCAAAGGAAAAATACAGTCAACATTCGATTGACAATGGCTTTTTCAGAATATTTATATGCTTCACCCTGCACATTTTTGTACTGTGGCAAAGGCACCTTTTAAACTCGGTTACGGTCACACATGCATTAGCTCGAAAGCGCTGGTCCGAACATTCTTTATATTGAGGTAGCAAAAAAATAAATAAATAAAGCCTCAGTCCGCGCCATAACATAGCAGGCAGCATGGAGATAATAGATGCGCCAGAGCAGGGGGTTCAGTTATCCCCTCTTTGGACCTGAAATTTGGCATAAAGTGCGAAAAATTGTGACGCCGAGAATTTTTAGCACCCGAAATTACAGATGTTCCTGTATGTTGACGTTTACGAGGCAAATATGGAACTCTGAATTCGAAGGGAGTGTTACCTTCTGTGCCAAATCAGACACTGAAATTGGAGGAGAAAGTGGAGGAATCAGCGTCTTTTCCTCTCACGTGCAAAGTGTTGTGACACCCCATTGGTATTTTTATATCATGCAAATAAATACGATTCGGCCTCTGTAATTGCCTCAACCTTGACGAAACAACTAGGGAACACCATTCCTCCAGCACTTCACCGATCTAACTGAAAAAAAAAAAAACCACTTCTGTGTTGCTATCTCATAAAAATGCATATACTTATGGTTCTTACGCAACATTTTGTTTCTTAATTTCAGTTCGAACTATTAAAAAGAATACTTTAAATATTTTATAACTATTCGAAAAATAATAATATTCGAATTCGCTTTGCACCGAAAACTTTGCTGTTCCCATAGCTCTACTTCATTTTTTTCTTTGGCAATAAAGGAAATAAAAAAATCTTAGCAAACAGAGAGGAAGACAATGCACAGGGCGAACGCTACATATTGAAATTTTTGTTTCGGAAACAATACAACAGTTGTTTGATCGCAAATGCGCATGCGTGCAGCAGCTACGTCATGGTGTCATTCATCTCTACAAGAGTGAGTAACTATTGTTTTTTTTTTAATCTGGCGTTCTGCTAGTCGTGTAGGCGCTGTATGCGTGCGCATTTATAGATGTCGACCACCCATGCTGTTGTTTCCGGAACAAATCTCTGTACACTGGACCTCTTTTTTTTTTTTTTTAAAAAGGACACTGCATGAATATCAAAATGCTTTTTCTCATTATTAGATTACTCTTTCACAATTACAAAAGCTCCGTTATTGCTACATTTTTAAAAGACGCTTGCTAAGGGAAAAAAACGCATGCAAAAATATGTACGTAGCGATGCCGCCTTGAAATTTCTGCACCAAACGTCGTGACGTCATAGAGTTTGACGGCACCTACGGGGGTCCTACTTAGATTATAGTCGGTAGAAATTAACTACATTGTCCTCTCAGGGGGAGGCCATTGGCTTAAGATAGCAAATTTCTGGAGGTTTTGTTGAGCCAATGTCGCGGAAGCACGAAAAATGCGCTTTAAAATCCTTGAAATCATGTGAGGTGTTCTTAAAGCGAAATTGAAAATTGGAAATTTGATAGATTTGTTTTCTTTTGTGAATAAACCCACGCTGGCGCAATTAACTCTTTCATTACCACGTCTATTCATAACGATCACCGGTGATCGATGCTTTTGGATCATCAATTTTGTTACGGTAAATTTGTTTCTCGTGCACCGAGAACGTTTTAGTAGTTAGCCCAGCAATTCAAACTTTCAGAATCAACTTGACTTAGCCCGTTTTGGCAACATAGTGATTTTCGACAAACCTTTGCGCGAACTAAAGTGCGTGTGTCCTCGAAAAAATCGACTAGGCTGGCGAACTTGAGAGAAGTGCGTGCCACTCGGGATTATGCTATACAGTAACATTGAAGTTCTGTGGTGAAAATAACCTTTGCAAGCCTAATGTCGAATTAAAGTGTCAGCTTCGCACTTTGACTATGTTGAGCAGTAATAATTGCCAGAAATTTATGCCAGGTATTCAATAGAGAGCTGTTAGTAGGAGTCGGGGAAAATTTGTTCTTCAAAAAAATATTTACGAAGGTCCGCCGCGCGTTTAAAGTTTCGAGGTGGCCTTCTCTGACAGTTTCCAGCTGCCTCGCTTTTGCCTACATTGCTATATCAGACCCAGGGTCGCATCTAATGCCACTAGTCGCTCCTATGAAGTCGTCGTCTCGCGCTCATGGGTGCGCACCAGCGCTGCAATTTACATGTGCTGCTCGAAACTGTCTTGCAACCCAACCTGAATTGAGTGAGGACGAGCTTAGAGTTTGAGGATGACCGCACCTCAGCTTCAAGTTTTATGGCGACGATGTTTTGTGTCATCCTGAGATATCCGCAGTCGTTCATGAATTTGTTTCGTTTACATCCTCAAGTTGTCTGTGCGTATAGCTTCTGACCTTCGTGCACAATCTTATAGCTACTCTGGTCACGTGCGCTGTCCACACTTGAATTTGCTGGGGCGCGGTGCGCTGGCGATGGCTGCAGAGCTTCTCCTGTCAGCAAGAAGGTCCCCGGAGCACATCTTGGCCCTGACTACGGAGCAGTGTGATACGTGTCAGAACTGCGGGCGATATTGGCCTTTTTTTCAGAACGATATGCGCAGAAATGCAAAAAAATATGCTTGGATGCATATACTGGAACGCCAACCTATGCGGAGTGAGGTGGCTCATAGAAATAGGTGACGCTAGACGAAACAGTGAAGATCAATGGACATCTCATTTATAGAGGGATCATTCACATCACGGGTATCCATCTATACTGGAATACCTGAAGACTATTATCGCAAGGCAACGAAAATTTACTAATAAAAGTGTACGAGTACACTAGTGTCTCACGAAAATTATGCAATGCTTCACCGCATGGCACGAGCAACGAAGCAGCACCACGGTTCTGATTTTGTTAGTCTGTGTGAAGAGAAACGCTTTGTACAACATTCATTATGTTTTATGCTGTTCCTGGGTCATTGATGCACAAAATGTATACTCTGAATTTTCTTTGTTTTGAATATTTTGGCATATATAGTGTTTTTTATACTATTTTGGCATATACACTGTTTACTTGCTGGCTAACAAAAATTCCACACTTGTCACATTTTCTCCTTCTAAAATATTTTTGCTGCTCTACAACATACATTTTTTTTTGCAAAAAGCATATCATTGTGCAAAGTTTAGTATGCTGCAATGCGTGCTGGAGTACTTTTAAAACTGGCAAAAACGATCTTCCCGAGACGTATGAAAAACAACCGTTTTCGCGTGGTAACGAAAGAGCTAACAATATTAGTGTTGTTATCGAAGTAAAATTTATCAATCTAAAGCGATACATTATTTCACTGCAGTTCCTTTAAGACAGTGGCCTCACAAACGCGGCCCGGGGACCTTTCACTATCGGCCCACGGCCATAACATTACTGTCCCATATTTTTTTCTTAACAAGTTTGCTAATGAGCTACACAGACGTCACTCGTCTTAAGCATTTTTTAGTGAGGCATCCTAATGGGTGTTAAAACATAACTGAAGAAGAAGGAGTCAGAATCTCAGTACTGATTTCAGCAATTCAATATCGATGCGTTTCTCGACTACTCACGCTAAATCTCCTCCAGAAATAGCGCATAGATTGCCATATTGCTCTTGAAAATGGCAACGTTAAGCTACGTATCGTTATCTTAGCATCATGGTTTGCTGTGTACTATATAGTATGTGCGTTCGTATGCGCTTACCATTGCTCGAATCGGTCCGTATTTATTTTCTCGTTGTCTGAACGCAGGGAATGAAACTTCTCAACGTCTAGAACTTGACGTCACGCATGCAAGCTTGCACGTATGCTCAGACGTTTTGCCAGTACGCAACTTCTCAGTGCTCCATGATGTCGGCTTTGGGGAAAAAACAAGTTGCTTCAATACAAAAGGACGCGTTCCATCGAGGACGAAAAATTGGGCCAGCAGAGAAAGGGCGTCTTTTTGTATTTCATTAAGCATGTACAGTCTCCCAAAACTTTAACTATTATGCGCAGCAGCCACTTTCTTTGTCTCTCAGCGCCATATTATGGAACAAGGTTACAAAAAGAAGTGCTTCGGAGGCACGTGCTTCTTGGGCGTATACACTTGTCCTCTCCTTTTTTTTGAAACTTATTTAGTATTATGGAAAGGATACACAGAAACAACTGCCACTCACACACGATAGCTTTAGATTCGACCGACTGTGCCAACTAGCTCAACAAAATGTTTAATTAAGTTGCTGCAAGGCGGCAACGACGTGGCAAAAACGTCTCCACGCGTAAATAACGAAATAACCTGCATGGGACGTTCTGATAACAATTAATGTCACATTCCAAACGCCGTGTCCTCACGTGATAGGGCTCTAACGCGGTGGATTTAGTCGCGTCAGTGCAATTTATCTATAGAAGACACAATGAAATAGTCTCCTAATTAAATTAATGGCTAGTTTTGCAGAGATCATCCTGAAACTGCAGTATTAACGATTTTTTCTACTACATGCGCACGCTAATAATCTATATAATCAGAAGCGCTATGGTAAAGTGACAGAAAGCCCCTCGATAAGTGTCTGCGTGCAGTTCCGTCATCATGGTTGGACTTGAGCATGCCGCCAAAATGACTTGCTGATGTGGCGCTGTAAGCCGTTAAAAATGTTTCACTGCGTGGCATGGCTCCACGTTTCAGCGCAGCACTGTAGCACTCCCAGCAGTTCACGCTTGCCTGCAATGCGCAAACGCTTCCCCACATGCGTTATGCTTGTGGTTTTCAAATCCACACCCATCGACGGCTTCTCCAGCTGACAGGTCTCGGAGGTCACGATTTTGCTGTTTACGTGTTGATGTGAACTGTTCCGAGAGCACACACAATGAGGAACACAGAAAGACAGACGAAGCGCAAACTAATAACAATTTATTTGAGAGAAATGAGACCTTAGTTTTATATCAACGTCTAACACTCATTGCGCAATTTAACACGCACGTGTCACACTGGTGTGATCAGAAAATTGTTTGGCCGATAAAGATATGGATATCATAATGATGTATTTGTCTTTGAGGCATGACATCTTGTGAGCTTCAACAATTAGGCGTGTTGTTTCATTTCCGTTCTTTGCAATTACGTTGCAGCTAAGAAATTCAGGTTTGCAACTTCATTTTTCTCGTGAGCAGGGCCAGCCGACTCAGCCATGTGCCTGCATTATCACTTAGGTTAAACGCATCCTGGCGTAGGCGGTCATTGAGACAGTGACCTGTTTGACCAATATGCACGCGATTGCATGTCAGCGAATCAAGAAGAAGCAATGAACATGGACCGGACATGTAGCACACAGGCAGGATAACCGCTGGTCATTGAGGGTAACTAACCGGATTGTCAGATAAGGCAAACGCACGGCGGGGAGACTGAAAGTTGGGTGGATTGGTGAGATGAAAAAGTTCGCAGGTATAACGTGGCAGCAGAAAGCACAAGACCAGGTTTATTGGCGGGTCATGGGAGAAGCCTTTGCCCGGCAGCGGGTGTTGTCAGGCTGATGATGATGATGACGTCAGCGGAATACATTACACAATAGTGCAGAACCAGGACGTAGTTTTCGGCAACTAAAAAAGCTCTTCTTTCTGGGAAATCCGCACGGATTTCCTTGTGGCTTCGTCTTACAATCGGGTGGTTGCCTTCTTTCCCTTTATTAGTACACAGTATAGGAACTTGGGCTCGTTGGCATAAGGCAGCCTTTTCGGGCACAGCGCGAGGCCGACGAAGACGGTAGGGACACAGACGAGCGACGACTCGCTACTGAAAAGCCTTATTTGAAGAACATATACGAACGAATGGATCACACATGCGTCAGTGAGGCATCGATGTGTCTCACGAACAAATTGTTCGCATATCTTTTCAGCACATGCGCCATTAGTTGATACGCTGCATGTAACTATACTTCTGTTCAAATTTTAACACTTCCCCTCAATGTCGATACGTTTCTTTTTTTTCTTTTTTTATTGCGTTCACGTTCATGCGTAGGTCGTCAAGCTCACTAATGAGTCGACTCCCTTAGACCATGGCGTCCGAGATGGCGGGCGTTTGGCGTGTATCGCGCCCGCCATCACGGAGGCCATGCATGCTCAGACTCGCTCAGACTCAGATCAAGTAGTTTGTCTGAGTCTGAGTGAGTCCAGGTGAGCAATCGTTTGGTGAGTTTGATTCCGAGTGAGTCCGGTTGAGCAAAATTTTGGTGACGCTGAGTTTGAGTGAGCACGAAGCCCAAAATGTATTTCTTAAAAGGTCACTGTAGGCAATAATAGGTCGACGTTGATTGCTTTAATAGCTGTCTAGAAACCTCGTAGTGTTACTCTTATGCCAACAAACACAGACAATTAGATTCATTGTTTTTGTGTCAATGAAGAGCTTATTTTGAAATAAAATCACGCTTTAGTAGTCCGCGATTGGTTAGCGCACTTCAAGTTACCCGCCTAAAGCAGTACGTCTCACGTCATTGTTGCCATGCACCTCGTTGGCCGGATTTACTGCGTGGCCGTCGACACCATAGCAGCAAAACGAAGGCAGCTTGAGCAACAACAACGGCCATTTAACAATTTCCTGCCATTGGCTCCGAGATGGCAGACGTGCTTGGTTCAACTGGGCCCAGCTAGATGGCACGACTTGTCCAGTTTAACCAGTCAAAAATGGAACGTCCGATGGTTCTTTTTTCCCCGAATCAAACAGAAACACACAAGCAGCATTTTATTACGTCTCTTGATGCACGGAAGGTTCTTCATTTAGTGCAGCTAGTTTGATTACTCGTGAATAATTGTAGACTGTAGCTGTGACGTCATTGGGATCGTTTTACGAATGTCCTACTGCGATGCATGTGTTCGTGCATTTACACTAATGTCTCGGTAAGTACAGCACTGTTGTTAATAATATTGTCGTTTTAGGCGTTATCATACATTGAGCTTTCACTCTCACCTAAATTGTTATTTGACTTGAGTATCCCTTTAAGTGGGCTGCACACTTTTGGCCATCTATGCGCTCACGTGTTCTTAAAAGAAAACTTCGATTTGCAAGTCTGTGCTCGTCTGTGTCCCTCAGGTCATCCGTCGTTGTCGGTCTCGCGCTGTACCCAAAAATGCTTCAATACACAACCCCGTCAATGGAGTTCACACATCTGGCGTGATTCTTTTTAATGTTTTTTACAGCTTACAATGGGTCGGTCATTACGGCGTGCGCCGGTCCCACACGCCGGGAACAATCCAAGAGCTGTTATATAACTTCACATACTTTGTGTTTCAGACGCCATTTATTTTATATATATTTAGCGGCATCAGGAGATGAAGGACGGGAGAAAATATTACAGACACAGCTTCTAGTTCTTTAATTATATTGATGATCCGACTTTAGGTCTTGTCAACCTGTGTGTAATGATCAGATTGCGTGACGAGGTTTCCTACGCTGACATAATATGATCACAGTTGAGAGCCCGAAAACTCGGTCTTTTCCAGATAAAGGTTACTATCGCTCTAAATTGTACAGGAGGATGCAATCACCAATCTTTTTTGCTTATATGTTTCTTGCCGACTGTTTTTTTACATTTCTATGAAAGAAACCGAAAACGTAGAATCATACTTGTAAGTTAGTATTCCCAGTGCGCCTTGAACACCTAACCTCTTTTTGTATATGATTGCGTTTGTATTCGTCTTCGCTATTCTGCAGTTGTTTCCTCGCTTCTTGCAGGCAACGCGATGCTAACAATTACTTTGAAAAAAGAAACCGTCTGAACCCCATGACGCATCACTGCAAGGGAGGAGCCCACGCTCTTGTTGGGACACCCTCGACATCCGACGCACCATTTGAATTTTGGGCGGTGCCCGGCAGGCAACGGCTGGGCGGTCTGTAACGGTGCACGCACCTCCAACCGGGCCACGTTTAGAGCGTGCCGCGAGGGAGAGGGTGAAGCTTCTATAACGGAGCGGAGAGCGAGCGCAACGCTAAGGGCGCGTTCTTCAAAGGGAGAAGAGGAAGGTAGGAGGAGAGGGCGTGATAAATTGGGGGAGAGCTGATGGAGGGGGCTGTTTTCAATTCATCCCTCTTTGCTTTGTTCCTCTTGTTATTTATTTAATAGCTCGTTGCGTGGGCGCTTTGATAGCGGCGCCAATGCGAAGCGTTTTTGAAGGAGGGCCGGGCTCAATCGAAACCTCGGTGCCTCCCCCCCCCCCCCCCCACCCAACTTTTCAATTTGATTTTGGGCCTGCATGTATTTGCTGGTTTAGACCGTGAGAGTGCGCCCGGGAGAACTACTGCACTCTGACGCTACGACGCTGTTCAAGTAGAAGAAATGGGAGGAGGGGGGAGTGTGAGAGGCCCTGTCCAATTGGATGGGAGATTGAGGCTGTCAGCTTCGACGTGTGGATGGAATTGTACGCACTCGCTGAGTCATCACTCGCGTCCGACCCCTCCGCGTTGGGAGCTGTCAGTATTGATCACCGCTTCTTTCGCTCTCTCGTTCTGCGTTCTGTGTATACCCTCTCCTGCGCAGTGCTTTGTGAGCACCCGATGCATTAAATGTTGCCTGCGTTTTGTTCTGCCACTAAGTAGGAAATAATTAGTGGTACTCACGGTATATAAAATCAATCGTTAGTCATACTGTTAGTTTGTAGTGTAAGAATAAGTTATGTGATAACATGATAACGAACTCCTTTTCCACAGCAAGAGGGCTTCAGCCAACCACTTGGACATGGACCGAAAGACAGACGGCACACTGTTGGACTAAGAACGATGGTCGTAACTAGGTGGGAGTTCAGGAGGTTCTGACACCACTCGAAAATTTTTCATGTTCTTCCGGGTGACACCGGAGTATTTACACGCGTTCACATCGGCCGCCAGTTCCACAATCACTACTGTAAGTGCACGGCCAAATCGCTCGACATCGAGATCTTAGCAAGCAGCAATAACAAGCGAACGGGCAATATTTTAGTACCCCTGGTCATGGATGAAAAGTGGACAATCATGCATCAGTGCACCTTCCATACTATTTACGGAAAACGAAAAAAAATATTTATAGGCACAAATAAACAATCTGGGCATCAGTGAGCATTGCATTGACTACCAACTGCTATAAATATTCGAGGAAAGTTTCAATAAACGTTCAGTTGCTTGTCCAGCGTTGTTGTCGTCTGTCTTTTTATCCTCGTCCAAGCATAGTTCTCTGGAACCCCTTCGCTATGTGCAACCAACGAGCTTAGCTAAGCACACTCCTCCTTTTCCACAGTAACTTGTTCCATATATCCCTATATTACTCAAGACCTTTGAAGAACTTTTCCTGTTAGTGTAGTGTAAATTGGTTCTGATTGCGCGCAAGCGGTGTAAACGAAACTGCTTCGTCCGTTAGTCAAGCCGATTCAAATACTGAAAGTCTGTGATTAATCAGTCACTCACTCATGCATAATGTGAGTGACATGTTTTATGGCAGGCCAATCAAAGGCTAGAGAATTCTGGCAAGTGGTTACGATTCAAAGACGATGTTTGAGTTACGCTATTCTGTAAGAGTTCGTGTGCCTTAGGAGTGCCTAAATTTTGATAGTTTCCTATGATGGTCACGCTTCACCTTGAGTGAATAGCTGAATAACTTGTCCGCAAACAGTTGCAACCTCTGCAAGTATATAAACCACTTGGCGCTCGCTCTAAACGAACAGTTTTAGCGCTCGGTTTTTCGCAGTGGTGGTTTACTTATGTGTATACGTATATGTGTGTGTATAGTGTTTATGTTCTTCGGTTTAAGATGGGCCAATTGCACCTACCAGAACTTCCGCATATGCGATGGTTTGCTGTGCAAGACTGCAGTTTTGAGCATTTTCAGAGCATGCTTAAGTAAGGCGTCTTCGGTGGAAACATAGCAAACCAAATTAGTGCCACTTTTACAATATCAACGCGAAAATAGGCTGATGAGAGAGCAGGATGCTACTGATGTTATCACCGTTGGTAGTGAGTGGTATAGAGTTTCCTAAAATAACTTAAGGGGACTCTGTCGCTGCAATCGTTCAACGACCATGGGAATGATGGGTAGTGCACACATTTGCCTAGTCTTCGTACTTGCGGGCGACGAATCGTACTTGCGGCTTTGTTTATACATGTGTTGCGATTTTGTTTTGAAAAGAAAAAGTTCAACCATTTTGAACTTTGCGACCAGATTGGGAAATGTAAGTCTAATGGAAGAAGGTGATGAAACGCAATCGCTGAGCACTTGCTAATTTTTGTTTCGTGATAAAAAAAAAAAACAGCTCCAAGCCACACGAACACACGCGGAGCCAAAAGCAGGCCAGAAGTACGAAGATTAGACAAATATGTGTACTACACATCATTCCCATGCTCGCTGAAGCGCCGTGCGTTGCAGCTCGCATAGACACTATAGCACCAGAGTTCCCTCTAGTGTGTAGGAAACTCTACGGTGAGTGGTTCCCTTTAGACGCCTTGTACGAATTCCTGCTTGTGAATGTGTGTAATTTATTGTATACAAACGGACTTGCATGTGTGTGCGGTGTATTTTGTTTCTGAGCCACGTGTGCTCTCTTTCGTTGATGCCCTTACTCGATAAATGTAGGATATCAGTGAATGTTGGAAAGAAGTAGTTTTGTGACAGCTCGTGATCATAAACAGGTGCGTTACACGTTGGAAAACAGAATAAGGACGTAGGAGGTGAGCGAAAATGGCAGAATGGCAGATCGTCCGCACTTGTTCATGATGTTCATGTTTGTTTTTTGTTTTTTTCGCATCCTACGCCTCGCCACTTCTGCTATACTCTTCGTTAGCGAAGAAAAGAAAGCATGCCACCTGCACAAAAAAAGACCAAAAAAAAACAAAAGAACAAGAAGGAAAAGTCCAGCTTATTTACAAAACAATGCGAATGATGGGGTAAAGCAGTGTGCATTGTATCATGAATTGCGGCCTTCCATTTTGTTCTGGTTAACAGCATCTTATTTTGTTCTTCTTAACCTTTTGTTCTGTCATATACTTTGATTGACGGGTTAAATGTCGGTGATATTTTTTTTTGCTGTTGTGGCCTTTTATTTTGTTGTTCTAGTTAACAGCCTTTTGAAAACGTTATTGTTTTTTTGTTCACAAATGTTTCGGTGTACATCTTCTGTAGACGCCGAGCCGCGGTTTATGAAAGGAAGCACATCTGGAAACTGTATCTCTGGACTCTGGAAACAATTCAGAGGTCGTTGAGTTGCTGTTTTCGAGTGATGCACCAGTACAAGTCATACCTAAGCGAATGCTCCTGTAATGGCTGCGGCGGAATCGCTTGGCTGTGCAAACAGTGAAATAAGGGCGCGAGCGACAGCCCATTGCTGCTGCATTTCTGCTATGTTCCCGTTTCCTCCGCACTCTTCACTCAAATCGGGCTCTTTGGGAACGCGCACTCAAAGAGGCTGTGAGTTTTGTTGTGCGTCAAGAATAGTTTCTTGATTGCGTCGGTGGAAGGTACCGCCTACTCCTTGTCCGCCATTTTGAATTTCGGGCTGGAAGTTTACACGAAGACGTTTAATTACGAGTGCACACAAAGCGCAGCATTCCGTTGAAACAAAACGGCGTTCCGCTATTGGGTGATGTCACGCGCGCCATGTCTTTCGGGGGACTCGTTCGGAAATTTGCCTTGGGCAGGCTTGATGTTGGGAAAGGAATTGCGTTAGCATTAGTAATAAAGCGTTTTAGAACAGCAAAGGAACAACAGGCGTCACACAATGCGGATTGCGTAACGAGTGGGTCGTCTAATGCTCCAACCCATTACAAAAGGCTGTTCTTCATAACCTATTAACTGTGGCACACACCAACTTCAGGCGTAATTATTAACCGTCGTCAGTCACTGCATGAAAATAAAAAATTAGCACGAAATTCGTTGAAACTTCTTAGCAAATACCACGCTCCTCCGAAGAATGACGGATTGCATATATAGTGAATGCATGCCTATTACACAATGATTAATGGTGTTGTGGGTACCCGGCAAGTGTTCTTGCAGCAGCTACCCAAAGAGTGTTAAAAAAAAACGCCAGGCCTGCGCGTAAGGCGCAGCGCAGTCACAGCAAAATCCAGAAGAGCGGCCTTTCAGAGTTTTTTTTTTCGAAACACTCATTGGGTAACTACTGCAAGCAACCTTGCTAGGTACCCACTAGGGAAGGAGGAGGAATAAATGAAGAACTACAGGGAGGTTAGCCAGTTCTCAGACCGGCTGGCTACCCACTAGGGCATTATTAATAAATTTACCTGGTTAATAGGCCGGTATTTGCTATGCTATCTTTTGCCATTCTTCTGAGAAGCGTAGTATCCGCTAAACATTTGCAAGGAATCGTGTGCCAATTGTTCATGCAGTGGCTGATGACGATGAGGAATCATGGATGAAGTGGGTATGCGCCACAGTTCATCGAAGAGCAAGAACAAGCTTTTGTAATGGGTTGGGACATTGGACGGTCCACTCGTTACGCTATATTCGCATTGTGCGATGACTGCTTGTTCTTTCGCTGTTTTAAAATGCTTTAAAAGTCGTATTAACGCGATTGCTTTCCCGACATCAAGCCTGCCTAAGGCTAATTTGCAAGTCACAAGCACTGGTGTAACTCAGTGGTAGAATACTGAGCTGGCACCCAGCGTACCCGGGTTCGAGCCCCACTGTGTCATTGGCGCTAGGTCAAGCGTACAGTGTACTAGAAGTATTTCTAGTACACTGTACTTTTAGTACACTGTTCTTCTAGTACACTGTAGTCAAGCGTACCTAAGACGAGCTTGACAACAAGTTACAAGCACCGGCGTAGCTCAGTGGTAGAATACTAGGCTTGCATCCAGTGGACCTGGGTTGTAGACCCACTGTGTCATTGGTACTAGTTTTTTTTTTCGCGCGATGTGGTTATGGACACCGGCGGCGGCGGACAACTGCGCGTGACCCGAGTTGTGATTTCATAACAGCTTTCGCTGTAAAAAGGCTCTTAAAGGCCGTTCTTCTAGCTTTCGCTGTGACAGTGTGTTTGCCGCTAGGCATATGTGTATACACATATGCCTAGCGCCGATGATAATACACCGATGTTCCATTCTGTTCGTAGTATATATATATACTACGAACAGAATGGAACATCGGTGTATTATCTTCTTCTGAAAATGTCCTTCCAGTGGGGCCACTATGCATCTCCTAGTCATTTAGAACATTCTGTCTTTAATTTGGCCGGCACGAAGAAGGAAATCGACAGAGTTTTTTGTGAACTCCGAATATATAACTTTGCGTTGCCTAATGAAGAGCGATTCACATGAAGATTGGGACTTGTAACGAATAACAACGGTAATATTAGAAATGTCTATGGAGCCGGTGTTTCAATAAGTGTGCACACTCATTGTATAGCGCATGCACGCACGTTCTTTGCGTTTGTATCGACATCAAGTTTGCTTATATTCAAACTATTGCATTGTCTTGTGCAGTGATACGTCTGAGTGTGGTTCACATGCCATTTTCACGAAATGTTCTTTCTGCTTGTGTGACTTCTCGCTGAAAGCGTTGAATATTTCATTATTCCACGGACGACAGAGCGCGTATCTCATCATATTTCGCTATATCCTTGTGTCCTGCTCTAGATGATGAAAAGGAATACCAACATGGCCAACCTTATATATATTTAAATAATTATTTTCTTTGTGTGTCGCAAGTCAGGCAACCGGACTATAGCCAACGCCCGTCCGATATAAAGGCGTTTTCTTCAATAGTTGATCTTAAAAGAATAACGAGAACTGATTGCATGAAAGAGTGAAGGTGTTACTTATTATCTGCAGTTATCACTGAATCACTTTACCTGTTCTGAATTCATTTATTACCCTTAATTATTTTCTGCTATTTTTTTTAAAACACACGGGGTCGGCATTGAATTCAAACTAATAAATAAATGTCAAATCTGCTGCATATATTCGGAAGACCGGCGCACCGCGCAAGCAGTATCTATATGCGCGTCCTCAAAACATTCCGCCCCATTCCGATGGGACTCGACTTACCATTTCCACAGAAAGACCCTGATGGCGCTATTAATCGAGACTAAATGAAACACAAGTTACATTGCCTGGCACACTTTGAAAACGAACATCTCCAAACTTGGATGCAAATTGTTCTACTTTGTCAACATTCAACTCTCACTGACCATGCATATATGGGCACATCTGCCCCTGAACATTCATCGAGTGTTAGTTAGAATATGATGAATAGTTAAGCATTACTTGGCGAATTTCGTGCGAACTAAGATATTCGCCAGGACCCCGAAGGGTGCACTCGATAACTTCATCACGAATGCTGCACTTTGTCTGTAAGTCACTCATTAATTAAGGTAAAAGCGAAATGCAAACACGTTTCCACTTTAGCTATGCAATTGAGTTTGATATGGGGGGGGGGGGTGTTAACGTCCCAAAACTACCGTATGATCGTCAGAGACGTCGTAGTGGAGGGCTCCGGAAATTGCAACTTCCTGGGGTTCTTTAACGTGCACCCAACTCTGAGCACACGGGCGTACAGCATTTTCGCCTGCATCGAAAATGCAGCCGCCGCCGCCGGTATTCCATCCCGTGACATGCGGGCCAGCAGCCGAGTACCTTGGCCACTGGACCACCATGGCGGAGGATTTCAGCTATGCAAGTCTGTATGCTTAAGCACGCTATAAGTTATAGTAATATTAGCTTAATATTTTAATAACATTATTACATAGCACCGATACAATACAAATTGGCCTGCCGTAGCTTCATTTGGCTTGAAGGGCAGAGCTGACAGACACCAGAGAGATGAATCATTTTACACGAATAGTACAAAACAAGGCATGTGTCTTTGTTGTTGTTGTTGTTGTTTGTTTGTTTGTTGTTGTTGTTGCTATTGCTCCGAACATTACGCTTGCCGATAGTTATAGCGCGAGAACAAAACGACGACACAGAGACAAGAAGGACACGAAAGACACGTGTCTCTGTGTCGTCGTTTTGTTCTCACACTATAACTATCGTCATGCCATACCAACTAGCCCAAGCTGCCACATTACGCTTGCGCTCCGAACGAGCCATTTACAGCGCTGAGCAAGAAAACACGACCTAACTCGTCGAACAACGCCACGATCCCCCAAGAAACCGGCACGAGCCAGACGGGAGATTGCTTCCAACACACACACGGCACGCGTATAAACGGTCTACAGTGGTCCGCGCGCACGCGCCTGCAGACGGGCGGCAAACACACCTGTCCCCCACTTCTCGAACGCGCGTCGGCACTCACGTTTTCCCCGCCGCCGTCGCTTTTACCTTACTTCACGATTTTCGGAACCCCGGTAACCTTCTCTGTGATAGTTTTTCGTTTTATTGTCGGATCTCTCTACGGACGTGTGTAATGGGACCCGCGGATTGAGGCCATCGGGGAGAAGAGAGAGATGGAGAACGAAAATAGAAAAAAAAAACCGTCTCCCAACTATCATACTTTCGTTTTTTTTTTCTTCTTTTTTCTTTCTCTTTAGCAGCGACGTATTGTTCGGCGGTCCGAAGCGTAAACAGTGTTACACGCACCGACGACAACGGCGCCGGACTTCTTTTGACCAATGATGCCTGCCGGACAAAGAAGTTGGGCACCTTTTAGCGGCCCTCGCCGGTTTGGCGCATGCGTATTGCGACTGCATGCTTGTCGGCGTGCGAGTGTTTACACGTGCGCCCTGTACCTGGTCACGCGACATGCCACCCGCGTCGACAGAAAGGGAGAGGAAAGGAGAGAGAGAGAGAATAAAATTAGAGAAAGGCAGGGAGGTTAACCAGAAAATGGAGCATCCGGTTTGCTACCCTGCAATCGGGAAGAAAGATGGGAAAGAAAGCGAAGAGGGAGGCAACAGAAATGCAGGGGAGCTAGAAATATTTGGTTTGCTGACCTTGCTCATGGGAAAATAAGAGGCGCGCAGCCTTCCGCGTAGATTTTACTCGACCTTGACCGCGCGCTTACTGCCTTACGCATGGGCGAATGGTAGACTGAAGATCACTTGTTCCGCTTCGCACCTAAACAAAAGAAGAGCGAATTTTGGATAGAGAAGGAGTGGGGCAGCTTGCAGTGGTTGTTCACGTGACTGCAGCCTGCAAGGTCTAAATGAAAAGGTGGTGGAGGTCCCGTAGCATCTCCACCACTTGTTAGTAGGTTTATTGTCAGGCAATGCACGAGAACGGACCAACAGCGTTTCGGGCAAGCGCAGCAACCACGAACTCATGCCGATGGCGATGACGCCTAGGCACAGAGCAATTCCGCTGAGGCCATGTTGAGACTTCTCTTTTTCGCTACAGCAGATAGAAATAAAAATGTTTTGTCCGAATGCCATCCGCAGAACTTTGTTTCAAATGAATGTCGACTAGCGTGAGATAGGACAAGAATATGAAAAATAAAAGCAAGATAGTGAACACAGTCCTGACATCGGCAGCTTCTCCTGGCGGGGCGGAGGCAGATAAAAAAAAATTGGAAAGAGTAAGACGGTGGCAGGCGGAAGACGCCGCCACGGCCCATGGGATCGTAACCGTTGTCTAGGTTTGGTCCTCCCTTCTCCTCTCGCACCTGAAAGGGGAGGAGGACCTTTCTTCTAATTAAATAAAGTTTGTTCATCATCATCATCATCAAGAGCAAGACGGTCAATACGTGAGAAACGGGAACGGAACGTGTAATGACGTAACATCATTCCCGCTGTCAAGTGGAGCCCGGGTCCACGTATTTCTCTTTACCAAACAGTGCCAATGACTTCGGGCAAATGCACTACGCTTCCATTCGAATGATCTTGTAGTGCCACGCTAGATTTTGCCAGCTGGCCGTGCCGAAAAAGAAGCGAGCCGCGTGGCTCGTGCCACGAGGAATTGGAGAACGGCTGAGCTCCTGGCCAGGCTGGACGTGGCAGCTGGAAAGCAGTCTACGCTCGCGTGCCGAATAAAAGCCGAGACCGCAGCACGGTCTCAAGCGCCGCCGTCTCGTCTCTCGTTCCTCAACAATCTCAACAGCTTCAATGATATTTTATAGCGAACGTTATGCTCGATGTTTGCCCTGTGATGTGGATAGAACATCATTGTCATAATGAGCCGGCATTCTCTCTCTTTGTGTTCCTCCGCTGCTTTGCTCCCTGTTATACGCTCGACTGTTTGTCCTGCGTGGTGTACAATACCTCCAATGGGCACGGGTGCAGAAAGAGAAGAATAGAATTTCTTGGCGATGGCGAGAATCGAACCCGCGTACTCAAGATCCGAAGACGATCGTCGTAACCGGCGTGTGGCTATCCGCGCACGCTAGCAACGCGTAGCATAAGCTTGTAGAATGTAGCATGGGTGTGAAAGGTGGAATTGAGTGTGAGGAGGGGATACGTGATGGCGAGGAGGACTGAAAGGATAATGGGAAGAGAGTAATGCGCAGAATAGAAAAAAAAACGAAAAGAAGCGGGAAAGAAAGAAATATACAGACAGGCAAAAAAAAAAAAGACTGAGGAAGAGTAGCCGTTTATAGCATAGTACAGCAAGGGCTGAACTTGAGAGAAGTGAGAGGATGAAAGCCTAGCCAAGTCAAGACGAGCTTGGGGCCCACCAGCCTAGCTCTGCGGTGACCGAACCGTGCTAGCTGGAGTAATTTTGTGTGGTCGCCAGACGACAACGATGGTGCGCAGTCTTTTTGTGCTCTAAACTATGGGTTATGACCACACAGATGCGGTATAGACAGCTATAACTGAGGGCTATAATGTATACGAATTCTTATTTTTTATTGAGATGGAAAAAACAAATAAATTACTTGTGTTGTCGACCAATGTTTGGTGACGGCTACCCCCTTTACACTTGGCGCTGTTGCGATGCATGTAAAAGCTAAAAACAATATATATATATATATATATATATATATATATATATATATATATATATGTATGTATGTATGTATGTATGTATGTATGTATGTATGTATGTATGTATGTATGTATGTATGTATGTATGTATGTATGTATGTATGTAGTATGTCCTACATCGGTAAGGTCACGCTCTTTCTTATAGAATCCTGACCCACGATGAAATGATTTTTAAACATATTTTTTACCCCGTAGCTCTTTCTCGAAACCGACATTAACGTTCACGCGATCCGCGTCGCGGCGGCACAGTCGGTATACGACGCTCGGCTGCTGGCCGGAAAGTCGTGAGTTCGATCCCGGTTGTTGCGGTCGCATTTCGGTGGTGGCGAAAGGCTATAAAGGCGCGTGTATGGTGCAGTGCATCAGGTGCTTAATCTAGGTTTTCTGGAGTCCTCCACTTCATGATTATGTCTCGGTTTTGACACGAAAAACCGCAAGGTTAATCATTAAAGGCCAAACCCACATTGCCTGATCGCTGTATTGTAACGTCACCTAATGTATAGCTACTTGATTGTCTCTATCGTCCATCTTTGTCTGAAATGTCTAGAAAAAAACAGATACACATGGCCTCTTTCTCGAAGAAAGCCGCACCATACGAACTTGTGTAGGGGCTGCTGGAAGAAGAGAGAGACGAAGAAAAGCTGAGACTACGGTGTCATAGTTGTGTTCGAAGTACAGTGTTTAGTGTCACTATAGCATCGTGTGAGTTCGCCGTAGCAAGGCGAAGGCTTTTCGATGTCACTCCGTGGCTATACATATATTTTCAACATATATCCCACGCACAGACTATCTCCAAAGGTGATCGCGCCTAATTCAAGTCGTCAGCCACGCGCAAGCTAACGACAGCCCTGTTGCACATTGCTTTACTTGTTTTCGTAAGTTGTTTTTGCTTCTCCAGATCCATCGGGTGCGCGTGGCTAAGTGAAAGTGCAGCTGCTGGTTTTTGCTCTCGCCCGCTTTGATCCTCTCGTCCACTTTTCTGACCGTTCTCGAGCATGGCCGACCGGTCGGATGTTTCACAAATGCGTTGCCGTTGTTGTTGTTATCATCTGTCGTTGCTGCTTTTATTTTTTTTCCTGCGTGTTCTTTCACGGCTGTTGCTGCCTATTTGTCCGGCACCTTTCTCGCCCTCTCATTGTTGCCAGCCGCCTAGCTGTGCGGGGCGACGACGATGACCGTGGAGAATAGATAGAGAGCAACTGAAAAAAAAAGTGTAAACAATAGACAAACAAACGAACCAACGAAACGAGACGAGGGGGCTGCAAAGCGTGGACAGCGATGCCAATAGTATAACAACAGCAAATGGACGCCACCGGCTTTGGTTGTGCGCACTCGTGATGCAGGGAGCACAGTGAACGAAAATGAGAGTCCGGCTGACCCCTGACCTCATTTCGGCCCCGCAGTGGACGGTGTGTAAGCAATGCGAAGAGTATAGTGAGTGGGATTCGACAGTGGGAGAGAGGGTTTGTGGTGAAGGAGCTAAGAGGGAGGGGAATTCGCACGCGCACAGATGCACGAGGATATGTGTGTGGAGAATGGTTTGGAGCTGTCGTGATAGAAAGACGGAAAGAAAGAAAGAAATAAATAAGGCGGGAAGTTGGGGTAGGCTTTTTCTTGATGTGGGTTGACAGGGTACGCGGCATGGTGGTCCACCGGGGGGGGGGGGGGGGGGGGGGGGGGGGGGGGTTTCTTTCTGTTGTTGTTTATGTTGAAGCCTGCTTGACCGTGGAGGCTGCGTTGTCCAGCCGCCGGCTGCAGTATCTCCTGACCTCGGCTGAGCCAATGTAGTCTAGGACAGCGCGTGCGCTCAGCCGATGGCGAAGCTGGAGCCACCGCGGTAGCTGTCCAGGCACGACGTTATAGCTGTGATGGATGACGGTGTCGGGAGATGAGTAATATTGCATCTGATCTTGACAGATGCAGGCCCGTTTCGAGTGGATGTCGCGCTCCTCCAAGCGCGAATGCGTGGTGGAAGAGATTACGGACCTGTTGGTTGGTATAGTTACTAAGCGTGTTCATATACTTCCCCTT
Organism: Rhipicephalus microplus; assembly: GCF_013339725.1. Lineage (NCBI taxonomy): Eukaryota > Metazoa > Arthropoda > Arachnida > Ixodida > Ixodidae > Rhipicephalus > Rhipicephalus microplus. The sequence goes on along the minus strand of NC_051171.1, from coordinate 126,526,361 downwards.
TAGCAAACGCTGCAATGACGCACTGTTGCGCATTGTGCATTTTCAGTGAGGCGGCGGCTCGTTATATTGCCGACGTATAGGTTTTACATATCGCTGTCTCTCAGAAATCGACAGCTTGCAAATAGCCAGATGAGAGGACCCTTTTGTCATCAGTTTAACTTTCGGTCTTACCGGGTCTCCCATGAGCGATAGCTGTTGGGTCAGTTGATGCATCGTGAGCTTCAAAGACGGGGTACCAGCTAATACACATAAACACCTACACAAAAAGGAGGTCGTCTCTCATTTTTTTTGTTATCCAGTATTCTCCCAGATGTAGCATTGCATCTCAAGCACGCAATCCGCAAAGTAAATTTCTTGCCAGCCATCAATCGCGTTGTTTGGTGCATGGGTCATGGTTGTTTTATATCGACAAGTGCATGGTGACGTCAGCGTGTGGCTTGTGAGGGATGTTGTGACTTATTACACGCTTCAACGCGTGTTTCATTTACTGACGCCTATATCTCGATATCCTTTCGCGTGTGCGACTCGTTCAGTTCACAAAAAATGACTGGTAGTGCTACCGTTTCTTATAATGGGGATGTATTTGTTTCTATTTACGCGCAAATGGTTCTAAAGTCCTAAAGAAAAGATGCAGAGAAAATATTTAAAAAAAATGTGTCACGGACACCGCTATACTGAGGAATTCCTGTGGGCAGGCGTTCACAGAGAGGTTTTCTCATGCTATATATAAAACCTTTAGATGAGAAGGTTCGAGTTAATTGTGATTCGACGCTTGTTAGTGCAATGACAAGGGCAATCAGTGGGAAGCACGTCTTGTATGCGAAAAAAAAAACATCCGAGGATTTGAGCACTGGGCTATGTTACAATTTGTTGGAATTTTAGAGGTGTTAGGCAAGTGACATTGAAATTAATGCAGTATAAAACAATGTACTCGCGAAACAGTGCCAACTCCCACAACATGGTAACACAAACACTGGCAGTCTTCGAATGCACTGACATACCTGCAAGTCAGTCCACATCCGTTTTTTTTCATCGCACGCATTACCACGTACACAGTAAGCGAAATGCTTGATCTGTTGTTTACAGCCTGTTGTCACATGTACGTCGACGTCTCAAATGGGTCAACGTTATAGAATTAATTTCTGAAGTATCCAGTTGCATAATTTTATATGAGCTATCTATGGGTTGGACTATCGTCGCGATTGACCATCTTACGCAGGTCCTGTTGAATTCACATCCATCGTCAACTACCTGATCGAACCCACTGAACCATCTTCGGACATGTGCCGTCGAAGGCTCGACATTGTCAGCGTGGGGTGCCTCAAGACCTACCGTGACCACTTAGAGTGACATGTTGTTAGATCGCCAGGCGGCTTTGTTTGAGTACCCTGGTTACCGTATAGCCAAGCATTGCGACTCTGCACTGCATCGTTCTCTTCAGCGCCTTCTAGTGGGTCGTAGCTTATCGCCGCTTCTGGAGAGTCCTTGACTGTCGCTGTTGCGCATTGTCGATGACTGCTGTCCTATGAATACCTTTACAAATATATCTTCGGAGTTATATTCCGGCAGTGCACGCCCGTTACTACCCCAAAACATGGTTTCTTTTCATACCTATAGCGTTGTTGTTGCATACGACGCAGTATTACCTCGCGCGTTGTAATGAGATGCTGAAAATTGCTGCTGGCGCTAAATGAGTTGAAGAGAGAGAGAGAGAGAATAAAATGAGGGAAAGGCCGGGATGTTAACCAGAAAATGGAGCATCCGGTTTGCTACCCTGCACTAAGGGAAGGGCGAAGAAATATGGGGAAGAAAGTGAAGAGGAAAATGAGTTGAAGCTCGACCAAGTAGGTATGCATCTGTTACAATGCATTAACAGCATGAATAATATAAGGAAACGGAACAAAACAAAAAAGAGATGCAAAGTGTAGTGACCGTTCTGGATGAAAACTTCGTTAATAATACCGTTGGCGCATTTAGTGGAAACCAGCACGGCCACTCGATCAGAACGTGGGCCACGAGGAAAAATGCGCCACCTCCCAATATAGCCGCGTCACTTGGCGCTCCTGCTGAGGAGGCAAGCAATGAGAGACCGCTCGGAATCGGCGTACATGTCAACGTGGATGCTTCGTGCCCGTCGCGTCGCGTGAGCGAGGAGTGAGGGATCAATCATGCACCGTTACATCGTTCCGACGACGTAACTAGGCCACGAGCGGGACGAGCTTTAGCCGGGGCCGACAAGGGCGGCACAAAAGCTGCTGGCGTCTCCTTGTTCGAATAGAGAAGGCGGAGGGGTGGCTGCTGTATATGGGGCGGAAGATACAGACCGTCGTCGGCGGCACTGTCGAAAAGCAAGGTAGGTCACGGTGCTTTCGTATAGGAAGAGAAAAAAAAGTGCACCTTTTTTTTTTGGGGGGGGGGGGGGGGGGGGGAGTAGATGGGGGTGGGAGATTGGGGTGATGGTGCGTTCCACGGGGGAGGTGCCGCCAAAGGTGTAGTATAGGTGTTGAATGGCCAGGAAATCGGGTAGGGGGGAGGAGGGTGTCGAAGAATTGATCGGCAGCCTACGGCCTATTATGCGGTGCCCTTGTTGGACGGGCCGTGTAAGCTTAGGAAAACACTCCAAAATGAGGCGTGAGGCAATCCGCGGCATCTAAAGCGTGGGGGGATGTTGTGGAAGAAAAAAAAGATAGTGTGGCCCGGCTTTAGGTGGACGCTTTTTTTTTACGACTGTCCACACGTGGATGGCCGGCTGCCTCATTGGGCTGGACGCGGTGCCGTGTTTTGGTGGGCTGCCGCTGCTAGTGTTGTACGATATCGTCCGCACGGGTCCGGTATCGATGAGAGGCCGATTTCGTTTTTGCTGACGGGTAGCCTTGGCACCTGAAAAAAGAAATGAGAAAACATAGATCGTACGTGCACTTTATATGTAAGCAGAAACGCTTTGAATCGACATGGCAACGGCTTAGCTCCAAAAAAATAAAAATAACAATAATTGAGATGGAAAGCAGAGCTTATCGCGACAGGCCCAGCACTACAGTGTGTCAGTCATGGCAGCCCGCTGCACGCGACGGATAACCCGAGAAGGTATTTCGTGATAAGCAGTTCTTACGTGCATGGTGATGACTGAGTGATCTTAGTCCCCCCCCCCCCTTTTTTTTTAGTATCGATCAGTCATTACTAGAGCGACAAAGTGTGGAGGAGGAGCAAATCTGTCGTGCACCACGCTTTAAAGACTGGACAATCACCAAATGCAATCTTGATGAAGGATCCTATGGATATGATTGCGGGTGCCGTGAATGCCTGCGCTAAGAATGCCTGGCGTCTATACTACAACGTCCTAGCGTCTTCAGAGCCTAGCGAGGTAAGCTGTGATAATGAATATGACATCTCTTTGCTGGGATAGTTGGTGAATAATCGAAAATGAGTGGTATCTTGATTTTAGCGCAAAGAAAGAGACATGCAGACGAGAGACGACGGGGCAGTCGCATAATTTGTGCTGTTTTCTGTCGAACGTTCGTCTTTTTTTTTCTTACAGCTAAAAGCAAGATATCGTAAGAATGTGGGCAACTTTTGATTACGTTATATGCGGTGTTCTGTTATAAGGGCTTTTTTCTTAACTTCTCAAGCTCTGTCACGCGTACAGCCCATGTCGTGTTTATACTTATAACGCGCCTCCTTCGCTACTTCGGAAGTCACGTAAACATCGCTCCAAGCTCAGACAATCGCGCCTTCAACATTTCTCTTTTTTTCTGGTCGATTCGAGATCGTTTCATTAGCGGCTCACATGTAGTTGCGGCTGCCAGTTGCATTCAGATGCGTTGGAGCGATGCGCAAAAACGCACACGTTAGTACACATACGACATGTTATGACTTGATCAGACACTTTTTTTTTGGGGGGGGGGGGGGGGGGAGATACTTTGAGGCAGTTCCAATTTATATGCGGCCACAAAAGGACAACAGATAAAAAGAAGACAGAAAGCTTTACTCAGCGATTACTTAATGTTTCCGAGCCCCCCCCCCCCCCCCTCAAATGTTCTTTTTTTATTGATATGATATATAAGGAGATGTTGGCGCACCATTGTGGCGCCGGCTACTCCTTAGCCGTTGATTGAAACTTGAACACGTATCTTGAAGCAAAACATACAAAGCAGTGCATGGAAAATAGAAAACTCAGGCACAGATATGCAAAGACACACTTTTACGCACATATAACAACATAATGGTAAGTAAATGTTCGAAAGTCAATGAAAGAAGTCTCTGGAAATGTCCCTCGTTAATATTCGGTCCACCAGCACAAAACAGCAGAGCACACGTCTGGTCCTTATAAAGATGCATTCGCTCGTATGTACATAATAGTCATCCCGGCATTCATTTCACAACACACGTGATGGGTGTCACATGATACTGTACATAATAAGTACATGTGTTACAAATGAAAGTTTGTTCTTTCTTAATACTTGTCAGCAATCCCGCTGTCTTGTAAAAAATGTGTTAATGCTTTTAAAGCGTGTGACTGTAAAACTCCAGTTGGCCATGGGCCCAGAGGTTTTTTCATGCTAAATGGTCTGCGGTCCAATGCGAACAATTGTGACTTAAGACGACATCTCGGCGTGTCATGATGTGGACAGTCTATGAGAAGATGACATACGTCTTCATCTATAAATCCACATTCGCATTCGGGAGTTTCAGCTCTGCCGATTCTGTGCAAAAAATGTTTTGTGTATGCGGTGCCTAGCCTCAATCGGTGAATTAGAGTTTCCATACTTCTATCTAAAGCCAGCGTAATTTTGAATTCAATAAACGGATCGATGTGATATAAATCACAGCTCTTTTTACTTTGGTCAAACCAAGCAGTTTTGCTCATTCTGAAAGTTGTATTCTTTATAATACTACGCAATTCATTTTTCGAAATTGGTAAAGAAACAGTAACGTCTTTACGATGTGCTTGTCGTGCTGCTTCATCGGCAGCTGTGTTTCCAGGAATGCTGCAATGGCCAGGTATCCATTAGAATTTGATCTCGTGTTGCGCCTTCTTTGCTTTGGTGAGCTCTTTCAGAGTTTCGTATGTCGTACGACAAAGTGGAACAAAGAAAAAAACGAAGCAACCCGGCCCGCAACGCGCCAAAGCCAGCGCAAGAAAAAATAACGTTATTGAACGTAAACGCCTGCAGTATCTTGAATAAGGTACAGCCATTTGAAAGCCTACTACTCGATCGAGAACCCGATATAGTGGCAGTTACCGAAACGTGGTTATCGGCATCCATCTCGAGTCATGAAGTTGCTCCCCCAAATTATGTACTTGTTAGAAAAGACCCCCATTACGTGGTGGAGGCGTGGCGTTAGTAATAAAGAAATCAATCCCACTAATCATCCTTACAAAAGTAGCAGATGCTGAGGCAGTTTTTTGTAAAATTATTACCAAAAGCACAAGTATAGTTGTTGGCTGCATCTATCGAAGCCCCGGATGTGGGCACGAATGCATAACCGCCATACAAGAGTATTTGCACCAACATGCTGGAAAGTGCCGGGTTATTCTTATGAGGGATTTCAACCTTGCCGACTTTAAGTGGGCTACCATGCAGTACACGACAAAGGCTTCAGAAGCACTTGTCGATATGATGCTAAGTTTTAACCTGCGCCAGATTGTGGAATGCCCCACAAGGGTACAAGGCGAGTGTCGCAGTGTACTTGACTTAATCTTGTTGAGTAATAACTTCCTTTTAGAACAAACACAGGTTGAAATAATTGAAGGGATATCAGATCACAGAATACCGATGTGTGTATTACCGCTACATTGTTCAATAACGATGCAAACGGCAGCGCAAACCATAATAAATTTTGACAAAGCAAATGACGCTTCCATACAAACCTACTTGGCTCATAAATTCCCAGTGTTTTCGGAATTGGCCTCAGATCCCTTGTCTGATGCAAACGATGTCTGGTTGTGTTTCAAAGATATAGTGTCGCACTGTGTAACACATTTTATTCCTGTGCGGTTAAAAAAACCGTTAAAAAATAACCCATGGATTACACGTGAAGTAATACATGCAAAACACCAACTCAAAAGGATTCGGAAGGCAAACAAGGTACCAGGCACCAACCGATCTAACGCTTCCAGGCTAGCGCTTGCAGTAAAAACTTTTAAACAGAAATCCAGAGAAGCGAAAAGTCATTATTTCAACACTGTACTCCCCAGCTTCTTGAAAAACAACTCACATAGATTTTGGAACCACTTCCGCCAAAAAAACACACTCACAACTAAGCTTTCGTCCATTGAAGAAAAAGATAAAGCCAACAGATACAACCAATTATTCCGTTCTGTCTTCACTAAAGATAATGGTGTCATGCCCGACTTACATCCGCGGCCTGGTCCCACTATCACAGACGCCGGTGTTCTTAATCTTCTGCTTGGCCTAGACACCAAAAAAGCCTGTGGTCCGGACAATATACCAAATCAATTTTTTAAACGATACGCACAGTGGAGCAGCAGATACCTGGGGATTATTTTTCGGAAATCCCTCTCAACATCCAAACTACCAGATGATTGATTGATTTGTGGGGTTTAACGTCCCAAAACCACCATATGATTATGAGAGACGCCGTAGTGGAGGGCTCCGGAAATTTCGACCACCTGGGGTTCTTTAACGTGCACCCAAATCTGAGCACACGGGCCTACAACATTTCCGCCTCCATCGGAAATGCAGCCGCCGCAGCCGGGAATCGAACCCGCGACCTGCGGGTCAGCAGCCGAGTACCTTAGCCACTAGACCACCGCGGCGGGGCCCAAACTACCAGAAGATTGGAAAATAGCAAAAATTATTCCGATACACAAATCAGGAGATAAATCCATTGAAACAAATTTAGAACAATATCGCTAACCAGCACGGCATGTAAACTTCTCGAGCATATCATTCTAAAACATTTAACCGTTTTTCTTGAACAAGAAGGCTTTCTGTCCAATAACCAGCATGGTTTTCGCCAAGGTTTATCCACTATAACACAGTTAACCGAAGTAATACACGACCTCGCGCTAGGCATTAACAATCACCGCCAAATCGACATAATCCTACTCGACCTATCCAAGGCATTTGATTGCGTTTGTCATACAAAGCTAATAGCTAAATTAAGAAGCCTTATCGGAGATGGAGAAATTATTGCTTGGGTTCAAGATTTCTTGTTTAATAGATTCCAGTTTGTTATTTTTGAACATTTTGCATCAGACACAGTACCAGTGACATCAGGAGTGCCCCAGGGCTCCGTGCTTGGACCCTTGTTATTTCTCGTTTATATAAATGATATAACTACTAATATAGATAGTAAAATATAGTTATTCGCAGACGACTGTATCATTTATCGAGAAATTAACAATCAACAAGATCACCTCTCTCTCAACAAGTCTCTTAATACCGTTGCAGAATGGTGCTCTCATTGGCAGATGACAATCAACGTAAAAAAATCTGCATGCATGACGATAACACAGAAAAAAGAACCCCCTAACTTTCGCTATAACATAAATGGTGCTGCTCTCAAGAATGTACAGAGACATAAATATCTAGGCTTAACAATAACATCAGATCTAAGGTGGGACGCTCACATTGATAATGTTACTTCTTCTGCTGTGCAAAAACTATTTTTTATTCGCAGATCGCTCCATCTGGCACCCACCTCGACGAAACTACTAGCCTACAAAACATTCATTAGGCCAATCCTTGAATATGGAAATACTGTATGGTTTCCTCATACCGTGACTAACATAAAAACAATAGAAAAGGTACAAAGGAAGGCCATAAGATTCATACATAACAAATTTAAACTGGCTGATTCACCCACTACCATTCTAGCTGTTTCTGGGCTTACCACGCTCGAAACACGGGCGAAGCAGGCACGTTTGAAATTTCTTTATCAACTCCTACATAATTATTTCAAAATAGGTGTCTCAAACTACGTTGAATATTCGCAAACACGAGCTACCCGGCACCAACATACAAATACTCTATTAGAATATAAATGTAACAATGATGCGTTTAAATACTCTTTTTTTCCAGTTGCCATCCACGAATGGAATTTGTTAACCCCTTTCACCACTAATGCCCAGTCATTGTGCGATTTCTTATCAAGAATTGAAAATAACGTCTTTTAGCGTCCTTGATATGTCTGCTTTTCTGTGACATGCAAACCAGCATTCACTTGTATTTGGTGTGTATGGTGTGCATAAGTACTGATTGTATGCTTCAAGGTTGCTGATTTGTATTTTTACACATTATTTACCAATTTACGATCCTGAAAGTGTTAAGTGCTCTTTGTAACTGTATACTGTAGTGCCCACCTGCTATGATCTCTTTGGAGACTGGCAGTATTGTGAATAAATACTATCATTTATTACTGTCCTGTTTGTACTGGAAAGTGATCTTAATGCGGCCTGTGAGTCACTGAAAAGTACCCATTTTCTAGCGTCTGCTACCGAGTTTATAAACTTTAGAGCATACAGAATAGCGAAGAGCTCAGATGTAGTAGATGACGTCATGCGACATAATTTAAACGATTCCTGAATATTGAGCTGTGGTATGATAAATGCCAATGTTGAAGACGTTGTAGTACTTGAGCCATCTGTGTAAATGTGTATGTACCCTGGATACCGCATGTGTATCTGATAAAGCGCTAGTTGTTGAGCAGCTTGGACGAACATGTCTCTCTTTCTGATAATGCCATCCACTGAGAATTCAATGCTTGGTATTGCAAGCAGCCATGGAGGATAGTCCATTTCAGAGCTCCAAAATTCATTTCGTGTAATATATGTACATTACTCTGTACATCGTTATGAGCATTGCTTTTATCTCTTAGTAAAATCTCCAGTGCCAATGGGTGGTCCTTGTGCTGCGTCTGTGAGCGAAAAAAAAAATGGACCCTCAAATGGTCCTTAGTGTAGTGAAAGTGCGCAGTTCTAAACCGTCCCTTGCAAGAATTTTTTTTTTCTGAATGGCTCATGTGAAGACATTCTATCATCAAAATTCTGGGGCGTAACAGCCTCCATTTTCCTAGAGAACTGCACCGATGATCATGCCGGCTCACGCTGTTACGCATGACTTGTATAATCTTTACCATATACAACGTCTTGTAGAGTTTTCATGGACACGCACAAACACACTATCTCTCCCTACGGTGAAGCATGCAGCGGCTGTGTCCTCCGTTATCTCCTAGGCAGGTCACGACGCGTAAATCTTCGCAACATTCAACGGAGCTATCCGCGTCCAAATCTGTCTCCCGTCTAGCATCGGGAATCTCCTTTAATGAGAAGAGTCATTAGGACGTTGTTCGCGGGGCTTTTTCGAAATAGCTTACCCGGCCATTGTTGTGCTCTCTTGCTGGGGACTGGAAATGGGAGCACTCGGACGTACACTCGCCCCCCCCCCCCCCTATCGCCTTTACTGCTTCAAGTCCCCAGTGGGACGATGCTCATCCGCTCTATCGCGAGAAAACAACAAACTCGAATATAAGAAGTTGGATGTCACGAGGACACAAAGACAGCAGGCACCTTCCGAAGGCCGACCCTCTCGAAACTTCAGAGATGCGATCATGAAGACGGAACATGCAGGCATTGGAGGGGGGGGGGGGGGGGGGGACGAGGGGTAAAAGAGGGTGGGTGGGGGGGGGCAGCTATGGAAGCGTTGTACACAGAACACGGAGACAACAAAAACGAGGTGCGGCGTTCCAATTTTGGAAACAAGCCCTCAGCCGAGTGTGATTTCAACTGCCGATGAACGTTTCGTCTGTGAGCTCAAGAAAAGAAAGAGAAAAAAAAAGACCACAATCTGTGACGGCGAAGTTTCGACAAGTGACTGTCACGCTACCGATCTGAAAGTAGTTTCATAGCTGTGCGTTGTGGCTGAATCTGACGCGATCTGGAACGGTTCCGCGATGGTGTACGCTTGCTGTTCAGGGGACTCGATTTCAGGCTGTCGGCTGCAGGGAAGTTTTTATTCTCATTCTCAAAGCGTGACGCCGTTGTTTGAAACGTTTGTGATGTTTTTTTTTTCTAAAGTCCGATGGATTAGGGTGATTAAAGCGAATTCGTCGACACAATGGTTGTCTTTCTGCTTTGTGAACGCCGAGTGTGCTTTTGAAATTGCAGCTACACTCAGTGAGCGCACTAGCACGAAGAGTGATGTTCTGTGACCGCACTATCGTGAAATTCAGCGGGAATTAGTGTGGACAGGTAGATAGAGGAGTGAGAACGAAGAAGCCATAAATAAACGTTGATTAGGCTATACCGCTGCGGTGCCTTAGCGGCGGACGTCCAGAAACGATAGCAGAGAATACATCGCTTCACGGTAGCACATGTGACTGTCATACTATATCAAGCACTAGCAAGAGTGGACTTACATTTTCTGACGCGATCTTCTACAGCCATTGTAATTGTGACGTGTGCGGCAAGCACAGTCGCGTAGCCAGAGAGTAGCACACCGAACCCGTGACCCCCCCCCCCCTCCCCTATAGATAGATATGTGGGGTTTAACGTCCCAAAACCACCATATAATTATGAGAGACGCCGTAGTGGAGGACTCCGGAAATTTCGACCACCTGGGGTTCTATAACGTCCACCCAAACCTGAGCACACGGGCCTACAACATATCCGCCTCCATCGGAAATGCAGCCGCCGCAGCCGGGATTCGAACCCGCGACCTGCGGGTCAGCAGCCGAGTACCTTAGCCACGTGACCCCCCCCCCTCCCCTAAAATGTTTTCCACCATGGCACACAGGGCGAAAAATGACCATTCCAAAGAGGTTACTCCCGGAAAAAAAAAAACTTTTTGGCTACGCCCCTGGTGCATTGTGGTAATCCTGTTCGTACACTGCAAGCAGCGATGCATATCAATCACGCGCGTCTGGTACCACCGAGCTGAAACAACTGCATTGTTTGGACTGTACACGTTCGGTTTAGAACCTGGCGAATGCGTATATGGCAGGAAATTCGGCATAACAGACGGCAACGAACTTGCGTGCGTAGCAAATAATTATCGGAGGAGAAAAGATGACACTGTCCAGGTTAGCAGAACCTGCAGTAAATGACTCTATTGCGTGTACGGTTGAAGCCTCTTGATTTTTTATCTCTTTTTTTTTGTGCAGCTCATTTACAATCACTGCAGTACAGATCTATAGATTAGAAAGAGAGAGAAAGTGATACAAACGAACTCTCGAACAACCGTTCCATCTCTATTAGAGCAACCTCATGGAGCATCTCGTGTCCTTCGAACACACGGACAAGAACAGTAATCCTCCAGCCGTGCTGTCCCCACTTGTACTGCAAACGTCGGGATCGCATTAAGTCCGGGGCTGCTGAGCGAAAGCGCACTCAGTCGAGAGAGGTCGCGTCGTTTGCTGGGTGGGCTCTGTATAGTTGCAGTGGCGTATACGGGCCGCGCGTGTATACATGCTACTATGGTGGCTAGAATATAGTATTACATATACAGAACGAGGCAGACAGCTGCCGCTGTATATTAACGGCTGTACCAAGCCACGTGCTCGCCAGTACTCAACCACTGTCCAGTTGGAGTGCTCTTACCATCGCTCCTCCGCCCCCACCTTTCCCCTTGCCCAAATCGGTTCTTTCCCATTATCTGCGTCTCTCCAGTAACGCTCACCTATTTATTTTCTTTATCTTCTGCGAGGAGAAAAGCTTAGTCTTACGGGCAAGCCAGTTTAGACCCCCGGGTATGAGGCTTATTTATTTTTTGCTTTGCGAGAGTGACGAAGCGTTGGGACGCTGGTCAGTTCGCGCGTCCGTTCTCTCAACCCAACTCTGACCTAGCTTTCCGTTCCTCTTACTATCATCCTCCTCTCCCAACTGCCCTCTTACCTAAGAGAAGACTTGGAAATTGGCGGCGGCACTGGGCAGCGGGTACAGTACAAGGCCGCAGTGGTGATGCTTCGGTTACACACCTGGACCTAACACAAAGCACACACACATAAAAAAACCCCCGTGGGAGTATAGTTGTGAAAGTGGACAAGTTAGAGGCCATACGATAGCCATTAAACGTAGTTGCGCAGTGGCCGCACGGAATGCACATACGTTGCGCGCGTAAGGATCGGCTAAAAGCGTGTAAAAAGATCCGTTTCTCTTTTTTATTTTTGGCGGTGGCGGTGGTGGTGGTATATAGAAACCAACGACGTTTTACGTGCGATATTGTCTGTCAGTGGCTATTACGTGAGCTTTACGAGTGGTGCTTGTAATGGAAGTAAGAAATGCTGTGGCTTTTCGGTGAATGCCATATGTCGGTGGTTGTTAAGCTCGCGTAAGAAAAGGTTTTATTTTCTAATACGTGTTCCTTCATTTGATCAGTGATGCCGCAATTAGGTCGAGTTACGTATATTCGCAAGTCGGCTTCTAACTGCACAGCGCGAAGCGGTGCTTAAATACAGACGTCAGAGATTCTGAGAGGATATGGTGAGTGAATTTAGCAGGATGTTCTGAAGGCATACGGGCGTTATAGTGCGTAAAAAACCAAGAAATAAAAAAATACGCATGGGTGTAGGGGAGATCTGGACATCTATATCTTGTCCACATTTAGCCGTCCATCGCCAGCTTAGTCTAGAAGGGTCTTCAGAAGGTGTATGTGTGTTGTCAGAAAGTATATATGCGCGTGTGCCTCATACGCATGAAGGCTATTACACTGTAATGTTTTTTGTCACACACTCATCACTGTCGCTCTCTGACGAGGATGACAGGATGGTCTGTGAAGATAAAAAAAAATGAGATGTATCTTTCTCATTCGTTGAATCAAAGCTAGCGGCTAACTACTCGAGTTAAGCGTTAACCGTGTGCAGATGCTTATGGCTGTAATCCATGATCTTCCGCCGGTGCTCCATCGCTAGAACTTTCCCGAACGTGAACTCCTCATTAGCTTCACTCTTGAAGAACTTCCAACTTCAGAGCTACATAACATTCGACTGAAGCTCCCATATAGAACTGCACTTTCGTGCGAAACATTGTTTGCGAAACACATCGTTTATTTTCAATTGAAATCGCCAGATTCACGCGTGCCTGCGCATATCGTCGCGGACTTCTCTGAAAACCTACGCCATTGCGACATCCACAACTGTCGCAATGGCGAACACCGTTGTTGAGTCTGCCAACAAACGAGGCGGGGCGTTAAGAGTGCGTCAAGCTGACGTCTTCCGGAATATCTTAAGGCTGCTATAGAGAAACGAGCGCGGCGCGTTCAAGACGAAGTCGGGATGTCTCCTGACAAGCGAATATATCTTTAGAATCAAGGAGTCGGGGCGATCTCTCTTCTTGCCGCAACAACGCCGTCGGCGCACATGTCACCCATGACTTCAGCTACGTTTTCGCCGGTCCATCCAATTAAGTTGCAATGCACAAATGGGAGCTTTTCCCAATATTTCGTTCGGTGCGCGCATTTCGAAGAGACGAGCGTTATCGTTGAACTCAACCAGGAAGTGTAACTAACGATGTCGTCGGCCTTGGGCTGATGAGAACAAGTCTTGCACACAATGTGAGGAGGAGGAGAAAAACGGAAGGAAAGGGACGCTAGCCAGTTCTCAGACGTGCTGGCTACCCTGTGCCGGGTGTATGGGACACTGGGTCAGGTATACGCATTGATACATTTTGTAACGTCATGGACGCAAGACGTGGCTCCAGCGCGGCAGCTTAGATGACGTCAAAGCAGTGTAATCGTGCGGCGATTAACCTATTTCAGTTTGATAACGACCTCTCTGTACCGTTGTCAGGCCTTTATGCATGAATAGCGAAAGAACCAACATGTGATAACGGCAACGTGACATCGCATTGTTCGCGTGCCGTCATGTTTGGGCTCCACTGTGGCTGTTTGAGTGACGCCAGTGCGAGCCGTCTATTGTTGTGGTGAAAAGTGCGATGGAAATATATAGGTAATCGTTGCTGAGTTGTCGATTGCATATGGGCCGTTGTAATGGAAGTTTGACGACGTCCGCTGCGAGGTTCCGTGCTTGAGCGTTGCTAGTTTGAATTTGTTTTCTGTATGTCTTCCTTTTTCTTTATTTATATCAATAATAATTAGTACAGCAGCTTTCTCTTAGTTGGTGCGATCGTCATATGCGTATATGTAGTTTCGTATATAATAGTCTTAACAATAGGTTTTCCTGCAGCCACCAGGCGCGTGGCTTTCATTTACTTCGTATACAATCCTGTGCAGCGCGTGCCGCACATTCGTTACGCGATGAAAAGCTTGGGGAGATTCACAAATATGCACCGTCATCTCCCCCACGTGTGCTCCCACTGAGACACCCCTTTTCATTACGATTCGGTTGGGATTCTCTCCGAGTTCCCGCCTATACATCACCCGCGCGAGATTCGCGGCTCGCAGAGCCAAAGGTTTGTTCGACGCAATATAGCGCGTACTGCGTGCTCCTCTTCTGGCTCTGTGACGACGTAAGCCATGGGACCAATCTATTTCCGCCTTTTTACCCGGCCCTCTCATCACCAAGTTCCGAGAAAAAGTCGGGATATCTCGCTGCCCCCTCTCCCTCCCTCCCATTGATTGTGATGCCGGTGCTGCATCGTGCACGTGTGCACCCACAGGACGAAAGCGGACGAGGATGTGCTCTCCATGACACATTCCTAGCCAAGACGAGGCCAATAAGAAGCCAATTCACTGAAGATCTCGAGACAGAGACAGAAGCGTTAGATGGAGGTGTGTGCGAGCGTTATATTGGACTTGTGCATTCCGTAACGTTCATTAACGTTCATTGTGAAACCACCGCGTACATCGTATACAAACTGGGGTATGCAATGCCCGAGGAATTGAGTGTACGATTGGTTTTGTCGCATTGGACTTGACGTTTTGTAGTCGCTGCGAGAACATCGCTTGTTGTACGAGCTGTGTTCTTGGTGCGCCGAGCCCAACTGGCAGCGCAGACATTTGAGCTCGTCCTTGTCGCGTTCATCCCAGCGCCAGTTATTCACAACATCAAACATCGTAGGCTTGGTAAGAACTACACGACCGGACTATCGTTTGATCGTTTGAGAGATGTTTGATATAAGCTTTCTCCGACAAATTGAAATACAAGTGGTAAAGTGCGTCTGCTCAAGCGATATCATTTAGTTGATCAAATTTCAATGCGGTAACCATGCTGCGAGGAAACGTTTGCTCATCTCCCTGAGTGTCCTGCTTCAGTGCGTCCAGGAAAGAACATTCGAGTGTGTTAGACGGACTTGACAAATCGCCCATTCTCGGGGTTTAGAGGCTTTGGTACACGGGCTGAGACCGTCCTTGATACAGAAGGCTTTGGAAGCGTTCTTGCACTTGTGGCGGAATTCTATAGTCTTATATATATAGAGAGAATACATTTGTTGAAAAAAGAAAAAAAAACGTATTTTTGCTAGCATCTATATATATATATATATATATATATATATATATATATATATATATATATATATATATATATATATATATATATATATATATATATATATATATATATATCTGCTGGCACGCCACTGTGTATAATGATTCCGAATGTGATTTAAAAATTAGAAACACTCTAAACACTGTCCTATTTAAGTAATGTCGAACCTCATGTCCACCAGGCAGCCCGTCATGTGTTGCCACTCACCCACTGTTGGCAAGCTCCCTTCCTACACAGTGTTCGCTCCTGTTGCAGATCTTTGGACACACACACACACACACACACACACACACACGCACACGCACACGCACACGCACACGCACACACACACACACATGGTCTCTTTGTCACACGACGTCCGTATGGATCTCGTGCATTCGTGCATGCAGCTTCCGGCACGCGAAACACAGACACGGCCTGTATACTGGCAGGTCTTCAATCGCGCGCTCGCAGCCTGCAGGCTTGGTGGCACGTTTAATACGAACGACGTGGAACGGCTTTCCCCGTGCAGTGCGATCAAGGCTGCGCTGCTTGTCTCCGCGGGGATGCGTGGCGCGCCGCGCGCGTGAACCCGGGGCGCGAAAAGCCTCCCACGTTGACGGCGAAAGTGCCACGTAGTACACAGCCACCCGCTGAGCGCGCATCGCATGCGGTAGGGAAAAAGAAAACGAATAACGCCTCGTTCATTTATCTCCACTGCACTTACCGTATACTGCTATAGGTACTGCTGATGCTTCTTCCGTTATATACAGGCGAGGCTGTTGCTGCCTCCGCAGCAGCAGCAGAGGAAGTTCGCCCAGTTGGCGGCGCCTTTGCAGCATGTGGCTTGGGCGAACGCGCGAGCGACTCGCGTGGCGTCAGGTCATTACCGCAGGCGAACACGCGTCGCCGTTCACTTTCGGACGGCGAGCGTGACTCGGCGTGCCGCCGCTTTAGCCCTCATCTTCCCGACGCACTATGAAGTCACGCCTGCGGATTTCCCGCGTTTTCTTTTTTCGTTTCGTTTTTTTTTCTTATCGTACTCCTGCGTTCCAGCAGTTGTGTGCTTCTGCGTTTGCGCCTATAATAAGGAGGAGGTCGTTTGGACGTGGCTGTTTACTTGAAAACACGGCCGTGTTCAGCACCCGTGTACGGTGGGAAGAAATTCCGCTGAACGTCTAGTTTAGTTTGGGGTGCCGACTTGGACCGAATTGCTATTCGGCTGGCTCCTCGGCTTTTTCTCTTTCTTTTCTTTCGGTTTTACCCCGCAATGTCTGTGTCTACCACGGTGTTAGAAGTTGAGCTTTGTATAGTATCAATCCGGAGGCGAGGACGTTTTTGTGCGTGTGCGTTTAATGCAGGACGCCATTACGAGAACTTCGGAAAAATAGCACTAAGACGGTACACAGAGAGAAGCCACGAGAACAAGTACCCACTATCAACAACGAGTTTTATTTCGCCGAAGCGGAACGGATGCTCTCGGGGAAAAAAAAACAAAAAACAAGAAAGCATTGTATGTGGACACGCACTCGTAGCGGCACATGCGGAAGGATTATTCAATGATCGAGATAATGATTCTCCTTATTGAGCAGGATTCGGAAGCCGCGCTTACAGATGAGTCATTGCGCAGGTGAATCGCGTGAGCCTCACTGTATACGGACCAAAAAGCCCGCATTAACACGCTATATATCAACAGTGAAAGGAGTTTTCTCGCCTGTCTTCTGGCGTATGTTCAGTGCGTCGAGAAAGAAATAAAGAGAGAGAGAGAAAAATTGAGAGAGCGAGACAGCTAGGGCTCTTTGTCTGCCCTCTCCCCCTTCCCGCTTTTGTTTTTTTTTTCACAGCGCCGAAAGGTCAAGAGTAGACAAACACTGTTCATTAAAATTAAAGTCCTATGTACGATCGCTTGTGTGGGCGCGTTGTATCAAGCGTGCATAATATACGGAAAGACACAGTCAACGTTATGTTCTCGCGATGTTTTCGCAGAGTCCGAAATGCCCACATTCAGTATAAATCACAAGGTGTTACGCTCGCGTGACGACATGGTAATCTTTGTGGGCAGGCGCTATAACTGAGTGGTTCGTGCAGCGAAAACGCTTCTAACCACCTAACGTTGAAAGATGTAGCATATACGTTATGTGTAGGGATGCGGGCTGAATAGATTGTAAGTTTTCGATGGATAACTGCGTATACAGTGTCCTTTGTAATCATTCCTATCTATACAGCAGCGCTCTGGGTGTGCAAACTAGCGAATTTTTTCGTTGATAGTGAGAGAGCATCTGTACCTCTTTAGCTCTACCAGCGAGTCGCTTGGCTATTTGAGCCTTCCTGTCTTCCTGTAGCACCTCCCATGCGTCTATCAGTAGTTTTGCATCTCCCCGAGAGGGCACCCGCCATCATGCGCACTCGTGGTAGTGTTGACCCGAAAAGCATCCTCGTTCCACCATACAGTCATTCTGACGCTCTCGTTTCCTCCTCACCTCCCACTCACCCATATCTCTTGTTCTTTCCATTCGTAATCCTTGTTCTTCATCTCATCTCTCCGTCCTCCGCTTGCCATAGTTCTCCGGCTGTTGCCTCCGCCCGTCGCTATGGGGAGGAGGGGCAACGACAAAAACTCCGCGGAGCATTATTTACGCTCCGCGAGTGAATGCGGCCCATCGCGTCTCCTAATTGCGGCGGCGTCGTCTCGCGAGCTCGATTCCTAGGTGGGCCCGTCAGTCTCATTGTCACCCGCAACCATCGTCTCGGACCCGGCGGCATGGTCCCGCTTACTACGGGCGCGGCACACGACAAATATATATCTCTGCTGGAAATCGGCCGCGCCCGGGCGAGCAAGCATCTCTCGCTATAGATGCTTGTCGCCTGCGCTTCCACGCTCGCAGCACAAACGCGATACGCTCTGCGCGCGTCGTGCGGGCCTTTTGGCCGCCGCCGGCATCGTTTGTTCCCCATTTGGCACCAAACGACGAGAACGACTCCAAGCGTGTCGCCCTGTGCGGTCTTCGCGTCAAACCGACCATGCGGTGTGCCACGAATCGTCCTTCTTACTTTCATCTTTCCTGGAGTCGAAAGACCCTATCTCTCACTATAGGAGTGCCTCTCTTCGTTTCTACGCTCTTTGCGTGTTTGTATGCGCAGCGCTAACGTAGAAAGCAGAAGAATAATGGGACTGGGAGTGGGCAGGGATTGTTATAGCAGGCACACAAGAGGGCGTGGTTGGTGTTGCAGATGTGGTTCGGCTAACTCTGATGCCGTCGCGTGGGCCCGGGGCATGGCAAGCATATAGATAGATAGATAGATGGAATTGATACATGGAAGGCTCTAGCAGTCGGCATCGTGTGACACGTCACCCGAGTCTATGAATAGCATGTCTTCCCCCGACCAGGACGGCGCCTTAGCGAGGCGACGTGGGTCTGACTATTCATTCGAAAGAGCTCGCTCTTCCGCGGAAACAAAAGGACAGTTACCCCCCTCTCCCCTTCTTGTTCACCTTCCACCATTCCCCGTTATTCCTCAGAAAGACCATTGCGGAGGGAAGGGGCACGCTTCGTCGCCCATCTAGAGAGACGAAAGATCACTTCTTCCCCCTCCGTGTCTCCTTTGCACTCGCCGGCGTCCCATGCCGCGTCCATGCCCATCTCCTTCATCATTTCCTTATGTACTTCTTTTGCTTAGTGTTGCCCAAAATGCGGGCGTACTGTCGGTGGCACCGCGTCCAACGCGTGCCACGAATTCGCGGGCGTGAGAAACGACCTGGTCGAGCGATGCGACAGCTAGCAGACTCACACTTATCTGGGAACGTGCGATGGCTCTGCCATCTGTATGTATGCATGTACACGCATAAGGTATACCGGCCGGGTGATCTTGGCGTCGCTGTCTGGTTCATTCGAGTATATGACGCCGATAAGGTCGGCGTATTGTATTGCGGCGTTACCGCGTGTCGTATACGTGTCGCAGTTCAGAGAAGCTCCAACGTGTTGCAGACCTTTGTGCTGGGAGGATTTCGCCGTTGGTGTAGCCGGGTTAGAAAAAAGAGTTCCAACTCCGTCCCCTCAACCTTTTCGAACTTTCTGCGCCTAACGTGATCATGCACAGCCTCTTGTATAAGGGACATTGCAAGCTTTTTGTACTTAATATGGTTCAGAAGAATGGTAAGTTGGGTGGGTTGGTTCTAATCCATAATCTAACTGCGTGAAAAGAAAAAAAAACGGACGCTAGCGCGAAAGGAGACAAAAGCGCAGACAAGCGCAGACTATCAACTGAAGCTTCATTGCAGGAACGAGGGATTATAAAATCAAGAGAGGGCAAACAGCGAGGAAAAAAAAAAGACACGCAGAACCAAATCAACAAAAACCTCGGCCAGATCAAGCATAACACGTGCGTCATACGAAACTCAGATAACTCCTTGTCATGTTTGACGGCAGAGGGAACACTGGCGATGTTGATTTGGTCTCTTGTGTCTTTTTTTCCCCTCGTCCCCTTTTGCCTTCTCTTGCTTTTTATCCTGCCCTTTATATTGCCTTGTTCTTGCAATAAAGCTTCAGTTGATAGTCTGCGCTTGTCTGTCCTTTTCTCTACTTTCCTGTTTCTGTTCATTTTTTTGCGCAGTTGCATTGCGGACTTGAATTGAATCCATGTTGTATTGCCTCTGTGATCGACCCGCATTTGACCTATCGACAATGTCACGTGATGACGTGGCGTCACGTTAGGTGGCACCATGGCGGCATCCCACAGCTTCATCATCGGGGACGTCACGATGACGTCATCTAATGATGAATTTTGCGTCACTCGTGTTGCCGCCGAGGAATGCCGACGGTCAATTTTCGTGTCGTATGAGGCGCATCCAAGATTTTCGCCCTAATCTGTAGGGAATTCTCAACCGGCTCCCATCGGTATATACAGTTGCAGCTTCTAAAAACAATTTCCTCCTTAGCAGCCAGAGCCACACAGTGAGTAACGCCACGTCTCGCTGCTGGAATGTTTTTCCTTCCTCAGAATAAGGGTTAGACAGCGAGGCAAGCAAACTTCGATCGCTCTTTTCCGACGGCGAGCACCCTTTCGCCCACGCCGATTCTCACGGCGCCTCGCGTTATGGCACCGCTGCCAATCGTGCCCGCACCCTCTAAGACAGCGGTCCGACGTGCCTGTATATACGAGCGGAGCGGGAAGAATTCCGGACCTGACAGCCGTCGGTAGCCCGAAGAGACGAGTGGGCTGTCGACCGGGGGCGCAAGTGAGCGGCCGCCAAGCCGCGTGAGGTCGTGCTCCGCGCGACTTGCGCACGAACGAGTTGACTCCGTTCTGCCAAGGTCTAGGTGCGTTCGCTGAGAGCCGTAGATGGAAGAGAGTAGCTTTTTGTTTGTTTATGTGAAATTCTTCGCATAGCTCGCGTGAGCTTACGTTATGTGTGCGTCTTTTGGTCATCGGAGCCTCTCGACTGAGCGCACTCTATCTATCTATCTATCTATCTATCTATCTATCTATCTATCTATCTATCTATCTATCTATCTATCTATCTATCTATCTATCTATCTATCTGTCTATCTATCTGTCTGTCTGTCTGTCTGTCTGTCTGTCTGTCTGTCTGTCTGTCTGTCTGTCTGTCTGTCTGTCTGTCTGTCTGTCTGTCTGTCTGTCTGTCTGTCTGTCTATCTGTCTGTCTGTCTGTCTGTCTGTCTGTCTGTCTGTCTATCTGTCTATCTATCTATCTGTCTATCTGTCTATCTATCTATCTATCTATCTATCTATCTATCTATCTGTCTGTCTATCTGTCTATCTATCTGTCTGTCTATCTGTCTATCTGTCTATCTATCTATCTATCTATCTGTCTGTCTGTCTGTCTGTCTGTCTGTCTGTCTGTCTGTCTGTCTGTCTGTCTGTCTGTCTGTCTATCTATCTGTCTATCTGTCTATCTATCTATCTATCTGTCTGTCTGTCTGTCTGTCTGTCTGTCTGTCTGTCTGTCTGTCTGTCTGTCTGTCTGTCTGTCTGTCTGTCTGTCTGTCTGTCTGTCTGTCTGTCTGTCTGTCTGTCTGTCTGTCTGTCTGTCTATCTATCTGTCTATCTATCTATCTATCTATCTATCTATCTATCTATCTATCTGTCTATCTATCTATCTATCTATCTATCTATCTATCTATCTATCTATCTATCTATCTATCTATCTATCTATCTATCTATCTATCTATCTATCTATCTATCTATCTATCTATCTATCTATCTATCTATCTATCTATCTATCTATCTATCTATCTATCTATCTAAGTTGCAAGGCGTCCGGCTTTGCAACGTAGATGCAACATGCATGGACAAGATGAGGTGGTGTTCCTCGGGGATTGGTCCCCATTTAACCACAAAATCAATTTGTGTGACGACGTCATCATGTGACGTCATCTTAGATGACGTCACGATTACGGCACTAGTTTTGTCGTCGTGACGTCCTCAAATAGTAATTTCGATCGCGTCTAAGGTACTCGGCTGCTGACCCGCAGGGCGCGGGTTCGAATCCCGGCTGCGGCGGCTGCATTTCCGGTGGAGGCGGAAATGTTGTAGGCCCGTGTGCTCAGATTTGGGTGCACGTTAAAGAACCCCAGGTGGTCTAAATTTCCGGAGCCCTCCACTACGGCGTCTCTCATAATCATATAGTGGTTTTGGGACGTTAAACCCCACATATCAATCATAAATTTCGATCGCGTGAATTTTCGCATCATTCGTGATGACGGCGACACCAACAGTGACTTTTCACGTTTGATGAAGCATCTAAGGCTTTCCCCGCCTTTAAAATGTGCTGCCTGACAGTTTCCAACATGAAGCCACCGCACGAACGTCAAGAGTGCCGACTTGCATATTCGAAGCTAACAAAAGCGGCCTGCACGCGTGTAACTAACTCCTTTAAATGTTGCTTTTCTGCAATAACGATTTTTGTGTAAAGAAGCCCATCTCTTGCATTTCCCTTGTGAATATAAGAGAGAATGCACAGGAAATACTTATCTTCGCGCCTTAACGTAAATGACACAATGAATGCAATGATTAGCAGTGGAACGAGGACGCTTCACTATAGCGGGTAATCATAAACGGCAAATCTCAATCAGTCAGGAATATTTCAAAAGGACGCAATTAGTGGCCAGTTTGACTGGAAAGTGGGAAAGGTCATTCCGGTCCACAAATCAGGTAACAAACAGTCACCCCTAAATTACCGCCCCATTTCACTAACCAGCGTCTCATGCAAAATCATGGAACACGTCATATACACTCACATAATAAACTTTCTGGATGCTAACAATTTCTTTCATTCTTCCCAGCATGGATTTCGTAAATCTTTATCTTGTGAAACACAACTAGCTATATTTACTCATGATTTGCACGCTAATCTTGACCGTAACTTCCAGACTGATGCAATCTTTCTAGACTTCGCTAAAGCTTTCGATAAGGTACCACACAAACGCCTGTTACTAAAACTTGCCCAGTTGAATCTGCACCCCAAATTTCTTGCATGGATTTCAGAATTTCTTGCTAACCGTTCCCAGTTTGTCGATATTAGAAATAAACATTCCAGCTCCCTCTCGGTAACATCGGGAGTCCCCCAAGGTTCCGTCCTCGGACTTCTTCTGTTTCTAATATATATTAACGATTTACCCATGCATGTATCTTCTCATATCCGCATGTTTGCCGACGATTGTGTTCTATACCGCAAAATTACTAACCCCTCTGATCAAACTGCACTTCAAAATGACCTTCATCGTGTACAGCAATGGTGCGACCTGTGGTTGATGGAGCTTAACCCCTTTACATGCAAACTCGTTTCTTTTCAACGCCAGCATAATCCCTTGCATTTTTCTTACGTAATAGCTAACTCTACTCTTGAACAAATTAAATCCTATAAATACCTAGGCGTCACCTTATCCAGTGATCTTTCATGGCACACGCATATCACGAACGTCATATGATCAGCGAACCGAACTCTGGGTTTTTTGAAGCGTCATTTGCGTCATGCCCCACCTGACATCAAACTTCTCGCCTATAAATCTTTAATCCGAACTAAACTAGAATATGCAGCTCCCATATGGAGCCCGCACCAGGTATACTTGATAAATGAATTAGAGTCTGTGCAAAACCGCGCCACTAGGTTCATACATTCTTCATATTCATATAACATAAGCATATCATCCCTTAAACGTGAAACTGGTCTTTCGAATCTTTCAGTGCGCCGCCACATTACCAGTCTTTGTTTGCTACACAAGTTCTTTCACAGCCCTCTTAATCAAGCACCCTACATCGTCCCACCGACGCGCATATCTCACCGCACTGCCCACGCGTTTCAAATTGCCCGTCCACATGCTCGCACTACTACTTTTTCTGCCTCTTTTTTCCCCCGTGTAGCAGTGGACTGGAATGGCCTTCCCTGTGACGTTCCAGCCATCACGTGTCCAGCAACATTTAAAGAGAAGGTCACCACGCACATTTCCATTTGAAAACCTGTGTGCATTTACCTGTAACCCACCCTTATGTAATACCCCCTACATGGGGGTCTTTAAGGTATTAAAGTGATGTGATGTGATGTGATGTGACTAGGCTGTGCGTTGAGAAAAAGTGTTGAACGATTTAGAGCACTTGGTACTCTATACTACAGGGGAGCAGTTAGAACGCGGCAACGCTTCTCACAGGAAAAGAACCGCGCACGCGTTAGAAAATCGTTTTTTTTGTTTTGTTTTTCAATATTCTTATGTCCTGGTTAGCTAGTTTGTCACGCAATGGCTGATGAGATGTCAACCATGAAGATTTTCGAGTCCCTGTTGATAGCTTCTCGCTATTGTTCTGTTCGTTCTAGCTTCTTTCAAGTGTTTGTTACGGTTGCTGACTTCTTGCTAGTAGTATTAGGTATGATTAGCCTTCGCTATATCTCTCTCCGGTTTTGGTCGGTTCCCCACAATACGCTGCCGTCACGCGGTCTCGTCGGGAAAACGTCGCGTCACTAGATGTTACTTGATTTGGGGTCAAGTGACAAGTCGTTACGTGGTTTATGGTGGCAACATGACGCTCGACCAGCCGTTTCGCAATTTCACGTGATACGGGCGACGTTACTAGATGTTGCGCGATGTTATGTGATTATTAGTCAAGTGACCAGACTTTACGCGATGTTTCGAGATTTTATTTACGTGGCTACGCCGTCACATGATTTCCGCGGGAAAACACGCCACGTGGCCGGGTGTTACGTGGTTTTCGTCACGCGGCTAGTTACAGCTTGTATACTTCGTTTTATTCATTAGATTTTAGTCACTAGTCACGTGTCTTTCAGACGCGGGAGTAGTTACAATACGCTTCGAGATTTCAGTTACTTGACCAGTTAAGTAACGGTATACGTTATTTGGCTCATGTTACTAGTTGTCGCGTATGCTACGTGGTATTAGTCGTGTGACCAGGAACTAGGCGATTGTTTTAGTCGCGTAACTAATTGTTGCGTAGCGTTACGCGATTTCATATTAGTATGACAAGTTGTATTACGCGACCTAACGTGACTTTAGCCCCATCGCTAGTTGTTCCCCAATTTTCGGTGACGTAACATACTCGCCCATCATAGTTACTGAATTAGTTACTGACAAAGGACGAACATAGCGCGTACCGACTCATTTCTGTTCGCACTACCCGGCGCAGCGAAACGATTAGACAGCTCCGCTGTTAAACAAATCGCTGTTGACGCTCTAGGAACAAAAACAAACAAACAAGGAAACACCCCAATTTCGTGAGTGGGACGTTGAACTTTAGCTGCCCTTAAAATAGAAGCTCCAACCGGCTAGCGTAAAACGCGCCTTGGAATGTCCATGTTTACTGCTCTGTTTACACTCACTCGAATGGGTTGCTCGTCGCAAACGTCCCCATCTCTGTTTGCTTGTACACGACCCTGCTGTCATCACTTGCTCCAAACAATCTCCCAATACAGGAAGACAACAACTGTTTTGAAACGTTTGCTCGCTATGTTCTCCCGCCTGCTCCGTGCACCCACCATTGGTTTAGCACTACAGACTAATAGACCAACTTACTTTTGTCTTCCTCTTTGGCCTCGTATAAGTGTCCTGATATACGATCGCATATCACTGCTCTGTCATGGTGACGTTTGCTAAAAAAAAAAGAGAAGGGGAAGGAGGTAAGTGGGGGGGGGGGGCAACGGTGCTATATCGCCTTTGAAAATAAGAAACAAGAGAACACACCCCAGGTTTTAACGGCGCCAGGCACATTCTTGCGTCGTCAAGCGAGCCCGCTGTATATGGATTGCGACGGTAAAGTTTCCATTCTTATCCCGTATACGAGGGTGCGAAGAACATCGCGCACAGCGTCATCAGCACCCCCACCTCCCGCATCCTCCAGTCTTTTTTTGTCTCCATTTTCCTCCGACCGCATCTCTTCGTATGCGTATATTTTTCTTACACGTGAAGCTTACGCACCACTTCGCACCGCAAAAAATGCTCTCTTCAAGGAAACCTATGCGTGCGTGAGGCTACAAAGAAATTGGGAGACTCTAGGAGAGACGCCAGGAAGAAGGAGGGGGCGAAGACGAGGGTGAAACAGCGTTAACATATGAGCAGTAAGCTTCTGCATTTTTTAACGTCTCGTACTAGTGCAACTCGGCGCCTGTCGCCGCGTGCGAAGTCAGCCTCACTGTGCCACAAAGCTCGAAAGCCCCACGAAAAGTACTTTACAAGGCCGAGAAAAAAAAACAAAAAGAAAAAGCCTACACCACTTGAAGGAAGCACAGACGCGTTCCATGGCAGAAAACGCGGTGATACCTGGAATTCAGACACGTTTGACACATTTACAGCGCTTCGGGGAGGGAACAGAAACACCTAATGGCGGGAGCGAGAAACAACGGGGCAGGAAAGACGCTGACCTTTCTATTGCTAAAGTGGTCTGTATTTTTGTACCCCCACGCCACCCCTTCAGGAGGATGGAAAACGTCACAATTGTCACGGCGTGACGACAGCAGGGACCCACAGAACCCCGCGGGTGGTGCGTGAAGGAGAAGAGTTCGAGCTTTTCACAAGCGACCTTGAACATAAATTTCTTTTCCAAGGCACAGAAAGGTTCGAAGCTGGCGTGCAAACTTCAGCGCGAAGTTTACGTTTCTGTACTAATGTACAGAGACGTGCTAACGTACAGGACGTCTCTGTCCCTGCTTCGCCTTTACTTTAGTAGGAAGTCAAAGTTTCACTCTACAAAAAAGATTATGCCTGTAGTATGAGGCACAAAACTATTGCCGTGCTCTTTCGCAGGACGCATGTCAATAATAGGATATACGTATTACGAATCACGCGTGGATGCACGCACCGCGTATGTTTAGTACAGCTGTAACGGCCTACTATCGCGATGCAAAGAGATGTGAACGGTGCGGAACGCCTGGCTTTCGACTCGGTCCAACTGCGACATGCCTTGACTGTCACTAAGCGAATCTACACGTGCTTTCCACCGGCGTCACCGTATCATTTTGAAATCTTGTTCTGGTTGGCTTTTTGCACCGCGTGTCTGTTCCAGTGACCGGCAGGACTGGCAAATGATACACATGCTGTGCATGAGTGTACGTTGAAGCCGGCTTACAGCACGAATTCTTCCTTGTCACAGCCAAGGCACACCGAAATTGGTGCTATTCGCGTTTCTTTTTTTCAGTCAGATAATACGTACCTGATGAAGTTGCTTCCGCAGTCTGAAATGCACGTGCTGCAGGCATTCCGGACTGTCAAGGAAGGTCTCCTCAACGCTTCACACAAAATCAGCATACAATTAAGCACAGGAACAGCGAGAAACATGCTTACAGTCATAGAGTTTTCTAAAATCAACTAGAGAGGACTCAGCCGCTGCGATCGTTCAGCGACCATGGGAATGATGGGCAGTACACGCATTTGCCTATAGTCTTCGTACTTGCTGATGGCGAATCGTACTTGTGGCTTCGTTCGTTGCTGTGTTTCGGTTTTGTTTTGAAAAAAAAGATTCAACGCTTTTGAACTTCGTGGCCCAATTTGGAAATGTAAGGCTAAAAGAATAAGGTGGTGAAGCGCGACCGCTGAACATTTGCTCAATTTTGTTGCATGAGAAAACAGCTCGAATCCACACGAACACACACGGAGCCAAAAGCAGGCCAGAAGTAGGAAGATTAGACAAATGTGTGTACTACCCATCATTCCCATGCTCGCTGAAGCGCCTTGCGTTGCAGCTCCCATAGACACTAGCACCTGAGTTCCCTCTAGTGCATATTAGGAAACTCTTTGCTTACGGCCGCACTCGGTTTGTGAACTTTTGCGTTTGATTTGCAGAGCGTCTGCTCACGTGGTAGTTGAGGGTGTTGCTTCACCGCACCTGCAACAGATGGTGCCACGCGCTTTTCAGTATGGCAGAAAGCACTGAGCTCGCTGTGTTCTGGTGTTATATCAGCAACGAATGGTTGTTTTGCTCGCCGCGAAATGAAGCGAAAAGAGACTGTTGTTGCTATTGTTCCCGCTTGAACGCACTGCCAGCCGCCACCGAAGCGTGCAGGTGCATGCTGCGCCGTGTTCCCTTTCATAAAAAAATTCGGCAGATCCCACGTACCTGGGAATTGATGTTATGCGAAGCATGCGCAGGGAAGGTGACCGTGTCGGATTTTTTTTTTTGAACGACACGTCATGAAATGACGCTAAGTATATGTACAAATGTTGCACGCACAGACATATGTTGAATAGTTGCTGTTGTTTATATAACCAGTCGTTTGCACTTACACAACGATGTCAACTGTAACATGCGTATTAGCAACACAAGAAGCTGATATGAAGCGCTGATGCCCACGAGGATGCTGGCCCTGGACACTCATACATAAGTTAACTTCAGCGCATGGTACCTAACCACAATTGACGTTAACCCGACGTAATGGCTGTATCAAAGGAGTACGTATGTAACATTTATAAAATTGGGTAGGCAGCACTGCAACCACTATTGACGCTTTTCGAAGATTAGCGTCTATTTGTAATGTAGTCCCGAGTACTAGCATAGCTCTGTGGTAGAATGCTTGACTGCCACGCAGAATGCTTGGGCCCAATTCCGGCGGGAACCCTGAAATTTGTTATTTGCTTTCGTCGGTCAGTCAACGCTGCCGATGTCCGGTTTTTCTTAACAGTGATATTTATTCCATGCCTTCGTAGGGTCGACGCTACCAATGTCGGGTATTGGTTAACGCTCACGCGTTAAAATTGTCCATGTGTGTTCTCGTCGTTCCTGGGTAGATCATTAGTGTCAATCACATGTGGCACATACCCGCATACCAGCGGCACATACCCGCCCGTTGGCATGTGCCACTGTCTGGCGGGAAGTGTTTGACGACGTACGCGACGGGAAGGTGACATTATTCATGGTCTGACCAGTGTGTTATACTCGTCAAGCCATCTTACCCTCCAAGGCTAATTCACGCCAAGTTAAGGGGGTGACCAATAGAGCGCCCAAACGTAAGCAGATAGATAGATAGATAGATAGATAGATAGATAGATAGATAGATAGATAGATAGATAGATAGATAGATAGATAGATAGATAGATAGATAGATAGATAGATAGATAGATAGATAGATAGATAGATAGACAGATAGATAGATAGATAGATAGATAGATAGATAGACAGACTCAAAGTCACCGAAGTTCGCTGAGAAATGCTTCGCATTTAAATTTGACACTGTACTAACGCATAATTCCAATCATTGCATATATCGTCACTTCTAGCTATATCACTCTGATACATGAATACATGAATATGTATCAGTGTATTCTGTACAAAAAATGCTTTTCGGTGTGTGTATGCTTTTGCTGCCAGGGTGGCACGACCTAGTGAGGTGTTTATTTATCCCTTAGTCGTGTTTCCCTAGGGAAAGTGTAACGATTTTGCCTTGAATAAAAATGAAATGAAATCAATATATCACAAGCTCTTGTCCAGTCCGGCATCGACTAAGAAGTCTTTCAGGAAGATGTTTGCAGGTTACTGGGAGGAATGTGTAATTATCGCTTCGTTTTCATGTCTGCACAGAAAGAAACACACAGAAAATACATCCACGATGAAGCATGTATTTTGGACTGTACCAAAGGGGGAGTGCAATGAACGCCCCCCCCCTCTCTAATGGGCAAGCAACCGTGCACATGCCTCTGCATAAAGGCCGGCAAAAGCGCACGAGGGGTGGGGACACTGTGGCAAAACTCGCCCCCCCCCCCCCTCCCATTGGAGAACTATACGCGCAAGGCTATGCTCGCAGATATCGAAAACTTTGTTTGCGTAGCGGCCGCACAATGGCGGGCGCTGGGCGTAAGGTTACGCTAACGAAGTAACTGTCACGAAGAGTGATGGGGGCGACCGGCACGAACAAAGCGCTGAGTGAGGGCAGGTGAGTAATTAGCCGCAAAAGAAGACAAGGGCCCGCCGGTGGCACAATGATGCGACCATTATGTAATGCGAGCGGAATGAAGAAAGAAAAAAAATAGAACAAACAAATAAAGGGTCGGATAGTGGATCCCTTTCATTGTTCTTTGAGCTCGGGTGATTTTTTTTTTTTTTGCTTTTGTTGAAAACGTCGCTAAGCCGTCTTCCAGAGTACGAGTTGTAGACGTGCTGCCTTTGCGCACGATGCCTGCGCGGTGCCTTGTATGGCGAGTTTCTGTTCTCGTGATGGGGCGCAGGTATTTCGTATAAGGCGCTTCAACTTCAGTGTCAGTGACCTCGAGATCAAAAGTTGCGCCGACATCAAACACGCGTGCGGGGAACTTAAAGAGGGAAGCTATCAAAGTAGACCTATTGGTCTAGCTGAATTTCTAAATTCAGCGTCTGCATGCGGCCAGATTCGTCGGATCTCACGGTTGTGTACATGTTTTTGGGAATCTATAGAGATCAGGCAAAAAGGGTGTCGTATGCATACGCGAATTAATGAACGACTTGCCCCTAATTAGAAGATTACAAAAGAAATCCGTTAATTTGTTTTTTTCCTTCTTTTTACACATCTAATAATTCGCGTGGGAACGGGTGATAATTATTTTTTCATACACGTCACTTTGTTTATGCATCGCCCATTATATTGGCCCCAGTAAAGTCGTTAAACCCACTTAGAGAGCGAGAGGTAAACTTTAATAATTTCCGGCAGATTGCTGGGCTGGGCTCCCACCTATAGGAGCTAACGGAGAGACCATGTCTCCCGGCAGCTTCCTTGGCCTGCTGGATCGCCCAAAGTTGCTTGTCCAGGCCCGAACTGAGCAGCGCAGTCCACCAACGCGCCCGAAGGTCTTCATTGGAGGCCGCGACCACATAATTTTTGACTAATGCTGGACATTCCCATAGAATATGGTCAAGAGTGGCTCTGGTGGAACAGTACTGGCATGAATTAGAACTATAGACACCGGGATATATGTGGTGCACGAGAAGGGGTTCGTGCATGTGCGTGTTTGTAGCTGCCGCCATTGAACGGACTGGGCCCGCAAAAATGTTTATAGACAGCGAATTCAGACGGCCTTCCGAGACAAAAAAGGGATTTTTTTTCTTCTGTAGAGTATCATACGAATTACCCAGGGCTCAAACGCCATCGGCGTTCATGGCGTGCGCACGGCGCGAGGTCAGAAAATGAGGAGAGATAGATCTAGAGGACATACACGTGAAGACAGTCAGTTTGTTGAGTGTATTACAAGGGTGGATTACAGAATTTGGAAACTTTTCATTTGTCGTCTGCGTTCTTTGTCATTTGCAGGTAACCTCCGCCAGGAAAAGAACATGCCTTTTGTTTTCGAGCATACACTCTTAATGAGATCTTATAGCCATGGAATTAGGCAATGGTCCAGGGTCCTGGCTATAGCAATTTAAGCAGGACACGATTAAAATCTTGTTTTCGGCGAGTGCCTTGGGAACCCCGTGAGTCATTGTTTGGATACAATACAAGCTCCAAAGGGTTACAAGCGGTTTTGCTGGGAATGCATTCGCAGTTTAGAAAGTTCTAACCACTGCGACTAGGCAGCTTGTATAAATAACGTCAGCTGTTGAAAAAATAACGTCCCCACCAGCTGAATTTGGCTGTCCGGTGTGTCTCAAAACAACAACATGAGCAAGGGTCCAGCCGTTTCCCAGAGAAGCGTTTCGGGGTTCAGACGCCGCCAAAGGCCCCAGATGGTTAATCCATCCTCGGTGGCGGCCACCACGCGCTCGCTAGGAACATCTCTCGGACAATCGCGCCGGACAATCGGTTCGAAGCGTCCCGATGAATCACCCCCCATAACGGACTACGTCGTGTGTCGCTACAGACGGCCGGCCGACAAAAGGGTGTCTCAGTCCGTTACTCCCGCTACTAGTATGGAAACGCCGCCTGGGAAACCAACAATGCCTGCCGATCCTGTGTACTAAATAAGGCAGAAGGGATCCCGAGGTACACATGCGTTTTGTTGAAAGAGGCATAACCTTCTCTCTCTCCTCTCTCTTTACTACTGCTCTCACAGGAGCTTCCCACAGAAGGCGTGGCAGACGTGGGCAAACAAACAAAACGGGTTGAACAGACTTGGGGGAGTGGGAGAGGGCGAGTAAAGAAAGAAAGAAAGAAAGAAAGAAAGAAAGAAAGAAAGAAAGAAAGAAAGAAAGAAAGAAAGAAAGAAAGAAAGAAAGACGTAACTGGATTGATACTGCTTAGGGAAAGGGGAGTCTGTGGACATGACTCAGTTGGGAGCTTGCAAAGCTGAACGCCTCGCATTGTGTGGCCTTAAGAGAAAAGGAAAATGACTACTGGAAACGGCGCAACGCACCTCAGCGTGCACCGCTATACCATTATTATAAGCGCACGCCCGATGGGACAGAGTGAAAATGACGGATGATGCTTCATTCTGATCATCGTGCAAAATGCTCAGTATGTGGAATTTCAGGAGGGTGATGAGGCGACACTTCAGTAATTAACAGCGAGGGTGTCAAAAGAACGTCAGCTTATAACAATGTAGTTACTGCTAATATAGGTCAAATAAAGGAAACTTCGCCTGGTTGGTCATTCACTTCCCTGTTCGAAAACCGATTATTGCAGATGCAAACGCTCGGTGGTATACGGGCTTTACAGTGAAATTTGTTTCGCATCTGAACAAGCTTCTCAAGATCCATTTTTATGGGTATACACGTCCTTCTGAGTGTGCGCTTAACGCTGTAATAAACCTGATCACAAAAAAGTACTGCAACAAGATATCATACTAAGATTACATGGTGTCCACAATAAAAGAATAGAAATTGTGTATCTGGAGCTTACCCTTCAATACTATATATAGGTTGTCGCTTATATCCTATAGGTAAAACGGATGAAGAAACTCGCAGTGTCCCTTACGCGTTTTTTTCTAAAACAATTATAAGCCGAAGGCCATCCCCATTTCTTCTCGGTCGATAACGTCGGGGACGTCACATATTTTTGGCGATCTGTGGCGTCATGACATGACGTGGTGACGTATCGTCACGATACGACATCGTCAAGAAACGACGGGTGTCTTCTTGCAGCGCTCGTGCCAACGGTCACGTTTCGCGCTTGACAAGGCGCATAAGGCTTCCGACAAGACATTCCATACTTCTAGCCATAAATGACAGTTCATAAATTCCACTGCCAGTTGGGATGCCAGTTCTGCGAACTTTCCCATGCGACTATATCTCATAACGTTTCTACGACACAGTTCAAAACTTCCACTGCTATAGTTGTGATGCCAGTTCTACGAACTTTCCCATGCCGTTTCTACGAACTAATATAAGTGCGTTGAACAGACTCGGAGAGAGAGAGAGAGAGAGAGAAAACAAAACTGTATTCGACGGCATTCGGCCACTTACGTCTCATGGGTTCCAGCACGTCCTCGTCGTGCTACACGAAGTGCGTTGAATCTGTGCAGTGCTTTTCGCATACGACCATACATCAGTTTGCCGTAAGGTTAAGTAGCTCAGTTTTCAACACGGACAAGAGGGATAAGACAAGAAGTACAAGTCACCTGACTCTTGTCCATGTTAAAAACTGCGCTACTTAACCGTATATGGTAAAATGATCAATCACCAACTAGCCCAGTTATCAACATTATTGACCATACATCATGGTGACACGCATGTGAGTGTTCTGCCATATTGATGAAATAGAGATAGTGTACGGCAATCAATGTTGGTATGACAGTAAGGAACGCGCATGAACGCGTATTTCATACGCGTAAGGAACGCGTATGAAACCCGGCAATGCAGCTTACGAGAACGGATGGTAGCGCCAGAACACACAGTTTAGCGAGTATAGGCGCAGCAAAACCGAGTCTCCCAATGCGTAGCCTATAGCGAGTAGACGCAGCAAAACCGGACTTGCCCGTGCATATTATTTTCTTTTTTAGGGGCAAAGCTCCTTATAGCGGCACCCGTTCGTCACTCGTAGTAGTAGTGTGTAACCAGACTTACATTTTGACCTCCAACGTGGTGCTGGTGAGTGAGTGAGTGAAACAACTTTATTGACGATCCGGCATAAAGGGGGAAGGGGTAGGGGTGCCGGTGGGAGATTTCTCCTGTGCGTTGTTGAACAATAAAAAATTTGCAGCGTGCGCGTTAACTAAAAGCCGAATTCTCCTGTCTCTCATTCCCCCTCAGCAGCCATTGGCATGTACATTGAGCACTATCTGACAAGAAAGGGTTGCTACGTTATACTCGCTGGGCGTAACCTCCTTGGTTTTAGAACGGTTTAGCGAGCGTTGGGCTGCAGTGCCATGAATACAGTGAACTATATATATAGTATATACCATGAACTCGAGGTGGTTAAAGGTGGAAAGTAAACACGAAGCGCAAGCCGTAAGAAAGTGTGCGTGTGCCTCCTCTCGTTCAGTCCTTGGAATGTCCGCTGAATGGCGGTGCTTCTATATCAGGAATATATGATGAAAAGATGCGATATGGTGGTACTTGGAATGTTGAATAGGTGGACGAACGGACACACAGACAGATGCATGGACAGACGCACGGATGGCTGCACAGACGGATGGACGCATGGACGGACGCAGGAGCGGATGCATGTACGAACCTAGGTACGGACTCACAGATGGACGTGCGGACGCACGAACAGACGCACGTATGGACGGGCGGATGGACGCATGGGCGGCCACACAGACGCACGCATGGACGGACGGAAGCCAGAACGAATGGACGGACGGATGCTTCGCCCCACTCTGCATCATTCACTTCGTGGATATGCTGCCATTTTTTTAGTTGTGAGCAGTAGGGTCACGGCTGATTATGTAAGCGCCCAGGAAGCGTTCTTTGAAAACGAACGCGCCAAAAAGGGCATTGATACATCAGCGTCTTATTGTGTTCAGCGAGGGTTTCATTTTCTTGGTATCCCTGGCGGGCGGTACCACCAACACTGAGGTGGCCCAAAAGGCTTCGTCGCGCCCTCTGGTCTATACCGTCGGGTGCCGATAGCAAAGACTTGTCATTTGTCTACGACTATTGCGTTCGACAGGCGAGACACCCCGGGTTCGCACGAGAGGAGACGTTGCGCTTCTTGGGGACGTGGCTGGTCGCCCCTATACTAACGCGTGACAAGTTCGGAGGCGGGTCGGTATTGACAGGTCGTGAACGGAACATGGCATCCTAGATGCGACAGCGAATGGATGGAGAAAGCGGCATCGCGCAGCGGATACAGGGTGGTGCTAGTTTCTCTAGATGCTGCATTTAAGTAGCCGAATTACGCCTCCACCTTTCAAACACCGATAGCATTCTTGCGTTGCGGAGCGGCTGACCCTCTGCGCGCCTTTTGTAAGTCTCGATGTTGGCGCTGCCGCGAACTGGTTCAACGCTACATACTCAGTTTCAGACATCAGGTACAACGCTGTGGAGGATTAGTTATTGCAGTCGACGCGTCCGCAATACGAAGTAGTTCAATGTCGTTCCTACTCAAAATAGATCTTTCTTTTCATTTTTATAGGCTCAATATTAAACGAGCATAATCGGTACCTTACGAGTAAACAAACCCCGATGTACGGTGCTTACTGCATGGCTGGGTCGATTAATGTCTTCATCTTGTCGTTTTTAGGCGTTTTGTTCGGCAGGTGGTACGTCACGACGCGTCGTGAGGAGGCCCGCGCGAGCATTCACAACGACCACGACACGTGCGCAGTGACACGTTTTTGCTGACCGAATTACTTGCATAGATTCCAGATCGCTGCACATGATGTGTGAAACGGAGCATAGTCGTCGACTGTCAAGTTAATCACCCGCTTTCGACACGCCAGCAATGTAGATCGGCGAAACGGGTACACTCTAAAAAGATCGCCTTTTTTTATACTTATGAGAGTCACATGTGTGAGAGTCACTGACTATCTTTAGGAAAATCTCGGCAGGCCGCACGATGTTCCAAAAGAGAGTCAAGCAACGACTCTTATAAAGCGAGTCAACGTACCCCTCTAAAGTGGATGCGAGTATGGCATGCATATAAGAGGAGTTGACTGACATCTTTTTTTTTTTAATTCTTCTTTAGAGTGTAGGCATGCTGCCTGCAAAACGGAGTGTAACTTCCGTGCATAGCTGCGGTGGCTAGCTAGAGACCTACGCGAAACTCTACTACTGCCTGAAAAGATGTAAAAAAAGGCTTGTTTGTGGGGATACATTGTGAAACTTGTGGCGTATGAACACGATGCGAAAAAAAAAAAAAGAATAAGCGGGTAAGAGCATCGTCCAGCCTTCACTTTCATTATTCGTTAGTTTTTTTTTCTCTTTTTTTTGTGATCCACAAGTTTCACGATGCAAAAAAGAGGGCATGTACAGTAACTACAGGTGGCCCTTGTCCCATGCACACGGCACTCTTGTTTTTTTTTCTTCCGAAATTCCATTCGACCACTCACTTCCGGTTTCGCAATATTCAGGATGAAGGCTCGTAAATGTGCATCGTGAGTGATGTCGATGGCTTTGGCGTCACCGGCTATTACTCTTCTGAGGACACGCATGACCAAAACCGAAGTCCTTTATTAAAAAAACAAAAAAAAACAAAAAAAAGATCAGTGAAGGGATGATCAGGGGACAGTAAAACACTTTGGCTTGTAGGCTAATGCCACAGGAGCGAAAGAGAGACACGCCTGAACGATAACCGATGCCAGCACGCAACGTGAGCCGTGGCTTCACGTGCCACGGCCTAGCGCCTTCTTTATTTTCTTCTGTCGCCATCGCGCGCTCTCCGGTTTGCGCGCCGCCCGAACGAGGGCGCTACAGGCCGATATCCGAGCCCATGTAAATGAATAAGGAAGTAAATAAATAAATAAATAAATAAATAAATAAATAAATAAATAAATAAATAAATAAATAAATAAATCTACTGAGGGCATTAGAACAGTTCCGCGGGCGAAAAAAGGACTAAAAAGCATAGACTTTCTCAAAATTAACTAGAGGGCACTCTGGCGCTGCGATCGTTCAGCGACCATGGGAATGATAGGTTGTACAGACATTTGCCTAGTCTTTGTACTTGCGGGCGGCGAATCGTACTTGCGGCTTCGTTTATTACTGGTTACGGTTTTGTTTTGAAAGAAAGAACGAACCCTTTTGAACTTCGTGACCCAATTTGTAAAGGTAATTCGAAAAAAAAATAGGGCGGTGAAGCGCAATTGCTAAACATTTGCTGATATTTGTTTCGTGAGAAAACAGCTTTAAGCCACACGAACACACACGGAGCCAAAAGCAGGCCAGAAGTACGAAGTTTAGACAAATGTGTGTACTACCCATCATTCCCATGCTCGCTGAACCGCCGTGCGTTGCAGCTCCAATAGACACGCGCCAGAGTTCCCTCTAGTGTATATTGGGAAACTCTATGTAAAAAAGTTCTGCAAACTCGCGCATAAGTACCTCACGTGTCTACATTACGAAATCCACGATTTGCACGCAAAACATATCGGATAGATACTAATTTCTCATGCAAGAGGTTTGTGCAGGGATAAAAAATTGCAAAACTGGGTCCACTAATGCGAACTACATCCTTAATATTTTTCTATATTGAACAATTCTGTTCAAATCAAATTTTTTTCACAACATACATACAATGTTGTTTTGAAGGCTCCCCTGGCAAGAAAGCCGCAAGAATACAGCTTGAAGGAGTCTAAGGGGGGCCAATAATCGGCCGGAGTGACAGTGCATTACTAATAGTACTAAATGACCGTACATGAAGTCATAATATCTACATATACCTACACTTTAAGCTAGACACTAATATACTATATACCTACTATGCATATCGACAAACCCAAACGCCTACAATACATAGCACACATACTAACAACATATATGAGTAATACATAATGTTTTAAAGGAGATAAATCCTGACTTTTGAGGTCCCTGCGTCGTTCCTCTCAAATTATTATGCCGGCACGGGCGGCACACGCCGTATTCGAACTTGTTATTCTATTTTTAGAAATGTGAAAAAAAGGGCGGTGTCCTTTCTCTCTCTCTCCCCATTTTTTTATCTCCCATGCCCAGCTCCACGAAATGTCGAGGCGTACACGTTCACCCCAAAACGGCAAAGCGCGCCGCCTTTCCAGCTGGCCCTGTGAAATATTGATTGGCCGCGCCGCGCTCCTTCGGCTGCCAATGTCGATGCGCAGTTCTCCTCCCAATATGTGACTCCTCTCCCGATTCTTCCCTTCTCTCCCCTCGCATACCGCGCTGTTACCCATTTTCTCTCCTTCCCGATTCCCTGCACGTTCCCCTTTCCGCCTCCCGAATGCTTCCCTGCGTCCCTCGTTGCTAGATGCTTTATTTTTCGAGGACCCGCGACGGGCAGCGTCGATCGATGAACGGGAGCGACAACTATAGGATGCGAGCGACAGG
Organism: Rhipicephalus microplus; assembly: GCF_013339725.1. NCBI lineage: Eukaryota > Metazoa > Arthropoda > Arachnida > Ixodida > Ixodidae > Rhipicephalus > Rhipicephalus microplus. The sequence continues at coordinate 126,488,159 of NC_051171.1, read as the reverse complement.
CAGTCCGGGCGGCGCGCGCGGAAATTGCTGAACACCCGCCCAGCTACAACAGCTTCCTCCTCCTCCTCCTATCTACGTTATCCCTGCGGGGCGAATTTCCCTCAAATACTGCCGCGTCCATCCACTCCCCTTCCTCGCCTTCTCTATCTCGCTCTTCCTCCTCGTTTTCGAGGTGGGTTGAGTGCGAGTTCGCTGCCTAGGGGCTTTCTCTGTCAGTCGGGCCTCCGTTTTTATTAAAGACGACAGTCTTTCTTGGAGACCGTCGACGGAAAAATTTTTGATCTGTCTGTCTGTCTGTCTGTCTGTCTGTCTGTCTGTCTGTGTCCGCCCTTAACAATACTCCAAACGGCACCTAACGATACCCCAAACGGCCGACCCCATTCGCAGCGCCCACCAATATTGCTCAAACTTTAGAGTTCATACTTGTGCGATTGTCAATTAAAAAGCAACCATTGCGCATATCTAAGGCACCATAACAACACGTCAATATTTTGTATGTGTGTCTTTATATTAGAGAAGACACACATAAGTAATTCTAACGACCGTAGCGTTTATCACGCTGCGCTGACAGTGCAACGCGATGCTCAAAAAGGCAAGCGTTTCCAACGCTTTGCCAAGACGACACGGTGGTGGCACCTGCCCGTCGCTTTGCGTTCTACACCTTATCGCCTCCGAGACAGGCGCGCATCTTTTCCGCGTGCGCGCACGCCTTCCTTCAAAGATATCTGCTAGATAGCGCTCGTGTCTAACGTTCCTCGATGGGCTCATCCGCCTTCGCTGCACGGGTTGAAATTCTCCAACTCAGCGCTTCCAGTATACAATTCAATCACAGATTTTCTCGTGCAGAACATCAAACAAACGTTTTGTTCGCTCTCTCCACACGTAAGACTATCGTCTTTCGACGACATTTGCAGTGAAACATGCAGATACTGGGCCTATTTTTTAATTTTGTTTATTTACCTCATCTAGCTTATATTCGCTCCATTATCTCTTCGCCTGATCCTCTTACTTCTCTACTCGGCCACTCCTCGTCACTTCGAGCCGTTTCTCACGAATGCCACCTTCGCATTACCGAGTTAGAGGAGTAAAAATGAGGAGGTATTGAGGGGACGCCGCCCGTCTTTTCATTAATCTCGAGCTTTTGTTTTTGAATTTAATGACCGCTGTCGTTCATTCGTGTCACACGCAGTTCAAGTCACCGTCTTGATTTTAATAACTGATATGTTTTACCCGCCTTAGGGCGTGGAGTTTTGGGCCCCTATACATCCACGTAACCGCACCATAGTTCGCCTTCAACATACCATCGCAAACAGCAGATATTGCTACTTTAATGTCATTTCCCATGGCACTCTTTGGCCAAGTGTGGTCCTTGCATCAATAAAAACAACATACCATCGTATACATAGAACATTCCTTCAAACTTGCTATAGGAGGACGAAGCAACAAAAGGGAGAAGGCAGGGAGGTTAACCAGAAAGACATCCGGTTGGCTACCCTACACTGGGGGATTAGGGAAGGGGAAGAGAAAGACGAGAAAGAGGGAAGAGAGGGAAAGGGAAAAAGAAAAAAAGAAAAAAAACTTGCTATAAAACGTTGCTAGTCAATAATGCCTTTAAATGTCGCGCACACACATGGAACGCAGTTCGTGTAGCGGTTCAGGTCATATGTCAATTATAATTTTTTTGTGAGATTGTACTGCACCACATAGATGAAGAGAACTCGCAAGACGCTTTTTGCTCTCTTATCAAGATTCACGACTGGTTTAATCAACCTCATGCAGTCCAGAATACACATGACGCGGCGACGAGGCTTGGCCTTCCCGTCCCGAAGTCAGAGTGGCTCACAGTTCTCAGTCAGTGGAAACGGGAGAGGATGATTTTTCAATATACGGATAAAGTGTGCGACCTTCCTATCGCTCTTCATCATGTCCTGTATAATGTACTAGGTATAACCATGGACATTACTTCTTTTTCGTTTAGTTTCCCGGCTATAACTACCTTAGCCGGGACCAGAATAAAAGTGTACCCTATATGTCGAGTCGTGCGGCGCGGGGGAAACAGAGAGATATATTGACAGAGACAGAAACATTAAACATCATCAGGGTAGAGTTTCCGACTATAAAATCTAAAAATATAAGCACTGAAGTCCATGGTGTAAACCAGAAAAATCATGAGAGGGCACACACCTTGTCATTGAGGCCATTTTATTTTCACGAATGTTAGAAGTTTTATTTCATGAATATGAAAAAAATATGAATTTTATGAAAAGTATGAAAAAAATTATGAATTTGGTGAAAATTAAAATCACGCCTTCCGACCAAATTGTAAAACGAATATAAGTTCTCAGCTGGCGCACTTGCATTGTTCTATTGAGTCGTTTCTAAAACCGATCAAGTGGTAGTTTAGATTTCTATAGTCTGACACAGTTGAGAAGTGTTCAGCACAGGCACGTGCTACTAAGAAAACGGGAATTAAAGGAGTTTGACGCGCTATACATGATTGTCAAGTCATTCAGATATGGGTTCTTTTAAAGAGATATTTCAAGGGGGGTCACTGGCAAGGTGTGTCCCCCCCCCCCCCTAGCCTGAGCACAAGGAAGGTCAATACCCACTCATGATTGACGCCTCTGTAAAGTCAATCTCTGTAGTGTTTAGAATGCGACACAGTAAAAAAAAATACACAAAATCATGTAGTTTCTATATTATTAATCTATATATTATTTCTATATATTATTTCTATATATTATTCTATATATTCTTTATATATATATATTAATATATATTGAACGTTAATGCGGTAGAGATGAGCGCTCGTGCTACCTCGCTTATATGCGTAGATCCTGTTGTGGTTTGCATATATAAAGAAGGCGACCGCTCCGGTCTGCGGCGCGCGCGGTGCATTTTAAACATTCACTGGGCAGGCAGCCAAGCGTGTCGGGGTTCGCTGGCGTTGTCGCGTTCGTAGCGCCGACGTCCGGATTGGACGTCGGCTATAATGATATGCACGGGCTGCGCAAGTAGCAACGCCGCCTCGGGGCGAATAGGAAACAAAATAATTGAAAGTAAGTGCACCCGAGTGAGAGAATGCAAATAGCGGAACGGAGACAAGACGCCCATGCAGCGGCGCCTGGAACGTGGCTTCTTGCCAACAGTAAGTGTCTGAGCGCGCGAGTTTAATTTTGTATCTTTTCTTCGGGCCTCTTTGTAGACTCCAGGGTGTTCTGGCAGCGCCGGTTTACCAAACGGCAAGCACGAAAATGCCGTACCGTCATGATCCTCACAGAGCTTTGGTTCGTCTACAGGAGCTCTATTAGCCGTGCTTGGGATTGTGCAGTGCTCTCTCTCTTCTCTCTCTCTCTCTCTCTCTCTCTCTCTCGCGCGCGCGCGAACACACACACACACACAAACACACGCACACACGCACGCACACACGCACACACACACGCACAAACACACGCACAAACACACGCACAAACACACGCACAAACACACGCACAAACGCACACACAAAAGAAAGAGGACAAATGCACACGACCTGCGCTCACCGAGTCAGCGCAAGTTACTGCATGAGCACTTCTTCTTTATCTTGCTGTTTTTGTGAGCGCCGCACATTTCCAAGCATCAAATCATACCAGCTCGCTCAATTCCTTATCTTAGCTAGCTCTATTTGCCACTTTCCTAATATCGTCGCCATATCATACGCAGTAATCAACTCGTGCGGCTAAGACGTTATGCTTTGGAAGGAGGTCTTGTCCGCTCGCCTCATCCAAGGGACACGACGTTGTCAGATATTTTTTGGCCGGCTGCAACTGCCATATTTTGTCGTATACTACTCTACATAGGCTGAATAATAGCGGTTGCTGACAGTGTCTAGTGTAAGTTGACATTGGCTGGCTCTGGAGAGTCGGCTAACGTTGAATGGCAACTACAACGTACCTGACGTTTTGACTTTCTCGTAGCTGAAGCAATGTTCGGTCTGAAAAAAGTTGCGCGCGGTTCCATATTCATTCACCTATAAAGCGACTCGAAGCGAGAATCATCTTCTTCCTCGTTTTCTTCTCAATCGATTTGTTTTCATTTTATTTGAAAAAAAAAATCGCTAAAGTGAGAATCCCTGTTTCGTGTAACCCCGCTGTTCGGTCCATGAGCTATTTCTTACTACAATATTCGTCTTTTTGTTATGTCGAGGTCGTGAATGCGTGGTTCGTTCCGCTTTCTTTGAGACGGCGCCGGTTCAGTGGGGACCGTGGCTTTCGCGGTGCCATTCATGGGGTCCCCCGTTTCAACCTGTCATCGAGAGGCCGTTCCGTGAATTAAGCGTCGTTCTTGCGCCCCACCTTGCGTGTAAAGGAACACCGCATTGGGGGAGAGCCGCTGTGTTTCTTTTGTGGTGCTCCCCGGCCTTGCGCAAGAACTGCGTTGCTCTTTGCGCCTGGTGCACTTGACAGGTTATGTGCTGTTACGTGCAAGGTGCGGTCGTCTGTGCTTTTACATCGCGGCCGCGGCACGTAAGCACCATGGAGGGTGGCTGCCTTTGTGGGACCCCCAAGTCGCGGTGGCATCTCAAGTGTGTTCGCGTGCACGCCACTTGGAATCGAGCGTCGCTTGTCACCTTTCACACGTCATTGGTTCTGCAGAATCGCTTGAGGTTGCTCCTTGTCCCCATTAATAATAATAATAATAATGATAATAATAATAATAATAATAATAATAATAATAATAATAATAATAATAATAATAATAATAATATAATAATAATAATAATAATAATAATAATAATAATAATAATAATAATAATAATAATAATGTCATTATTATTAAAGATACACACACATAACAGTCTTGTGCATTCCCCGCCGTGGTGGTCTAGTGGCTAAGGTACTCGGCTGCTGACCCGCAGGTCGCGGGATCGAATACTGGCTGCGACGGCTGCATTTCCGATGCAGGCGGAAACGATGTAGGCCCATGTGCTCAGATTTGGGCGCACGTTAAAGAACCCCAGGTGGTCGAAATTTCCGGAGCCCTCCACTACGGCGTCTCTCATGATCATATGGTGGTTTTGGGACGTTAAACCCCACATATCTATCAATCGTTCCCCGAGTAAAGGATCCGTAGCCCGTCGTTGCCGTGTCGCAACAGCTTCTCGTGCGCGAAGTTCCAAGTCCGCGGCTCGCTCAAACGCTTGCGTTCAGCGTCATATGCTGTTTTCTTCGCAGCCTTGCGTTGCTTGCTGCTGTCGAAGCCGACGACGGAAAGAGTGAGATAACGTAGCCTTGAACGAGTGGTGGGACGACGATGTTGGGTTGTGCCCTAGTACTGGTGGAAGGTACTGTTGCTTCCATCGCATCTACTGGAGTCAATCAAAGCGGGCTGACAAGCGAAAGCCCAGAACTAAACTCCGAACGCGCGCCTATATACACACCGCCAGTGTTCGAAGGAGATGGGAGGGAAGAGGGAGGGAAAAATGGAGAGAAGACGATCCGAGCATGCGCATTGGGTGCGTGAACATCGCTGCCGACGCATGATGCGTGACATAGTGCGGCTAAGAAATGCTTCGCATTTAAAACGGTGCTATCAAGTGATTATCTAATGGTGCTGTAGGGATAAGTTGTTAAGTGGTGTGTGGAGCGAATGTAAGCTCGAACGTCGACGATGAATGTAAAGCAGGTCTCATATTAACAAACAAAAAACTACCCCGCCCCTAATTACGGGATTGCGCACATCGCCGAACACAGTGTCACGAGCGATAGCAGACGACGTGTCTCGAGCCTTCGTGCGTTGAAAACGAAGAAGATGGATGCCGAGCTCGCGTGAGCTCGAGCAGCTTCAAAGAATAAAGAAAATGGTCTGCTTAAAAGTTATTCTTCCTTGTCCGACCTCTGCCAGTACTGTGTAGAGGTGGCAGACATCCATCACATGATATGGGCATGCCAGCTACCTCCGAACCCCAATCCAACTAGAGAGAACTAGTAGGTGGCCCTGCTCGGCTGCTTGAACCTTCCGGCCCACATAGGCTGGTGTGCCAGGACAGCGGCCACGACCAATGGGGTCTATCACTAGCATCTTCACTTTGTACTGTAAAGAAGTTGACCCACTAGGAGCTGCTTTTCCTTGCAACCTATCGGCTTTAATATATGTTTACCACCGCCACCACCTCGTCTCCAACGTGTTCGGACGTGTTCTTACACTTCGGAATTCACATATATCCGAAGGCCACAACGGCGCGTCACACACAGTGTGTGTCAGCTGTTGCACAAGCACACGCACGCTGCTTATCTATAGCATTACCGCTATACAGAGATGCCGGCTCATGGCGGGAGGAGATGCACGCGTCACGATTGAGTCTTTTCCAGCAACAGCTCAATTTCGCGCGGTTTCTTCGAAGATATGTGTGTTTTTATTAACTTGGCTTTTTTTTCTTTATTTCGTGCCACAGTGGTTATGGACACTGGCGGTGGTCTAAGAATCAGTCCCCGATTTCAAGAATGCATTATTTTTCAATGAATTTATTTGCAAAACATTTATTCCACAATATCCGGATCCATATCTGATACGGCTAGTCAAGGATTTCTCATAGGCAATGCCAGGTCATGGGGTCGAATCCTGGCTGCGGCGGCTGCAATTCCAATGAAGGCGTAAATGATGTAGGCCAGTTTGCTCAGACTTGGGTGCATGTTAAAGAACCCCAGGTGGTCGAAATTTCCGGAGTCCTCCACTACGGTGTCTCTCATACTCATATGGTGGTTTTGGGACGTTAAATCCCACATACTAATCATATCAATCATCATATGGAAGGCACCTATCTCCTGGTTTAATTAGTGAGTGTAATATTTACTTAAAGAATTGCATCACGAATCACATATTCCAATAATCAAATACGGTCATGCATAAAAAAGAAAGAAATAATGTGACATGTGCACACATTTCAACGACAATAGCATGGCAACTGGTAACTCCCCTTAACACGTGACAACTCTTACATTAAGACTAAAATGAGATTGTAACATGTATTAAAGTAGCGCTCGATGTGTTTGGATAATATGTTTGACGAGTCAGAGTACGACGTACTCTTATATGGTGAAGCTGTCCATTGAGTGGCACTCACACACGAAGTGTTTCGAAAGGGGGGGGGGGGGGGGTAAGGTTTTAGAGCACTTGGCGCTCTACTATGGGAGAGTGTAAAGCCGTCCCATGGGCCTCGCATTTGACGAGGTGATTCAAGTGTCCACATTGTGTTTTTAGAAAAAAAAAATGCCGCCATATCCACGAAGTGAATGATGATGAGTGGGCGAAGCTCCGGAGGTAAACCTGGTAAACCATGAATCCTCCGTACATTTTGCCCACTCGATATTATTGCAACGCTCCCCCTAGCGTACGTCGCCGCACTATATCGAACGATGACACGCGCCATATGTGGCATCATTCCTATTTTATAACACCTCGCATCTTTCATATTCAACTACACGTACCGCCGTCTAGTTTATAACATCTTGCATCTTTTGGACGGACGGACGGACGGATGGATGGATGGATGGATGGATGGATGGATGGATGGATGGATGGATGGATGGATGGACGGACGGGCGGACGGACGGATGGACGGACGGACGGAAGGACGGTGGGATGGACGGACGGACGGACGGACGGATGGACGGATGGATGGATGGACGGACGGACGGATGGATGGATGGATGGATGGATGGATGGATGGATGGATGGATGGATGGATGGATGGATGGATGGATGGATGGATGGACGGATGGACGGATGGATATGGCTGTACCCTTTAGATCGGGCGGTGGCTAGCGTAATACTTAGAACTGAACAAGAGGTGGCTACATACAGGGGACGCACAGCCCACGCCTTAAGGAGCTTCGCTCCCAATAACTATTTTGAGCACTTCGTACTCAACTATGGGAGAGCAGTAAGCCGTCCCTAATTGTTTGTGTGTTTAGAAAAAGTGGGTAACGATTTCGAGTACTTAGTACTCGACTATGGGAGAGCCTAAGGCCGTCCCGTGGGCCTCACAGTAGAAGCTCAGACGTCACTGAGGGGGGGGGGGGGGTGTGTTAGAAAAAGGAAATAACGATTTAGAGCACAGGGTACTCTACTATGGGAGAGCTTAAAGCCGTCCCGAGAAGGAAGGTCACGCTTTGTGTTTAGCGATCAACGGAAAGCACGACTACATGACCCAATGCCACTGCATTACGGTCATATAGTGCTATCACCCATTTAACGAGTCCACTGCAATGCTATCGCTCACGCCACCTCGAAAGGCCTCCACACGTGCAGAAGTTTTTCTACAGGTTTTCCTAGTATATATAGCTGAGGATCACATCTTCCGTAGCCTATATTGCCACATGTAAAAACCGTTGAGGTGCTGCAAATACCCTCTAAACTAAAGTAACCAAATTCCTTGAAGCACGCCTTTCTTGTATGCTTGCGTACTGCTAATCCGACAGCCTTCCGATTCGGCGCTAAATCGCGAACGTTAATGCAAGCGTCGGTGGCGGCTGAAGTCTGCAAACCACGCCGCCGAGTTAACTCGCGATGTCAAGCTCTTGCTACAACGTTGTGCCGTATATTAGCCCCGAGAACGAACACTGGCGCCGCTTCGGTCGCGGTGATGTGACGTCACGGCACAGACTCGCCTGCTCCACCGGCGCTCGTCGCCTTTTTCTGTACCCGCCGGTGTACACGCTCTTTAGCGGTACGTTAAGATTATTCGTCAATTTTTTGACGTAAATTTCTCAACATACAAGGTGAAAGCTTTCACAACTATGAAAGTATTTAAAGCTGTAAGAAGTTTCCATAATGTGAGTTAGGATAGGCGGACTCCTGTCCTAACGGAACATGGGGATGGAGGAAAAGAATTTCGTTGTTTTTGTCGCGTTCACCGCTGAATTGATTGGTGCTGAGATAATATTCTAAGTGGTAATAAAGCTGTTATAACTTGGCATAGACTCCGGGATTTGAACATGCCTGTGCTCAAGTATGAGAAATGAAATGGGGACGTTTTGAATTCACTAAATACGCTTTACCGTGCAAGTTACGCCTACATCTGCGAATGATCTAAGTAATTTGATAGAACTGCGCTTTCTACAGCAGGAGACAATGCATGAATATGACTGTTATAAGCACTCACGCAACATATTCGTGAAACAAACAAAATGATACTGCCGCACACAGAACAAGTTCGGAAATAATAAGATATTTCCGTTCACTGGGATCATATGTACAGCTTTTTTCTTAGCAGTCACCGGGAATTAAGTAGTCATGTATCCTGATTTGCGTGAAATTCTGGAGTGTTCTACCGCCGCGTCACAAACGCTATTGGGAGCTTCACGTGGGTAGCAACGATTCGCAAAAAAAAAAAAAAAGTCGAAATGAACTCTTTCTATGGCGCGCTCACGGACGTGGCGCAATCAGTGGCGTAACCAGAGGATGGCTCACCAGGCCTATCCCCTACACCCCCCCCCCCCCCCCATATTTTTCCCGGTGCAGAGAGAAAAATGGCCATTTTAAATAGGTTCACCCCCCCTATAAAATTTGGCCTGTAGGTTTCTATAGACAAATGTAATAACTAAACAGTCTTCGCCTCAATGAGGTGACGACTGGTCTCGCATGTCATGTCTACCAACAGGTAATCAACGGCAAGAAAATTCAACTTAAAAGGTGGATATCTAAACTGGTAGTTCGGAGTGTGACCACACCGTTGCTATGACTCTGCACGAAGACAGAATCTGACCACAACCGCACATAACCTCAATAATTTCGATCAAATAAAGCTTCAAAATTTTTGCGAGAGCAACATCAAACTAAACAACGTGTCGATTGAGCAAGTCGACGAGAAAACCACTCAACAGCGGCGGCGGTATTTTAGGGCGAGCGTCTTCTGGTATATGTTGCGATACTCGATGCTGCACGCGATGGCGGGGCTTGATACAATAGTGAAAGCGCTGTCCGTAGATACGTGGGTTCCTCCGGTACAAATTATTCTAGGGGAGGAGAAGCCCCGATATTCGCGAAAGGAATCACCCATGCACATCTAAATCTTATAATTTAAATATGGTATCCTTATTTCTTCTCGAAATCACATAGTAGTGTGTTAAGGAGTTTTTTTTTTTTCAAACAGAGCGTGTTTTGGATTTTCACACACGTCGGAATGCGGCTGTTGTCGCCACGAACGGAATCTATCATCGGGGTTAGCAACGTGACACAGACCTTTTCACTCATCTCACATAGCTATACGACCCAGCGCGTGATTGTGCAGTAGCAAAAGTAAACTTTTAGGGGCGAAGCTGCTTATAGCGGCACCTGTTCGTCCCTCGTAGTCGTGTAGTAAGTAGTAGTCGTAGTGTGTAACCAGTATTACAATTTGACCTCGAAGGTGGTGCCGGTGGGAGATTTCTTCTGTGCGTTGTTGAACAATAAAAAATTCGCAGCGTGCGCGTTAACTAAAAGCCGAATTCTCTTGTCTCTCATTCCCTTTTAGCAGCCATTGGCATGTACAATGAGTACTATCTGACAAGAAAGGGTCGCTACGTTATACTCGCTGGGCGTAACCTCCTTGGTTTTAAAAAGGTTTAGCGAGTGTTGGGCCGCAGTGCCGATGAATGTTGTGACGTTGGGTATGGTTTGGGAATGCCTAACTGCTATTTTTTCTTTTTTATTCGTATTTATTGAACGAATGAGAAGTGAAGGCAAAGAGTGTAAAGGCGAAGTGTTTATTTATAGTTTGCTGCTGTCCTTGTATTGGACGGAGAGGGTGACCGTTTTTTGGTCGCTAAAGTGCACTGTCAAGGGGGTCTTTGGGGAGCGTTCGCGCGATTGCGTAACTGGTGAAGACGAGGTCGATGCAACTTCCGTGGATGTTGGTGGGCTGGTCGCCGTGATCGAAGTTGTTGTTGGAAACGCAGTAGAGCCCATGTACAGTACACATGAAGTAGACTAACCAATTGTCCTTTCGTATGTCGACGTTCAAGTCTCCGTCGTCATCGTTGCCGCTGTTGACGTTGTTGTCTACGCCACCGCACTTCAAGTCGACGTTGACAAACGTGTTCAAAAGAATTCGTAGCGCGTCGCTCTGCTTCGCTTTGTTCTTGATGCTCCCGACCAGCGTAATGTTGTTGTCGAAGTGCAGTCGGTCGCACACATTGCGGCGGTGTCCGAAGCTGTGGTCTTCAAAGTCGCGTTTGAAGCGAGCGTCCGGCTGCGCAAACTGGTTGGCTCGCTCGGCGTCGGTCGCGTTCACGAGCATCGTCGGGAGTCGCGTCTCGTTGACGACGTTTGCTCGCCGCTTCGCGCTCACGTATACGTACCTGTGGTCTTCGCGGCTCACGTGTCGCCGCTGCTTCTCGTGCACGAAGTTAGGAATACGCAGCTCGGCGTCGCTGTTGCGCAGAAGTATCGCGCTGCCCGAGTGATGGATCCGTTGCCCGACGTTCACGAACGGTCGCCGCTTCTTGAGCATGGCTTTCAGGATCGACAGCCCGTCATTGCCCTTTTGCATGGAGCTGCTCCTCGTTCCCCGAGTGAAGGATCCGTAGCCCGTCGTTGCCGTGTCGCAACAGCTTCTCGTGCGCGAAGTTCCGGGTGCACGGCTCGCTCAAACGCTTGCGTTCAGCGTCATATGCTGTTCTCCTCGCAGCCTTGCGTTGCTTGCTGCTATGACTGCAGACGACGGAAAGAGTGAGATAACGTAGCCTTGAAAGAGTGGTGGGACGATTATGTTGGGGTGTGCGCTAGTACTGTTTGAAGGTACTGTTGCTTCCATCGCATCTACTGGAGTCAATCGAAGCGGGCACACAAGCGAAAGCCCTGAACTAAATTCCGATCGCGCACTCCGCCGCCTATATAGACACCGCCGGTTCGAAGGAGATATAAGGGGAGAGGGAGGGAGGGAAGACGAGCTAAGCATGCGCAGTGGAGGTGTGCACATCACCGCTGACGCACGATGCGTGACATCGAGTGGCTAAGCAATGCTTAGCATTTGAAACTGTGCTATTAAGTGATTATCTAATGGTGCTGTAGTCATACGTTGTTAAGTCGTGTGTGGAGCGAATGTAAGCTCGAACGTCGACGATGAATGTAAAGCAGGTCTCATATTAACAAACAAAAAACTACACCGCCCCTAGTGACGGGAGTGCGCTCATCGCCGAACACAGCGTCACGAGCGATAGCAGACGACGTGTCTCGAGCCTTGGTGCGTTGAAAACGAAGAAGATGGATGCCGAGCTCGCGTGAGCTCGAGCAGCTTCAAAGAATAAAGAAAATGGTCTGCTTAAAAGTTATTCTTCCTTGTCCGACCTCTGCCAGTACTGTGTAGAGGTGGCAGACATCCATCACATGATATGGGCATGCCAGCTACCTCCGAACCCCAATCCAACTAGAGAGAACTAGTAGGTGGCCCTGCTCGGCTGCTTGAACCTTCCGGCCCACATAGGCTGGTGTGCCAGGACAGCGGCCACGACCAATGGGGTCTATCACTAGCATCTTCACTTTGTACTGTAAAGAAGTTGACCCACTAGGAGCTGCTTTTCCTTGCAACCTATCGGCTTTAATATATGTTTACCACCGCCACCACCTCGTCTCCAACGTGTTCGGACGTGTTCTTACACTTCGGAATTCACATATATCCGAAGGCCACAACGGCGCGTCACACACAGTGTGTGTCAGCTGTTGCACAAGCACACGCACGCTGCTTATCTATAGCATTACCGCTATACAGAGATGCCGGCTCATGGCGGGAGGAGATGCACGCGTCACGATTGAGTCTTTTCCAGCAACAGCTCAATTTCGCGCGGTTTCTTCGAAGATATGTGTGTTTTTATTAACTTGGCTTTTTTTTCTTTATTTCGTGCCACAGTGGTTATGGACACTGGCGGTGGTCTAAGAATCAGTCCCCGATTTCAAGAATGCATTATTTTTCAATGAATTTATTTGCAAAACATTTATTCCACAATATCCGGATCCATATCTGATACGGCTAGTCAAGGATTTCTCATAGGCAATGCCAGGTCATGGGGTCGAATCCTGGCTGCGGCGGCTGCAATTCCAATGAAGGCGTAAATGATGTAGGCCAGTTTGCTCAGACTTGGGTGCATGTTAAAGAACCCCAGGTGGTCGAAATTTCCGGAGTCCTCCACTACGGTGTCTCTCATACTCATATGGTGGTTTTGGGACGTTAAATCCCACATAATAATCATATCAATCATCATATGCAAGGCACCTATCTCCTGGTTTAATTAGTGAGTGTAATATTTACTTAAATAATTGCATCACGAATCACATATTCCAATAATCAAATACGGTCATGCATAAAAAAGAAAGAAGTAATGTGACATGTGCACACATTTCAACGACAATAGCATGGTAACTGGCAATTCCCCGTAACACGTGACAACTGTTACATTAAGACTAAAATGTGATTGTAACATGTAGTAAAGTAGCCCTCGATGTGTTTTGATAATATGTTTGACGAGTCGGAGTACGACGTACTCTTCTATGGTCAAGCTGTTCATTGAGTGGCACTCACACACGAAGCGTTTCGGAAGGGGGGTTAACGTTTTAGAGCACTTGGCGCTCTACTATGGGAGAGCGTAAAGCCGTCCCATGGGCCTCACATTTGACGAGGTTATTCAAGTGTCCACATTGTGTTTTTTACAATGATGGTTTAACGACTTTGAGCACTTCGTACTCAACTATGGGAGAGCAGTTAGCTGTCCCTAATTGTTAGTGTGTTTAGAAAATGTGCATAATGATTTCGAGTGCTTAGTACTCGACTATGGGAGAGCCTAAAACCGTCCCGTGGGCCTCACAGTAGACGTTTACTGCATCATGGTCTTAAAAGTGTTATCACCCGTTTAACAAGTCATCTCCAATGCTATAGCACATGCCACCTCGAAAGGCCTCCGCACTTGCACAAGTTTTCCTTCAAGTTTTCCTGGTATATATAGCTAGGGATCATATTTTCCGTAGCCTATATTGCCACATGTAACAACCGTTGAGGTGTTGCAAACACCCTTTAAACTAAAGCAATTAAATTCTTTGAAGCACGCCTTTCTTGTATGCTTGCGTACCGCTAATCCGACAGCCTTCCGATCCGGCGCTAAATCGCGAATGGTAATGCAAGCGTCGGTGGCGGGTGAAGTCTGCAAACCACGCCGGCGTGTTAACTCGCGATGTCAAGCTCTTGCTACAACGTTGCGCCGTATATTAGCCCCGAGAACGAGCACAGGCGCCGCTTCGGTCGCGGCGATGTGACGTCACGGCACAGACTCGCCTGCTCCACCGGCGTTTGTAGAATTTCTTTGTTTTTGTCGCGTTCACCGCTGAATTGATTGGTGCTGAGATAATATGCTAAGTGGTAATAAAGCTCTTAGAACTTCGCATAGACTTCGGGATTAGAACATGCCTGTGCTGAAGTATGAGAAATGAAATGGGGACGTTTTGAATTCACTAAATACGCTTTACCGTGCAAGTTACGCCTCAATCTGCGAATGATCTAAGTAATTTGATACAACTGCGCTTTCTACAACAGGAGACAATGCATGAATATGACTATTATAAGCACACACGTAACATATTCGTGAAACAAACAAAATAATACTGCCGCACACAGAACAAGTTCGGAAATAATAAGATATTTCTGTTCACTGGGATTATATGTACAACTTTCTTCTCAGTAGTCGCCAGGAATTTAGTAGTCCTATACCTTGATTAGCATGAAACACTGGAGTGTTATGCCGCCGCATCACAAACGCTATTGGGAACTTCACGTGAGAGCACCTCTAATAGCAACGATTCGCAAAAAAAAAAGTCGAAATGAAATCTTTCTATGGTGCGCTCACGGATGTGGCACAATCAGTGGCATAACCAGAGGATGGCTGACCAGGACTGTCCCCTACAACCCCCCCCCCCCAAATTTTTCCTCGTGCAGAGAGAAAAATGGCCATTATAATTAGGTGCCCACCCCCAACCCTGAAAAAAAAAAAATTCGACTTGTAGGCTTTTATAGACCCATGTAATAACTGAACAGTCTTCGCCTCGATGAGGTGACGACTGGTCTCTCACGTCATGTCTACCAACAGGTAATCAACTGCAAGAAAATTCAACCGATAAGGTGTCTATCTAAACTGGTAGTTCGGAGTGCGACCGCACCGTTGCTATGACTCTGCACGAAGACAGAATCTGACCACAACCGCACATAACCTCAATAATTTAGATCAATTAAAGTTTCAAACTTTTTTGCGATAGCAACATCAAACTAAACAACCTGTTGAGTGAGCAAGTGCACGAGAAAACCACACAACGGCGGCGGTGGTATTCTTGGGCGAGCTCCTTCTGGTATATGTTGCGAAACTCGATGCTGCACGCGAGGGCGGGGCTTGATACATTAGTGAAAGCGCTGCCCGTAGATACGTGGATTCCTCCGGTACAAATTATTCTAGGGGAGGAGAAGCCCCGATATTCGCGAAAGAAATCACCCATGCACATCTCATTCTTATACTTTAAATATGGTATCTTATTTTCTTCTCGAAATCATGTAGTAATGCGTTGAGGAGACTTTTTTTTTCCAAACAGAATCGTGTTCTTGATTTTCACACCCTTCGGAATGCGGCTGTTGTCACCGCGAACGGATTCCATCATTGGGGTTAGCAGCGCGACACAGACCTTTTCACTCATCTCACATTGCTATACAACCCAGCGCGTGATTGCGCAGTAGCAAAAAGGAACCTTTTATTGTTTTGGCTGAAACTCCCCGTAACACGTGACAACCCTTACATTAAGACTAAAATGTCATTGTAACGTGTAATAAAGTAGGCCTCGATGTGTTTGGATAATATGTTTGACGAGTCCGAGTATGATGTACTCTTGAGTGGCAGTCACACACGAAGTGTTTCGAAAGGGGGGTGGGGGTAACGTTTTAGAGCAATTGAGGGTCCCGTTGCAGTCGTGTACTTTGGGACCCTCGTCTGTATATTTTATTCCCTGTAACATCCTTTTATGACATGATAATAAACTGGTTGATTGATTGATTGATTGGTGCTCTCCAATGGGAGAGCGTAAAGCCGTCCCGTGGGCCTCACATTTGACGAGGTAATTCAAGTGTCCACATTGTGTTTTTAGAATAATTGTTTAACGATTTTGAGCACTTCGTACTCAACTCCGGGAGAGGAGTAAACCGTCCCTAATTGTTTGTGCGGCGGGGGGGGGGGGGGGCTTGGAAAAAGTGGTTTACGGGTTAAAGTACTTCGTACTCTACTATGGGAGAGCACACAGCCGTCCCGCTGGCTTCAGTGGGAATACGAGCTACATACCGCAGCTCAAGCCTAAGGTTCCCACGCGCGTCTGCGCTAATTGTTTGTGTTTAGAAAAAAATGTTTAACGATTTTGAGTACTTCGTACTCAACTATGGGAGAGCACTGAGCCGTCCCGCATAGCTTCATGGTCATGTAGTTTTATTACCCATTTAACGAGTTATCCCCAATGCTATAGCACACTCTACCTCGAAAGGCCTCCGCACTTGCACGAGCTTTTCTTAAGGTTTTCCCAGCATATATAGCTGGGGATCATATCCTCGGTAGCCTATATTGCCACATGTAAAAAAATGCCGCCATATCCACGAAGTGAATGATGATGAGTGGGCGAAGCTCCGGAGGTAAACCTGGTAAACCATGAATCCTCCGTACATTTTGCCCACTCGATTTTATTGCAACGCTCCCCCTAGCGTACGTCGCCGCACCAAATCGAACGATGACACGCGCCATATGTGGCATCATTTCTATTTTATAACACCTCGCATCTTTCATAATCAACTACACGTACCGCCGTCTAGTTTATAACATCTTGCATCTTTTAGACGGACGGACGGACGGACGGATGGACGGACGGACGGATGGACGGATGGATGGACGGATGGATGGATGGACGGATAGATGGACGGACGGACGGATGGACGGATGGATGGATGGATGGATGGATGGATGGACGGACGGACGGATGGACGGACGGATGGACGGATGGATGGATGGATATGACTGTACCCTTTAGATCGGGCGGTGGCTAGCGTAATACTTATAACAGCTACATACAGGGGACGCACAGCCCACGCCTTAAGGAGCTTCGCTCCTAAAACTGTTGAGGTGCTGCAAACACCCTTTAAACTAAAGTAACCAAATTCTTTGAAGCACGCCTTTCTTGCATGCTTGCGTACCGCTAATCCGACAGCCTTCCGATCCGGCGCTAAATCGCGAACGGTAATGCAAGCGCCGGTGGCGGGTGAAGTCTGCAAACCACGCCGCCGAGTTGGATTGGATTGGATAAACTTTTATTTGGTCCTCCAAAACACAGATCACTGTGTTGCGGGCAGCTCCCACGTGGGGACTGGGATGCCAAGCTCCTCAGCCGCATCGCGGGCTTGGTGGACAGCCCAGAGCTGATCTGCTAAGGATGAGCTGCGGATATCCGCCTCCCATCTGGCAGAGGTGATGTTCGATATATGAGCGAATTTGGTGCACTGCCAGAGCATGTGTTCTAATCAAGCTATTTCCCCATAATGTGGACAAAGATTACTTGGGTATAGGTCAGGGTACATGATGTGTAAGATTTTCAAAGTAGGGTACATGCGCGTTTGCAAAAGCCTTAATGTAAGTGCTTGGGGCCGGGTTAGATTTTTGTGATGTGGAGGGAAAATCCTTCTAGACAGGTAGAAATATTTAGTGAGCGCGTTATATGTTGTAAGAATTTCCCTGTTATCCCCTTCACCGGTAGAACGCATCCCCGGGGAGGCGCGGTGGGAGAGTTCTCGCGCCGCCTCGTGTGCTGCTTCAGTGAGATTGGGAGGGGAATCGTTGATTTCCCAAGGTGAGCTGGGAACCAACTCAGAAGATGATGCGTTATGTTCTTGCCTTGCAGTATTCTCAGCGTTTGTTCAGAGGCCGTCCCCTTGGCGAACGCCCGTAGTGCTGCCATGGAATCACTGTAGACGACTTCAATGTTATCCATCTTGAGTGCTAAGGCGATGGCCACCGGTTCCGCAATGATTGGGTCTTTCGTCCTGACCGTCGCTGAGTTGACGACATGGCCAGCCCCATCGACCACCACTGCCACAAACGCTTTCCCATTGGCGTAGGAAGCCGCGTCAACAAATGCGACCCCTCGTTCCTCGTTTGAGACTTGACGAAGTATAGTCCTGGCCCTCGCTACTCTTCTTCCAACGTAGTGTTCTGGATGCATGTTTCTTGGTATAGGAGACACCGTGATATTCTCCCTGATGTTGTCGCGGATATCATTGTAATTGTGTCTGATTGTCATTGGGTGTTGGCCCAGCTCCTGCAGGATCATTCTCCCCGACCTTGTTGTAAATAACCTTGCAAACTGTGCTCTCTCTTGGGCTTCTGCTGTTTCTTCGAGCGTGTTGTGAATTCCAAGCTCAAGCCGACGCTCGGTGCTGGTATACCTTCTTGACAACTTTCCTGAGGAGCACATTCAGTGCCTCGGACTCTGCTCTTGACCAGTTGTGCATTGCTGCCTCGTACGTGAAGTGGCTTAGAACAAACGCATGCATCAACCTGATGAGGTTGTCTTCCTTGATCCCATTTCTTTTGTTGGCCACTCTGCGTATGAGCTGCACCGCACTGTCTGGTTTCCAAGTTAACTTGGCTATAGATTTGCTGTTGGCGCCGGTAGACTCTATCAGCACGCCATGGACTTCGATGGAGTCGACCCTCTGGGAATCCCCTTGATTTGTCCGGAGGTGGATGTCTATCTAGTTTAACGGCTTCCATCCCCTGGGTTTCGGTCCCCGGCGTGCAGTCCGATACAGCAAAAGTTCTCACTTACTCGAGGAGCACTTGGGCCCAGAAGGACGGAGGTACTCTTTTACGGTATCAATCGCCTCTTGCAGGGCACTCTCAATCTGCCCCTCGCTTCCACCTGTGGACCAGATGGTAATGTCATCTGCGTAGTTGCTGTGCTTCAATCCTTCAATGCTCGATAATTTCTTTGACAGTCCAATCATGGCAATGTTGAACAGCATTGGTGAAATCACTGCCCCTTGTGGCGTGCCCCTTGCTTCTAGTTCGATTGCTGCGGTCTCGATACTCTAGATCTTCATCACGGCTTTCCGATCTGTAAGAAAGGACCATACGTAGTCATAGAAGGCTTTCCCCAGACCAAGCTTGGAAATTGCTTCGAGTATGAATGAGTAGTGGATGTTGTCAAACGCTTTTTCTAGATCTAGGCACAGAATGGCTCTCACGTCTCTCGTTTTGTTGTCGATGACCTGGTGTTTGATAAGCTTCAATGCATCTTGTGTGAATAGCCCTGCCCTAAATCCAACCATATTGTATCGTTATCTTCCAAGTACTTGTTTATCCTGTGCAGTATGCCATGTTCTGCAACCTTGCCGATACATGTCAAGGATATTGGCCTCATGTTGTCTAAGTTAGGGGGCTTTCCTGTCTTAGGAATAAGGATCGTCCTGGCCAGCTTCCACTGCTCTGGCACCCTGCCTTCTTTTCATGCTGCATTGATCATATCCTTCAGGGTTTCAATTGAATCCTCATCAAGGTTACGAAGGGCCTTGTTTGATATACCGTCCGGGCCATGGGCCGACCTGCCGTTGAGATCATGCAAGGCTCTTCTCATCTCCTCGATGTTAGTCGCCCTCAAGACCTGGATTGGGCCTGCCCTGGTACTGTCTACTTGGTGGTGCCAATCCTCTTTTGATTGGGAGGTACTTATGCACGAGCCGCTCCACAGCTTGCTGTTCTGTAGTGCGCCCTATCTCTTTGTGCAAAATTCGAGCGATAACATGCTTTTGATTTGTTTTGGTGGTGTTTTCGTTGAGGAGATGCTTTAACATATTCCATGTCTCGCCATTGCGGATCTGACCATCGACGGAGTTGCAGATTTTGTCCCATTGCTGCCTGGATAGCGCGCGACAATGTTCCTCGACTGATCTGTTTACCTCAGCTATTTTATTCCCCAGTCTTCGGTTCAGGCGCTGACCCTTCCAACGGTTCAGTAGTGCTTGCTTTGCCTCAAGAAGATGAGTGAGCCGGCTATCCATTCTTTCAACCGGAAAATCTGTGGTAATGGTGGAGGAGACGGATTTGATGTCATCTTTAATCTGTTTGACCCACTGCTCCAAGCCTTGTCTGTGGCCATCTTGTTCCCTTTCCATCCTTATCTTCCTGAACTTATCCCAGTCTGTGAAGTGGAATTCTCTCTGCTTTTTACGCTCCACGGAGAATGTAGTGGCAAGAATGCAGTGGTCACTCCTTAGGTCTACAGCCAGGTTGATCCACTGGGCCTTCTTGATGTTCCTTACAAATGTAAGGTCCGGGGTGGAATCCCTGCAGCAAGATGTACCAAGCCTTGTTGGTGGTAGGCTGGGGTCTGTGATTAGGGTGAGATCAAGTTCACTGGCACTTTGCCAAAGTCGATTTCCTTTCCCAGTGTTGTACTTGTAACCCCATGTATGATGAGGGGCGTTGAAATCATCTGCTATGACGAGTGGACATTCCCCGGCGATATTAACAGCTTTCTTTAGAACCGTCTTGAACCCTTGCTTTTGTTCCTTTGGACTGCTGTATATATTAAGAATGAAAATGCTCTGACGGTTGCTGGTACCTGGCACGATCTATATCATGACGTGTTCCAACCGGCCTGCTTCTATCTTGAGGTCGTGGGTTACGTGCGTTAGTTTGTTGCACATGAAGGTGCAGACTCCCCTCCCTTCAGTATTTCCTATTACAGGCCGGAATCCAGGCAACGTTGCTTGCGGTGAAAAGGTTTCTTGTAATAATATAATATGAGGCTTTTCTTGGCTGCTCCTCATATACTGCTGTAGGGCTGCCTTCTTTTTAAGGTAACCTCTACAGTTCCATTGCCAGATACGAAATGCTTCACGTAGTGCTACCATCATGGTTATTACATGGGCGGCCAGAGCCTGATGCTGCACTTGTCGACAGGTTTGGTACCACTAGTATTGGTGGCCGAAGCGGTGAGTTTGGTGCATGAGGAGGCCTTGCTGTATTGTGCAGATATGCTTCGACTTTTGTAATGCGCAAAGTCATATGCTCTTCCAGTGCTGCCACGCTTGACTGTAGCCTACCCATCTGCTCGCTAAGATTGGCTACTACTTTGCTGAGCGTGTCAAAGACCTCTTTCATATCTGACATGGTCGTTTTGTTGGCTTCCACGTGTTCTGCCCTGACTGCCCTCTTTTTTTGTGGTTCTCGAGTCCCCCCCGTTTTCAGCCACAGGGACATCAACTGGCTGAGGCATTGGCTGTGAAGACTGCGCGCTGGTTAACTTAGTGAGAAGAATTTTTATTTCCTTTAACTCAGCTGATAGCCTCTCATTCGATTTTGTAAGTCTCGCGTTTTCTTGCTCTAGCTGTGCAATTCTATCATGCTCTGGCAGCTTACCTGTCATCACCTCTGCCGCGCCGTTGCTCACTCGCTCAGCCCAGCTGCCTTTCGGTGAAACTGCAGGCGTCCTCCCCGGGTGTGAAGCCGTGATCTCGAACTGAACGCCGGGCAGCTGGCCATTCAGGTGCCGCCCAGGCTGATCCCGACCCTGATGGTGACCTTGAGAACTCGAGCGCCCCCGTGATTGGGAGCGGGCCTTTGGTCTAGAACCTCTTCTGGAACGCGACCTCCCCGTGGAGTGGGGCCGCCTTTCCTGTTCTTGAGTAGTCTGGATGCTCTGGGTGCCGTAGGCTGGAATAAGCTGCTTGTCGTTGATGTCTGGACTCGATTTGATTGATGCGTCCCGGGCTTTTGCGGCTGCTCGCGATCTTTCCCAACGTCTGCGTCTGACGACGTACGGCACTAAGAACCTGTTCTTGCACTCTGTCTGCCGTGGGATGGTGAACGTCACACAGCCTGCATCTTGGATTGCACTGGTGCAGGCTATCTGGGTTCTTGATCTCGCAGCCTCTGCAGATGGTTTCAGCTGGGTTCGGACAGACGTCAGACCAATGTCCCAGCTTTGCACACACGTAACATATATCGATGTTCTTGTGGTAAAGGGAGCACTGGAAAAGTGAGGGTCCATATCTCACGAATCTGGGCACCTTGTGTCATTCGCACGCTATGATGATTGTCCCGGTGTCCTCGATTCTCTTGGCCTGCAGCGCGAGCGGGTTGTTCGCGTTCACAATCTTTCGGGTCAAAATGTCTTGAGTATCACTTACGGGGATCCCGCGAATCACTCCTTTACAAGTATCGTTGGGTGCCGTGGCGTACGCGCTAACCTCGAAAACTTTGCCTCCAATGTCAATTCGCTTGACCTTGAGGTATCTTGAAGCTCTGTCTTGGTCCGGAGTGCTTGCCATCATAATGTTCTGCTGCAAGTTAGAACATATGATGTCCTGCATGGCCTCCTCCTCTTTGATGCCGGCCGCCAGTACTATCGCGTCTGCCACGGCTCCAGTGCCAATTCTCGAGATATTTAATCCTCCACGTGGTCGTAGCACAATTTTGCTGAAGTCCTTGGGTAGTGGCGGCATGCGTCCAGCTCGCACGATTGTATGCTTGGTATCATACGTACTACGATTGGCTCGAGCGTCTCCCGCAACGCCAGCCTTGGTCGAACCCTTGGCAGCAGGAACGCTAACCGCGGCTTGCTTATTCCTTGAGCGTCTCGTTTCGGCTTCCTTCCAACCCATGTCTTCCGTGCAATCCTCTGGAGAGATGTCCTCTCCATCTACTTGGTATTCCATTCTCAGTTGCAGGTTCTGGAACGCGCAGAGCGTTGAGTCACGTTGGCGCCGGGTCGGCGCATCGGCGACAATCACCTCCTTGGTTGTTAGGCTTAAATCCCCCGGGGGCGTTGCCGTGTAAAAATGCCCCCAAAACGATTTAAAAGTCCACTCACCAGCACAAAGGTGGTATCTGCTGATTTCTTGAGAACTTAGGCACACGATGGGAGTGAAAACTCGGCGATAAATTCGTGAATACCACAGGACAGCATTCTTGAAAGCAGGAGCTGATCTTCGCGCGTCCGCACTGGTCGGCACCTAGAGCGTCTCCCGCCACCGAGTTAACTCGCGATGTCAAGCTCTTGCTACAACGTTGCGCCGTATATTAGCCCCGAGAACGAACACTGGCGCCGCTTCGGTCGCGGCGATGTGACGTCACGGCACGGGCTCGCCTGCTCCACTGGCGCTTGTCGCCTTTTTCTTTACCCGCCGTGTACACGGGACGCGCTTGGACGCCGGAGTGAGCGGACGCGCGTCGCATGCGCTCCGCCGAACGTGTGCTCTCGTTGACCGGATTACTTCGATATCGTCGCCGGCACTGTGTCGGATCATCAAGTTTTAACTGTCCTGGGAACCGCACACCCTTCCCGAGGCTGTAGAGCATCTCCATTTTGCTCTATCGCCTTCAGAAGAACCCATGTGAGCGCTGGGCCGCTGGGCCTAAGCGTCGACCCAGCTCGCCTGTGCGAGTACGGGTGACTAGGCCTAACGGCGGGACCCCTTCCACAACAATATGGACGCTAGCACTACGCCAACTGCTGACGTGACTACTACCGGATGCGTTCAACCTGCATTCAGCCCCAACGACACCCATGTTAACACGGAATCTCTCGACCTCGACGAGCTCACCTCGGCAAGCGAAGATGAAGTTGCCGTGCACCATCCTACATCGTCTGCATCGCTGGGACCGGCGAGCGACACCGACGCCAACTGGAAACTGGCGATTTCCCGTCGCCAGCGTCAACGCCAGAAAAAATTCGACAAAGCTCGAGTGGAATTGATGCAGCCGGCCGGTCCTGCAAGCACTCCGCCCAGCCACGTCAACGCCGGGGCAGCTGCGGGTGCGAGCGCTCCTGCTGCGCAGGCAGATGCGGCCGGCGTCGCACCGGCGCGAACACCACCACCCGTAACGAAGCCGCGCCAGCTACGACGGAAGCTGCCGCCGCTTCCACGCACGGACATAAAGATCATCATGCGCCCGAAAAAGGGCCTGGCCATTCGGAACTTCACTACGCATCAAATCTCCCGAGCCGTAGCACTGGCGGGCAATTCACGACAACATTGTACTGGTGATCATTTCATTATACGTACTCGCCCCGGGTCGAACATCATCATTGCCAGCACGCCACATGTTGAGACGGCCGAAATTCTTCGTCGGATCACCACCCTCACGCTTGAGAGGAAGACCTACGAATTCAATACCTATGTGGCGACCCCTGAGGGCACCTTGCGGGGAGTTATTCATGGGATAGACCCTGGCACAACTCCGGAAGAACTCACCGCCAACCTCCGCGTGCGTACGCAGGGAGTGACAGTGCACAGTGCACGAATGCTTGGTGCTACCAAATCTGCCGTGATCACTTTTGAAGGCCCCCTTCTGCCCCGATATGTACTGTATTACGGTGTGGAGGTGGCCTGCCATCCGTACAAGCCGACGCGACAAGCCTGCCAAGTCTGCTTACAACCGGGGCACCGCTCAGACGTATGCCCCACGCCAAACACTCCCGTGTGTCGGCAGTGTGGTATCCTCAACCCCGTTGACGGTCACCCCTGTGCTCCCAAATGTCACTTGTGTGGAGATGCCCACTTAACGGGCGCGAAAGAGTGCTCTCAGAGACTGAAGGCCCCGCGCCCACGGCCACCTCCTCAACCAGCAGCACCAGCCAGGGGTCGCAACCCCCATCGTAACCCACCCACTCCCAAACGTAGGTGGTTCAGCAAGGAAAACGAGACCTCATGCAGCCACTCCCGCTCACGCTCGAGGTCACAGTCCTTCCCGCCCCTCCCTTCTGTGGAACCTGGCCAACAGCAGCAACCACAGCAGCGACAACATCCGAAGAACCAGATGACCGAGGGGCAGCAGCAGCAGCAGCAACCCACCTGTCAACAGTCCCAGCACACCTCCAGCAAGCATAATGAGAAGCCCAATCCCACTCCATCAGCCGGTGCCGACAATAAGGTGAGCTGGTCAGCAAATGTAGATCCTCCCATCGCTCCTCTCAATACCCTGTCCACCGCATACGAACACCTTCTCGCGGAAAACATAAAGCTCAAACAGAAGCTGGCGGCCGTCAGGGCACGTCAAGCAAAGGACAGTTCTACACTTCGTGCCCTAATGGCACGTCTTGGATCGCCGCCCGACTCCCCCGAAAAAAACCCCCCAACCTCCCCCAAGAGACAGAAGACCCCTAAAACGGCGCTATCAATTCCTGCTGCGTCGGGCACCACAGTCACACGCGAAGAGTTACGCGAAATGCTCTCAACGCTCGCGCAGCAGCTATCGCAACAATTCAGTGCCGTATTCACGCAGTTCGGAGAACGCCTCGACTCTCTCGAGACACGCTTCGAGGCGCAAATTGCTGAAACAGGCGAAAACATACGCAGGAAGAGGGCCACTCGTAGCTCGCACGCCACGACAGATCAAGGTTACCATAGACTAGGATTGGAATCACATGCATCCGAAATCCTCGCTACCCCCGCATTGACACCCAGCGCCCTCACCCTCACTCCTACATCGGCGTCGCAAGCCGAGATTCCGATACCCACGCCTTTCCACTCAACGAATTAACCATGGGCAGCACAGCCCCACTCATTGGCGAACATTTAGAAGCCTGGCAATGGAACTGCCGCGGCTTCCGCAGAAAGCGGAGCCTCCTCCAACAGTACATTAACACACACCTTGCTCGGCCAGATGTCATAGCGCTTCAGGAGCCCGGAACGCCACCCATATTTTCAGGTTATGAGTCTTATAATAGTCAAACAAAGGGCAAAGCGGCCATCCTGATTGACAAAGCGCTAACCGCAGTTGGCTTAGACAATATCCCAGACACCAACATAGAACATGTGATTGTGGAGCTAGTTCTTAGGCAAAAAAAGAAAGGAGAAAAGCGAAGTATCATCATTGTCAACGTATATAGCACCCCAAAGCAAAAAAACACTGATTTCCATGCCCTCGTCCAAGGTGCCTGCCGATAGGCCCAGGGAAAAGAACTCTTACTGCTCGGCGACTTCAACGCTCTCCACGAACGCTGGGGTTACAACCGTTCGGATGTCAAAGGAAAACAGCTTGCGGCTGCCACTGAAAAATTTCAGCTTGAACTGCTTACGGATCCCGTGTTCCCTACCCGGATCGGCAACAGTGTGTGCAGGGACACTTGCCCCGATCTCACCTTCGCCCGTGGCCGGGCAAACTATAACTGGGACAACCTGCAGGAATCCTTGGGCAGCGACCACTTCATTCTCCGCACAAAAGTTAGAGAGAGCGCAGCGCGTCGGTCTATTGGAGAAGCACGCATCACAAACTGGGACGCCTTTCGTCGTGAGAGCGAATATTCACTCGACAGCCTCACAAGCCTCACCGACTGATGCACCCAGCTTAAAGAAATTCGAGAGCGTTGGACCACCATCATTAACAGAACACCTGCACTGCCGGAAGTGGACGGCCATCTGCTACATCTGTGGGAAGCACGAAGGAGCCTCATCCGCAGATGGAGGACGCAAAAACATAACCGACGCCTCAAGCTAAGGATCGCCACACTCACCACTCAGGCAGAGCAGTACGCTACAGAACTGGCGCGACTCAATTGGGCCCAGTTTAGCGACTCTCTTCGAGGCTCATTGGGCACGGCCCGCACGTGGCACATTTTGCGTGCTTTGATGGACCCCACTCGCACAAAAAAATGAGACGAATAAGTCAGTCATGCGCCTCATACACGCCTTTGAGGGTACTGACGATGAGCTGCTGGATCAAGTCCGGCGAAAATGCGTTGGCGATTTCTACCCACCCGCATCTCAAGCTGCGTATCGTGGACGTGCTAATGACACTCTCGACCGACCAATAACGGTGGACGAAGTTTACGCAGCCATTCGCAGCAGCAATCGCAACACAGCTGCTGGGGCAGACGGAATCACGTACTCCCTTATCAGGAACCTCAACGACAGCGCCGTACAAGAAATCACGGCGTTTTTCAATGATCATTGGCAACGTGGCACGCTTCCTCCTGAATGGAAGCACGTGGAGGTCATAATGATACCGAAGCCGGGCAAAAAACTTCAGATCGAAAACCTCCGACCAATATCCCTCACTTCCTGCCTTGGTAAACTCTTCGAGCGCGTCATCACTAATCGCGTGCAAGATTACCTCGAAGACAATAACCTTTTCCCGCACTCAATGTACGGGTTCCGGGCACATCTTTCAACGCAAGATGTACTGCTACAATTAAAAGAAGTCATTGATAACGCCCTCCAGCAAGGAGAAAACATTATCTTGACTTTAGACATTAAGGGCGCATTTGATAACGTTAGCCACCAGGCCATACTTGAGGGCCTCGAGGCCCTGCATTGTGAGCAGCGCGTCTACAGTTATGTTCACGCCTTCTTGTCGGACCGCACTGCCACAGTCGGTCTCGGCTCCATCCGATCAGATGTTATCAAGGTTCCGAACAAGGGCACCCCGCAGGGCTCAGTGATTTCCCCGCTACTCTTTAATGTAGCTATGTTTGGCCTGGCACATGAACTCCACCGCATCGATGGCATCCATCACGCAATGTATGCGGACGATATCACCGTCTGGGCCACGCGGGGGTCCCTTGGAGAAAAAGAATATAACCTGCAGCAGGCAGCCACATGCGTCGAACAATACGCGCAGGCACGAGGCCTGGCCTGTGCAACAGAAAAATCTGAGCTTCTACGAATTTATCGACGCAAGCTCCCACCATCGACGCAGAACAACCAAGGCTCCCGCCTCCAGGTTGTCCTTGCTGGCAAACAAATCCCAGAGAAATACACCATTCGAATATTAGGCATGTGGGTAAAGTCGAACCGCCATGTGAATCACACACTTTCCCTTCTCCGCACCACTACACTGCAAGTGGCCCGAATGATATCTCGGGTAGCCACTCGTCGCCATGGCATGCGCGAGGAGGACACCCTGAAACTCATACGTAGCCTCGTGGTCAGTAGGGTGACATACAGTTTGCCCTACCAACGCCTCACCAAGAGCGAACAGGGACAAGTAGACGCAATGCTCCGCAAGGCCTACAAAGCGGCACTCAAGCTACCGCCGGGTACTCCTTCTAGCAAGCTCCTCGCATTGGGCCTACACAACACCTTTGAAGAACTTTGTGAAGCGCAACTCGCCACACAACTGCAACGGCTCAAGCAAACACCTACAGGCCGTGACCTGCTCCTACGCCTCGGCTACATCAGCCAGTTTCACGACGCAGCTCGTCGCAAGCCCATTCCGGACCAACTTCGTGCCACTTATAAGGTCGCTTCCATCCCCCGCAATATGGATCCCCGACTACATCAGGGCCGGAGGGAAGCCAGAGTGGAAGCCCTCGAGCGAACTTATGCACACAAAAACACTACGTACTATGTTGACGCCGCCAACTACGACCATGCAAACAATAAGGCTGTAGCCACAGTCGTGGACCACACACTCACAGAACGTACCAGCGCTTCCGTGCGGTGCCGCAACATCACCGATGCTGAAGAAACTGCCATCGCGCTCGCTCTCGCCCTCGGCTACAGACAACGAAGGTCGCTGACAGTTCTCACGGACTCTCAAGCAGCTTGCCGCAACTACCTACAGGGGCGCATCAGCCAACCCGCTCTCAGCGTCATCATGAGCGTTACAGACACTGGCGAGCATTCCATTACACATCCACTCAGAATTTGGCATCGGATTATATGGACTCCGGGCCACATGGGACTGGAGGGGAATCAGGCAGCGGATAGGGTAGCTCGAGGGTATGCGAGCCGAGCACCGTCCAACTCCGCCCCTGAGGAACTCGTTCCGGTCCCTTGCGACTATTCGGCCATCCTAAATCATTACAGAGGACTTAGGAAAGCTTATTCGCTACCACACCGAACACTAAATAAAGAGGAATCGGTCAGCTGGAGGCAAATTCAAACCGGCACGTTTCCAAATTTGCACATCCTGAGTAAAATGCACCCCTCGGCATACTCTCCTCTCTGCCCATGGTGTTCAGCTAAAGCCACTCTGTACCACGTCACGTGGGAGTGTCAGGCCATTAGAGCCTTACAACCAGTACAAAATCCAACAGCGGAGCGATGGGAGGAGCTGCTGGCCAGCGAGAACCTGGAAGATCAATTGAGTCTGATCAACCGGGCCCGCAGAGCGGCTGCTGCAAGCGGAGCCCTGGACTAAGGGCCCCCCCACCGCAAGCCAAGCATGTCCGACTACTCGGAGCTTCTCCGCAAAAAATTTCATGTAATTAAATAAATAAATATGTTTCCACCACCACCGTGTACACGCTCTTTAGCGATACGTTGATGATTATTCGTCAATTTTGTGACGTAAATTTCTCAACATACAAGGCGCAAGCTTTCACAACTATGAAAGTTTTTAAAGCTGTAAGAAGTTTCCATAATTTAGCTTATAATAGGCGGACTCCTGTCAGAACGGAAGATTTATTGTGAACATGGCGATGCAGGAAAAGACGTTCGTTGTTTTTATCGCGTCCACCACTGAATGGGGGCTGAGAAAATATGCTAAGTGGTAATAACGCTATTACAACTAGGCAAAGACTCCGGGATCTGAACATGCCTGTGCCGAAGTACGAGAAATGAAATTGGGACGTTTTCATTTCACGAAATACGCTTTACGGTGCAAGTTACGCCTACATCTGCGAATGATCTAAGTATATATTGAGAGAGAGACAAATGAAAGGCCGGGAGGTTAACCAGATATTGGCATCTGGTTTGCTACCCAGCACTGGGGGCGGGGAAATAGGGGCAAGAAAGAGAGGGTAGATAAAAAAAACGAACGCGCACTCATGTGAAAACGAAAACACACACAGGAAAGGCGTCCTAGCTACAACCGTTCAGTAAGGCCGGTCGATCGCAAAAAGTGTAGTAGCGCTTTCAGGGCCTTCTTCTGT
This sequence comes from Rhipicephalus microplus, assembly GCF_013339725.1. Classification (NCBI taxonomy): domain Eukaryota; kingdom Metazoa; phylum Arthropoda; class Arachnida; order Ixodida; family Ixodidae; genus Rhipicephalus; species Rhipicephalus microplus. The sequence goes on along the minus strand of NC_051171.1, from coordinate 126,458,261 downwards.
GAAGTTGCATCTTGTAGAATTCCTTGCTCCGACAGAGGTTGATTATCTAATTTGCCGAGTTCTTGCGAAGGCATAGTCGTGTTTGACTATACGCTAGGCAGTCATAAAGAATATGTTGGATCGTTTCTTCTTTGCCACAGTGGCCACAGGCTGCAGTGTTGGCCATCGCAATGCGGAAAGCGTAGGCGTTGGTAAACGCAACGCCCAACCACAGCCTACATAACAGGGTCTGGTCTGCTCGGCAAAGCCTCGACGGGACTTGAAGACTTAGCGTAGGGTCAAGCGAGTACAGTAAGGCAGGCTTGAAATGTGGCTGATTCCATTGTGGTGTTGTTTGCTGGCGAGCAAGCCTGCTGATTTTTCGTGCAGCATCTGCCCTAGAAAGTGGTAGTCGTAGTTTATGATCTTCTGTGTGGGCTGAGCGGGCAGCTTGATCGGCTCGTTCATTGCCGATGATTCCGCAGTGACTGGGTAACCACTGAAATGTAATTTGGTGCCCTTAATCAGTTAGGTGGTGTATAACCTCTGCTATCTCTTGTACCAGCTGCTCGTGTAATCCACGGCGTTAGGCTGATAGTAGAGACTGCAGTGCCGCCTTCGAGTCGCAGAAAATAGTCCACTTGCGTGTAGGTTGATCAACGACAAATTGCAACGCGGCACGAAGTGCTGCCAATTCTGCTGCCGTTGATGTTGTTGCGTGAGATGTCTTGAATTTAATTGTCGTGGCCAACCTTGGTATCACTACTGCTCCTGTAAAGCTGTCCGGCTGAACTGATCCGTCAGTGTATATATATGTGTGAAGTCTTGGTATTTCTCATACAAGAGAAGTAGTGTGAGCTGTTTAAGAGCCGGTGACGATAAATTGGCCTTTTTCTGGACGCCAGGTATGTTAATATTAATCATTGGTTGAGCGAGGCACCATGGCGGAGTCACAGGTCTAGCGGCAGGAGAGAACGAAGTTGGGATCGACTCGCCATGTGCGGTCACTGTTTTGCAGTAAGATGTGCACGGTCGGTCCACTGGTAGAGAGGCTAGGTGATGTGGAGGAGTTCGAGCAAGGTGTCGTATATGTGTCCTCAGCACTTCAACATTAATGTGGGTCTTGATGAGGTGGTCCCTTGTGATGGCGATAGTTGCCGCTGTTGATGCACTTTGGGGCAAGCCTAAACAAATCCGGAGTGCTTGAGCCTGGACACTTTGAAGCATTCGTATGCTTGTTTTACTTGAGTTGGTTAACGACGGTAGGCTGTACCGTAGGAATCCAAGGAAAGGAATCCTCTATAGTCGCAACATAGCAGCTGTGGACATTCCCCAGTTCTTTCCAGCGAAGAACTTGAACAAATGACAGATGCCTGTCAGTCGCCTTTTCATGTATGATACATGTGGGCTCCATGAGAGGTCTCTGTCAATTATAACACCTAGGAACTTGTATGATCGGAGGTGACGTATTCTTTCGCTGTTTATCAGAATGCTGTAGTTCTGCATTGGTTTGCGCGTAAATGCCACAATTGCACATTTCTCACAAGAAATTTCCAGACCTCGTTGACGGAGGTAAATAGCAACTTGAGGGGCAGCTCTCTGAATTCGCGCTCGCAGCTGTAGACGTGTTACTGCAGACGTCCAAACGCAGATGTCGTCCGCGTACATTGACAATCTGACAGTACTTGGCAGATGCTCATTGAGAGCTATTAGCGTCAGGTTGAATAGTACAGGGCTAAGTATGCCACCCACGGTGGCTGTAATGTAGCGAAGTGTCACCATCCTCGGTTCTCACGAAAAAGTATCGCTCAGAGAGATAGCTGTGTAGCCACTGAAACATCCGACCGCCCACTCCTACCTCCTTGATAGCGGTGAGGACAGCTTCATGTGTGACGTTATCGTAATCCCCTTTAACACCAAGAAATAAAGAAGCGCAGAGACGCTTACGGCCATTTTCGTGTTGCACGTAGCTGACCAGGTCTATGACGCTATCAATTGATGACCGGCCACGGCGAAAACCTGTCATAGCGTCCGGGTAGATGTTGTGGTGCTCCAGGAACCATTCTAGCCGTCCTAGTACCATCCTCTCCATCACTTTGCCCAAGCAACTAGCCAGTGCAATCTGGCGGTACGATGTGAGCACCAATGTTGACTTGCCAGGCTTGAGTAATGGAACCAAACGGCTGGTCTTCCAGTTAACCGGGAGGGTGCCCTCTCGCCACGAATCATTGTATATCTCGAGGAGGGTACTCCTCGCACACTCACCAAGGTGACACAGTGCTCTGAATGATATTTCATCAGGCCCGGGTGCAGATATCCGTCTACACATAGCCAGTGCTGCTTTAAGCTCGTGGATAGAGAAAAAATGGTCCATGTAGTGATCTTGTGATGTCGTTTCACCACGTGAGAGCGCGGAGATGTTGGGATCTGCGAGTTGACCAGATAATTTGGCACAGAACTCTTTTGTCAGGTCGATGTCCGATCTCTGTGGAGAGTAGGCTAGAGCCTTGAATGGAGACCGCTGAATGGGAGCTGTCCGGAGCCCTCTGATTGTCCTCCACAAGTGTGATAAAGGCTTGCGGGGATCTAACGACGCGCAGAAGGCTGCCCAACGTTGTGACTCTAGCTTGTCTATGCGGCGTTGTATCTTCTTCAGAAGACGTCTAGCAATTCTTAAATCGTCGATTGCTTTCGTGCGTCGGTACCTTCGTTCCGAACGCCGTCGGAGAGCCCGAAGTCGTTCTGATTCTACATCAAATTCGGTTCCTCTCGAAGAGCATGTTAGGGTGCACACCGTGTCTTGCACTGTGGACTTGATCACCTCTTCTAAGACAAGTGAGGTGTTCTCTTGACAGCGTTCTTCCATGAGAGATTCAAACTTGGTCCAGTCCACTCTTTGGATAGTTTCACGTACCTTGCAAGGTGATAATCCTCTGATCTTGACATATGTGGGAATGTGGTCGCTCCCATGTGTTTCTATGTCCGCAAACCATCCGGCACATCTGACGAGACTTCGAGAAACAAAAGCCAAGTCAAGGCAGCTGCTGCATTCAGGGCCACGTAAAAATGTATAATTTGATATAACTGTGCTATCTACATCAGGAGACAATACGTAAATATGACTGTTATAAGCACTCACAAACAAACAAAATAATACTTCCACACACACAGCGATTTCGAAAATAATAAGAGATTTCCGTTCACTGGGATCATATGTACAACTTTCTTCTCACCAGTCACCAGAGATTAAGTACTCCTATACCCTGATTTGCGTGAAATTCTGGAGTGTTCTACCACCGCGTCACAAACGCTATTGGGAGCTTCATGCGGGAGCACCTCTGATAGCAACGATTCGCAAAAAGAAAAAAGAAAGTTGAAGTGAACTCTTTCTATGGTACGCTCACGGACATGACACAATCAGTGGCGTAACCAAGGGATGGCTCACCGGGCCTGTCCCCCCCCCCCCCCCCATTTTTTTCCAATGCAGAGGGAAAAATCACCATTTTAAGTTGGCGCCCTCGCCCAAACCCGAGAAAAATTCAACCTATAGACTTCTACAGACCCATGTAATAACTACACAGCCTTCGACTCGATGAGGCGATGACTGGTCTCGCACGTCATGTCCACCAACAGGTAATCCACCAACAGGCAAAAAAGGCATGTCCACCAACAGGCAAAAAAGTTAACATATGAGGTGGCTATCTAAACTGCTAGTTCGGAATGCGACCGCAGCGTTGCTATGACTTTGCACAAAGACGGAGTCTGACCGCAATAGGAATTTCCGCACCTAACCACAACCGCACATAACCTCAATAATTTCGATCAATTAAAGCTTCAAAATTTTTGTGAGAGCAACATCAAACTAAACCGCGTGTCGATTGAGCAAGTCGACGAGAAAACCACACAACAGCGACGGCGGTATTCTAGGGCGAGCGCCTTCTGGTATATGTTGCGAAACTCGATGCTGCATGCGGGGGCGGGGCTTGATACAATAGTGAAAGCGCTGTCCGTAGATACGTGGATTCCTCCGGTACAAACTATTATAGGGGAGGAGAAGCCCCGATATTCGCGAAAGGAATCACCCATGCACATCGCAATCTTATAATTTAAATATGGTATCTTAATTTCTTCTCGAAATCACATAGAAATGCGCTAAGGAGTTTTTTTTTATCCAAACACAAGCGTGTTTTGGATTTTCACACCCGTCGGAATGCGGTTGTTGTCCCCGCGAATGGAATCTATCATCGGGGTTAGCAGCGCGACACAGACCTTTTCACTCATCTCACATTGCTATACGACCCAGCGCGTGATTGTACAGTAGCAAAAGTGAACCTTTTATTGTTTTGACTGAAACATTACTAAATCTGCTTTCTTCATTCATCCGCAGCTTGAGACAAGCGAAAAGCGAACGCAAACATTGGAAGAGCGCACGAAGCGAGAGTCGCGGCTCGCATCGAAGAGTCCGTGCCGTGACGTCATCCGCCAGGCGGCGCCACTCCAACTTCTCGGGGCCAATAGCGTCGTTGCGGGCACGACAGCGTCAACGTGACGACTGCGGGAGCGCGTTCACCGGGGCCACGTGACCAGGGCGCACGCCCGGTTCCGGCGGGTGTTTCTCCAGCGGCACATTGGCTTGGGCAGCGACGTCTGTGACCGCTGTGGTTCGAGAACCACGATGATTAACACATTGCGAAACGCATTTAACCGCTCATTACATCCCTCCATGACCGTGATCATGCGAGACACTCTGGTAAACCCATGCCGAACGTGTGTCGAACCTCATTGAGAGGACGAACATGTAACCAACAACTACCAAGTCCTTCAGTGCAGTGTCGCGTAGAACCCACTGCTAAACACCGGGACCGCACGTTTCAGTTTTCGCTGGTAAAACCATTTCCACGAAGTGCTCCGGCGGATATTTTATAGGGGCGAAGCTCGTCAAGCTGTTGGTCATTCCTTACTCTGTAGTAGCAGTAGTAGTAGTAGTGGTAGTGGTAGTAGTAGTAGTAGTAGTATGTACCCCCTTGTAGTTTATGAATTAGTCAATAAATGGCGTTGTGTTTATATGTAATTGGAAATAATATCACTAGATGGTGTTAGTGGTTCTTGTATAGTTGACGATTTCGTTTAGTTGACGGGTGGACGGACAGAGACACAAACGGGTGGGCGCACACACAAAGAGATAGACAGACGGATCGATCGGTGGATGGACAGACAGACAGACAGACAGACGGATGGACGGATGGAGCGGATGGACAGAGAGACAGACAGAGTCAGATGGACGTATACAAGCACGGACAGAGAGACGGGCAAAAGCGGGGATGGACGGATGTGCGGACGGACAGACAGACGGAAGCATGCATGGACGAACGGATGGAAGCACGGATGGACAGACCGAGGGGATCACGGATGGACATTCCGCCCCCACTCATCATCATCATTAGCTCCGTGGTATGCTGTGATTTTTTTATGCACACGGCCCAAAGAAGGTCTGTCAGATTCTTTTCCCATAACTTGGTCATCCCTTCTTATATACTGCCCCCCCCCCCCCCCCCTTAGAAATCCTGTGTTTGCTTCCGGTCGCTCTCTAGAGTCGCTCTCACTCACTTTTTCTTGTCAATATACGTACACTATAATCACGCAAATGTAAAAAGAATAAAGTAAGCCGCCCTTTTCAAGAGAAGCGCCCTCCTTGACTCCACTTCATCAAACAGAAGCGGCGTTATAATAACGAAATAACTTCAATGAGGTATTATAACGGTTACGGTGAAGGAGTCGGCCACCAGTCGAGAACAACGCTTGGCTTTTCATGGGAACTTGCGTGAAATGTTTCCTGCGACACTATACTTTGACGATCACAAGCAACAATTGGCGGCTTGTCTAAAGGCAACAGCAGTCTTGACAACCGCGAACCTAATAACGGTTCCTCATGCCCTTCCACCCTTCCCGCGCGCGTGCGCACGCACACACACACACACACACACACACACACACACACACACACACACACACACACACACACACACACACACACACACACACACACACACACACACACACACACACACACACACACACACACGCACGCACACGCACACACACACACGCACGCACGCACACACGCACACACGCGCACACACACACACGCACACACACACACACAACGCGACACAGTAACCATCACAACATTTGCACGTGCACATGAAAAAGGACAGAAAAATCAAACAATAAGCAGAAGATCATGCACAGGAAAGTACACACGCACACAAACACGAAACAAGCAAGTGAAACGAAGTACAGTCATATCACAAAGTACGTACAATCACAAAGTAAGCACACACACGCTTCAATAAGGCGACCGGTCGTGGAAGGTTACAATTTTCTGAACGCTGGTCGACGACCCTTGCATCTAGTTCGCGCTGGGTTTTTGAGATGCCCTTTGCAGCATCCCCATTCATCTGGGTCCGAGCGAGCGCACACACAAGAGGGTGGTGCTCAAAGGCACACTACAGATGCATCGGGCTTTTGAGGGAACACAGTGCGTGGCCGAAGGAAAGCGAGCGGGGGAAAGAGGTAAAGAGTGAGTGAAAGAGCAGGAAGAGGTAAAGCCTCTCGTGAACAGTGTGCATACGCTGTCTACTTTGATACTTGTACTTTACTTCTTCACTCTCTTTTACGTTAATATTTGGAGCTTTTTTTCCCCTTCTCTTTCCGGACCAGCTGGACATCTGGGACTATCGGCGGAAGGCGCACAACAACAGTTCCTCCCGAACGGAAGTGAAGCGCGATTGCTAAACCAAACCCTTTTCCGTTGTGAAAAAAAAAGACCCCCCCCCCCCCCCATCACTATGTTCGTCCGTCCTATAACCCACCGCGTACCCCCACCGTTCCCTCCTGGTCCCCGGCCCTACAACTGCCCCCTTCGTCAGCAGTTCACACACAGAGACCGCGCCGCTGTGAGTAGACCCGAAATTTGGCCGCTTCTGAGAATGACCGCTGCGCTGGGTCCAGTCCATTAGGCACGTGCTGTAGGAGTGCCGTCAACACATGCTGCCACGCCGCTCGTCACCGAAAGTGCGCCTTTGCTGAAGAGCGGCAAAGCCGAATAGCATAGTGCCCGGTTCTCTCGACGACTGAAACACATCTTTCGCAACATGGTTGGGTATTATTTTAGATATTATGTCGTTGTGCATACCTGTCCACGTTCGGAGATATGCATTTTTACGATAGTATACATTTCGTAAAAGTAAATACTGGTCAGTGGCGATGTTTAGTAGTTAATAGCAAACGGTAGTTAAAAGCTAAGAATTTATGTGCTGGGCCCACGTTTCAGCGCCTATATTGACGAGTTCTGTGGCAGTTTTATTTTATTTTACTTGAGTTACGGTGTGGAAATGTATACTCAGTGCCATGCAACGTGGAGCACCTTACTGTTATTGATATATGAGGGGGGGGGGGGGGGGGGGGGGGGGAGTTGAACAACAAGAAAGAAGGCAGGGAGGTTAACCAGGCACATGCCTGGTTTGCTACCCTATGCTGGGGGAATGGGAAGGGTAGGAAGCAAGAAAGTATAACGGAAAGACAAAGGGGTATGCGCAGAAAGTTTAGGGGGAGGCTGTACAAATTTACGGCTGTTTTCTCAATGGCGCTTTCACATCAACGATCACTCACCAGGTACAGTTCAGAATAGCCCAGTTTCAATTAAAGTATGTCGATGTTACGTAATGTCAGGGGTCTCAAACAAGCAGCCCGGGGGATGCATGCGGCCCGCAGCCCCTGTGGTAGCGGCCCGCTTCCGCACACGACTGTCCTTGTCCCGCGCTTGCCTCGTATTGAGTACTTGCTGAATTGCACTCACGTTATTTTCTTGCCTATCGGGATTAACACGAGTATGCTATGCAGACATGACTGGCCTCAAGCGTTTTTTTTAAGCAACACACCATTCTGAAAGATTAGTGAAATTAACACCTTTGTATCAGGCGACGCCGTGGCAACACATATCTGAGGATATAGAGTATACCACTGTAAACGCATGTTGTCCATGTGTAATCAAAGTTTTAGGTCAGGTTACAAAGGAATGTGGTTGCTCAACATTCACAAATATACAACACCCTATTCGTGTTCACGTTGATGTTGCACGTGAAAAAATTAAATACCGATTGACTGGATCCAAACAGTCGCTCCCAAAATACTTCACTGTACATGTGAGTCTCCAACACAGTTCACCTAGCGGGCCCAAGTCAAAAAAATTTATCAGCAATGGCTGGGACAGTGAAGAAGGTACAAACAAGAAAAGGGGGGGGGGGATAATTGGGAGCAACTATTGAACAAAAGAAAATTTGAAACATGCTAGGTATTTCCCATGTCGTATATACATGTCCTTTCTTAAGGGTATTTGGCGTCAGACGAATTGAACAACATAAACCATAGCAATCAGCAGAATGACTAAATTCTGGAACGCCGATTTCTCAACATGATGATTGATTGATATGTGGGGTTTAACGTCCCAAAACCACCATACGCTTATGAGAAACGCCGTATTGGAGGGCTCTGGAAATTTAGACTGCCTGGTGTTCTTTAACGTGCACCCAAATCTGAGCACACGAGCCTGGAGCATTTTCGCCTCCATCGATAATGCAGCTGCCGCATCCGGGATCGTAAAAATAATTATGTGAGAGCGGCCGTGAGGACGCTCGCTGTAGGCAGGACAGATCTCAGGCTTTTTACGCTCCCAAAAATAGCTTTATGTGTGCTAAATATTGTTTGAATACTACAGGCTGGTAGTTTCGTTATCCGGTATTCTAAACGTCGTTTAGCACGTATCATTAATTTTGCCCGTTGTTTACAACAAACGGTATTTTAACAAGGCGGGGGTGCTCAAAGCCACAGTGCGCCCTGTTATAACTAACAAACCGCGCCAATGTTGACCTGTGTGTTAATAAATATCTTCACGTCAGCTGAATGGCAGCTTTAACTGCACGCGACTGACGCGAAGAGGGCACAAGTCCAGGAACGTGAGGTATACATGGAATTCCCCACTCCTCCTGCATTCTTGGAACTCTGCTGAACCGTAAGACGGCTTGCTTGGAATTTCAGCCAACTAAGCGTCCGGAGAGCCGAATACGGCGCGGTATTCGAGCTCGCTCACCTTTGATGCATAGCGGCTATAAATCGGGGCGCTGCCAAGCACGAAGTCGCGGGTTCGGTTGCGGGCCGAGGCGGCCGCATTTAGATGAAATCGACACGAAAAAGAAGAGTTCATACGCAGTGCTCATGCGACGGAATGGGACATTAAAATGTTAAGACAGAAAAGTTCAGGAGAAGATGGGATTTCGATGAGATTAAAAAAGCCACACGGTTCTGAAAATATCTGCCTAAGACCACTCGAAGAGGAGCACCATCTACTTTCTCTTCTTAGTCGAATGTAGAGCATTGCATTATTTGTACGGTACATACAGAAAAGTTACATACCCTGCATTTATTATCATCATCGTCACTTATTTGATATACAATCATATAAAAAATGGCGAAGCTTGCGCAATAGTCTCGCAGGGCTTGAAACAGCGAAGCTGTACTACTCGCATATGTCATTGCCTGTCACGCCGCCTAGCGGGATTCAGGAGCGTCCTCTCATGAATGATCAGTAGGTAGACGCTCCCAATGCTGCCTTGTTCGGTGGTTCTAGCCGCAGTGTTAACGCGTTAGCAAGAAACGAACACAAACTACTTTGTATGTTTCGTGCATCAGTGAATAAACTGGACCATCCGTGACACGATAAATCTGATTCGTTCTTGCGAGACGCGAAGTTCTCGTGAAAATACGTGGCAACTCGCGCTTCTGATTATAGGCCGCAGAGTACACATATTAGCTTCTCGAGATTTTCCGCAGCCGCTTTGGGTAGTTAAACTTTAACGTCTGACCATTTCAGTTAAAACTCGCCGTGTTTACGTGCGTGTCTAGCATTCGTCAGTGCTTTTGTAGTGCATGCATAAAGTAGCGCAGGCTCACGATTTGCGCTTCCAAACCTTGGCCTACGCTGCGCCGCTTGTTTTTTACGTTCGTTGATAGATGGCAGCACACTGCAAGCGGTTTCTTTTTTGCCAGGTATCGAAGCGAAATGACCTCCGCACCCCCAGATAAACGTGGTGAGTGACGCCGTGTGGGTGTTGTGCGTGGTGAATGACGCGTTGTTGGTGCAATCGAAGTATAGTTTGGCAGAGAGTTCTAAGTCTTTCGATCACATGATTCATGGGCTGTGTTCCCCGAGCAGAGTTTTCGTTTAGTGCTTGCAGATGGTGTACTCCGTAGTGGGGCTTGTCCAATGTTACGTGGCACATACACCCACCTGAGGTGTTTTTTCACGACGGAGCACCAGTCACCGATAGTTTAAACGTCGTCACTGTGAAGATACTGAAAAGAGCGCGTGCTCGTTCCTAATGAAGATAGTTTTTTTTTTTTGTGGCTGGCTTGAGCGGTTGCCTTGTTAAACGTTTGGCAGCACTCTATAACGGCTGAAGCTGGAGGCCTGATGCACATTTAGCAATGCATTAAGTTGTAAAATTGTGGAACAGACTTCTTTTAATATATAATCAGCCGCACTATGAGTGACACGCACTAAATTATCCGCAGGTCCCCATTTAATATACTTGTTCCTATCCTCCCTGGGGATTTACGCGTCTGATGTAGAGTTACACTGGCTTATTACAGCGAAAGCTGCTATGAGGTCACAACTGGGGTCACGCGCAGTTGTCCGCCGCCGCCGGTGGTGTCCGTAACCACATCGCTCGAAATTGAAAAAAAAAAAATCACAGCATATCCACGGAATGCGTGATGATGAGTGGGGCAAAGCGTCCGTCCGCCCGTTCGCTCTTGCTTCCGTCCATCCGTGCGACCGTCCGTGTCTCCATCCGACCCTGCGTCCGCGTCCCTCCGTCCATATTGTGAACAATCCAAGCACCGCCATCTGGCATCTTTTCATCATTTATTCAGCATATAGAAGCACTGCCATCCAGTGGACTATCTAAGGACTAAACGAGAGGTGGCACTCGCGCACTTTCTTACGGCCTGCGCTCCGTGTATATACTTCCCGCCTTTCACCGCCTCTTGTTCATGGATATATACTAGTTGACTATATTCATGGCACGGCGGCCAAACCCTTGCTAAACCTAGCTAAAAACCAAGGAGGTTACGTCCAGCGAGATTAATGTGACATCTCTTTCTGGTCAGATATATCTCAAAGTACGTCTTTCTGATAATAGTCTTTTTTTAATAGCATCAAATTCAAAGGAAAATTTATTAAAGATTAAGCCACCAATACTCGTCTTCGTAAGTTATTAAAACAGAAACAACTATATGTTTATGATTTACTTGCGCTGGTTTCCTCCTCAATTGAAAGAGTGCGCGCGCGCAGTTCCTCTAGTCCGGCCGTGGAGGTGGCTACCTACTACTACTACGTACATCGCGGACGCCCGACCCACGGAATAGGGAGCTTCGCCCCCCCCCCCCCCCTCAAAAAAAAAAAAAACTTAAAACCAATGACAAAGTGGGGCTTGAATCCGAGTCCACTGGGTGCCAGCCCAGTATTCTACCACTGAGCCACACCAGTTTTTTTCTTTTTTTCTTCATTGCCCACTGGTTCAGTGGTAGAATACTCGCCTGCCACTGAGCCACACCAGTGGTTTTGACTTGTTGGCAAACTTGCCTTAGGCAGGCTTGATGTCGGGAAAGCAATCGTTTTAATACGACTTATAAAGCGTTTTAAAACAGTGAAAAAAACAACCAGTCGTTGTACAATGCGAATAGCGTAACGAGTGGGTCGTCCAACGCTCAAACCCATTACAAAGTCTTGTTCTTCTTCCCCTATTAATTGTGGTGCATACCCACTTCATCCATCGTCCAGCCACTGCATAAAAATTGGCTCGAAATTCCTTGCTAGTGTTTAGCAGATATCACACTTCTCACAACAATGACGAAAAATAACATAGCGAATACCGGCCCATTACCTAAAAAATTTTATTATAATGCCCTATGGATGTCAAGCAAGTGTACTTCCTGTAGTTACCCAATCAGTGGTTTAAAACGCTCTGAAAAGCCACTGTTTTAGCTTTCGCTGTGACTGTGCTGCGTTTTCCGTGCAAAAGTAGCGAGAAACCAAACCAACACAGGACTCCATCTTGTGTGGATCCTGTGTGTTAAGTATGCGCTGTGCATCACATACTAGCCTTCCAGCAAACGTCGCTGAAATCTCTGGGATCGGCTACGGTTGACTATATAAGGGGCCATGCCTTGTAATGTAGTGACGTAATCCCGTAACTTCACGCTGGCGTCAAAAATGTGTGCGATGCGTGACGTCACTGTGACGTAACCTTGCGAAGTCGCAACGTGGCGTGGTCGGTAACGTAGGACGCGTGAGTTTATGTGCTGCTTCGTTCGCTTGCCGTGTTTCACTCGACCAGAGAATTAACGCTCTCAGCTTAATAAAATAATTAACGCTGAGAGGTGCCACCAACAGTAACGTGACGCCGACGTGTACTTTTACATATATGACTGTGTAACTCTGACGTATATACAGGGTGTCCCACATGCCTTGAGCCAAGCATTTGAAAGTGAAAGGTACTTAGGAGGTGAATCAAACCAAACGAATACTAATCGCACTAGCCTGTAGGTACTCAGGCTATTTTTTATTTCTACCCAAACTTATCAAATAATAATTTTCAATTGCCCAGTTTTTTTTAATTATGGGTTGGAAACCCAAACTATGAACCCTGAGATGTAGAGCACTTTCAGAAACCACCGACTAAATTGTTTTCTGTATGATGCTTCTAACGCCGTAATTTTTTACGTTGTAAAGGGAGCCCGCGAAACGTGAAAAGAAGACGCGTGTGACGGACCGCGAGCGCACTGCTACAGTGCTGCTGTAGGCTTTCTTAACAACGCGGAAAAAATAACAGCGCGCGATGTATCGCACCGGAAACAATTTAGTCGGTGGTTTTTGAAAGTTCTCTACATCTTGGTGTTCATATTTTTGCGTTTACACCCCATAATTAAAAATGTTATTAGGAATTAATTATTAATTAGTATGAGGAGAAATAAAAATAGCCTGAGCACCTACAGACTAGTGCGAGTAGTAAGCAGTTGGTTTAATTCGCCACTGAAGTGTCTTTCATTTTCAAATTCTTGGCGCAAATTATGTGGGTCACCCTGTATTCTGTACCCTGTACACGTTAACATTCTTTCAGAGAGTTATAGAGCGCACATATATCTAAGATAGACTCGACGTGTCTTTTTAGAAAGAATATAAAGAGCGAAACAATATCTCGCGTATTAGTAAAGTACAATTTTACCATCCCCCAAAAACATTATTCTCAGCGCAGCACGACGCTTGGTTAGCGAGAAAACGCGCGAAAACAAAATGCCGGTAGGGGGGGGGGGAGGGAGGGGAGAAGGTGCCACTTTGAGGTTCCCGCACCAAACACCGTGTCGTCATAGTTTTTTTAAGGTGCCTACTGAATCCCAGGTAGCTTCTAATCAATGAAAATAAGTTACATTGTCATTTATGGGTGCCAAATACCTAGTGTACGAAGATTCAGAAAATTGCAATTAACCACTCAGACGAAAATACGAAAGATACACAGTGAAATTTTTGACGCTATGCATGGATAATTCAGCGCGAAATTCAGGAATGAAATTTCAACCTTGATTTTCTCCGCTGAGAGTGAACCTTTGGAAGTGAAACATGCGGAAGTATACTTTTCACAGTGCACTTTGTTAATCCAAATATTGTCATTGTTTCTCTTTAGTGTTTCTTTAAATTGTGTTTTATATGTGAGAGTCTTATACGTTGCTAAAAAAAGTCAAATGTTGCCTTATTTTTTCTAATAAAGTGCGGGCAAACAAGCACAAGAAAGCCTGAACTCGGGCGTCGCTTGCACCGCAGCTCAAACCGGGCACAACGGCGAAGAGCGCTGCCACTAAAGACAGCCCGGCAGCAGGATACGGAATCCAATCGATGACGATGTATATTCCCTATGTACCGAGCGTACCCAGAGGGCTTTTTTTTGTATGCTTATAGCGGTGCATAGCGAAGGTTCTGCGCTCGTACACAGGTTGCGCTGTAGTGCTCGCTCCATGCCTGGCGTCGTGGGACGTGCAGGAAGAGCTATATAGCTTGAAGAAATGGCGCGCTATTCAGAGACAACGCTCGTTGCCATGGTGACAGCGTATAGCCGGCTGCGCCTGCCAATATTGAGATCCGCGCGACTGAACACGTCCTTCCTTGATTGGCCGCGCGTGGCCTCGGCTCCCGCTTTTGTGGGCCTATCCCGTACAGCGTTTTGTTTATACATAACTTGCAATAAAAATTAATGAGAGATCTTAAACTGGAGAGGTTTAGATATCGTGTAGGGAGTGTGCGCACTACCGCACTGGCGTGCGCATCCGGGGGGAAAGGGAATAAATCCTGCCACCCCGAAATTTTAAACTCTTGCGTGTGCATACATACACGCACACTGCACATACAAACGCACTCATGAACGTAAAGAGTGGCTAAATCCCCCACTCCCCTGAAAAAGAACTCTACACCCCTATGCGCTGTCGTTTTCAAACCTGTCACCAGTGTTGTTTTGGAACGTTTAATTTGGAGCGTTTTGTTCACCGGATCATGTTGGAAGTTTTTCTGTCAAACCTATTTTCGCATTTCATTAAGGTGAAAGCTGCATCATCAAGTGCAAAAAAAAAAAAATGGCCGCCGACTTCAACAAGAGCGATGCAAAAGAATCATCGTGAGATGACGTCACCATGACGACATCGCGATGTCACAGATCTTCGACATCAGTGACGCGTTGTGATGTCATCAGATGCTGTCGTATGATGACATCATTGCTGCGACGCCTTTGGTTGATACCGTCGCTTAATCAAATAGGGGCCCATACTAGAGCTAGTGCAGTATAGTACCATGTGAGGTGCGAAACACTTCAGGGTTGGGAGGAAAAGGCAATCGGCGTTGAACCTCATTTAATAATAATAATAATAATAATAATAATAATAATAATAATAATAATAATAATAATAATAATAATAATAATAATAATAATAATAATAATAATAATAATAATCTGGGGTTTTACCAAGACCACGATATGGTTACGAGAGACGCCGTAGTGGGCGGCTCCGGATATTTCGACGGTTTGGTGTGCTCAGAACATACACAGTGTTCACACAGTGCACGGACCTCAATATACTGTTTCGCCTCCAGCCATATGAGACAGTCGCAGTCGTGATAGAACCCGCGGCATGATTGAGAGATTCAAGGTAATTTGATGCGTGTTCCATCGAATCCGCCTTTTTATGTCTTCCTAATGTCACATATTCAATGAACCCCGACAGGTAATCAAGTCAAGGCTCGTATAAGGGACGTTATTTGTACTTTTTAACTGCATCGTAGCAGTTATGGCATAGAGAGAGAAAAATAAATAAAAGGAGGAGACAGGGAGGTTAACCTAGACGAACTGGTTCGCTACCCTGTACGGGTGTGGGGAAAAGGGTCGGAAAGAGGATAGATATTCAGAGATATAAAATAAATTAGAAAAAAAAAAACACATGCGCACACATTCAGGGAGTTCCGATCACAGTCGCTTGGACAGGCCGGTTGAACTCAAGAAGCGCAGGAGCGCCTTCACAGCTTTCTTCTGCGACGTAAAGTCCTGTCGGCAGCGCAGGACTCTTTCTTCCGAAAGAGGCTGATGGTGCAATTATGGCATAAATGAGTAGAAAAGGAAGGACGTAGCTCTATCGCTAGAGCATCGTGCGCGTCACCCAAAGGTTGCGTTTTCGGTGCCTACCGACGGCAATTTGTGTTTTCGCCCGCTTTACTTTACTTGACATTTACGTCATTACCGCTTAAAACAGTACAATGAAAGTCTCCTGTATCCTCATTGACCTTATTATCAACTGGTTTTCGTCAGGGTTGTACGAAACGAAGAAACTAACCCTTATAAAGTGTCTTTCTTTCGCTTGTTGTTATACTTTGTATCTTTAATGGTAGCGCATGCAATACCTTTGTCAAATTAGTATACTGCGCATGTTTTGGGTAACTCGTACACCGTGTACGAAGTGTAAAAGGTCATGTAAAATTCTGTCGTAATATTTTGTGAGTACAAGGACCCTCTCAGGCATTGCTCACCTTTTGCTCCTCCGTTCTTTTTTTTTTTGTTAAAACTCTATTGTATAGCAAGTAAATATTCATCCATTAAAATCATTTGCAAGAAGGCTCGTCCCCTATCTCATACCTCAATTCATTACGAAAGTTGCCTTCAGGGGTTACATAGCTTGTAATATATCACTGTTAACAAGTCTGCATCCTTAAGGGTGTTTTATGTGTCTATAACGCCCTATGATAAAGGTGTTTAGACAAAGCAAGACCCCCTTATTGTAGGGTGTTAGTAGCAGACATGGACAAACACCATGAAAGGTACAAACTGGTTTATAGTGTACCATAAAACCATGCTATTTGTTGTTCAATAGTAAGCGAAGTCGGAGAAGTTGTTAGTTCCTGATTGGATTCAAGGCAATTAAGTGACCACGAGTTGGTCACTACTGGTTGTTGGTCTCGTAAGGACAATAACAATAAATTACGCAGTGCACCGGTGCACACAAAGCGACGCGACGGACTATCTTATCTCATTTCTGCGTCCAGCCATCGTTCATACACATATGAACGGTGGTCACAGGCCGTTCGGTGGCCGCCTCGCCAGAAAAAAAAAAAAAGACAACTGATAGCCATCGGTTCTCATATTTCTCTACTTTCACGGTCAGGTCTGCCCGCCTCGACGCCTCCTGCTGTGTGCGCGTGTCGAAACATCAATATATCGATCTTTATCTCTGCAACGCCCTCTGGCTGTCATTTTTTTTCACTGCTTGGTGTATGTACGGTGTGCGACGTTGACGGGAAGAAGTGACGAACCGCTCGTACCAGGTGTGAACCCTAGAGAAATATAAAGCACGAGAGAGTTGAGGAAAAAGAAAACATTGTGCTTGATGTGAGAGGCGACCGCAACAGATGCCTCGGTGTGGAAAGTTCGTTTGAAACGAAAAAGCAGAGTAAGGGGCAAGAACAACAATTTGCAGATCTGATGGTGTCTTGCGGAGAGGAAGTTTAAACGCGCGCACGCACGCACACACACACACACACACACACACACACACACACACACACACACACACACACACACACACACACACACACACACACGCGCGCGCGCACACGCACACACTCACACACACACACACACCCACACACACACACACACACACACAATATATATATAATATATATATATATTGGCCTTCATCAGGATTCCTGACGAAGGCCGTGCCACGGCCGAAACGTAGAGTAAACAACTATCAAAAAGTGTGCTCCTTTATTTCTTAATTATATATATATATATATATATATATATATATATATATATATATATATATATATATATATATATATATATATATATATATATATGATTCAAAGAAGAACTTCTGTGGGTCCGGTGCAAAATTTAATTAATAAATAAAGGAGCACATTTTTTGATAGTCTACGTTCCGGCCGTGGCACGGCCTTCGTCAGGAATCCTGACGAAGGCCTATATATATATATATATATATATATATATATATATATATATATATATATATATATATATATATATATATATATATATATATATATAAATTGTGTGTGTGTGTGTGTTGCGAAAAGCTGTGCCACGGCAGAGCTTGTGGACACCTAGCTGGCCGTATCTTGGCTAGGTTCTTGCTCTATCATTTGTCTCTTTTCCACCACCAGCAATATTATACTAAGTGTGGCGATGCTTGCGGTCTTTTTATATATTTTTAGCCTGTGTGCCGTTCTACTTCTTTCTCTCTGTCTGTCTGTTGGTCTTTCCATCTTTTTTTGCGAGGAATGTGTTTCATGCCGGGGTCCACCAAGCGTTCAGTGATGTATTTCTGTCACGGAAATGGCGTAGAATAATACGCTCGATCAAAAGACAAAGAAAAAAATCTTTCCTCAACGGGAGTCGAAGCCATCACCTCCGGGTCCGCGACAACAAATTAAGGTCACGCTATCCACTGCACCGCAGTCATACTTTGTACGCTTTAAAAAAAAGTACGCCTTTAATATCTAACATAGTCCTCTCACACCGTTCTGGAAAAAAAGTTCAGTAATTCATGATGGCAGTGGCATCCGCGATCGATTCCCTTAACACGTCGTTTCTAAAGGTCCGTCCCGTTTGGCGCATTTCGAACAGGAGTAGTGCAATAGTTCTCAACGCCTTTACACTCTCCCAGATGGCAACCTTAGCCCAAGCGTCGCCATCTTTCATAGCAACCATCGATACCAAAAGTATCTGTGCGACGTGGGATGTCTCCCCGGCTTTGCCCGGCTTTACCTCAGCGTTCCCCTCTTGCGCTCGCACCGCGAATAATTGCGGCTGACTGACGGGAAGACACGATGCGCATTCCGTTTTCCTTCGGTCGGGCAGTGGTGTGCCGTAAACTCCAACATGTCGCTGGTAGTCGACCTCAGCCCAAGTTCGGCGTCCAGTCAGTCATGCTCTCTGGCTGCCACATCGCTTTCTCTTGCTCCGCTCTCACCGTTAACTACTACACCAACCACAAGCGTCTATGACCTACAAGGGTCTGTTTATTCATTAACCATGAACGTTAGTCGTAGAGATGTAGATGCATGACTAAGCGTCAGTGCGGATGCATCAAAGTTAAGCGGCGTTGCAGCTGTCAAACACAACTAGACATTGCGCTAGCTCACTTGTGTGTCGACGTACAGTAAACATTAAACTATACTTCTGCAA
This sequence comes from Rhipicephalus microplus, assembly GCF_013339725.1. Classification (NCBI taxonomy): domain Eukaryota; kingdom Metazoa; phylum Arthropoda; class Arachnida; order Ixodida; family Ixodidae; genus Rhipicephalus; species Rhipicephalus microplus. The sequence goes on along the minus strand of NC_051171.1, from coordinate 126,439,422 downwards.
GGATACGTTTTACTTTCGCGTTCTACTGATTCCTATGACGGAGGGATCAAGCGTGATTTTCTGCCTTTCTTCGTTTTCGTTTTCTCTCACATCTCTTTCTCTTGCTTTCTATCTCCTGCTTTCTCGCTGTCGAGTCCTTCACTCACCCTTTGTCTTTTTCACTTGTCGGTCGTAACACCTCTGCTGTAGAACTCCTATAGCATATGTGTGCCTCTTGACCAGTATGGCTCGTATGTGTGCCACGCCGGTCTACTAAAAAATTAGCTATGGAACACGCAAACGCAAACACACTAAAGGGACACATTATAGAGAAAAACGATTTTTTTGCCTATTGGTAGTGTTCAAATTCACAATTTAAAAAAAATGCCACTATCACTACGCGTTGACGTTTGGTAAGCGAGCAAACGTGCAGGAAAAAAAAAAAAAACGCGAGTGGAGACGCTACCGTGAGATTCCCGCACTGTACACCGCGACGCCATAGTTTTCGATGGCTTCTGCTAGGCGCTACATAGTTCATTATCAGTGAAAATTAAGTATAGTCATCTGTGGGCGGGGAGGTGGGGGGGGGGGGGGTCGTAAGCTTTACATAAGAGGTTTCGAAATATTTCGTCGAGCTAATGTCGCGAAAATAAGAAAAAAAGTACGGTTTGAATTTCGTAACATCCCGTGCGGAGAGTTCTTCGGCGCAAAATTTAAAAATTGAACCGCAGCCTTGATTTTTTTGCCGCTAATAAGGAACTAATGATTGGGAAACTTACGACGTCAGAGTTGCCTGAGTACAGTTGATAAATCAACAGAAACCAAGTCACTGCTTCATTGTAGTTGAAGGGCCGCAAGTTCCGGCCTCCCGTGAAAGAAAGAAAGAAAGAAGAAAGAAAGAAAGAAAGAAAGAAGGAAGGAAAGAAAGAAAGAAAGAAAGAAAGAAAGAAAGAAAGAAAGAAAGAAAGAAAGAAAGAAAGAAAGAAAGAAAGAAAGAAAGGCACCAGTCAAGTGACCCAGAACTGGTGCACCTAGTTTCAACAATATAGGATACCTGCCGTGGGCCACAATAAATTTCATTAACACACGCGGCCTAACGTAAGCAAACGCATCATCGACATACGATACCAGGGTTGAATGAGGGTGACCGTGTTTTGTGGTCATCCTGCTGTGGCAATAAACAAAAAAAGGATAACGATTCCGTGTGATCACTACAAGCAAACAAGCAAACAAGCAAACAAACAAACAAACAAACAACTAAGAAATAGATATAAATAAATATATAAGCACCCCAGTCATACCCGCTCTGCCTTAAGCAGACATTAGATCTTAGTTTACGCCGCAAAATAAGACTCATTCTGCCGTTTATTTGTAATACTTCTTGAGCTCAAGAAATTCAAAACAGACACATGTGCTACGCTGACCCAGCATCTGCTCAAGAAAGCGAAGAGTCCCGTTGAATCCTGATAGAGTTGCTTGATGCTGAAGACAATTGAAGTCACTCCAGCTTACCACAGGTTCAAGGGCTCCCAGCCGGTGTAGCGTTCCCTCCATTGCTAAAAAAATCCAGTTAATTGTGACGGTTTGAATAGTTCAGATGAGGTAATCTGTATACATATGGATTAGTGACTTTGGAAAATAGATGCTCACGAATGAACCAGTTGGGTCGTGCGAGGAACGTGTAATGACATGCATGAATAACCTTTTGGAAGAGCAGTAAGCACAACTATAGTCAACCTGTTCCCGGTGTTCATTACAACTTTCGTGTTTCTTTTTCTTATTTCAACCTGAGAACGTTGTAACAACTTTCGACATTAAATAAAGCAAGCATATATATAATGTGGCCGGTGGCTTTGCGTCAGCAAAGGTTCATATAGTTTCGATGGTGTTACCTGTCGGAATGAAGATGGCATCATGAGACGCCGCGCGCTTTAGTAGGTGACTCGAGGTCTATTTCGACAACCCGGGGTTATTCGGCGTGCGCCTATAAGTCTAATTACAAGGTTGATTTGTGCTTTTCGCCCCGTCTGAATGCCACCATCATTGCCGTCAATTGAACCTGCGTCCTTGAGCTTAGCACAGTGGCACCCTACGCCCTTAGCGACCACAGTGGTTTCGCCATTGGTTATTGCTACTTTCAATAATAATATGCTTATGCCTCGCTCAGACAACTGCTGAAGGAGACTATGCCTGCATTGATTGATTGATTGATTGATTGATTGATTCACTGCTATTGCTATGATCAGTGGCCGGCCACTAAGGTTGTGTGTTAGAGTGTGTGTGTAGGGGGGGTTCTGTCTCTCCGAAATTTTTGTGTTTTATGCGTGCATATATATATATATATATATATATATATATATATATATATATATATATATATATATATATATATATATATATATATATATATATATATATATAATATATACACGCTTTTACATACGGACACATGCCCGAACATGCCATGCATAACAGGGAATCGGACTCCTACACGAAAAATGCTCTGGTGACGCGTCTGGCTTGGTCTGGCTCACAGTGTAAGATACAAAATTGTTCATCCCTTGCACCGTGGTCTGGCTATATATAGTCCGTGTGATTGAACCTGCCCGTTGCTGGGTAAGGTATTCGCAGCATGCATTTGAAAGGCATGAGTTTTATTGTGTAGCTGTTTACTTAAAGTATAATAGGGAAACTTGATTTCTTTTTGGCAGGACCCGTTAATGTGTAGGTTACAAGTAAAGCTGTTTGAATAAGCGGTTGAACCCTGCTGCATAACCAGACACAAAACGGAGGCCTCCCAAGATGGCTTAAGCAAGGTATGCCCTTAAAAATTTGGCTTCATCGACAATTGTAGGGTGTTGTTGGTCTGTCATCTGAGGCGTTTTTAGGCTCTTCTAGATTGATCCGCATTGCTCGCATTGTGGCTCAATAGCCACACTTAATCACATTCTCTGGGCCTGCAGGGAAGATCCCCCCTCTCTCGATCTCCTAGCCGCTCCCTCGCCAGAGGGGTGGGAGGCAGTTCTGACCTCCACCAGCCTGGCCGTTCAGCTCCAGGCCGTACAAAGGGCAGAGGAGGTGGCCATCAGGTTCAGCCTGGCGGGTCACCTACCTCCTTAAGTCTGACGACAATAAAGTTGTGTTCTCTCTCTTAGGCTCTTCTATGGTCGAGTACTAAGTACTCGAAATCGTTAACCACCTTTTCTAAACACACATGCATATGTATTACGGCCTTATCCACGGGAAGACCTAGTGCTCTCCCATAGTAGAGCTCCGAGTACTCTAAATCGTCCCTCCCTTTTTACATATGGGCATGATTTATTACGACATGGGTTTCGGTCGAGAGTGTGAGGCCTACGGGACGGCTTCATGCTTTCCCATAGTAGAGTACCGAGTACTCAATAATGTTAACCAATTTTCTAAACACAGAAATGTTATTAATGCACGCTGTCTGTGAGAAGAAACTTTTCTAAGGACATTTATCATTTTCTAAGCACTCATGATTATCATATTGCCACCTGTAAGCGATTTTAACTTAGGACATAATGCAAGACTGGTTTGCCCCCCCCCCCCCTTTTTTTTTCTCAGAGACAATTTGCATACCCGTCTTTTTCTCTTCTCTTTCTCTGTCTCATTTTAACACTGTTCTTTCCCACCTCCCTACCTTTTCTCTTGTTCTTCCTTCCGTTCCTTCCAATTACGTTATCTCATTTGCATAACGTAAAACGCTTCACACGTGTATAACATAGTTGTTGAACACACACAGCCACATTTTCGTGTTGCTGAACTTAACACCGAACACTTGAATGTCTTGGTAACTTTCATCAAAGACGTGTCACATTTCACGTTCCAACGCGCGCCACAACCCTGAAATTCAGGACAGCTACCGAACAACACCAACGGTAGCAGAGCTTCACGCCATTCTGAGTTTCATTAACGACCAAAGGACTCAAATGTGGACGATCATCTGCGACTGCAAGGTGGCACTGGAGTCTTTTCTATCACGTCTATGCCGCGGTCAGAACGAACGTTTGATTTTTGAGACGACAGAAATGCTACACCGCATAACCGAGACAGGGCACCACATTAAATCTCAGTGGCTGCCAAGTCTCCGGGGAAATATTGGTAATCTACGGGCCGATCAAGCCGCTTGTTCAGTGCATACACAGAAAACCACGGCCTATCGATACCTCGACCAACGCATGCTCCGCTTTCTTTTTCACCGTTGCTCCATGTCGCGTTGGAATGAGTTGCATTTTACGCATGCAAGATTCCACGCCCTTCATCCTATACGCTATAAGCTTACGATTGGCAGAAACCGTCCGACGAGGGAAGGCTACTGTACACAGTAGCGTGAAGGCTGTGGTTGGGCGTCGCGTTTGCCTGTGCCTATGCGTTCCGCAGGAATGGCCGTCATTGCCACTGATTTCTGGTCACTGCCGCCAGCGTACACTGCGGAGATCAGAAGAGACCATCTGACACGTTCTGTGTGACTCCTTAGAATATAGCGTACAGAGGCCATCTCTTTCTGGTCATCCAATTATGCAATTTAGATGACCAGCTTCTGTCACATTAAAAAAAAAAATACCAAGCCATCGTCTAGACTCAACGTCTCAGAAGAAGGCCGTGAAAGCGCTACTAAGCTTTTTTCGAACTACTGGCCTGTCTGACAACTCTTCTGTGGAACGTTCACGTATGTGCGTGTGTGTCCGTGTTTCCTTCAATTTTCTTTATTTTTCATCTCTTCTCTACTCTCGAATCACAGTGCAAAGTGTCATACCGGACTCTAACATCTGCTTAGCCCCCCCCCCCCCCTTTCCTTCTTCTTTCTCCTCTTTCTTTCTCTCACGTTTTACTGAGGAATAATGAACCCTTAAGTTTAGATGTGCATGGTGTTTTACATTAGCACATAGAAAGTACTTATGGCTCGGAAGGACACCAGCTTGCACGACCGTCTTGCATAGTTGATCATACGTTGCGTAATATGTGTATGCTTTAAACTACCTCGGTCCATTTCAGCGCAGGCTCCAATATGTTAATGTTCACAACATCCAATCGCACGGCTAAAGTGTTCTCTGTCACGTTATTTCGTAAAGAAAAAAGGGAGAAAAAGAGGAAGAAGTTCTTCGGGCGTACGTGGACGCGAGCCCCGCCAGATCACACGTCACGCGCAACCACACATCGCTATGACGTCTATTCGAATTCGCGCCGCAGAAACTGGGGCTGGCACGTGTGGCACGCGCGCCCGCGACAATTGTCGAAAGTGCCGTCTAGAATCACAGCCACGCACTTCCTAAAAAGCAAAAAAAAAAAAAAGACGAGAAAGAAAAGTAGAAGGAAAAGACGCACGTCCCCAGCCATCACAGACTATCGCGTCAACATTTCTTCGACCTCAATCGGTAGTGGCGCCCGAGGCATCATCTGTCTTCTTCGGGCATTGTAAGCGGGACCGTTATTGAAATATCGCCGGAAGAAGTCGGGGACAGAGAATGCGTGGGCTGAACTTACGTACAAGGGAAGGAAGGATAGCCTGTAGCGAAGCAACAAATGCTAAAGAAGGCTTGAGAGTAGGCGAACGCTCATGCGCCTGATATATAGAGAGGAGGACACAGAGAGAGGTTGGTTAGTGTTTCAAACGTTCCCCGTTGTACGACTGCGTGAATAACTACTACGTATTATCTTTCTTTCGATGCTTCTCGTGCATGCAGTACTACTACTGCTTGTTATACACCGCAGGAGGTCTTTCCGCTACGAGCGTCGGGTCGGCCCCCTTTTCCACTTGCCCTCCCTCTCACCTGGCGCAGTTGCAGCGTGCACTTTTGAGAAGAGAGAAACGTTGAGGGAGAGGAAAAAAAAGAAAGCCATCCGTCATGGCGGCGTCTGTTTATGAAATCATATCGGTGTAGATTGCACAACACGAACGCCTCCCCCGCCCACCCACGCCTTTTTCCCCCTTCCCCGCCTCCTCGAAACCTTTTCACGTTTTTTTTTTTTTCGCGACCTCTTTCAGATACGAAATTCTTCAATTGAAGCGCGGGCGCACAATGGATGGATGCTAGACGAGGGGAGGGTGTAGGGTAGCCACACCAGCCTTGGCATCGTGGGCTACCATTTTTTTTTTCAGCTAGGGCTTTTTTTTTTTGCTTAGGAACTCACGTTCTGGTTTCCTTTATGAAAAAAAAAAAAAAGGCAGGACCTTTGGGACTACCGTCCACCACGTCCAATGCCAGAGAACGGCGGACGTCATTTTTTTCGTTTATGGCCATATTTTGGCAGACATAATTTTTTTTCCCGCTTTGTCATGCCGCAATCGCTCGCGTGCTTTCTGTCCAACTTATAATGGCGTGACGGGCGTGCGGGGGCGTGAGAGGGCGCTGGCTTCTACAGCGATTTTTTTTTTGCTTTTATCTTTCTTTGCGTGTTAGACAGGCGGCCACGTCGCTTCTGTGCCGTAAGCCGTGCTGCTTGGCTGTGTACTCATGCTGCTACTGCTGTTGTTGACCACGCCGTTGTTGTCAGTTCCGAACGGGCACCGTTAGATTCTCTGTGTTCACGTCTGAGCGAACTTCCGGTCTTGAAAAGCGAACGGTATAGACCTCGTTGTATTTTCCCTCGAGCTGTACGCTGGCAGCTATGTGGCATGATGTAGTATCTTCAATACAGGAGAACAGCAGAAATAACGGCAGCGCACAAGGAAGGGAGAAAAATGCAGGGAGGTTAACCAAAAAACACGTACACAGAGACACAACTTCGTTCTTCTTTGTGCTTTCTCATTGGCTGACATTGTTTTTTTACGGCTCCGAAAATATTATTCCCAGGTGGTCAAAATTTCCGGAGCCCTCCACTACGGCGTCTCTCATAATCAAATGGTGGTTTTGGGACGTTAAACCCCACAAATCAATCAATCAATCAATCAATCAAAATATTATTGCGCACAGCAGCGAACGTTAACTGTATGTGTAATGAGGGACTGCCACGTTTAACGTAAGAAACGTTTAACGTAAAAATTTCGCAGCAACAGTGACTAAAAAATGTTCGTTCATTGTGTTATTCTTGTAGTTTGCTGCGGGTGAATGTCATAAATTTTCCTTGTAGTTAAAGGTCCCCAAACATGAAAATTGCTTTTTGCCACCGCTCCGATGTCAGCTGTTCGAGATAGACAGTTATGGCGCGGCCATCGGCACAGCTTTTCATTCCTTTCTTTTGTTTATATTTATTCAAATAAACGACCACTGACTACTCATTCTGTGCTATACACGATTCTATATTGCCCCTTTAGCACGAGGGTGTTAGCTGTAGGACAATCGTATACACCCATTATAACCAGATGGTATAGTTGACCTTGAGTAATAATGGAAAACTTCGAGTACAAATGTACAGACGCAAGACGAAGAAGGTAAATAAACACCACAAGCACTGACAACTGAAAGTGCGGCGTCATGTCAACGAAAAACTCCGTGCTTTGCGTAAACCAACTATCGCCGTTTCTACGTGACAAGCCCCGCCGCAGTGGTCTAGTGGACAAGGTACTCGGCTGCTGACCCGCAGGTTGCGGGATCGAATCTCGGCTGCGGCGGCTGCATTTCCGATGGAGGCGGAAATGTTGTAGGTCCGTGTGCTCAGATTTGGGTGCACGTTAAAGAACACCTGGCGGTCGACATTTCCGGAGCCCTCCACTACGGCGTCTCTCATAATGATGTGGTGGTTTTGGGACGTTAAACCCCACACATCAATCAAATTCCACGTGATAAGGAACTCGATTTTAGTGATCACTTGTGAACACGTGTACTGGATGTTTCCCTGTTGTATACCTCATTCTGACATGCTTGGTGCGTTCTGTTGCTTGTCTTTTCACACGTGCGGCAAAGTTTCGTTTGCGAGTGAGTCTCACTTGGGCCGCGTGTTTACCGTCTTCTCCTTGCGTATTTCCGTGTTTTGAAGGGCCCCTAAACCACACCGCGTTCAAAGGTGGGACAGCATCACAATAGTTATAGCGCGAGAACAAAACGACGACACTGAGACAAGGAGGACACGAGCGTAGCTATAAATATCGTCATGCCATACCAACTATATCCCCAGCTGCCGCACTTCCAAGTGGGACAGCAGTTCCATTCTCGCCTTCACTATACTCTTCCTACGCGTGTCATCTCCTCCTCACCACTTAATTCTTCGTAAATCACGTGAAATGTCAGCAATGAGAGTTGAGCCAGTCAGTATTCGGCGCTTATCGATCACACCCTGGTATGTATGCATTGCGTAGCCGCAAACATAGGAAACGAAGGGAAATCGGTTTATCGCGCACAATATATCAATGCGAGACAAGGCAGAACGGGCTTGTGACTGCACGACAAAACAGAGTAAGCGGCAGTCCACAACAGATATATTTCGTATATCGACCCATCAGGAGTTCGTTTCCTCCTGACGTCATGTGTATGCACACAATTGTAGTCTCGAAGTGCGCCGCAAAGACGGCGAAACACCGAGAGATAATAACGCGCTCATTCTTGGTATTTTCGGGGGTGTTTTTGCGTTGCTTTAACTTTTCTGTGACCACATTCCCACTGTACACCTGAAGGGGTGCTAATACTCTAACGCGCCGCAGAGAGAGTGCCTTGGCTGTACGACTCCAAGAAAAAGCGTGCCATATCAGTGCGGAGTAATGCGGACACCCCCTGGTTCGCCTGAGCTGCAGCAATGGACCCAGTCCGGCTGGCCAGCAGTCATCGAACTCTGAGGCCGTTTCCTGGGAAACGGATCTCCTCCTCTTCTCATCCATTCACTGTTTCGACGGGAAGCCGTCGTTATATCTACGTGGCAACGCGCCTTCTCATACATTCCTTGCTCGACCTATTTATCCTTTCAACTCTACGCAATTTGTGCGTGGCCTTTCACGCGAACCTTCCGTAATCCATGGTGTGGTTGTTTTATGATGCGGACGTTATCACGGTAGAATAGTAAAAATAGGAATCAGGTAAGGGAAAGTGCAAATAAAACAATAATATGAAAATGGAGGGGGGGGGGGGTCGTCAAAGAGCAGACAAGAAATAACGTGCAAGTTTGTCTCTTCTGGGTGATTTTTTATGTGGATGTACTCAAAACAAGATCGGAACATATTTGTTGAGCCGGTTTGTCCCCGTTTTTTAAACAATATTTATGGTTGTGAAGTTGTCAATAACCGCGACACTAGATAAATGAACACTTGAAGAAACGTTCACAAACTCAGATTCAGTATACTGCAAGTAAAATGTGTACGCAACAGGAGAGTTCACACACCGTAAATGTTCATAATACCGAAATTTCCGGATATCACGTATTCAATGCTAGCAACTAATAACCACGTTTCAGATTATAATAGTCATGCAATAGTACACAAACGCATGCATAAGCTTGAAAGCAGACTCAATTTTTTTTTCGATGGTAAAGACTTTGAATATATAGCTAAAGTAATGATTGATATGTGCAGTTTAACGTCCCAAAACCACCATATGTTTATGAGAGGCGTCGTAGTGGAGGGCTCCGGAAATTTTGACCACCTGGGGTAGCTATAAAACCGACTAAGCCATTTGAATGGAATATTGACGTATGTAAGATGGATGAGATGAAGAAGGGAGAAAAAAAAAATGACGCTATTTGTTCGTTTATGTGACGTTTAGAAATTATAATTACTAGTTCACCTAATATTTGACAAAATTTATGTTGAAGAGGATAGAGGAAAATCTAACGCAAGGTAGACTGAACTTAAAAGACATGGTAAAATACCAAAAATGGACTAACGTGAGAACATCGCATTAGACCCAGAGAACACGGAAGCACATTTGATAGCGGCATGGAACTAAGTCTTATGATAATATGATAACACACCGTGCCACTAAACGTCATAATATAGTTATTATACTACACAGCAGTACAATGAATATTACTGTAAAGCGGTATACACCATATTTAACGCTGCAAACGTACATTTCACCTCATGATGTATTTTGCACAAAGCTATTGGATTGACAAAATTGATTGGATGGAGCGGGAGGTTGCCCATTTGACTTCACTAAACTCGTAGGTAAGTTCAAATTATAACAGAATTTAGTACATTGACCAGCTTTCTGGGGGTGCATTAGCTTTAATATAACAATAATGTAATTCTTGGGGCTTCATGTTCCAAAAGCGCGATATGATTTTGAGGAACGCCGTGGTGAAAAGCTCCAGAAATTTTACAGCCTCGTGCTCTTTAACGTGCATTGAAATTGAAGTTTCTAAGAATTCTAAGTTGGATTTCGATCCTTCGACCGTCGGGTCAACAGTAACCATTTACGATATTACTTGTTTTGTTATCATAAACAACCGTCGCGGGTCATAGCGATAAGCGTATGATGGTGAGCTAGTTGGTAAGACACTTGGGAAAACTATAACTGCGCTAAAAACGAGACCCGATAACGAAATGGATCTGCGATCGTCCTGTCCACTTCGTTCTCGTGTCTCGTTTTTAGCGCATGGTTATAATTTTCCTAAGGTTCATTGTGAGCTGGTTTATTTGTTTCGTTTTGTTTTTTCGTGCGCGAAAGAGTTTTATATCCGAGCTCGCAATACATGTCTTCCAGAGTTATATCGCAGTATGTCAGCTGGCAGTAGTAACAACTCCAGAGAGAGAGAGAGAGAGAGACGGTATTTGTGTGTTTCATATGCCGGATTTTCTTTGTTGTTACATACTGCCATATTAATGTTATAATTCCGCCTACATAATTTCGAGTATACGCTGCAAGTAAGACGATATGATGACCGCATGGAAACATGGCTTGAAAAGAAAGTGTGGCCTGTTTTTTAGGCTCTAAGATTGATAAGGCTCGCTATAACGTCTTTACAAGCCATGCTCCTGTAAAAATATTATCTTTCATTTTCTGGAATATCACGATTATACGTTACGTAATTGTTCATATTTAAAACATGGTCACTTGCTTTCTCGTGTTTTTTTTTTTCGAGATACTAGATGCAGTGATACCACGTGCTACTTTACTTCAACGCAACGATGACAATTACTTTGTTTTGTTGTGGTAGGCAATATAATTATCTCGTAAAGGTACAGTTTATTTGCATACTTTACAAGTGCTACTGGACGTTTAGTTGTTTCAGACTGGCTGCACGGCCATGCAGCTTTTTGCTGCCGAGTTGGTGTAATCCGAAACAATTCGTCACTACGTATAAAACATGCAAAGACACAGAGAGACACGATTAAAATAATAGTGAGTTTGAATGCACGAAAACTAGATATATTCAGCATTCACAGCTAATTTTCGCTACTCCTGTGAACTTGTTGGCAGAGCCAAAAGCCTTTCCACTTTTTTTTTTAATGTTGAAGTGCCATATACGTGTGGAATTCCACTCGCTTCGGTCATTCGTCGAAAGTGCGACGTTGATAGGATTTTGATTTGCGTGATTTTCGCTGTAATATTCGCACTGTTCATCATGAAAGAAGAGAAATCATCTCTGTGCACAAAACAAGTGCACAAAAGAAAAGGCCACAGACCTTGCAGAAAACATATGAAGTGTTTTCTGCTCTTCACTTTCTCTCTCTCTCTCTCTATCTCTGTCTATATATATATATATATATATATATATATATATATTCAGCCGAAATTAAAAAAAAATGGATGGATATCTAAAAGACATGACAAAAGTCTGGAAAATATATCAGTCGAGTTTACATTCAACCTTGATAGCCCGAAGGTTGCACGAGACAGCTGGTAAAAAAGTGTCCCACAATTAGTTTTTTTGTGTGTGTGTGTGTGTGTGTGGAGGGGGGGGGGGTAGAGCATACGATGTAGCATGCCTGTGAACTGCAACTCCAACATGATCGGAAGTCCAGTAACAATTTTTTTTTTCAAAATGTGACGTGAGAATCGGGTAATGAAAAAGAAAAAAAAATGACCAGTGCAGTTCACTTCTCACCTTGCTTCACATTTAGCGACGACTTCACTGTGAATAACACTGCATGGCAACTAATCCGAACCGTCACTCCTCGTTTCGTTGATAATACGAAGACGTGTTCCAGTCTCAACGTCGTGGGGGTGGTGCCAGCGGCAGTCGCCGCCGCCTGGTGCACGGGCCTTGCAGAGAGGGAGGGCGTCCGGCGACACTTCTCTCACCCGCTTCACAACTGCTTCTACGTACCTCCAACACATCGTAAGGTACGGCAAACGCGCTATGCTCTACTAAGCAACAAAGCGCCACAAGAGGAGAGCTTTACAGCTGATCACGCAAAGCGTTTCTCCAAGAGCCGCACGAATTCACGGGTTGCCTGCACCACGTGGTATCGATGGGGAAGGACGTCTCGTTTTTTTCGGAGGAAGCGGCGTTGATCGGCGAGCCACGACGAAGAACGCGCACGATGCTTGTGCATGGAGTGGTGGTGTGGTACGCGCACGGCCATCGCCCGCCCGAGTCTACGCACTTATGTCTACGGCTGGATCCCCGCGACGCGCCTGCGTGCTCTCTCGCCCGTCCGTCCATGTGTTTGTCCATGTGTGTGTCTGACCGGCGAAAGGGCTGCGGTGCCGGACGTCGGCTCCTCGCTCGGCTTCGTCTTGGACCTCGCACGAACGACCGGAAGTCCCCGAAGGGGAACACGAGCAAGTGGGCTGGACGGGCAAGAAGGGATTCCGAAGGGAAGGGGGTTGGGCCGAGGCTCTCCGTTTCCGCCGTAATCCCGCATTCACGCATTCATAACTTGCAGCGCTGCTTTGTCGTCTCTCGCTTGCCGCCTAACTCCCTGCTGTCTGCTGTAAGCGTGGGATGTCCGCCTCGGTTCAACAGTGCTGAGTTGCGCTGCGCGGCTGCTGGCCCGAAGGTCCCGAATTCGGTCGTGGCCGCGATGGTCTCATTTCGATAGAGGCGAAACGGTGACTGTGTGATGCCACTGCACGTTAAATCTGGTGGTAAAAAAAAATTCCGGAGCCCAGGACTCTACGACGTCGTCTCTGATAATCATATCGTGGTTTTGGACAAATAACCATAGATGCTATTATTATTATTATTATTATTATTATTATTATTATTATTATTATTATTATTATTATTATTATTATTATTATTATTGTTGTTGTTGTTGTTGTTGTCGTTGTTGTCGTTGTTGTTGTTGTTCTTGTTCAAGAATATACAGGCAGTCGGTAACATGATGGCAAATTAGCCGAGTCGCGAACCGCTCATTTTCAACAAGGCGCGGAAGGCGCTTGGCCTGTTTTCTAGCTCCATCCTCGTCGTTTCAGGCTTTTACGTTAAAACGAGGCAGTTTGTGCTCGCAGGAACAGGTACCGCTTCAATGCGCCACACTTGGACGTGTGTACGCCTACTCAAACTGCATACAGGCCTGACGATAGTTATAGCGCGAGAACAGAACGACGACACAGAGACAAGAAGGACACGAAGGACATTCTTGTCCCTCGTAGAAGGTCCTTCTTGTCTCTGTGTCGTCGTTCTGTTCTCGCGCTGTAACTGTCGTCATGTCATACCAACTAGCCCAAGCTGCCACACTTCTAAAATGCATACAAGCGTACGCCTGCTCGATGTGCTGGGGTGCGAACGCGGACACGCAAGATCACGCGGAACGCCCACGTAGCTTGCATTCGGCTGGCGTGATAACCTGCAAAAAGCAACTCGTAATGATTTTTGTCCAGGGATATACACGAGAAATAGTGCATATGCGTTACCTGATGATGAGCTCGGGGTTTGATATTTGCGCTATTGCTAGTAGGAATACGTGAAAAAAAAATCGAATCCAATGCGGGAGGGAATAAAATGCTCTTTGAAGAACAGAGGGCTCGGTGAGTTTGTATTTCGCTATGGATGCCACTTGCGGGAAGAAAAAAAAGTCATGAATGGAAAGAAAACACGAGAAAAGTGCAGACTATCAACTGAAAGTTTTTTTGTCGGAAATACACATACATAAATGAAACGCGATTATAAGTAGAGGTTGGTGGTCAGATAATAGATCTCAAATTCATGCAAAGTAGAAAAAGATTTCCGACTTTCTCAAAGGTATCGTCTACAGCGTCGGAGCTTGTTGCAATATTACAAGCTTCAAAATTTATTGTTGAAATCCAGCAAAGGCAAAACTGGGTACTAAATTTAGACTCCAAAGGAGCGATGTAAATAAATAAGTATTTTCATTTTCATATAGATGATAACATCATACATGACATATTAAAAACAATTACCATCGGTTATTTGGACGGCCACAAGATATGTTTTCGGTGGGTTGCAACTCGCGTAGGAGTGATAGAAAACGAAATCGCTGACAAATTTGTCACTGCATCCCACAAAAAAGTTCACTCGACACCAGCGCCCATTTATATTTCAGAGAGCAAGAGGGTTTTTTTCTTAACTGTGCCACAAGTTATGCAAAGATGCTTGATTTGACGAAAACACTAAGTAGTCACTCTTACGTCAAAAAGATCCCTCCCTCAGATTTTCACCAAATCGAAAGATCGATAGACCGTTCGACACGCTATTGCACCGTCTACGATTAGGCGTTTCATACACAGCACACTTTTTATGCCGCATTAAAAAAAAAAAAAACGTCCCCGCACTGCGACTATTGCGATCAAGTCGATGCGTCACAGGAGCATATTCTTTTAGCATGTACGCAATACGATCAACAACGCGCTGAACGGAGGGATCGCTTGAACCGACTTGACAGTCGACCATTCACAATTACAAAGATCCTTGGACCGTGGCTTCATTCGGATAATCAAAGGCGCGCAGTGAGCGCCCTCTGCGATTTTTTAATGAACACAAATCTAATGAACTTCCTTTAGTTCACGTCATACCTTGCCGCTATCTGTACGGACTCTATCCGCAATGTGATCCCGATATATTACCTGGACTGTGATCATACATACTGTGATTATTCATTCATTATATGCCCTATAATGTATATAGTACTGTACATATTGCCTTTGACTATTTTTCTTATTTTATTTTTATTTTTTTTGTTGGTATGTTTAACTTGTACATAGTATTACATATTGCCTTTGATTATTTTTTCTTATTTTATTCCTAATTTTTCTTGCTTGTGTGTTTAGCTTGTACATTAGTGTCATGATGTTGGGATAGCTGGCTCTTACGTAGCCTACCTTCCTATGTTCCACCAAATATACATAAAATAAAAAGTTAACCCCTGGCCTTGCCATTCACATGCCACTGGAATTTCAAATGACCTTGGCAATATATCGCGTGGTCTTATCTTTTAGCCTTGACATAGTTTGGTTTCATTTAGTAAACGACGATATTTACAGTTTTTATAATGTACGCAGAGATTTGAATAAGGTTGTTCTTTTAACGAGGTTCTGTGGTCCATTAATCGGTTATTCAAGTAGCGCCCGGTGTCCCAGATATGACATTTCCCACACGACGGGGGAAAACGATAGGTTATGGTAAATTTTCAGTCGATAGTCTGCGCTTACCTAGTGGTTTCTTTCCTTCGCGTCTTTGTATCGCTGCTCAAATGGGATTCACAAAATAACCTTGTTTAATTAGGAACAAAAAGTTAACGTGCGTAGCATAGATGATGAAGGTATAAGGTCAACGCACACATGGAGTGTCGGAGACGTGGGGCATTACGATGGTTTTGTCCGAGCGCGTGTGTCAGAATCTTCTTTATTTTTAAGCATACGTGGAGCGCTGGACGTATCGCATACAAATGATTGCAGTAAGCTTTTAAAGTGGATATTTTAAAAGTCATTTGTACATCATATGCCTTCGGATAGCTTCCCCACGGTAATTCAACTCATCCGTTCATTTCCCTCAATATATACCGTTTTTGTTAGGCTTTCTTTGAGGCTGTCATTCGCTGTTCACTATTTCCGCATGGTTAGCAGTCGATGAAGCTGTATGTTCGTTTTCTCCAATATTTTTCTTTAAGTTACTTGTCCAAAATGAAGCAGCTGCAGCATCAGGCAGACATAAAAAAAAAACATTTACATCAGCGTATGTATGTATGTATGTATGTATGTATGTATGTATGTATGTATGTATGTATGTATGTATGTATGTATGTATGTATGTATGTATGTATGTATGTATGTATGTATGTACGTACGTACGTACGTACGTACGTACGTACGTACGTATCTATCTATCTATCTATCTATCTATCTATCTATCTATCTATCTATCTATCTATCTATCTATCTATCTATCTATCTATCTATCTATCTATCTATCTATTTGGGGTTAGGGAAGGAGGTAGTAAGATAGGTAGAATACTGTAGCTGTATGACCTCTGTCCTCACGACGACCTCTGCAGCGTAGAACGGGTAGGGTAGGATAACTGCAGGAGACTGTATTATACGCGCTCGAGGGTCACCTTTCTTCCACGAGAAAAAAGTGCTACCCCCACGTACGAAAGGAGACCTAAACACGAGAAAAGCATATAGTGAGAAATGACATAAGTACGGGAAGGGACGACTGACCGGATGTCGGACCGCCTCTGCTTCCGCCTTCTCCGCCACCGCCCTGGACGCTAATGGAACCAGCGGCGGCTCCCTTTCTTAGGCGGTTCCTCTTTTCCATTTCCTCAAAGCGGAAGTGGCCCGACGCCCCCGGACTCGCGAGAAGGAGGAAGGAGATGCCGGAAGCGTCCAGTTCGCGCTCCCGTGCGCGCGCGCTTATGTGGCGCGTGCGGCTTCGTCGCCTCCGTATCGCAGATTGCCTTCAGAATTTGTTTTATTACTAACTTGCCTTTTCATACCTTTTATAGTCAGATACTAGCGCGATCCCCTCTTCCATTCTTTGAATTTTTCAGTCTCTCTCTGGAGTGCTTTTGATCCGGAAAGTGCGGAGTTCAAATACGAGAAAGAAATTTGCGTGCGTGTCTAAAGTATATACCGTAAGACTTTCATACCACACAGTCCTTCTGTGAGGTAAGAAAGATGAAAGGCATAGGGGGAGCTCTTCCTCGCCCCTTGGGCTTCTGCCTTCCTGCATCCTATTTTGCCGAAGCTGGGATAAGCGGGGAGTGTACGGCTATTGTGTGGGAGCGTTAAAGTAAGTTTGCATCACCCACACCTATAGTGTGCCAAAAGATGAAGGAAAAAAAAAAGTGGTCTCGTGCCACATGCCGATTCCGTAACTCAAGAAAGGAAGCTGAAAGAGTGAGAGGGAGGAAAGAGCTTGATGCACAGGGGAGGAAATTTTCTTCCGCATACTTGACCGCGCAAGTGAAAAAAAAAATGTTATTGAATATATAGGTTAAGAGGGGAGCAAAATGCATTAGGGAATCTAAGAAGAAAAAGGCGATAAAGGAAGGGTGAAGGAGGTATGTTCTGTCACTGAGTAGGTTCTTCGTAATTGTGGCTTTTACATAGGCGTCATCACGTTTATAGACAACCGAAAAATGAAATAAAACGCCTGTGTGTGGCGTTACAGTTAAGAGGTGAACAAACTTGCGCTTCGCGCGAGGGGTGATGCCATCAAGGGTGGAAGTGTTCTAGGCGAGAGACGTGCTTCAAGGTGAAATCAATAGCATTGGCACCCAGCGGTTGTATGGTGCATCTTCTTCTTCTTCTTCATCATCATCATCATCATTATTATTATTATTATTATTATTATTATTATTATTATTATTATTATTATTATTATTATTATTATTATTATTATTATTATTGTTGTTGTTGTTGTTGTTGTTGTTGTTGTTGTTGTTGTTGTTGTTGTTGTTGTTGTTGTTGTTGAAAAAAAATGGAAAGGTAGGCTACATTAGAGCTTGATATCTCACCATCATGGTACTAATGTACCAGATAGCCACCCCGTGTTCACGAAATTTGCGTCTCTCCACGCTTGCATCTTCCTCCGCAATTCCGCCTTTATTTGTATTTCCTAATAAATTGTCGCGCATGTGTTTCGAATCCGGCTTTCCACTTCGCGGCTGTTTTGTCATGCCATGTTCGTTTCGCTACCGATTTATAGCTTTCTTAAGCGACATTCTTACGTATATGCGTTTCTGTTGTTGTTTTTAAAGATCTTGTGTCGACAGCATGAAGAAAGCCTTCACTCCTAACAGCACGCTGTAATGTGCCAAAAACAGCCTCTTAACGGTCTCGTACATACCTTCCAAAGCGCTAGCGGCGAGTGGTTCGGTAGCCGCAAAATAAAGCGCCGTATGAATATATACACCTACACGACCACTTCGGCGTAGTATGTTCTAGACATATGCTGCCGGAAACTATACGACCACACACGTATATACAGGCTACACACTTACGCTCTATACTACACGCAATAAATAACCGTTCGGGTCTGGTAGGCGCGTTGTTGAGTCGTTCGTTCCGTTGGTTGGTTGCCTACACTTAAGAGTGGTTCTAAGGGGGGGGGGGGGGGGGAGAATGCCTGCAAAGGTAGCAGCTGTGCTGTGCCGCACATAAAAAAAAGGGGGAGAAAGGGGGGCGACTGGCCGGAATGCGCTGTTTTGCGACGAAAATATCGAGCGCGTTCAACGAGTGTGCGACGTGTATTTATCGCTTCCCTTTGTGAAGACGGCTTGCAGGAAAAGCTGTGTGGTTCACTGTTTACCGCACACAACGCGAAAAGGGGAAAAAAAAGGAAAGGCGGGAATCATGACTGCGCGTTTCTAACTAGCGACGCTAATGCGTGCTCTGTGTTTAGTGGAGCGGAGGACGTAGATGTATATGTGCGGCGTCGGGAAAACGGCGAGCATCTATTTATGGCACTCGTTGGAGCGGTATGGCTGGCCAAGGCGAAGCAAGCACTGTGGTTAAAACGCGTATGCTTGTTCTGTGTAAGGCGCAGGGGTAGAGAGCGTGCCGTTAGTCTGCGCGACGTATTCGTTCCGTCCTTCATATTGTTGTCATTGTTGGTTTTGGATAGCAAAAATGCTCTTTGGGACTTATTTCTCGTTTACAACGATGAAACAGTGACGGTGCATGGTCAACGGTCTCAAACGGGGGAGACTGATAAATAATGCTATCCATTCGTGCATCGGAAACGGACAATGGCCTATGTAAGTGTATCTAGTGCGTTTGTGTGAATGAAGGGTGATACAAGATGCTGAAGCCAGCACGAACACATTTGGCCACTCAGACCTGCAGGTATAGGAGAATGAGGAGGAGATGACTTAGTTTACCCTTGACAGGGAAAGAACCTTGGGACGAGCGGGGGATAGCTTACATAGAGCACGCCCCGCACCTCTAGCGTTCGCATTATTGATGCGAAAGCTTTCGATGCTTTTCCAAACGGCAAAAAAAAAAATTGACCATTGGTGACGTTGTCGTCGACACGAATGATGCAAAAAGGTCACGTGAACATATAATATGGCTTGATGACGTCACAGAGCGACAACATTCGGGATATCACCATGACGTCACTTGAGCCATAAAACATGTCAGTTTTTTTCTGCACAGTCGATGCCTTGATATTCCTCGACCTTCCGAAAGCTTCTTGCACCTATAACTGCAAACCTTCTTCAGATCCCCTGGTTTTGCACTGGCTGCGGAATCGGCATATATTTAAGCATCCGATAACTTTGTAAGTTCAAGTCATCATGAACTTAAAATGTTATCGAATGGTTAAAGATATGCCGATGCCACAGCCAGTGCAAAACGAGGGGACCTGAAGAAAGTTTTAAGTTTGCAATTAGGTGCAAGAAGCTTTTGGAGGGGCGAGGATTATCAATACATCGGCTGTGAAGAAAACTAGGATGGCTAGGTGTGTGTGTGTGTGTGTGTGTGTGTGTGTATGTGTGTGCGTGTGTGTGTGTGTGCGTGTGTGTGCGTGTGCGTGTGCGTGTGTGTGTGCGTGTGTGTGTTTGTGTGTGTGTGTGTGTTTAAGAGAGAGACTTCGTAAGACGTGTGTAGGACAATGTAAGTCTACTACGCGATTTATTCTAAAGGAATGCTCCAAGGCCTTCCGCTGAGAATAACCATATCAGGGTTGATTTGGAATATGCGCGACGCGATGCGCGATGCGTAATAACTTAACGCAGCGAGCAGGAGAATTCACCGAGTCCTGCTGTCACGTTAGTGCCAGCTGAGTCGTCATGTCACAAGCTCTAGGCTATAAACTGCTTGGGAAATGATGTCATATAGAGTTCGTTCGTAGGAAAGGGGAAAAAAAGAAACTGTGGTAGTACATTAGCTTAGGGCACTATTATGCATACCAGCATTGCTCACAGTGCGTCAAAGACTCAAACCTTCACGCACGTCAAAGAACCCCAGGTGGTCGAAATTTTCGGAGCCCTCCACTACGACGCGTCTGTCATAATCATATGGTGGTTTTGGGACGTTAAACCCCACAAATCAATCAAGACTAAAGCCTTCACGCGCAAAAGAAATCAAAAGTACAAAATTTCATCACATGCTTCCATCAAGGAACCTCATGAGAACGGACGCACCTGCGCAGGTGATTGAAACCATTGCAGTGCGTACGGCTCGGCGGGAACTGAACGAGCCTTGTGCGTCGGGGATAGGGTATCGAACACTCATGCGCCATTGATTTTCCTAGGAACGCGCACATATACAGAGCGGGGTTCTCATTGGTCGCGCACCATTGTGCGCTTCGTTCCAAGTGCTTGTCTCTGGGGTGTCCGAACCGTGCTCGCACATCACTGCGTTCGGTTTTGTTGCGGTTTTTGCGTAGCCGCTTTCTCGTCGTAGAACAGTTCTCCCCAACTCCGTGGCACGACTCACCCGTCGGCGGCGTCGGTCATAAATTTGCCCGAGAACGACAGCGGTCTTGCAAAGACGATGACCGCATAGCCGTTGATCACTCATTCGACTCGCCCTGGTCGTCGATGTGCTAATAAAAATGTAATCCAATCAATAACGAAAAGAGAGAGGGGGGGATGGAATATAGAATATAGGCCTATACTGGGTGTCAGTTTTGGCTTTGTGAGGAGTTCGCTATAACTGAGTGGTGAGATAATAAAGCGGCTTCACGAAGCGATGCCCCAAGTACAAACTCTGAACAGTGAAGCTTTTCGAAAATCGTTCCTTGTGAGTCGATCACAGAAAAAAATCACAGCACATCCACGGAGCGAATGATGATGAGTGGGGTGAAGCGCCCGTCAGCCCGTCTATGTTTCCGTCCGTCTGTTCGTTCTCGCTTTCGTCCGTCCGCGCGACCATCCGTGTAGTCATCCATGCGTCCGTCAGTCTGTCCGTGCGCCCATCCGTCCGTACGTCTGCGCGTCCGTCCATCTGTCCGTCCGTCTTCTAGTCTTCTGTCCGTCTGATCGTCCGTGCGTCCATCTAGTAAACACTCCAAGGACCGCCATCTCGCATCCCCTGTGGCATACACCCACTCCGCACGTTCGTTCATCCGTCTGTTCGTCTGCTAGTCTGTCTATCCGTTCGTTCATGCGTACGTCCGTGCGTCCATCTAGTGAACACTCCAAGCACCGCCATATCCCATTTCGAATCCCCTGTGGCACATATACCGCTCTAGAGCGGGTATGTGCAATCGGTGGCTACGTACACCATCGCAGGATGTACAGACCCACGCCTTAAGGAGCTTCGCCCCTAAAAATAACAACGGCTTGATGGTCCATACGCTGAATTAGCCAAGTGGCGCGGGGTTTTCCCTGCGTCTTCTCTGGACCAAAATAAAGTTTTAATCACTATCGTCATCATCATATGTGTCAGTGCCACTGTGCGGCCTACCAGAAAACTATCGTTGTCATAAGCAGGTATGTGCCACAGAAATTGGGTAAGTCTCACCACTCGCCAGTGGCAGATTAAAAATAAAGACGAGAGTTACTCTAACAAATGGCTTTGGAACGACGGCTGTGAGCCGAGTAATAATACTGTTAATAATATGTGGGGCCTAATGTCCCGAAACGACGATTCGATTATGAGAGACGCCGCAGTGAAGGGCTTCGCAAATATTGATTACCCGTTGTCCCTCAACGTGCACCTAAATCTAAGTACACGGGCGTCAAAAATTTTCGGTATACCATCAAAAATACTGCTGCCGCGGCCGGGATACGATCCCTCGACCTTCACATCAGCAGTGGAGCGCCATAACAACAAGACCACCGTGGCGGGGAGGTGATGAGCCGATGACTGCGAGTACATACAAAGGGAGAATCCTGGTGATGTAAAAGGCAACGGCAGATGCGAAAAAGAGCCGAAGCGATGGCAGGCTCACGCCAATGACGACGTGCCCGCAGATCTACGAGAAGTGCGAACGCTTGATTTCGAAGCAAGTTTTCATCTTTGTGGAGCTTAATTGGACAAACGTGTCGTGTGTGACTAAAGTTAAATACAACTAAGATCGTGTAGGCGAGAGAGAGAGAAAGAAAACTTTATTTGCGCATAACGTGGAGCATTCCAAATGGTCGGGCCCCTATTCCAGGGCTCCGCTGGCCCTAGCCATCATCTCTACCCGTTGGACCAGCCAGCGCTGATCAACAATGGCCGAGCTGGACAGCAGCGCCTCCCATTGTTCCTCTGTGTTGTTCATGTTGTGGTGCTCTTCATTGTGATTCGTACACTGCCACGTGATGTGAAACCGAGTTGGTGTGGCTCCACACCACGGACACACCATGGACCCGTGTAGGCGAGTGTGACAAATGGAGTTTCAGCCGACAGCAGGTACGTCGAGGTATCCGTGCATGGTCGAAAACGTACTGTGTGTACACGGTCAACGACGTCACAATTGATGACTGTAAAAGAGAATATAAGGCACGTCGTAGACGTTGAAGCAAAGTTCAGGCTAGACAGTTCTGGAAGTGATCGGATTCAGACCATCATTGTCGAAGTGACTGAAGATGAAACTGGAGAGAGTGACTTTAACTGCGAACTGTCCGCCAGTGAGGCGCTCCAGGAGAACTAGAGGCTTTTTATGAATGAGAAA
Source organism: Rhipicephalus microplus (assembly GCF_013339725.1). NCBI lineage: Eukaryota > Metazoa > Arthropoda > Arachnida > Ixodida > Ixodidae > Rhipicephalus > Rhipicephalus microplus. The sequence continues at coordinate 126,416,589 of NC_051171.1, read as the reverse complement.
AACCCTTACAAGGGCTACCAAAATTTTCCTGGTTGCGACGCTTAGGGCCCATTCATGCCATCAGCTCACACAAAAAAAAAAGTATGCGACTATCATTTGATGACATATGATTCAATTTTCGGTACAAATAATCCTCGATTAAATGCTTGCATGATGCGTACTGTATACATGATGGCAAATCTTATTTAAAATATACGGTTATGAACTTGGTGTAATGCTGCACCTGAAATACTCAGTTGGAGAGCAAGCGTCGACACTAACAGGTCCTATATATAGATATTGTCGCAGGTATTGAAAGGTACTTCAGGCAAGGGTGCCGAAATGACACAGAAGGAATGAAAACGACGATGTTGTTGTGGGGCTGTGTCTGAGCTGCCCTGTTGTCCTGCATCCTTGCGTGCTGTGTGCAGTGTTATGGCGTTAACTTATAAAAATTCCCCGTTAAAATATGTTGAAATGGTTGTTAATGCGATCGTTTTTGTAGTTGCATTACTCATTTCGGTTATCCGGTTCAGGTAAGATGTCTGAAAGAGAGAAGATGTATGAAACATCACTAGTTTAGTAAAGCCGAGACTACTCATTCGGCAGCCACACTGGAGCTTTCCGGAAAAAAGTGTGGAAGTAGCAGCAGCTGACGCGAAATTGACCACCAGTGTTCGTAGCTTATCATGTAGCGATAAAAATAAAAGCACATAGCTTTGAGGTATCTCAAACCATCACATGCCTCAAAGTCCCAATAAGTTTAGCCTCTAGTAGTAACGATAACTCGCCCTCAGCCGAGTTTATTCCTTAGCACACTGTCTGATAATGTAATTATGCGGCTTCAAACAAACAATGCCAAAGTCACCACGCTGGCACGTAAACATAGCCGGTTCAAGTAGGGGGGATGCCTTTGTCATGTTTACAACTTGCCGATATGAATAACGATAAGCAGCAATCTTATAAGCTTCGCGTATGGTATAAAACATTTTTTTACTGCGACATAGACTTGACCTTAAGGAATAATATTTTGTGCGTATGTGTGTAATAAATGTGCGCAGCTAGAATGGTAGGTCGTACGAAGTGAAGTATATAGTGTCCTGTGAAATGTGTTGTCACGTATCCAGTGGTCATAACTGGTTGTGTCGCTGTAGCGAAGGTGGGCTGGCCGGAAGTGATCGGGCTGTTATGACTGTAAACCTTGGCATGCCCAAATTAGGTTGTATGCATCTGCTTGCACCACTGGAGTGATGCGGTACGTGCGTATGATCAGCCCACCGATCACGAAGGCAGTTTGAAGCCAAATAGAGGAGAGAAAGCTTGCAGTGCCCCTGATCGTGGAGGCCATGCAACACCACGCTGGGTGCAGTAAGCTTTCGAAATGGAGCGTGGTAAGATCAATACATCGACTGAAGATAAAAAATACAAAAAAGATTGCTTTTGCCTTCGTATTGTAATAGACAAATTGATAAGAAGTCCTTTGAGTTTTAATAACAATTATGTTGAGCAAATTCTTTCAAGTATCTGGTTAGGCAATGGTTAGCCACATGCGCTTCAGTTGAAATGAACCATTTATTTTAGTTGAAATAGCGCACGAGTTGTGTTCTCTCTTCTCGTCCCTGTGTCACATTGCGTTTATTTCCGTCTAGATACATGAATAAACAAACACGAGAACGATCGGGTCCGCCGTGAATATTGAGCTTCGCGTGCATTAGTGCAAGTATTGAGCCATTTTTTTTACATAGCTAATATCGATGAAAAAAATTGTAACTTCTAATCGTTACTAATTCAATGCGAATCGTTTACTGGTTTGTAGCTTTAGTGGACAGCGAGACGTTTGGAGGTCGCTGCTATAAGTGCCTTGCTATCTTAAACCATGCAGCCACCGATCGTTCGCGTGGTCAACTGGCAGCGATACGAATAATTGAGTTAACTTTCGCGAGCGTTTTCAATTGAGACACGTTGTTTCATCCATACAAGCTTCACTAATTTCACATAAGAATAGTTTTGTTCTGTTTTACTGCGTCCGATGAAGAACAAACAATTGGGTACACGAACACAATCGCTGGTTGCGTAGGTACCATACTTTGTCGAACATTTCTCGTAATTTAACCTCTCGAGCAAAACGAAACGGCAAGGAATGAGCACCCAGAAAGTTTTGCTTTGCAGCCGTGTCTAGACACGATATCTTGTTTACTCGTGCAGAGCCGTGCCACTGATGCTCGCTGCAAGCCCTCCTCGTCGAATCAGGGCGAAAACAACACTACCGCAGTACACAAACGCAACCGCTGCTCGCGTATACGCGCACCGTTCTTTGACGAAGTTTCAGCGTCGTAACATCACCGTGGAGCGAAACAACGCACCATGCAGCAACTATCCAGAACGTTTGATTGATATGTGGGGTTTAACGTCCCAAAACCACTATATGATTATGAGAGACGCCGTAGTGGAGGGCTCCAGAAATTTCGACCGCCTCGGGTTCTTTAACGTGCACCCAAATCTGAGCACACGGGCCTACAACATTTCCGCCTCCATCGGAATTGCAGCCGCCGCAGCCGGGATTTGAACCCGCGACCTGCGGGTCAGCAGCCGAGTACCTTAGCCACTAGACCACCGCGGCGAGGCGATCCAGAACGTTTGTTTGCACTGGTCTCACACAACGTAATCCTGTTTTCGGACACAACACAGCCGACGCTTGATGCAGTCAATCATCGGTAGTTCACCAGAACAGCACAATACGTTTTGTAGTTCACTTTGAGGAGGACCAGGTGCCCTCAGCTGACGTCGCAGTTCAGAGCGCTGGTGGCCATCTTTTTTTTTTGGGTGGAGTCACCGGCCGTCATTCACTCGACTTCAGTCCTTAACACGCGCGCCCATCCATGAGTGCGGGTTCTTATGTATGATGTATGAAATGCTACGCAGCTTTTAAGTTGTATTATCAGACTACAGAAAGGGGTACTTGGTATTACGTATGTTCAGGTTTAGAAGACAAGTAAATGGTCTCAGAGCACCAGTCATTGAAAAAACACATTACGTGTTCATCGACTAGCCCTAGTCACCACTCGCTTAGTTTACACAAGAGCATAGAGTTTCCTACAATAATACCTATAGGGAAATCTGGCGCTAGTGTGTACGCAGGCTCATTCAGCGGTGCTTGTACCCCCATGGGAATTATGAGAAGTACAGGCTTCGGATCTGCTTCGGATGGATCAGGTTCTCGAGATTCGCGATGCTTGTCTGCTGAGTGTAAAACAAAGTTATATGTAGTTATGTTTAATTGAAACTTGCTTAGTTTTTTTGTACGCAAACTTTATTGTAAAATGTTTTTGTGACTAGGTGGTAGACGTGAAACCTGGACAAATTTAACCACCAGGGCATGCATCGCTCTGCCATTGCGTTCCAGATTTGGCATCAAGATGTAATGAATTATTCTTTACAACATTTCAAAACGAACATTCTTGTTTTGTAGAGCCAAGCGAAGTACGCGGGATCGGATAGCTGAACACTGTTGACGACACAGAAGCCCTATGGACTAGAAATCACGTTCAATTTGAAATCAGGTTCAGTTCGAATCACGTTTAATTCAAATTGAACGTGATTTCTAGTACATAGGGCTTCTGTGTCGTCAACAGTGTTCAGCTATCCAATCCCGCATACGTCGATTCTTTTTTTGCCCTCTAAAGTACGCAATGTCTATTTATAGAAATAACAGCGCAGTATTAAGTGAGAAACACTTAACGTTTTGTCTGCTGCGATGCCAGGTGCGCTCTGTTCAAGTGGTCTGCCCCCAACTCACCTCTCGTTTTGTCGTGAAGTCGAGTCAGAAGAGAGTGGTGGTGCGTCTACTTCGCGTCGCCGTCGTTCTGCAGTTTATTTCAACGAGTTTTGGCGAGACGCATTAACTACAAACGTGAACGCGATGTAATATCCTGCACTGACATGGGACGCTACATCTATGCGCAGCGGTGAGTGGACGGCGCTTCTACACTTCCATCTTTGCAGTAAATTGAGAGGCCTAGCAGTTTTCAGCTTCTTTGAACAAGAAAAGTCCAGCTTCAGTCCCTTGCACCCACCCCACTACCCACTCTACGCGAAGAACGAAACTGACTCTAGAAAAAGATCCGTGGACAGTTGGCTGGCTAGCGCGATCCAATCCGAAGCTTGTACTTCCCATAATGCCCATGAGGGCACACGATCGCAGCACCAGATTCCTCTCTAGGTATTATTGTATGAAACTCTATGCACAAGAGAAAATGGATCTTTTCACTCCAGTATTTACAAGGCTACAGATAGGCACCATGACCCGTCCTCTGCTGCTGTTTAGCAATGAAGTCACGCAAGTGTCAGTTTCTACAGCGTAACGTGATACACCGAGATAATGTATCTGATAGTGGCAGAGTGTCGAAGTGCGATTCATTCTTTGTTTTTTACATGCATGCAACGTAGGAGTAATGCTTAACCTCACGCGAAGTTTTCGTACCCTCACTACTTCTTTCTATGTTTCTGTGTTTTAATACCTCGATCGCCTTCACTCATCGTAGGATAGCAAACTAGACGCGTGACTGGTTGACTTTATTGCCTCTCCTTCGCTCCTTTCCTCCTCCTTTCTCAACCGGAAAAACTTTGAAGCGGTGTTAAAACTCAGGAACAGGAATAATTTTTTTTTTGTCAAGTAAGAGGCTTAGCTCTGTACTACAAACGTGGGGATAGAAATTTACCATTTGGTGTTGAGATGTAGCCACGAAGGAAGAACCTCCCTGGATTTAGCGCATGAAAATGACGCACAACTACGGACAAATGAACAAAAGGAGAAAATAATGATAATTAAACGCTAAGTGTATCGTGTCGCATTCTGTCCTACAGTGTCGCTTCATTGCACTGCACCTCAAGCCATCGAAGGAATCAATCACCTTGGCTCACTTCTAATGTAAACGGAAATCTACAGCAAACGCGAGGAAACGTTCGGAACCGTATAATGAAACAGCTAGGCGAAAACACAGTGCTCATAATCTTTCGTACAGCAACCTTTGAGACGCTTTTGCGAGATTGGCTGCCGTTTATTGGCACAATGGTGGATCATGACTTAAGAAAAAGCGCTTCCTCCCCCTCCCCTCTCACCACTTCCAAGTCGGTCGGGAACAATACAAGATGCAGTATCCATCTCAGAGCGAATACACACACACACAGAGAGAGATTGATGAGAAAGAGAGGACGCGGAAGGGAGCACGGTGAAAAACTAAAGGTTCCGAGAGAGAGAGAAGCAAAGGAGGAGTAGTCGAATGAGAAACGCACCCATCGGTTCCACGCATTCTAACATGGCGGTTTCATTTCCTCACAGAGGAGGCAGCGAGCGGGACACTTTTGTTTGTCGGTTCGCCGCCATCGCAGTTATGAAGGAGAGAGACACCCCACACACACTCTCCCGCTGCCGTACGAGCGCCATGACGACGCTTTGCAGCTGCATAACAGAAACGGACGCGCCGCACTCCACCGCCACCGTAGTAGCTTCTACCGTCGGTGAAAATATACAAAGTCGAGAACTCTGCCAACGCTTCGTCCACCTCGCCTCGCCTCCCTCGTTTCAAACGCCCGACGCGACGCAGCACGCGGCGAAGGGCAGCGCGCTGCGTGCCTCACGTGCCGTTAACGTGCTACCAATAGCGTTATGGCTCCGGCGGCCATCTCGGCCAATGGCTGGCGCCGCGCGGGCGGCCGGTAGCCAATGAAAAAAAAATGGAGGCGCGAGGATGGGGAGGAAACGAAAATCGAGGCGGAGAGAAGGAATCGCTGACGCGACGCGCCGCGCCGGGCTACGCGCCGAGGCCTGGCACGCTGGCGAGCCCGCCGTGTCAGGGCGCCGGCGGCGAGGTGAAAACAGAAAGGGAGGAAATAAACGCGAAAGAAGCAATAAAGAAAAAAATAACTGGAGAGAAGCGTCGGCGGCGTCGGGGGGTCTCGGTAGAGTCAGCAGAGAGGCGCGAGACACCGGAGTAAGCGAAGGCGACAGAGCGAGCGTTTCAGGCCGAACCGCGGAATACCAACGGCGATTGCGGGTTCGGCCCCCGAAGGCCCGCACACAGGACGGCACAGCCATGAGTCAGCAGGACAAAGGAGGTAAGGACAACAGCGGAGGGGATGAAAGGATTTGACGATGCCCGTCGAGGGGGCGCGTTTCGAACGACCGTTTTGCTCGCCCGTCGTGACGACGCCTCCAGGAAGCTGGCGCTGCCGATGGTCTCACGCCAAAACACGTGACTCGAGCTCGGTGTTTTGTTGTGATTGTTTTGTTTGCTCGTTTGCTCCGATCGGCGTTTGATGTCGACACTTTCGAGATTCACAATGTTTGGGAGCAACGCTTTCAATGTGTTTCAGTAACTGTATAAGTGGTTTCTTAATTGTGAACAGGTGTCGATTAATTCTACTGTACATAGACTCAAATGGTTCTATTCGAATATACGTCACTACAGTGGCGCATGATGTAATTAGCATGTCGTAGTGAGTGTAATGGCAATGTGACCTTGTTAGCCTGTGTAGGTATGGATACGCAGGGCACACCAGAAATTTGCTGGATATTTTGCGACAAAAAAGAGAAACATGACAAACGAGATACACAATTTGTAAAATAAATAGAAGGAAACAAGAAATCACAAGGTATTCTACGTTATCTTTAATTAAAATATTTTGTAAAGCCTCCTATATTCCACTTATGTGCACTGCTTGTTGCTGATTGCAATAAATATTTGTCTTAATGCACCTCAAACATCTAGGTTGTGTGAGTGGTGTGCGATGTAAGCTCAAAAGGTTTCAACTCTGTAATTATTAAAACCCTGCTTCTATTTGATTGATATGTGGGGTTTAACGTCCCAAAACCACCATATGATTATGAGAGACGCCGTAGTGGAGGGCTCCGGAAATTTCGATCACCTGGGGTTCTTTAACGTGCACCCAAACATTTCTGCCTACATCGGAAATGCAGCCGCCGCAGCCGGGATTCGATCCCGTGACCTGCGGGTCAGCAGTCGAGTACCTTAGCCACTAGACCACCGCGGCGGGGCTTAAAACCCTGCTTCTAAACTGGTGTTACTGTAATAGATTTCAAGCGGATGCATCAATATCGATTGTCTGATCATTGGTCGGTTTTAGGAACTCTTGACTTTTCTGTAAGTGAATGAATAAGCTTTTATTGTTCACTTGAACATAGCAAAATCGTACACTACGTAATAATGAAAGTATATCTTCTATGCGATGCGTATTGAACACCACATGCTCTTGGTTATCCTACTTTACGTTTTTCGAAAGAGAGACATAATTTACCATTATTATTGTGAGGTAATTAACTACATAATGTGGTTCTTATTTGTGAAGTGTTGATAGCCATGCAATATCGCGCGTTGAAAGCAGCTGATTTATTTATTGTGACTTTCGATGTTGCCAGCAGATTCGAATTTATTATATCAAAACGCCTAATCGAACATAATTTATGCCGCGGAAAAGGTAAGCACATGTAGCGGTATAATGATTACATTCTACATGTTTAGATTCTGAAATTAGCGAAATTACTTAACGTTGTTCTATGACACGTATAGAAACAAACGTGACTCCCCCTTCCCCCCCCGTCCCCTTCCCCGCAACTTGCTGGTGCTTCTTCTATCGCAGCGCTGTCTTGAGGCAGAGCACGCTTGCGGGTTTGATAGGTCGCTTCATTTTTGATGGTCTCGACGATAACGTCAGTTGCAGGACTGAGTACGTTGAATTAGTGTAAATAAATGTCAATGGTTATAACACTTACACATATATAGTGTTTTGAGCAAGTGAAAAATTAATATAAATATTATTGCTATTAGCCATGCACCGTGAAATGCGAGTGGAAGGAATTGGCTTCCCGGTCCCATCTCTCATAAAGAACCAAATGTAGTGAGGCTACCTGCAGTTTATGTCTCAGCTTAGAAATTATTTCTCAAAGCTCTCCTACAGAAGACTGCGTATGCCCAAGTTATGCGATTTGTTAGGACGGTGTTACTTTGTCAAAAAAGCTACATGCCTTCGTGGTCTTCGGGAGGTATCGTTTGTGTTAAAAGCATTCTCATGGGTGGTCAGGTAAAGTTTAATAAATAACGTGAAGTTTACGTAGACACGATCGTGCCATTTTTATTGTACTTAGAGCAAGTGCGAGTTTATTATGCAAAATGCTGAAACACGGCTGCTGACCAAGTCTTTTGAAGATTTTACGTTTCGGAACCATACACGGTTTACTGTTCAGAGTAAATAAGGAACCCGTATGCGCTTTTCATACCTCGGATCATCATCAGACTTGGTCAGTGAAGGCGTTTCATCTCGTTCAACGTCTGACCAGATGAAATTTTGTCAAACTCTTGACTACGTGCAAAATTCTATTAGTATCTCCGCCGCGGTGGTCTAGTGGCCAAGGCACTCGGCTGCTGACCCACAGCTCGCGGGATTGAATCCCGGCTGCGGGGGCTGCATTTCCGATGGAGGCGAAAATGCTGTAGGCCCGTGTGCTCAGATTTTGGTGCACGTTATAAAATACCAGGTGGTCGAAATTTCCAGAGCCCTCCACTACGGCATCTTTCATAATCATATGATGGTGTTGGGAATTGAAATCCCACATATCAATCAAATCAATCAATGAATCAAAATGCTAGTAGTAGCCATGCATCTCGAAGCACGATCCCTTTTTTTTTCGAGAGGTTGTCAAATATTAAACGCTATAAAGCGATGGAACATATCGATACCAGTTAAAATACACTTCCTAATTTCGGAAATATTGCTTAATCCAAACAGTCGTGATGATTTGTTTTCGTAGATATTACCACGTTTCAGCAAATGTTTTTGAAAAGTTATACTAGTGCTCCTTGTCGCGAAAGTTATTGAGGGATCGACCATCTTTTATATAACAAGCACTGTCTTAGTTGACGTTAATGCTGTTATTTTGACTTTTACAAACATACACCTATTTAGTAGTATATAGATTATACAGAAAAGAGACTAAATATTGTGTTGAGGAATAAATTGTGTTACGAGGTGCTTTTGTAATGCCGGCTAAGTCACTTTAATAGTTTGAGCTGTAAGCTCACGATACTATAAAGTAGTAAACAAAAATGCTAGTTCTAAAAAAAATGTATAACTAGACAGCACTACGTCATTTTCTTTATAGTTGACAAATACAATACGTGCTCGAAATTTTTTCTGAACTTGCTCGTGAAAAATTGTTGAACAGGGCGTGCCGTACATGCTAAATTCTCTGTTCAACTATTTTACTATTTTTCGCAACTTCGGGCCTCAACTTTCCCCTGACCTTCCGTCTCATTTGTATTCTGACATACCTCACAAAACCAAGAGATAGTCAATTCAGAGAGAGTCAGGAGACAATAACTGTTGTTTTTTACAGCAATGTTACGAATATGATGTTAATTTATGGTAATTAATGATCTTTTCTATAGAATATATTCGATATTACAACTTTCGAATTGCGAGTACGATGCTTTACCGATTGAGCTTGAGCATAATTGACCGTTGGGTTCATTCCTCGGTTCAATTTTCTATTTGTCTCTGTAACACATTTTGTGTGAGGCCTCGCACAGCGACTTGCGGCAGACTTGCAGGCTTTACTTTACGTTTAGGCCTGCGACGCCTGAAAGGCGTCCAAGTGGTACATTTCAAATTTATTTGCAGGCTGATCGACCCATGCGGGGTTGCACGTGTAATGATGTTCGGGAGTGACTGACGTTACTCATTGAGCATGCAGACTCGGAAATCGCAATAAAAACCGACAAGCATATAAATAAAATAAGGGCAAGGCAGGAACTTACAAAAAATTAATTGATCGGAGTGAATGTTCATCGCTTTCACTTTTGCATTTCGTCGTTTTTTTCACTACGTGTTTTATTGATGCAGTGTTACTTCATAATTTGCAAATATACTGCGTTTACGCACCCGACGTATTCCGGGAAGAGTTCTTTTTTTGTTTACTTTTATACTTATTATAGTGTGCGTCACTGTCCTAAGAACTGTATTATTTTGACAGGCTGCGCTGGTAACACTTCTAGATATGCCGTAAGATTGCTTTGTTTCCCTTTTCTGTGAGCTTGGGTGCCTTAAAGCTGCATTTTTGCTTGTAAATTTGAAACTGTATATTTTCCCACCTGCATGGTCCTTTGTGACCGCAGTATACTGTAAATAAAATGAATAAGTAAACAAAAAATACGTGAGATGAAAAAGAACAACAACAAAGCAAGCTATGTTCTAAAATAACATTACAAGTACAATTAGACACAACGCGGAAAGTTAATAAAATAACAACCTGCTGGAAACTAACAGTGATACGAAGAAGAATTACAGAAAGATCGCGCTGGCGCTTCTTAGTGCACACGCAGCTACAATTATTTAAAACTGGCTACAATAAAATAACGGTTGAAAAAAATCACAATACAAGGTTACATACGGACCAGGTCAGCTCGTGGTTTACGTAGTGGAGTTAACGGGGTGCCGCTGAAGGTATTGCATGCTTAGTAGGCGACGAGGTTGCCCGGTGATGCAGCTGTCTCAACGCGTTGCGCGGGACAGTTCATGCTCGCCGCTTACACGACACTCGTGACATCGACGAGCGCACTTCTCGCTCGATGAACGTCAACTTCCGAAGCAGTCGAATTCTCTTCAGGGCGTATGCACCCCCCCTTGAGGTCATTTTCTGCAAACGTCTACGTGCTTCTTTCGTTGCAGATGTAGGTAAGACGCGGCGGCGCCGTTGATGAATAATTAGTTGCCGGAAATCTTTCCCCAATTAAAAAGCGCCCTCTTTTCGACGAAGGGGCGTGCGGTCGAGAAATCGCGACGTTTGCGACAGTTTTATCAGTTGTATCTGGTAAAGAAATGAGGCTATCGAACGATTTCCCTTTTTTCGTACTTGGATTCGTAGATGTTCTACTGAATAAGCCAGCAAACTGTCTTCAATGAAAAAAAAAAATAGAGACGAAAAACCGGTAGTAATGTCAATATTTCATGAAGTAACAAGTAGCGTTATCCACTTTGATGGCTTTGTTTACATGTTTCATGCTACGTGCAATTGCAGTGAAATGAACTCAAGAATGGGTGCCCCGTAACTACGTAGAGGTAATTGAGTCCCATTGAACAGTTCTCATCCTGTCGGTATGCCTCCACAAGCAGTGCACTATGAATTAAATTTGTAGACTTTGGTGCAAAGCAGAATGAAGCACCAAATGAGCCTACTTGTTTACCGCAATGCATCCAGTTATAAGCGTGCATGCGACAGACCGAAGTATCTATGGGATGGGACACATAAATGCCAAAGCGAATATTCTTTATTTATCATCTCTCTGTAACTCAGTATGGCAAATCGTAACGCCATATACCTGAGTGCATGACTTTCAAGCAGCAATCAATATGTTGGTGTCATTAGTGTGTGTTTATTACTTCCTAATCGAGTGTTATATTTGATTGCCACATGTGCATGGCGAGTGTTTTTTCTGCACAAAACATTGCTACCTGATTATCAGCTGCGAAAGGTGTCTCGCTGCCAAGCTCGAGGGCGCGGGTTCGACTCCCGATCGCAGCAGCCTTCTTTCGGTGAAGGTGAAATGTAAGAACACTCGTGTACTTATACTTAGGCCCACGTTAATGAAACCCACGTGGTCAAGGATCAATGAACTAGAATATTATGAATATCAGAGTACTGATATTCTTGATATCGTATATGTCTAGATTCATTAAGTAAGAACGTCAAAAGGAACACTTTCCTCCCCCTTGCAGCTTTTACCTCTAGTTCTGCACAGCAAATACTTGTTTGTTGTACCACAGCATAGACTATCTAAGTACATAAATGGAATAAATGGACAAGAACCGCAACTGCACCACATGAATGAGCAATACCGATAACGATGAAAATAGAAGACCAAAATAATTGTACAGAACAAAAATATTTTAAAAAAATTCGAGTGTTTCGCGTGCGAGATAACCACGTGGTTCGAGATGTACGCGTTGAATGCTTGATCACGCACACGTTGAACAAGGTACGTACATGTTAGACGTGTTCACGATTTCTCTTCCCAAAGGCGCGTGTTGGGTCATATATTCCTTTATGGGCGTGCCATTGTATACTTATTTTTATGACTCATTTGGTAATTGGTCCATTTCGTATCGGGCATGGGAGATACACAGAAACGTAGATGAGAGCCAGGGAAGTTAACCAGGTGGCCAACGGTCTGCTACCCTACAGGTGGGGTAGCAAACAGAAAAAAAGATGAAAATACATGCGCACGCATGTCACATACGCATGTTCACTAACTGCAAACTCTGCTAAGGTTTATGCTTGCCATAATATTCCATGGACAGGTGAATCTTGCCCTTAGTCTGTATTTTATCACTCGTTAGTATACAATACGAGGAAGAATACGTTGTAGAATTCGAGAATACGAGGCGTCTGTAGCCATGAAGATTCAACGTCAACTACCATGTACCTCCCACTTTCAGTAATTTATGAATACATATTTTAACAAGGTGCACTGGTAGTGACTCTAGACGAGGGCTTGCTTCGCAAGGAGGACTTTGCTCCTACTTTTTTCTATGGGGCTTTGAATATGCTGCAGGTGATGTAGCTAGTTTTGAATAACAGTAATTTAAAAGTGATATATTATGTTTAGTGGTCGACACACGCTGTGCTAGCTACAGATTTCGTAAATAATCCGTCACATCCAGTTTTTGCTTGGTGGCACGAGTAAGCAGTATTCTGGTGCGTAACGGTATCTTGAACATGACGTCAACGTTTTGATGGCGTTTTACAAGGCACTCTATATTGTGTGTTTAAATTGAGGATGGTAAGATGTGGGGTTTAACATCTAAAAACTGCCATTTGATTATGAGAGACGCCGTAGTGGAGAACTCCAGAAATTTCGACCACCTAGGGTTCTTTAACGTGCACCCAAATCTGAGAACACGGGCCTACAGCATTTTCGCCTCTGTGTATTTAAATTGTGTTAGGTCAAACGTTTGCGTATGCTTTTTTAAAACTTGATGGTGACGACTTCGCGCGATGACATTAATAATTATTTATTCGTCTGTCCGTGTATGACAGCGTGGATATAAACATTCCCAAATATGCTGAATGTTTATGCGGTAACTTCTTTCTTGTGCTTGCCGCCTGGACCGTGCACTCGGGCCTTGAAGGAAAGCCTTCTGTTATGTAAACTGAAGATGTTTTTAGTCTTCTTCACGATGGTCAGTTTTCGACCGGCAGTTATAGATGTTTATCACCGTGTGTGCGCGTGTAGTTAACATACGCATTATGCACACACACTGGTGCCCACGTGTGTGCCTGTGTTATGTGCCAGTCGTTTTAGATGCGTTCCTGGGGTACCTGCTGTACAGCTTGCAAGTTTTGACGAACGCCTCTTTCTTGCCCCGATTTCCCCACCGCCAGTGATGGGTAGCAAACCAGATGCCGATATCTGGTTAACCTCTCGGCCTTTCCTTTCTCTCTCTCTCTCTCTCTCTTGACAAACGTCCGCAAAGGTAGTATACGCACATTCGAAAACGCCAAGGGCCAGGCACTCAGAGTTTGTCTTGTACTACCACGTTGCACATCCTCAGCGGAGATGGAGGCGGAAAAGATGTAGGCCCGTGTGCTCAGATTTGGGTGCACGTTTAAGAACACCATGTGGTCGTATTTTCCGGGAGATGGAGGCGGAAAAGATGTAGGCCCGTGTGCTCAGATTTGGGTGCACGTTTTAAGAACACCATGTGGTCGTAATTTCCGGAGCCCTCCACTATATACGGCGTCTCTCATAATCACATGGTGGTTTCGGGACGTCAAACCCCGCATATCAATCAGTCAATCGCATCAATCAATCCACAGCGAAGACCATCGCAATCACCATAAGTCATCCGGCCACAATGCACATTTACGCTGGAGCTGCTTCGAGCGAATATTAGGCACCTTACTCGCGCACCTGCCCACAACCTCACTTCGCTTCCGGAAGACCAACCGAGTGCCTAGAGAATATTGAGTTACCCTGAGGGCCTTTCAGCTGGACACACGCCTCTCAAACGTATCCCGACACCTTTGGCGGTTGGACGGTCCAAACGTACGCAAACGTACGTCCAAACGTACGTCCAAACATGCCAGGAATTCAATAAAGTGGATATCACGACGCCATCTTTGAAGCAGTTGATTCTACTTATACTGCGCGAAGAATACAAACACCACGTTAAACTTTATACGGATGGTTAGACAAACGTTAGGGGCATCTGCAGAAGCTGTGATCCTCCCAGGGAAAAGCCGAAACATTACAGTTTCGAACGTCTCACAAAACAACATCGACAGCCGTAGAGCTCGACGCACACCGCTGCGCACTTTGCAGGAGTTATCAAGAAGCACCTCTAATATGGTGGATTTTAACCCATTAAAAACTAGTTCTGTATTGTATTCGAACAGCTCTATGTCGTGGATATCATGACCGATTGGTGCTGCAAGCAAGACAACTGTATCAACAAGTACTACAGAAAGGACATGATGTAAACTTTCAATGGTTACCAGGCCATTGCGGAATCATCGATAACGAGCATGCCGACGAGGCAGCAAAGAACGTTCACGAAAATGGCATGATTGATCCTCTTCCACCATCAAGAAGTGACGCGGCAACAAGGATTAACACGCTCGCGCACAAACTCGCAAGGCCTCTGTGGAACGCGCCGTGGTTTTATTCACATTTGCCTTCATCGCCTGGATTCGTGCATACAACTTACACTTCCATCTGGTTTATCACGAGCTGAGACAACCGTTCTTTGCCGCATGTGACTTGGGGTGTCTTATACGAACTCATTTGCTTGCCGCATCGGCTGGGCAGACAGTGCTGCGTGGGACCATTGCGGCGCTGATGAAACCTTCGAACATATTTTTTTGTGTGTCAGTGCCCTCGGTATACTGCTGTCAGAGGCAGTTCCTGTTAGGAGTGTTTGCACACGTCGTCGACCGTCCACTTTATCAAAGGTCAATTTTGGAATGCCGGAAAGATCGAGCTTCACGTTGAAAAGCGTCGAAGGCCCTCTTGAAGTTTCTGCGAACGACTCGCCTCGTCGAACGATTGTGGCATTGCAGTGTGTGTGTGTGTGTGTGTGTGTGTGTGTTTTCCTCCCTCTCTTTCACTCCTTCTTCCTTACTTTTCTGTCTCTCATTCCCCCTTCTCCAGTGCAGTGTAGCAATCCAGATACTTGCTTTTCGTTTAACTTCCCTGCCTTTCTTCATACCGTGTATCTCTCTCTCTCTCTCTCGTTTTACATGATTGTCGACCTTTTCAGGTGGGATATACGTGCATGGTTTATGGACAGGCTAGCTTTATCAGTATCCACAAAAAAAATATGTCTTCTTTCGGCTTAAGAATGGAGGAAAAGAAAGAAAAAAGAGAGAGAAAAGGAAAGAGAAAGAAAGAGTTTTAATGAAATTCCCAGATATGTTTGCCTGGCTTATCACCTGGTTAGCTACTCCAGGTGTCTTGTGACGACTATGATATATACAACGAATATAAATACACGCAAGTAGTACGTACAGTCATAAACACTCATAGATACACAAAATAGTCATTCACGAACTTTCGTTAGGTCGAGCGTTTCTCAATATCACCGTAGCGGCGCTCTTGCCATGGCACGGTCCGATAAGATGCCGCAGCTCCAAGCTCAAGTTGCGTTGAAAATGGAGTGCTGCCTTCAGAATTTGCCGTTTTACGTTGCAACAGCAAATGTCATGAGGAAAAACGTTAAGAAAGAAAACTTAAAGAAAGATCTACCGTCGCTGTTTTATCTCTTTGCTTTGGAAGTGTTAAAAAAAAAACGGAAAACCTGAGGTATAATAAATACATAGAACTTGGCGCTTACTTTTTTTGTTCTCAGTGATCTCTGTTAATGCAGAATAGAAAGAGTGAGAGAGAGAGAGAGAGAGAGAGAGAGTAGTAAAGGGGAAGGGTCAAGCAGGGCTGCGTTGGCTGCACTACACATTGGGAGTGGAATGGTGGAATAATGTACAACATAGAGAAGAGCAATGACATGAAAAATATCAGATGAGCATCTATTGTAGACACGCAGGACATTAATATGCACTAGTTCGTGATAACTGGTCGTGATATCTGGTCGACTTCGAGAAGCACAGTGGAACTTTTGTGGTAGGTCAGTTATGATCTTATTGAATGTGATTTGCGCCTGTAATATCATTACCTACTTTCTGCGCGGTAGGATTGCTGCGTTTACTGCTCGAAACGGGCTCGATCAATCTTAGGCCAGTGGTGCTAAATAATTATAATCACGACTCTCATTCTCGGTACCGCATTCTGTTGACGACTAGCTCCATCTCACGATCGATCAGGACAACTATACAGCAACTGTCGGTGGGTCTGGCGCCCTAATTTTTTCGACCCATGAAGTATAACACTTTGGCGTAGGCAGATCACCTGAGCCACGCCGTGCGCCGTAAAGCTTTCCATCCTCATATTACGGAGCATATAGCCGAGATCACTATATTGAACAACTGGTGGTCAGGGTGCAGGGGCGGCGCCAGGATGTTTTTACTGGGGGGGGCAACCACGAAAAGTGAGTTCCTCCGGGGGGGGGGGGGGCAAGCTAGCTCTGCTCCTACTAGGTTTTCAATATATGCTTCCGGGCACTTGGGTGGGCATAGGGGGGGCAGGCGAGAATTTTGGGGGGGCTCCAGCCCACCCTTGCCCCCCCCTGGCGCCGCCCCTGTCAGGGTGGCTTAGCCGAAGGAGGCGGCAGGGGGGGGGGGGTCACTGGTGTGGCTTTAGAGGAAGGAAATGCCCTTTTTTTTACCCCTCCCCCCCCCCCCCCCGGCCGATGCGCATGGGTGTGGTGCACTGTATTAGTACGTACTCTTGTTCTAGGCGTGCAGTTCTACGCATTTGCACTTAACGTGCAAATGTTGCACGTTAAGTGCAACATTTGTCAAAATCATCTTCAACCTTAGAGAACTAACATTTAGATGAGAGCGTACAAGGTAGTTATGCGAATGCCGTGACAACACTGAGCTCGCAGTTACATCCGGAATGTGTCCACATAAGAAGGATGGCAAGGATTAAATATACGCACACAAATTTTGGTGGTTTACTTCCCGAGTGTGGTGCTGGCTCTTCCTTTTCATCATATATGTTTAACCAACGTGACAGTTTTCAAATACGAACACCAGGCGGACATTCACATACAGGAAAGGCTGGGGCATAAATGTTTCCGCAGCAGAAATCTTCATCTAATTCGAATGTTTAAGTCGGCAAGAATGTTGACTCAACAAGAGAGAGAGAGAGAGAGAGAGAGAGAGAAACAACGGCAAATGTGAGAGTTGGGCTAGTTGGTTTGGGATCATATTCAAACAGCGCAAAAAGAAAATGGACGCACAAGGCTAAAAGGTATGTCGTCCTCCCATTTTGACTGTCCATTGTGTCGCCTGTGGTTGCACCCTGGAGTTTTGCTGCACGAACAGAGGTTAGGACACAATTATTCTCACATAAGAGAGGTAGCTGAAGCCTTCCCAATATGCAAAATGGGAACACACGAGTTTTCACACCATCCATTGCGTTGTTCGATTGTGAATTGACTTACTCGGATAAGACGTAATGATGGCACACGCCTGTTGCCTTTTTGTCGAATGAATTGGTCGCATCCGCATGCATGATTTGGTTTTCCTTCTTTCCTTTCTTTTTCTGTTTGGTTTGAATAAAGTACTCAGTAAATAAAGCACACTCGAACAGCGCTCCTGCTGTCAAGCCTTGTTATTTGTCCTTCGTAAAGCTTTTGCGCGCTGTTTTAAGAGGAGATAAAAACAACTATAAAATATGCGTGCACAAAAACAAATGTCTTCACGAAATATAAACTTTAAACACGCTGAACTTGAAGTATAAATACTCGTTTAGCAGAGTACCTGATGTTTGTTACCTCGCTTGATACATTTTCGTATAATTTTAATACCTTCAGCCACTTCTGTTTGTACGTTTCTGATTCCTTTAATGGGGATTCGCTCGCTGGATTCGGTGCCGACCGGTTGTGCCCTCGTGATCTCCGACGTCAGCGTAGCTCTGGCCAACTGGGCTCGCACTACGTCATCTCCTGACGCCGACCTCCGACGACAGTGTAGCTCTGACCGACTGGACTTGCTCTACGCCCCCTCCTGACGCCGACAAGAGCTCTCGCAAGTGGTGCCCCGTCCTCGGACTCCTGTGACCGTATTTCCATCTTTCCTATCTCTCCTATCCCTTCGATATGTCGTCGCTCTCTGGCTTACCTCATTTCTCTTTCTCTCTCTCTCTACACCTTTATTCCTATCCTTTTAGTCCCTCCTCACCCCCATCCCTTGTGAGCTACTTCTGAGGTGTTGCACCCTGATGCTGACAGTTGCGGGGCTCACTTTTCTTTTCTTTTCCTTCTTCTAAACATAAACATCCCCCCCCCCCTTCAATACTTGGTATACTTCTGCGTGAAGTTTGATTTCATAGTAGACGTTTGTGTTTTTATTCTGATTTCCGGTCTCCATCGCAGTTACCGGACCACAATTTTTACAAAATTCCTCCGCGCGTAGAATAGATAAAAAAAAACACAAGTTAGCTAGACAAATGTTCAAAAGATTAAAAAAAACACCCCATCATTTTCACTATCGACATGCATGTGTTTTCAATAGGTGCGCATGTTGCTGAAGTGCGGTTGTCGCTTGGTGGAAGACAAATTGTAGCGCATGGACACAACTAGAAGCTTTATTGATTGATGAATGATATGTTGGTTTTAACGTCCCGAAACCACCGATTATGAGAGATGCCGTAGTGGAGGCCCCCGGAAGTTTCGACCACCTGGGGTTCTTTAACGTGCACCCAAATCAGAGCACAAGGGCCTACAACACTTCCGCCTCCATCGGCAATGCAGCCGCCGCAGCCGGGGTCTGAACCCGTGACCTGCGAGTCAGCAGCCGAGTACCTTAGCCACTAGACCACCGCTACGGGGCAACACAACTAGAAGCGATGCAAGCAAAATAATGTTATAAGCACACTCATATTTATCAGGCTGATAATAAGGCACATTACCAGATATATATTTTCGGTGCGTGGGAATCTGCTGACGGCTGAGTCACAATACCAAATGCAAACAAAGATGTGTTATCAGAGTCGACAATATCACTCGATAATTCGAAAGGCAAGAACTGTTATTCAGCCGTTCGTGGCTCGAAGACAACATGGGAATGCGTGCTGACGTCTCAGAAACGATGTATTATAAGTTGAAGGAATTTTTTGCCTCGCGCTCAGCATACGAAGCCTAAACCGTTGTATTTCTGGGGCGCGGTCGTTCTAACACATAAACGATTACGAGGCTATGCAATAAACCACATCGCGGGGGGGCGAATTAATCGACAACTCGAATTCAATCATTCCTTTTTTTTCAATAGTCTTTGATGTCATGTGATTACGCTAGACCGATTAGCCACGATTAGAAATGCCCGAAAAATCTACGCTGCGCGGTATCGAATACCTTCAACATTTTCCCCGGTGCTCCTTCCTACCTGTAGGTGTATCGGTGAACATGTAATGCAAAGATGACACAACGGCACAAAGACAGATATGCGGCGCAGTCACCAAATAGATAACTAGCGTTGCATGGAAAAAAAAAAATTCATCCCATTTTTTTGCGGCACGAAGCTACAAATGAAATTAATAAGGATATCTCAGAAAGAAAACTCTCTGGTTCACTTTTTTTCGTATGTGTGTGCGCTCTCTTTGAACAGGTATGCCCTTTTCTCTCGCGGACGTCCTTGTTCATTGGCAGCAACGTTTGACGTGCACTAATTTCACGCGAACGGGCACAAATCGCAAACTATTGTAAACGCTTCCCAAAAAACATCGCTCAAGCATCGGTCATGTTGCGCCCCCTTGCTTGTCCGCAACGCACAACCTAGTTGCCCCGCTGTCCACCAGCAGTCGCCAGCGCCACGGTTCCAACCCGCGGTCAGCAACATCTGAAAGCTAGAGGAAAAGAGGGGGGGGGGGGGACACAAGATACGTCACATCCGGTCATCACTTTTCCGGCGAACAAGATGGCGCCGCCCTCCCCCGCGGACCCTTCCAATGCCACGCGGAGGAGGCGAGGAGGTTTGCGAACCGCGAGTCGTTCGGACAGTTGGCCGCGCGCCGTCGACCCGAGCACCACCAAGTGGCGAGCCCACGCGCCGGACGCCTCCGCGATGACCGCTGCCCTGGCCGCCTCGTGTCACGCCGCCGGTCCTAGTCTCGTGTCCCTGCGCTTGACTCCGTTGCAGTCGCCGCCTTCGGCAGCCGCAGCCGCTTGCTGGGAGGTCCTGCAGTCGGCACACCGCCGGAGCGTCATCATCAGTACGTACACCCAAAGTGCACGTCCGAGTTCGCTTTGAAATTTTTTTTTTTCGCCTCCGAGTTCAGGTTCGTGTTTGTGATTGGAACAAAAAGAAAATATGGGGACAACGAATGCGCATTGGCGATGCGAGGTACTGTCGCTCAGCAGAAGGTGGCGTTTGTTTGAAACAAAGGCACCGATAAAATATTTTGAATAACTAACGCAATTTAAATTAAGATTACTTCGCTCCAGGGAAACTATAAAACCAACCTTATAATATTAGCTTCGGTTCAGTTACGTGTGACTTGGAAAAGCTACCAAAAGCAACCCTCTACTTAGATTCAACGTTTCAACTCGCTGTAATACTTGTTAAGCACTTGTTGACAGTGCCAGGACGGCCTCACCGATGCTGCGTTTCCACACGAGCGACGCTCCATGCCATGCGCGATTCGACTGAAGAAATCGCGTGCTTGCCGTGTTGCGTCGTCTCCTGACATGCGCGAATTCGTTCGTATCCATTAGGTCCCTTTCGAGTAACGTTCGGCGAAACAGTATTGGAGCGTGTACGCTAACCCTAGCGAGCCGGAACGATGCTCCGACGAACCGCGTTTCTGATTTGTATACCGCGCGCTTTCCCGGTCGAGGATTCGGCGGGAATATTGAAGCGGTCGCTGGCTGCTTACCACGGTGTCACTACTTCACTTGTTGCGAGTTCCGTGGTGCCGCGTCCTATGCGATCGAGAACTGTAGCAGCTGCAGTGGTTAACGCCGCACGAGCCTTATCTTGGAAGCTTGGGCTGAATCCTTGCCTATATGGTTAGACTGATATGTGGTGCCCCGTCCTCGGACTCCTGTGACCGTGTTTCCATCTTTCCTATCTCTCCTATCCCCTCGATATGTCGTCGCTCTCTGGCATACTTTCTTTCTCTCTCTACACCTTTATTCCTGTCTTTTTAATTCCTCCTCACCCCCATTCCTTGAGAGCTACTGTTGAGGTGTCGCTCGCTGAAGCAGACAGTTACGGGGCTCACTTTTCTTTTCCTTTCTCACTTAGAACCACTTAGAGAGAGAGAGAGAGAGAGAGAGAGAGAGAGAGATTATTTTGTAATGGGTGCGTCCGTCGACGTGCTGTGATAGGTTATGGCAGCTCTGGAAACCACGACGGCCTGTGATAGATTCCCGTTCATGGCCGCCACATTCCGATGGAAATGAAATAACCAGTGCTCCTAAATTTTAGGTGCACAGAAACAAAAATACCAGATTGTTAAAAATTACTCCCCCCCCCCCCAAAGCGTGCCTCGTAGTCATATTTATATTTATTTATTTGACAACCCTGCTAACTTCTGGTGGAGTCATTGCAGAGTTGGGTTACAATCAAGAATGCCGTATAGAAAGTTTTAGGGAACATAGTGTAAAATAAAGACACTATAAAGAAGAGAACTAACACAACCCGTTAAGCAAGACAGAAGTACAATATGTATAATGACGCGATGAAACAAACAAAAAAAACAACCGACTAAAGCTTAAATATAAGGCAAAAGACATGTAATGCGTAAGAAAGGAACTCCACGTAATCAACTGGCAAGTAATGAGTCAAACACTTTTCAACGGTCGATGCATCAAGAGCACTCCACTCAACTGTCGTTCGCGTAAAAAAAAACAGAATACATAGGAACATTATTAGCCGTACCATGTAAAAATTTGTGTACCTAAAACCCGGAAAATGAAAAGAAGTTTGGCCTTGCATCGGTCGATTTGAAGTAAAAGGCATTCCGAAAACGAGTAAACATCTGAGTGTAAAGTACTCACGGCCTGAAAAGGGTCAACTGGGGTCTATGTAACGCACACACTTTCGTTCTTACCACCTTCAGTTCGAGACGTATCGTCGTAATTTAGACTAGAATGCGTAAACAAGACTTCGATACGTAAATGTTATCTTTAAGAGAACATATTTGTTGCGAAGTGGCGTTGTTATCTCGGGCGATTGGGCAAGCCAGTCATTGTACTAAAAAGTTGGTGTCGCGTTCGAATCTGTGAACTGTATGTATACGTTCCTGACCGATACAGATGTCAGGCACTCGTTCAGCTGTGCACACATGGCAGAAAGCCGCAACCATGTTAAATAAGAACTGCTGAAGCATTTATCGGTATAGGCTACAAAAAACGGTTCTAATGATGAGGATGCGTTCACAGCGATAGTGTTATAGCGAAAAGTACTCAAAACTCGATTAAATTATGTCGGTGCCTTTTTTCTGCTATGCGTTGTTAATCAGTGTCGTTAGACTCGTAGTGTTTATCCTATAAGCTTCGTACTCACCATGATAGTAACTTAGCAAGTATAAGCTGTCACACGCGGCTATAAGCTTCGATGTTGCGGGCACGGAGCATGCAAGGTCGCGGGTTAGAGTCCCGGTGGCGACAACAGCGTTTCGATGTGAGTAAAGTGCTGCAACACCGGCTAAACTTATTATTTTAGGTGCATAAAGAGAGAGAGAAAATTTAATGCGGAAAGGCAGGGAGGTTAACCAGAAAACATATCCGGTTTGCTACCCTGCACTGGGGAAGGGGTAAGGGGAGACAGAAAAGTAAAAAAAAAAAAGGTGCATTAGGTGCATAATGAACCCAATGTGATGGATGTCGATCCGGGAACTCCCACTACGGCGTGTGTCATTATCGGGTCGTCGTTTTGGCAAGTACAACATGTCAGTTAAAATAATATTAGTCAGCTTTGAATTTCACGAAGCGCATAAGCTGATTTGTTACAGAGGCTGCGCAGTCTAATCTGACGTCCCAAATTCTCAGCCGTCGCGAGGAAATAATACTATAGAATTATTTTTTCTTAATGCCTGAGAGAGAGAGAAAAATCAAATAAAGGGGAGGAGGTTAATCAGTGCTGAGCCCGGCAGGCTATACCTGCACTGGGGAAGTTTAGTGTAGCATGTATTCGAAAACTGAAACTTGCACACGAGCCGTTTCATGCCACCCAATCGGAAT
Organism: Rhipicephalus microplus; assembly: GCF_013339725.1. Lineage (NCBI taxonomy): Eukaryota > Metazoa > Arthropoda > Arachnida > Ixodida > Ixodidae > Rhipicephalus > Rhipicephalus microplus. Next base: position 126,393,237 of record NC_051171.1, on the reverse strand, counting down.
GCAGCGCATATAATTATGGAAAGCTGTCTACCAATGGCAAAGCAGAACATTCGACCGCGAAGCCCTTTGTGATACGACGCCCGTGGTCAATGCCTCCGATTTCCTATCGTGTTTACACTCAAAGTTTTGCCTAATAATACGACTTTATGCTTTGTGTCCACCATGTTCGCGCCGATATTCTTTCTCCAGTATTCGTTTGTCATAGGATAAGTTCCTAGGTGGTCGAAATTTCCAGAGCCCTTCACTACGGCGTCTCTCATAGTCATATGGTGGTTTTGGGACGTTAAACCCCACATATCAATCAATCAATCAATTGGATAAGTTCGAAATACATCTTTCTGTGTATATTGTAATATTCGCTTTCTTTTGTAGCCTGCCCCTTTCTGCAGTTTATTGCCCTAAGCACTTTTGGGATCCCTTCCGTTTCTTCCTAGTTTTATTATTACCATTTTCATTAGCGTATACATTCGCTCTTAGCTCGCTAGTTAACAACGTTTTGGTGTTAAACGAGGTTAATGTGCTCTACGTCGTCGTTAAATTTATTAGGTTCGTCGTCAACCAATCAAGCAGACATGAGAGGCCGAGTTCGTGAAAGTTTTAGTGCGTAAAAGTTTTTTTTTTTTGCCATATTCCGACTGCCTTCGCTAAATATATGTCCATCATCATGATTGGCTGCAATTTCCTCTAGTGAACGATACTGGGGCAAGAATAATAATAGCTCAACCTATTTCGTTGAGCTATTAGCGCGGTGTTGGTATTGAGTTAAACCACGTCAGTACGCAGTTGTTCGTGTTCACCAAGTATGCACGCTCGGCTTTCGATCTATAAACCTTCTACGACTGCAAATAAAAAAAAATTATTCAGCTGTTCCATAAGCCTAAAAGACCGCGCATATTGCCAATGTGACGGCTTTTAAGTTTCAAGTCTGTTTGCAAGACTTTCTTCTCATCGTCAACGCGCGAAACCTTCAGATTTTGTACGTGGTGGGTATACAACATTTGCAAGGTTATAGTGCCCTTGAGAATATATAGACTTCGATTTACAACCACGCGTATAGGCGATATGAAAGATTTCAACTGTAACGATGTATAGCGATCCGTCTAGTTTATGTACACTGCGCCTAATATACACACTTTTCTTGTGATCTGAGGCGTTGTATGGTTGTATGCATGCTCTCTTCAAAGTCTAACACTCAGGTATATGCTGATATAGCATATCAGAATATAGCTGAGAATACACGCAGTATGCTATGTACCACCGGCTAGGAATTCGGGATGCGTAGTCTACTGATCACGCGTCCACCCCGAAGGGTTAACGATCGAACATGAAAAGCGCATTAAGAACGCGCGGCGAAGCACAGATTACTCCTCAGGCAAGGTACACCCCATGCACAAGCGAGTACCGGGTCGGGGGACGCCTTTCACATGTAACCCGGTGGGTGTCCGGCGGCAGGATTCGAACCACCTACCTACCATGGCCGAGGCAGGCACCCTATTCACTAGGCCACGGGGACATGATGAGTTTTAAATAGAAATACGAGCAGTGAGACTTTTATCTGAACTGCTTTTATCTGAACTGATCGAAGTTCGCAGACAATAGACGTGACATCTAAAAGTTTTACGTGCGTGCTCTTGAAAGTATACATTTCCTTCACAATTTCGCAAACGCTCAAAACAACGTGACGGGTTTTTTATTGAAAGTCGGGCTGCGAGAATTGTCCGCTTATACCGGAATAACGCTGGCAATTTCGATCGCGATCAGAGCCGATCCAGATCAAACTCGATCCTGATCACGTGCTGCTACACAGTCACTTCTAACCACGATCAGACCCGATCGGTGTCAAGATGATCGCAGTCTGCGCACCGAGATCTGTATGCCTCAAGTCGCATTTCGACTGATGTCTGCCCCAAACTCGATCCGGAATAGTTTGGACTGTGGTGCAGCGATGTTTGTTGATAGCGACCGAGGGTTCCGGTTCGGAACGACCCTTATCGCAATCAAAACGCGCCGGTGTGACACCGGTATTACAAACCAGGGGCGCAGGCTGATTTTTATTTATTTTTTTTTTTTTTTGGTGGGGGGGGGGGGGTGGTACCTGATTTGAGAGGAGGGGTGCTTTTTTAATAATAATATGTGGTGTATAACGTCCCAAAACCACAGAGCGTTTGCTGACTCTCACCGTTTGCAAGATGAAATAAAAAAAAAGTAATAAAATAATAAACGCCGACCAAAACGAAAAGGCTGAAACTCTAAAAAGAATGTTGTTTGGCTTCCTTGTTCACATAAAGGTGGCCCAGCAAAGCGGCCTTATGTTCGTTGAAGTACGTGACTGAGACACCTGGCGCGCACGCTGCATGGTAGGAGATTGCCATTATTCCTGATTGATTTGTAGGGTTTAACGTCCCAAAACCACGATATGATTGTGAGAGACGCCGTAGTGGAGGGCTCCGGAAATTTCGACCACCTGGGGTTCTTTAACGTGCACCCAAATCTGAGCACACGGGCCTACAACATTTCCGCCTCCATCGGAAATGCAGCCGCCGCAGCCGGGATTCGAACCCGCGCCCTGCGGGTCAGCAGCCGAGTACCTTAGCCACTAGACCACCGCGTCGGGGCATTGCCATTATTCCTATATAGCATTCTTTTCACTGTCTGGATAAAACACGATTCCTAATAAAAACGCGAACATCAGTTTATTTCCTTTGCGACTATGATTGTCTTGGCTTAGTCAATGTTATGGTTAGAAAAAGCCGCGTGTTTCACAAGTTCTTCGGATAAGACGTTCTTCCTTTTGACGTGATTCACGCGGTTTTTCAGCCTTCTCTCAAAATTTACACTCTCCCTGGTAAAAATATATATGTAGTCACAGTTTGCAAAGGCAGTGTTATGACACCACCTGGGAACTTTTGTTTCTTTAGCGGATCCTTCATGCATGTGCACAGTTTCATCTTTCAGTTTACGGTCAGGAACACGCACGTTGTGTAGGTTGAATGTTCGCAGAACTCAGAACCCGTTCCACCGGGCTCGATAAGGCATCGTTGCGTGTAAGACTATAAGGCTATTCAGAGAAAGAAACTTTGTGACAAGATCACAATATACAGGCGAAGGTCCCAAAGTATAGTTGCAGTGGGACCCTCGGTTGGTCATACAATCATCCCTTGTAATTTCACGCAAAAAATGCGCTCGATCATCGATAAAACCAAATATAACAAATACATCAATAAATGAGTTAGTTTAAATAGGTTGAGTTATTATTTCGCTTATGTATGAGCGAATGAAGAGGACACTTAAGGGACCCTTTTTTGTCACACTGTATACATAGATGAGAATCAACCGACAGTCTAGCCAAGGAAGATGTAGAGGGCGTTATTTGCAGGAATTATGATATAGGTTGTACGAAAAGACAACCTGCCACGTTATATGAAGATTGCAGGTTCGAACCTGCTACAGTCTAATAATGCGTCCGGTGCTGTGCCATTTGAGCTATAGCGGTGGTCGTCCTCCCAATCACTTAATCAAGTATATACATATAGTATTGTTAGGACGCCGGCTGGCAAAACAAGGAAGGAAAAAAGCAGGAAAAGAACTACAGGGAGGTTAACCATCCTATAGGCAGCCGGTTTGCTTTCCTGCGCATGGGACGGGGATGGGGCAGATGAAAGATAGAGAGCAGAGAGGGAAGAGAGATAAACACAGCACATTCGGCAGCACACGCGCGCACACTCACTCATAGTCCAGTCTTGCCTTTCGCGGTGTGTGACATTGCCGTTACAGCCGCTTGTTCAAATCCGTGTAGCGTAGAAATTTCAACAGAGCTTTTGTCGCCTGCTGTTGCAATGTCTTCTCTCGTGCACTTGAAAGAATAGTGTCCACAGACATTTGGCTGTTGTCGATGCGCGCAAGAACGTGGATGCCAGTGACTGTCTCTGGGCAAAACAAGACTGTTCCACGCTTGCCGCCATGGCTACGAACGGTGGTAACGCTCCCAGGTTTAAATGTGAGTTTATACCCGATAAAGTTGTCAGGGGGAGCAACCGCTGCCGTATAGCTCAGTAGCATCGGACGCGTCGTTCGAAGGTCGCAGATTCAGTCCCTGCCGGCCGCAAGTTGTCCTTTCATACGCCCTAATTTCTCCGAATTCATGTCATAATCACTATACGAATAAACAAACAACCTACTCGACACTTTCCTTTGCTAGCACGTTTGTTAGTTTTCATTCAGGTTATTCGCTTACGTGGAATAAAATAAAACTTGACTCGACGCTAAGGCACCGGGAACGCCGACCCAAGAGCCCGCCGCTCACTTCTACGAAATGATGCGTTTTACAGCGTTTCTGCTCCATTCAGTTTACAAGACTCAGTCTTTTGTCCGTTCCCTGAAAGGCAAGAAAAGACGCTCGAACGGCTAACCATCCCCCCGCCCCCTTCTCGATTCCTCCGTCCGCCTCTGCCCAGTCCATCCACACGCAGAACGAATGCAGACCGACTGGCAAATGAAAATGGACCCGAGATCTTTGTGGCGGCGCATTTAGTACTCGCGCGCATTTAAAGAAAGGCGATCTCGGACGGCTTGCGCAGTCACCGCGCATCGATGGCTTTTACGCGATGGTGTTCGTTGCTCGCTGTATGCGAACGCGTGCGTGAGTCTCGTAGAACGAGCGCTCGTCGGAGAGGGAGAGGGGGGATAGCCCATTCCAATCATTTCCCAGAGGAGAGGACGCTGAGTGTGCGTGTATATACGAATGCGCCCGAAATCGTCGAACGAGAAAGGCAAATATACTGACAGCGACAAGAAAGAAAAAGGTAAAAAGATGAGATTCGCCTCTCGCGGCATCTTTTGTTCTCCTCTCCACGAAAGCTAATCTTGGAAGACTCTGCGCGTCGCCATGTATACTCGCGAAGAGTCGCTGCTGCTCGATCGCTTAGCTGCACTAAGTAATAGCCGCGATGGTTGGATATACTTGCGAAACTTTTAGACGGATGGAAATGTCGCGGACGCTGATAGAAGCGCCGAGCCCGGAAGCACATCACGAGCAATGAGGAGATCGAGACAGCACTTGTCTTGTCTTCTCTCCTAGGAGATCTTGGCTCATACCCACATGGGGGATCGGCCACACTGTACCTCATAATAGATCATTTTTTACAATGCTTGCTAAAAAAATAAAGAGAAATTAGATAAAAACAATAATAATGTTCCTTTGAAAAAACGTGGAAAAATTGCAGAAGAATGCGATAAACCAGAATATATAAAACAAATTAACAAGAATGAGGAAGGGGGAGAAAGAATCGGATATATCTGGCAGTACCACTAGCAGCGTATTCTTCCGGTTGCCTGAATGAATTTATGTAGCGCTGACAGTATAGCAATGCGGCCCACACCCAACTGACTGGCTCCAAACGATAATAACTAAACCTGGCACAGCTTCTTTTTCCTCGTCGCCTGAAGTATCGGGAAAATTTGGCTCTGTGTCATTAGCAAGGTTGGCAATGTTCAATAGCTCAATTCGTGACGTCATACGGACGTCAATGATTCTGCGGTTATATATGAAACTGAAAAAAAAAAAGGTTGTGTCATCAATTTGTTTTAAAACTAAAGCACGTTTTTCCAGCTGTATGATAGGAAACTTTTTTTTGTGACACCAAGTACCTTTCTAAACAAAACTGCCTTTTTTTTTTATCCTTCAAGTCTATACTTGGTTCAATCATAGTACTGTTGGGTAGGGATGCTTATTAAGTACTTAATATCGTCGTTCAAATTGTTCATTTATGACGAAAATAAAAGGAAGTATGATAACGATGATCACTATGTGCCTACATGACGACGACGGTATTTCGAGCGCCTGTTTCTCTACGGTGATTGATTGATATGTGGGGTTTAACGTCCCAAAACCACTATATGATTATGAGAGACGCCGTAGTGGAGGGCTCCGGAAATTTCGACCACCTGGGGTTCTTTAACGTGCGCCCGAATCTGAGCACACGGGCCTACAACATTTGCGCCTCCATCGGAAATGCAGCCGCCGCAACCGGGATTCGAACCCGCGACCTGCGGGTCAGCAGCCGAGTACCTTAGCCACTAGACCACCGTGGCGGTGTCGTGCTGTAAATATGGAAGCCAAAGGCCAACTCGGGCAACAAATTCTGTTTTGTGACTCTTGACACATGTAGCCGGTTCTTGCAAAGGGAGAGCATAAATAATTGATAGACAGGTAGAGAACAACGTATTTTGCCGACTGTCCAAACCAGTAGCCGTTGCCGTGTGTAAAGCACGTCTCATTGTGTTGTACGCGTCGTGCATTCAGTGGAAAAATGCTCTCCCCTTTCTCCCGTCTTCCTTGTTCTCAAAGCCTTCTCGTTGGATTAAACCATTTCACTCTCTTTCCTCGAGCTTGTTATTGCTTCGACGCGATTCTATGCGTAGGTCCTCATCTGTGTTTGAACAGGCAGCCGGTAAGAAAAACGAAAATACCTCGATGTTGAACGCAAATGTAAAAAAAAATTAAAAAAAACACGAAAAGGACACCCACGGACTGCCATCTCAAGTGTGTTGAGGAAAGACAGCATTGTGCCTTCGCAATGTCCTATGGAGCAGGCTCGGTCGCTCTGTTTCTGGAAACAACTTTCTTTCGTTCCCCCTTATTTTTCTTCTTTCCCTCGGAAGTCCTCGATCTTCGTCTTCAGCCACAAAACAGGGCCTAAAAGTGCATGCAGTAAAATTTAAATGTATACACAAACAGGAAGCCTGCCGTTGACACTGAGAAAATGCGAGTGAAATGTAATCTCAACCCGGGGGCGATCAATAAGAAAGCTTGACCGCACGCTTTCACGCTTGCTCAGTTACGTAAAATAGATTTTGGTCCCCCCCCCCCCCCCACCCTCCTCGTTTCCTCGTCCTCGCTCAGAAAGCCGCGTAGAGAGGTGAAGCGCGTGGCCTTTACATATGCCCAAGAATGTGTCGTGTAGCCTGATTCATTTCTTGCTATCGTTATTGCCTCGTGTTGCCTCGGTGACTGGCCGAAACTGTATTTTATCTTACAGTTTATTTATTTTTTGTTCTTGTAATCATTGTACGTGTCTATGTGTCTCCTGCGTTTTCATGTGGCGGGAAAGGAGACGGGGGGGGGGGGGGGAGGTTTGCGCAACACCAACGTCTATGCTCACAGAATTGTCGTATGCGCTTCGTTTTTTGTCGCGCTCGTGCAGAGTCGCTCGACATAATAGACTCTATAGGTACACAATAGAAAGGCGTACAAGAGCCCTGAACGTACATGCGAAGGCATGTTCCACCACAGGAGGTATGTGCTGCGTAAGCACAGAGGGGCAGTATACTCCTAATTTAACTAGAACAGCCCACGTTTCGCGCATGTAAAGAAGAAAAAAAAAAGTGTAGACGTAGCGGAGGCTCGTTACGCAAGTGGGCGTATTGCAACGAATTCTTCCACCGCCTGTTGGGTCGAAAAGTGCGGACAATTGGGGTGTTGAGTACGTCGCTGCGTACGGTGGTCCGCGCAGCCTCTTCGTTCGTATATGTTTTTTTTTATTCTAAACCTTCTTGCCTTGGTTTTTGTCTGACCAGGCAAGACCGAAAGTATTCCTCATATTCCTGTTTAATAACGGAGACCTGTAGCTTGTTTTGTATGCGCATTGAGGTAGATAGTGTAGCGAAAAATCATCAATCGGGGGAAGCTACAGATGATGATTATCTTCGTGACATCACCTATCGAAATGAAGCTCATAAAAGTAGCTTGCTAATTTTTTTTTCTGTTTCTTTCAATCATCAACGCTATTTTCTTGCGATGAAGTATAGAGTTATGGCATTTTTTATAGAGTTATAGCATTATAGTCTTTCTAATATTTTCTCTTTCTCTTCCTAAACGTATGTTTTCCAATGGTTTCAATACAGTGCAGAAATAATTCACAAGCTTTCCCACAGTGCCATACCACACTTATTTACTAGTGGATGAACTTCGCACTTATGATAATTTCATAACAGACATGAGGGAAGTCTGCCGCAATGCTCCTGCAGAAAACACACGAACGTGAACAGAAGTAACAAAAGCACGGGATAAGTTCCGTACACGTGAAAAGCTTGGAATGGTTTGTCTTTCTTTCTTTCTTTCTTTCTTTCTTTCTTTCTTTCTTTCTTTCTTTCCTTCTTTCTTTCTTTCTTTCTTTCTTTCTTTCTTTCCTTCTTTCTTTCTTTCTTTCTTTCTTTTTTTCTTTCTTTCTTCGAGTGGCCATTTTCGATTGCACTCCGTGGGAGGTGTTTTCAAAGACCACCTAACGGAGTTTCACCAGCGTGGAAGTGAAGAGTAGGGAAAGAAAAAAAAAAGTGGAATGGAAAATCACGAACACACGAATCAGCGAACGGAGGGGCGGCGCGACCGCGTAAAGTTTAATGGAACACGCACACGATCCGATGCCGTAATGTTCGAGGGGGCGCCACCGGCGTTTTTTTTTTTTTACCATTGGTTGAAAAAGCTCGCTAGGAGGGCCGGTCTTGACGTTATTGGACAACAAGCCCTCTCTACACACGAAGCAAGCGGCGCGCAGCTATTGCACTTCCCAGCAAGGCGCTTCGCTGAAAGTATATAGTGAAGGGTCGTACAGAAAGAATGCGTGTCTGTTGGTTCGTGTTGAGAATAAGAGAGAGATGTGAAATGGAAGAGGATGGGGCAACGTGGAAAATGGAACACAATGCGAAGAACGACGGAGAAAAAAAAAAGAAGTAAGGTAGAGTAGGCGATAAAGGCGTCCGATCAGAACGAAAAGCAGGGAGAAATAAAAATATAAAGAAATGAAAAAAGCAAGGAATAAAAAAGTTCTAGAGGAGACGCGTGATCCCACTTTTTTTATCCTCCTCTTTTTATTTATCTACCATCCTTCGATTTCATTTCCTCTACCACCGCGGAGAGCCGTTTTCCCTTCACATCTGCACGAACACGAAGCAAGCGCTGTTTTTCTTATCCACCCCAACTTCGTATAAAATTGGAAAAATAAGGCTCGCGTCGAGAAGCTTTGTGGGAGAGAAGGTTGGATAAGAGAGAAAAATAAAAACGTAGCGAAAAAAAGGGTTGCAGGCTTTGCCGCATAGCTTCCACGTTCATGGGAGAAGCCTAGCTTGTTATTGGGTCGGATCGAAAAAGGAACTCGCTTTTTTATTTATGTTTCTTTCTCTCTCTTTTTTTCCAGGATTAGTTTTTTGTGTGTGTGACATTCTCTCGATGTTCTTACCCTTTCTTTTTTTCTTTTCACCGTCATGGGTTTCTGTTCATAGCGCAGCGACTTGCAGGCACAACATGCCTTGCACCGCCACGGTGTCTATACACTACAAGTTTCGTCTCAAATGTGCGTTTCCTTTATCTTTACCGCATCTATAGCTTCTCTATCGGCTTCAAATTTGTTCCTGGGTATCGCACATTCCTCGTTTCTTGAATTATGCCCATGATATAACCTACATGGGCCTAGCCTTCTTTAGTCTAGGCTTTTCCTTTCGACCTGTTTTTGCTTGCCTCCTGGCGTGGCTGGCTTGTCTGGCGCCGCTCAAAGCCGATCTCTTTCTCTCTCTCTCACTGGTCATTGTTTTCGTTGCGTTGCTCTGAAGACTCGACGCATGCCTGTAGCTCAGATCACCGTCTCGGGGGGGGGGGGGCTTTATTTTCAGGAAAGAAGAAAACGGGGGGCACTCCGTTTAGAGCAACAACGACGCTTGAATCGGGAGCATGAAGAAAAAGGGAGGAGACGAATGAGGAGGGGTGAGAGAGACACAGAAGCGGAAAGCCTGAGAAATTGGATTGGGAAGCAATGGGAAGAGAGAGAGGGGGTCGAATGGGAATGGGAAAGGATGCGGGCTCGCTTGTATGCGAGTACTACATACAAGGTCTATTGCGGAAGCGCTCAAACCTAACAATCTCGATCCCTCTCCTTCTAGTCTCGTCCCGAGTGGAATGAATTGTGGGCGGATATCTAACGTCGTACTTCGTCTTCCCAATTATTCTCTGCGAGAAGCTGATCGGAGCGCGCGCTCCCGTTCTTGTTTTTCTTCAAACGGGATGGAGAACTGTTCTGGATGAAGAGACTGACCGTGGATGGATGAATGAACGGCGGCCAGTCTTCCTGCTTGTATTTCTAACCCCGTGGCGTGTACGTCTCTCCCTCTGTTTATCGACGAGCTAGAACGACTTCCAAAGTGAATTGGGAGAAGATGGTTGGGGTACGAAGTCTTAATGCCGGAGGCCTGTTGGAGAGGAGATGACCCGAGCCGCTTCTCGTTTGCCGAGACTCCAATTCTGTGCGCTTGAGTCTAAAGACGTAAGCTAGGGTGAATGCGCATTGCGTTCGCTCTAGCTTGTGCAGGAGCTTTCTTAAGCGTCCGTTCGAGAACAAGGGGAAGCTTGTCATACAAGCTTCGGCTGAAAGTTAGTAATTGATTGATATGTGGGGTTTAACGTCCCAAAAACCACTATATGATTATGAGAGACGCCGAAAGTTAGTAATAATTATTTGGGGTTTTGCGTATGAAACTCGGGATATGATTCTTAGTTGGCGCGACCTTATGTACAGCAGACGAGCTCTATAACCATTAGAAAACTGTTGTGGGGAAGCCTCGAAATTCAAATATCACAGTCTGGTGATATCACCCCGAGTCCAAGCTGGGGTGCGCGCGACCTGATTGATTACAAGGATGATTATAGCTTTTACAAGTTTGGTGAGATGATACATTTCAGAATGTTTGTGTACGGTTGTTCATTCTGTGTCGAATATGAGACTAATAAAAGGTGTATCGCCACTGGCACTCAGCGTAAAAAAAAACAAAACACTGAGACTGGCAGCACCGCGTTAGCGGCGCTTTACGCATTGCAAGGTTTCGAACCAGACAATAGAGAGTTTTAGTACTGCGGAATGGTGCTACGTACGCATCACGCAAGCGCCTTGCGTTACGTGGTGTCGTTTGCCACTAATCGGCTTTTAGTACGCCGTAGTACCCGCGTACGTAACGAGTGTGAAGCGTGTTGCATCATCTGGTAGATCAAATAGAAGCACGTGTTGTTGACAGCCAATGTGAGCCAATCCAAGTGTTATAGCCAGATTATGGCCATATTTTAAGCCAAAGAGCTGGTCGGTGCTTGCCTTCGATGCCGCCATTTTGCAAAATGAAGTCTCGCGCTGTCGCGAACTTGTTCGAGAGCGGCGCGATCAGCTCATACGTACGCACGCACGCATCTCATGCGTGCGTACGTAGCGGCTGCGTACGTAACGCGATACGTGCGCGTTGCGGTCTGCACATGCGCACTACGCAGAACGTGGCGTCCTTACGTACGCAACGCCGCCACGTACGCAGCGTACGCAGTACTAAAACTCTCTAATACCAAGCGCTCGAACATTCAAGAAGCTTGTTTAAATCTGAACATCCAAGAATGCCAAGCTTAAATGAGCTTTGCAGTTCGGGGTGGTATCGAAACTGCGAGGTTCACGCGCACAAGTTTGTCGCAATAGTTGCACGTTCACGACGATGGAGGGCAATTATTTCCCAATTACGCAGTTTATCCCATACTTCCGGCTTCTGCTGAACTGATCTGACAGCCAATTGTGGAGCGTGATTTAGTATCGGGCCGGATACTTATCGATACAGTAAGGTGCAGAGCTGGAGATGGTGGTGGTCATGCTGCCACAGGTGGGTTTAGTCTGGCAGACCTGGCAGGCTGTATATATTTTCGCCTGAGCAACTTTCCATGTACCTTGGCTCACCATACATCGCTTGATTATTTCTCTCGCAGCAAGAGTAAGAGTATGTTACTCACCTGTTACTGCATCAACCGCACACCTCCCGGAAACACGATGTCTTGAACACATCCGAGGGGGAAGCCTCCTTTCTTCAAACTCTCCTACAAAATTCTATTTTTTTTCGCCAAGTTGGCCTACATTTTTTCTTTCTTTTTTGTGGCTATACCTTCAACCACAGTGACTCTTGTGATGCAATACAAGCTTCGATTGCGAAAGGTCAGCCCGGGAGTGGCCGCTGTATGCGCCAGAACCAAAATTTCGTACGTCTGCATTTATTTCAACTTCGCGTTTTCTCCTAAGTCTAACAAACTGCATGCCTGAACTTTCAGCAACATACTTTTTGAAAGCTCCTTAATTGATGAATCGTGGTGTCTGGGTGACATGCCATGACTTAATTCACATTATTGTGGAGACAGCACGTTAGAAAGGAGTGGAAATCAATGAAAAAGTACAGCTGCTGAGAAGAGGTGGGGGGGGGGGGATTCAGTACGGGGGCGAGGCTTATGCATTGTATAGTGCAGTCACTTCGTCAAGTTCTAGGCAGTGGGAATAAGCCACGCTACGCTACGAATTGAAAAATGAAAACAATCACAGATATACGCTTGTCGATGAAACCGTATTTATAAAAAATTGGCAGATCCCACGTACAGTGGGAATCGATGATATGCGAAGCACGAATGAGAAAGTTTGATATGTCATTTTGATTTCAGCACAACGTTCAGAGGCGGAGGTAAATGATGTCGAACATGACTTCTGTGTCATGATTATCATGTAGGGATGTGTCGTTTACCTTCGTCATCTATTCACGTCACGTGATACCATATTTAGTACATGTGGAGCTAGCGAAACGGCCGCGAGCACGCTGTATAAGCGTGGTATGATGTCATGTTCTTACATGACACGGGTGTCAAGATTATCATGCTAGCAAAACGGCCGCGAGCGCATTATGGAGAGCCCAATATACTCCCATATAGCGTTTACGCGCGCGGGGCACAGCAATGCTACGTTAGCAAAACGCGAGTACTCTAAGGTCTGACGCCAGGCGCGACCGGCGCGACCAGCGTCCGTCGGCGCGGCCCGACGGCAACCGGTGCGAAATGCTACATGTTGCATTTCGCGCCCATGCGTTACCCAGATAACACTGCGTCTCCCTGTTTTCGTGACGGAGGGACGCCGGACGTGGTGAAACGCGCATGCGTCAAAGCAACGAAGCAAGGCGTGCGCCTGCGACTATATGGCAGGACCGGCGCCTGGCGTCGCAACGCCGGCGTGACGCGTCGAAATGAACACCGGCGAGCACGTGCACCGCGTCACACCGAAATTTATTGGCGCCTTGACTGTGGCATGTAGTCATGTTCTCACATGACACACATCTCATCATTATTACGTTTCCACCAGTCACATACCTTCGTCATCCATTGACCTCACGTAATACCAAATTTGGCATATGTGAAGCTAGGGAAACGGCCGCGAGCGCATCATCAGTGTTGCATGTAGTCATGTTACGTGACACGCATGTCACGATTTTCATGTTAGGGTCTATCGCTTGTGTTCGCCATGTAATCATGTCATACCATACCAGTTTTGCAACATGTCATGTGAACGAAACCACCTCAAGAGCTGCAGGACCATGAAACGTAAATCATGACAATCATGACATTCATATCATGATTTTTATGTAATTACTAGTCAAATATGTTCTTCATACAGTCATGTTATACCATACCAAGTTTGGTATCGATACCATTATCGAAACGGCCAGGAAAGCTAGAAGTCATAGATAGATAGATAGATAGATAGATAGATAGATAGATAGATAGATAGATAGATAGATAGATAGATAGATAGATAGATAGATAGATAGATAGATAGATAGATAGATAGATAGATAGATAGATAGATAGATAGATAGATAGATAGATAGATAGATAGATAGATACGCTCAAAGTCGCTGAATTTCGCTAATAAATGCTCTGCATTTAAAAGAAACCGAGAGACTGAAAATAAGAGAATGCTCTGAACGTTTACCAGCGGAGTTCAGCACGACCTTTAATCGTTTGACGATGCCAGCCGCCAGGTGGTGCAAGTGTCTGCATCGTTCAAAGCACCTTGTCTTGCTTACCAAGTGGTGAATGTGGCCAAACCGAAGAGACACGCTTTCATTCTACACCATATTATTTCTATCCTATTGTTAATTGTTTCTCGTACAGCTCATCCAAACTATTCGAGATAAGGGCTACCATTGATGATGAGGATGAAAACCTTATTTTGGTCTAGAGAAGACGTAACGGACACCCGGTGCCACCCGCCGGAAACACGCTTTTGCAACACTGTTAACGTCACCGTCGATCTAGATTGAAAAATGGTCATTTCATATCCAGAAAATACCAATCCAATCAGCTCACTTCTATAATAAAGAATGGCATTACTGTATATGAAACATTAGGCAGCAGAGTTTAGCGTTGGTCTTCCAAAGCGCCGCTAGCACTCATGCGTTGCAGGGAAGCTCACGCTCAGGCCAACTTTTCTATCTCCTCACGGCCCCGCACGGACGAACTGGAGCGACTCTGGACATCGGCACTTAAGTGAATCCGGTTTTCGACACGCCAAGCATGCCGATCGGTGACATGGTAGGCATGGTGCCCGCTAAAGCAGTGTGGTTTGTTGCCTTCCATATTGCGGTTGCTAGCGAGGCCTTCGTGCAACTCCGCTTCGTAAAGACGTAGTAACTATGTTCACTTCGTGCATCGCACTCCGTCGTACGCGTGGCTCGCGCGTGGAACGTCTTCTTTTTTTTTTTCGCCTTCCCGTTTCCTTCATTTATATTTTTCTTGTTCACGAAACACGTGCGCGGAAACACGCCTTTGCGACCTTGAAAAGGCTGTTTTTCTTTCTTGCATTTTTTTTTTCGCCCATCAACGGGAGACTGCGCCGGCCTTCACCAGCCCGACGGGATGCAAAACAACAACCCGCACCGCCGGCTCCCCAGATGTCCGACGCCGATCCGTGCTTGTAGCGCTCGGGAGGAGTTTTCCCCAGCTGCATCCGTTGTTTACGCGACACCCCCGCCTTCTTCCCCACTTTTTCCTTTCCCCCTCTCGCTATCCTTCTCACCCTTGATTGAGACTACCAGAGTGTTGGAACCGGTGGTCCAGACGACTTTGCTAGACTGCGGTATGTCGGGACTGGGTGACGTTCTGCCTATCGCCCGTTGACCGTTGCGGGCGATGAAAAGGAAAAAAAAAAGGTCGGCGTGCCAGTTCTATCCCTGCTGGCCTTCGTTTTCTCCCCAGCGCCCACCCCTGAAGCGGATAGAGCCGTATGGGTGAACCTTTTTCAGGGGACGCTGACGGATGTCGGCGAACGCGTGCTCCTGTGCTCAGGCCGTATGCTTTCGCTCACGTCCCAAGCCTCACGCTCGCCTTCTCTCAATCTCCCCGGTCTGGAGTTTGATCTGTTTACTTCTTTCTTAACGAGCTCTTGGACATCAGTCGTTCGGAAGGAGGAAGGAAGCAACAAAAGGGGAGAAGGCAGGGAGGTTAACCAGAAAGACATCCGGTTGACTACCCTACACTGGGGGATTAGGGAAGGGGACAAGAAAGACGAGAAAGAGAGAAGAGAGGGAAAAGAAAAAAAGGGTGGGGAAGAGACTGACAGTAATTTCACTGCAGCGTGTAGAACTCTACCGCATGTCAGAGGCGTTCACAGTCGTTCGGAAAAACAAAAACTGAAGGGTGGTCCCGGGTGAGGCTTCTAAAGCACGCGGTTAACTTCTCTTTCGACATATTGGAAGACTAATGACACATTCGGGTCGTCGTTAGAGAGCCCTCTGACCATTTGAAAGTGGCAAATTCGACGGCTTTAAATCTCTGCAAAGAAAACAAGCATTCAACTAACATCTCATATTGTTTCCTTCCTTTTCATGTATTACCTCGCCTATTTTGAAAGCAACGCTTAGTTGTCATTTTACGTAAATTTCCCAGAGCATCCGGAGTGCTCGAAAATGACCACACGGACGTATTTTTGAAAATGCGCCAACAGTTGCGTGAATAAAAAAAAAACAAATGATGTTTTGCTGCTATTGCTTTTCAATTTTTTCATAATGCAGCTGCAATTTAAGAGGGCGATTGCGTTAAATAAACTGGCCAGATCAACAACAACAAAAATAACAAAGAAAGATAAGCCTTTCATCAACTGCAAAAAAGCAGCCTTTATATAGCCTACAGTAAAGGAACGCCCTGCGAAATTCGAATTTGATGTTACGATCCACAAACAATCCTCAAGGATGTCCACTGTTTAACTGCCCGTATTAAGAATTTGTCACGGTGTCATCTCGAAGTCGTCGAGTCCGAGTCCTCGCTAGCTGTACCTGTGCCGACGCCATAATTTAAAAGCGTCATTTTTCTGATTGCGGCTTAGAAAATGCTTTACATACGTTGGTTTAGTAAATTAAGCATGGATTACCTAATTATCGTTATGCCTACGAATTGTATCACAGCGGCTTGTGGCCTTGCACTAACTCACGGCCCCGTCTCTTCCTGCGAGCTATTTACTGTGTGCGGTTTCGATACCCCGTGCACTAGGAATTCCTCGATGAACATTGCCTGAAAAATTCACTCGCGAAGTACATTAGTGTACAAACAAAGTGCACACTTTCTATAGCCAGAGATCAAAGATATAAATTATATAAATTTATAATTCTATGATTGCATAAACATTTCGTTTTGTCTAGGCTTTAACGACAGCATTCGTGTGTATCGACAGTCTCTGCAACTTCGCACTTTCCAGCCTTAAAACTCACCACCTATATCTCTGCCAAATTGGCTGCGTATATGCGTAATGCCTCTGCTTCCTTTAAAATCGCAGCTTCGTTTGCAGGCATTTTACTTTTAAAAGTAATTAGAGTGGACATCCTCTGTCACAACAGCTTTGAGCACACCTTGGCTGAGCTTACATTACGAAATGTTACGGAACTTTTACGAACGACGGAAAAAAAGGCTGAGACGTACATAATAACTGTTAGGGTTTCACGTTCCAAAAGCACGATATGATTTTGAGGGACGCCGCAGGGGAAGGCTCCGGAAATATTGCCCGTCTGGTGTTCTATGAACGTGTTCCTAAGTTTAAGTACATGGGCTTCAACCATTTTGGATCCATCGAAATGCGGCCTCCACTGCCGGCAGTCGATCCCGCGACCTTCGGTTCAGCAGTCTAGCGTGTCATAACCACTACACCCCCGTGGCGCGCCGGCGTGTAGCTGCGGATTATTAAAATTCAATTCTCTCGCATACTTTAAATGCCAGTTCCTCCCACCTCAAAATCGATAGCCACGCCTACCACCCACTCTTCGTTTTTTTTTCTCTTTACTCTTCATTCGGAGATTGGGCGCATCAAATAATAGACAGAGTAAAATAAGAAAAACAGTGTAAGTATTACGAAGAAGAAAGAATAAAAAAAAGTCTAGTGTCGAACACCGACTGCTTGCAATGTTTTCCAGTGTTCACTTTCATGGCGATTCCTTTCTCACAATTCTCTTTCGAGTGAAAAGATCGATAAAGCCTCCTTCCTTGTTTGTCCCGTGTGCTTCCTACCGTGCTTTTATTAAAGGGCGGCTGAAGCCTTGGAAAACGAAACTTAGCTGCGACTCTCCGAGAAACGTCAGCCAGTACGACGATGTAAAAAAAAAAAGAAACTTCTGACCAAAGTGCTCTGATTATATTATTCTTTCTTTGTTTCATCGTGACGTGGACGGAAAATCGATTCAAAGGCCACCGTTGCAGACTGGCTTTTATACCTCTCATAAAGGCTAAACAAAAAGGAACACACACACAAAAATACAACCAGAGACAAGCACAGTCGATCTGAGATACGTTGCACTGTCCAGTGAGAGAAAGAGGAGCAGATGTTATATAGAAACTGGAGCCGGAAGCCTCAAAAAAAAAGTTGCTAAAGGGAAAAGTTGTTAGAACTGTAGCATCTTTCCTTTCTTTTTTTTTCATTTATTGCTATTACCGCTGTCGTCCTTTCCTGGCGATGTTCGAAAGAACAGCTCGGCGCGGTCGACGCCTTTTCCCTTCATCCTCAACTTTCCACCAATCCAATGAAGTAGAGAAAAAAAAGAATAAACTAACAAACTGGGAGCTGCGATCATGTAATAATATAACGAAACTCGGAGAAATTGTGAAACAAGGTGGGATTGAAGACGCGAGCACGAAACTGTCCTTTTTTGCTCTGTACCGATGTGTTGGATATTTATTTTATAGCATTTTTTGCTTCTGTGTAGGGAAGCGAAGAAAAAAGAAGGGAGCAGAAATGGGGAGTTGAGGAGAAGCGCGCCACAAGACGTCGCCGCTGTTTGGCGAGCTGCCGCTTCTCGAAGTGGCATCGGAGCGAGAACCAATGAAAATGAAATAAAATAAAAAATAGAGAAAAGCGAACCGAACAAGTTAGAATGAAGCGATGTGTTCCAGTGAAGATCATGGTATACTAGAAAAAAGAAAGCTGCGGGACAGAAAATGGGGAATAAAGGACAAGACAGAAAAAGATGGCTTACGTTTGTTGGGACGAAATGAAAACAGAGGACTTTTTTGGCGGTATATATAAAAAGCGCCGGGGACATGGTCCCTGAAGCAAATCACTCTTTCCTCCCCATACCTCAATCTCTCCCTCTTTCTCGGGGATTCGCTCTCCCCACCTACAGGCTGCAGGCGCTTGTTGAAACGTTGTCGCTTTTTGCTCCCTAACAAAAAAAAAAGAGAAGAATCCTTCGCGGGTCTGCGAAGAGCGAACCCAGTCTCAAAACAAGAGGGGATGGAAAAGTATAAATGGTATAGGCGAGCTGGTTATAAACGACAAAAAATAAAGAATACACGCACGGAAAGGAGACGCGTTTCAGGAAGAAAAATTGGATGCTGGAAAAGGTGGGACATCCTGGGCTTGGTGGAGAGGGGAAAGAAAACTAAAACGGGATGTAGGGAAGATGTTTCCACTGAGACGCCAAAAATCTGGAAACGCAGGCATCGTGGTAAGGTGTATTGGCCAATGGGGAAAAAACTGGCACCACGGTAAAAAGGAAACATGAAAAGGAACCGACTCAAAAAGGAAAAAAATGGAGTCATAAAAAAGTAAGCGGTAGGGATGAGATGGGAAGTCGGGAAAGACCCGCCGGATGGCAACAAGAGATGGCGTTTCGATGTAATTTTAGAGATTCGACTCGCGGAAGGAAAGGAAAAGGGAAAAGCAGTGATAAAAAGCACTCTGAGCCTACCCTTCGTCCTTTCAATGTGTTTGTGAGTTTTCTTAGGAAATGCGTATCTTTCGTTTTGTCCACCACTTGCGTGTGTACAGCAGGTTTCAATCCGCTTTGTTCCTTACACGCATTCTTTCCTTTGTTGCCCAGTTTTCACTAGCCTGCCTGCTTCGCCTTTTCCTCGCCAGAGAAACGCTCAAATGCACGGATTCTTCACGAATTCAGCCCTTTTTTCCCTTTTATTTCACGTATTCGTCCGGGATTTTCAGAAACATGTCGTGTTTTTCCTCGTGCATCCACAAATATAGCATCTTCTTTCCACTCAGTACCTCATCCCTTCCCCAACTTCCACACACATAATTTTTTGTTCCCTTTTTGCGTTCCCTCCCTCTCGTACGTTTTTTTTCTTCGCGTCACGTTTTTCGACACGCATTCCCAATTTATTTAAAACATGTTCAAGCTTTCCATGGCTGCTTGGGCTCTTAATTTTTTGGCGTACCTTTCTCGCAGATGCGTTTTCCCCCCCACCGTTGTATCGTAGCCTCGTCAAAACTTGTCCCTAACCTCCGCCTATTTTTTTTTTTCTTTCACGCGCTGCTGAAGTTTACCGCTCCGCGCTATTGATTTCATCCAAACGCATTCCCCGTCTTCCATATTTCATGGCATTGTTTTCTTGCTTCAGGTCGTCTTCTATCTGCATCTGTTAAACTTTCGTCTGCTACTTCGCGTTTTTTCTTTTCTCGTCAGATATGGATGTTTCCCCTGGCCTTGTTTTTTTTTTTCCCTTTTTCTCCATCTAGTCTATCGTACTTGTGTCGGCTCTGGCTTCGGCTCGGGCATTTATTTACTTTAGCGACCCTGCGTGAGCGCCTCGGGGTCCTTGCCGCTTAGGAGGGGAAGCACGGACGGGAGAGGAATCATGGGAGCGTCTGCCAATAAATGAATTTCTGTTTTCTGTTCGGCCAATTCCATTTTAGTGCTACGCTCCGACGGAGAGCCTCCCTTTCCCCCGCTTCCCATTGGCTCACGACAGACGTTTCTTGCGAGGATACATCTCCGCGGCATTTCAGTTTTCCATCTGTGGGCGCTTGTTGATCTTGGCCAGTTGTTCTTGGTTTGCGAGGGAATGTGGAGAGCTGAAAGCCGATTTCTCTTGGTTAGATGGCGCAGCGGGAGCGAATTGCGCTTGCGCAGCTTAAGAAGTGTTTGCTTTTTTTGTTTCTTTGAGGGGGAGGGGAAAAGCCGGAGGGTTTCCGCCTTTTATATTTACCTGTATTTATGCTTTTAGGCTTCTTATTTCAATTGCTTGTTATGGTGTTGTTTTGTGAATTTCTATTGCTTTCGCATTGCAGAGTTCAGTTTGGGTAATTGCTTTGGCGAGAAAATTTACCGAGATAAGGGGGGAAAAACGTGATTGGCGAAAGAAACTTGGTTGTGTGCTGTCTTGAAGACAAGTGAGTAACCATAGCTTCCGACTTTGGTGCGAATGCTTTTATTATCATAATATTATTCCACGTGTTCTACTCGATGGAGCGTAAAAGCAAATTACGCAAATTCCAGCTGAAAAACTAGCTAATTTTTTCAATACAGTAACGAGGATGCTGCATTGTTACCGTAATCACAAACACTGTCATTATTAGTATCGTCGTGACCAACTACATTAATCAAGTTGAGTTACAATATATCACCCATATACTATTTCATTTGCTGCTCGTTCGTGACACTTCTTCATGGCTAAGCTCATATACTCAATATTTTTTTTTTGTTGCGAGCATGAGGCTACTCCAAGAGTGAACTGGCGTCTATTTTTCGCGTTTTTTCCCCTCGAAATGTGCGAATCCAGCAACCGAATTCGAGCTAAATTTTATGAAAACGCAAAGGTCGCGTACGGGCGTATAGCAATCAAAACGTTTGCTATCGTAGCGGGGCTATTCCTGGTTGTGACTTCCACTAAAAAAAAAGTACTTTAAAATTGAAAAAAAAATGAACTTAAGCCCCCAAATGTTTGAATCGAACTGAGCAAGATTCATTAAAACAGCGCTGCGTTGTCAAACATGACCAAAACAACCAGCATCATCACATACAATGTTTCATTTGGGAACAAGTTGCTTCATTATCGTGCTTGCAATCCATAATCAGATTTTCTCGGGCGAGTTGGTTCTCACTGCAGTATATGATATTGTAGAGCAATACTCTAGTGGAAAAAGTACGAAGTCTTCCTTACACCTCCTTGTCTGTCTGTTCGAGCTTACTTTGTAGTTTTGTGCCACAGTATCTTGTCATTCTTTTACTCCAGGACGGTGTATTAACGCGTTGGCGTCGTTGGTTGTGAGCGAAAATGCAAATAAAGATGCAAATAAAATGAATAATAAAAATTGCAGGTCTGAGTGGGGACCAAACTCGGGTCGTTTGTGTCGTAACCGGATGTTATACCACACAGCCACGCCCCCCCCCCCTCCTTTTTTTTTTTTTTTAGGGGCGAAGCTTTTCTAAGCGGCACCCGTTCGTCCCTCGTCGTAGTACGTAACATGTCTTTCGCTTCGACCTGCAAGGTGGTGCCGGTGGGAGATTTCTCCTGTGCGTTGTTGAACAATGAAAAATTCGCAGCGTGAGCGTTAACTAAAAGCCGAATTCTCGTGTCTCTCATTCCCCATTAGCAGCCATTGGCATGTACATTGAACACTATCTGACAAGAAAGGGGTTGCTACGTTATACTCCTGGGCGTAACCTCCTTGGTGTTAGAAAGGTTTAGCGAGTGTTGGGCCACAGTGCCATAAATACAGTAAACTAGTATATACCATGAACTCGAAGGGGTTAAATGCGGGAAGTAGACACGAAGCAAAAAGCCGAATTCTCTTGGCTCTCATTCCCCATTAGTAGCCACTGGCATGTGCATTGAGCACTGTCTGACAAGAAAGGGTTGCTACGTTATACTCGCTGGGCGTAACCTTCTTGATTTTAGAAAGGTTTAGCGAGCGTTGGGCCGCAGTGCCATCAATACAGTGAACTAGTATGTCCCATGAGCTCGAGGTGGTTAAAGGTAGGAAGTAGACACGAAGCGCAAGCCGTAAGAAAGTGTGCGTGTGCCACCTCTCGTTTAGTCCTTGGAATGTCCGCTGGATGGCGGTGCTTCTATATGCGGAATATATGATGAAAAGATGCGAGATGGTAGTACTTGGAGTGTTGACTAGATGGACGAACGGACACACAGACAGATGCATGGACGGACGCAGGGGCGGGTGCATGGACGAACGCAGGGGCGGACGCACTGATGGACGTGCGGACTCGCGAACAGACGCACGCACGTACGGGCGGATGGACGTGCGGACGGTCAAACAGACGGATGCATGGACGGACGGAAGCAAGAACGAATGGACGGACGGATGCTTCGCGCCACTCTCCATCATTCAGCCCGAGAATATGCTGCCATTTTTTTCTTAGATATTTAATGCGAATGCGGTTTACGTGTATACATATAGCGTATAACCTGTCACTTCGACAAATGTACAATGAGCGTAACAAAACATATTTCATACAACGCTGTGTCTAAAAGGGTATGTGAGACGCACTTTTCATAAACTCAGTATACCAGTTTGGCTGAAACTGCAGTTGTTCATAAAAGTCTATTATAGCTACACAGTCATTTGTGAAAAGTGGGATCGCGAAGACGCCACTGGTTCGGCATGCCTGTCTAGCATGCGAGTTTTTCATAAAAGTATTGGTGCCCGTTAACAAGACATTGTCAACTGGCATATCATTGCGTTTGGGTGGTACAAGATAACGGATGCTATGAGTGTTTTATATCCAGTTGTGCTTTCAAAAGCACTTTGCAAGACTTCACAAAAGAGGATGGCGTCCTTGCAATTAATAAAGCAATGTTTTATCGTTTCTGGGACTTCACAGAGGCGGCAATTAAGGACACAAAGATAACTTTGGGGTTTAACTAGACTTTTGCAGGTTCTGTACGCACTTGGTAGGAAGATGTCTTGGTTATTGGAGAAATAGGCTTTTTTCCCCACATAACCAGACAATCAAATATATAGCGAGCGATAAAATAGGGCCAAAAATCACACCCAATACGTCATAACAAAGATATTTTTTTGAGCGAGAGAACAGATATTCGTTGGAGAATCAGGCTGTCAGAAAACACACATGCATGAATCCCCCTTTCAAATGGGAGGTGATGCAAAATTAGTAGATAACATTAAATTTGGCAAAACATCCGTGATATTCACTTGCAAGAATGTTCGAAGCAGTGAATGAGCACAATCACGAAAATAGAAAAAAAAAAACGCCACACCAGCTGTCTAATAAAGAGGTGGAGCACAGCAAGGCCGTCTGAGCGAAACGGTCTAAAGACTTTGTCTCGCCTCATTGGTTCCTAGGTTGATGACCGAAGGGAGGTACCAAATATGCGGTGACATTTTTGTGTTTAAAACCTCGAATAACATATCATTTTCACAAGGTAGAATATTTTTGTTGCCATGGAAACTGGTTGCATGCTTTAGCTTTGCCAAAGATACAGAGCTTTACCTTATTGCCGTAAACACTGTAACCGCGTATGTTACAACTTACAAGATTCAATTAAGGGCTCCTGGTATAAGGCAAAATGCATTGGCGACAATGGACGTACAGCCTTGTTTCACAGACCAGTTAAGGAACACTGGCTCTTACAGGTAGGTGGCCAATGACAATTAAACGGGTAGAACAATCATTGTAACATAGCTTTACACCTTTAACTACATTCGAGCCAACGTTGGCATGTTTGAGAAGAGAAAACAGAAAAGAACAACGAACCCGATCAAAGGCATTCACTAAATCTATTTGTAGCATTTCCAGTTGTTCATGTGAATGTGAACAATGTTCCAACGTGGTGCGAGCAAATGTATGTTAGACTCTATTGAGTGACCTTTTAGACCGCAATTCTTATAGGCACCATAACGCATCGGCATTGCAAATTGAAGTCTGTTGAAAAGCATTTTCGCAAAAATGTTGTTGTCAACGTTGCATAATGTAATGATAGTTTGTAAGCGTCTTTTTCTCTGTCTGACTATGATTTTAAATGCAGTGAAAATAACTTGCTCTGCTTGGAACTGCAGTGAAAGTAACTTTCATGCTTTACAGACACACGCGTCCTGTAGACATGTATCATAATACAACATGAAATATTGCTGTTTTAATGCGTGGTACAAGCGTACATTTCTATCGGGCGTCGGATCACGCGATTATAATAGTTACTTCAATGTTTAAAGCCGGTCACACGCTACAAAAGGCACACAGGTTAATGAGCCTATTCCTTTATAGCTACGTAGTGGGTGCATAGCAATATCGAAAAGATTCAACATACTGAATCAGTTCAACAATATATCATTTATTGTTGCTGACGAGCCTCTCTTCGTCATAGAGGTTCTGTGCCCGATGTGTTTCGCGTGGAGTCCATTGTTCACCATCAGCGTACGTATGGTGTTTCTAAACGCACCAATGAACCCGTGTACTAGTGCACCTTCTGGCTGCTAAAGAAGTTACAAATACTCAAGAAAAAAAAAAGAAAGATCGGTGCCCACTGTATGTCTCTAAAAAAATCAATGAAACGATAATAAAGAGCGATCACCAAAAAAAGAACGCCACCTGAGCGTTTCGAGCCTTGCAGTGAAACCTAACACCCTCCTGTTTCCGGGACGTGACATCAATGACGGCGTCCGCAGCGTCAGCAGGAATTCGCAAAACGCTACGGCAAATCGTCCGGCTGCAGCGTCGTCCGGTTTCAGCATGACTTGGTCTCCGCGTGTAGAGAGAGCGGTCGTGTAAACACACCAGAACTCGCGGGAAACACACGTGTTGCACGTCGACTGTTCACACCCAATGCCTCTCTTTCTCTCTCTTTTCTTCTAACTCTCACCGTCCTGCCTGGACGTCTCGTCTCTTGGTGTTCCGGCCGTGGGTATATGTAGCTGCGAAAAAAAAAAGAGTAACCGTCTGCAACAGGGGATGTCATATTTCGCAGCGCTCAGCAGTCCGTGTCGTTTTCGCAGTTCGGCAGCATTTGTAAGAGGTGCTGAACGCCGCAGTTTGTTATACAAAGGGTGAATCGAAAAAAAGTAGAAATGAACCTAAGTGGAAAGGCGTACAAGGGAATGAGGGCTTGTGAGGATATATGGGAAGGGGGACCGAGGAAAGGGTCGTAGATCTGTGTGCGGCAAAATCCGAACGGTATACGGTGCTTAGATTGCCACGTCTTTCCACACTTCGTCTATTCTTTTCCTCATTTGTTGTTTGTCGCACGCAACAACGCCTTTCTTTTCTTCGCACCTTTTTTACTTTTCTCCCCCCTCCACCATAGTCTCTCTCCATTCCTTACTTCTACACAACACAAAAGGACGCGCCTAATAGATGGACGTCTTCACCTTTTTCTTCATTTCCAGCGCCGCCTCGCTTCAACCATGCAAAAAAGAGTAGCGTAAAACGAAACTGCGTGAAAATCGGGACGGAAATAGAGAAACGAAAGTGAGTAACAAGAAAGAGTGGTGGCGAGGCAAAAAGAGTGAGAATGAAAAGAAGAAGAAGAAGAAGCAGGCGGAGAATGTTTACGCTTCTCGAACGTCGTCGTTTTCCTATCCTGTCCAACGGTGAACGCCTCCGCATCATTTTTCCTCGAACACCTCCCCACGTTCCCTCATCCCTCGCTTCCTTTATTTTTGTCTTCCCTCAAACTCCCATCTCTCCAGCCTTTCTCGCGCTCTCAATCTTTGTACTCAGACCTTGCTTCGCGTCCGAAAGCGAACAAAAAAAATTAGAAAAAAGAAGATTAATAATAAAATAAAGAGCGAAATTGCTTCGAAGTGCCGCGCAGCGTCTTTCGCCATTCTCCCCTCTCTTCCCTATTTTCGCATCACTTCTCTTCATCCTGCGCAGCCGCTCAAGCAACAGCAAGCAACGCAACAGTGGCGGCAACGTCCACTCCTTTTTCTCCCCTTCCGAAAAATCCTCCTTGTGACCGCCGTGGCTGTTGCGGCACGTGCGTATAAATATAAATAGGCTGGTATGTATATAAAAAAAGGATAGCCCCCTCTATACCCTGCGACAACATTTTTCACTTTGAAAGCTCCGTTTCTCGAAGCGCGCCTGTCTCCCTCGCCCCTTCATCGCGCTTATCTTTTTCCTCCCTTCCCTCCCCTCTCTCTCCGTTGCCCTGGGTTTTCCTTCCATCCTTTCCCGATTTCCGAGAAAGTGTCGGATACGTCCCTATATTCTTTTTACTCCTCGGCATCCTTTTCCACTCCTTTCTTGAGGAAGGGATTTGATCCGGCCGTTATACGCTTCCTCACGTCGCCTCCGTGCCCGCGCTCTCGCTGTTTCTTTATATACTTTTCGTCATTATTTTCATCCGACAAAGACGCTTCTCTTTTCTTGCTTTCATCTCCTTCCATTCTTCTTCCAAACCGTCTCCCCTTCCTCGGCACTCTCCTTCCTTTTTTTCCAGTTTGAACCAATCCCGCGACGATGCTTGAAAAAAAGGAAAAAGAAGGCGCCTTCGCGGATAACAACGCCGCAGCTTCTTCCTCATCACTTTTCTCCTTTTTCCTCCCGCGCATCCCCTTCTTTTTCACTCTGTCGTCTCCCGTTTCTGTTTCCATCCCTTTTCTTCCCCGCGTCCGAGTTGTTCCTTTATTTTCTCCTCCTCACTTGAAACTAATACATTTTTCCGCCTCACCGTCGACCCGTGCTTCCTTCTTGTTCTCTATTTTCCTCTTTTATTTCCCTTGCCTCACTGGCACACTTCACTACACTCCAGCGCTACTTGCGCTTCGCTTTGAAGCCCAGCCTCTAGCGATGTGCTTTGCTCATTTTTTTTCCTTCGCATTATTTCCTCCCTCAGGTCCTGGTGCTTTTGCATCCACTTCATTTCACTATACTTTTTTTATTTTAGTCCGTTCCTTCGCGTCGACTCCATCGCCATGCGTTTCGAACCATCGCTTTATTTTCTTTTCATTACTCGTCTTTCCTTCACCTTTCGCGTTTCCCCAATCTATGTATGTATTGCTCGCAGCTTCTCCCCGTCTCCGGTCCTGAGGCGCGCTATAATTTTGTTCCTGTTCGATTCCGTGTGCGCCTTACCCCCCCCCCCCCCCCTCTCTCTTTCTTCATTGCCTCAACCTCTCGGTTTTGTTGTTGCTTCGTCTTATTAGAGTTTGCGCTCGCCAACAACGACCGCGGCGACGCTTCCCTAAAGCTAACGCAGGCCGTTTTCGTTCTTCGATCGCCGTTTCTCTTTCCCCCTTCCCCAACATTCCCGTTTCCTCTCCCCATCTACCTGAGAGACGTTCGCCGTTTTTGCCGCGCTTCGAAGATGAACGCAACTTTAAAGAAGAAAAGAAAACGTTCTCCGTGGGGGAGGGGAGAACAGAAAGGGGGAACGCGGGAAAGTCGAGACGAAGCAACGCTCCGAGCGCTTAGACTTGTGTAGGGAAGAGATTGGGTATGTGAACGTGGGGAAAGGGGTTGAAAAAAGAAAGAAACGGGTACCGCTGAAACGACGACGACGGGTCTGCTAAAAAACTGAAAACGCGGCGCACGCCACTGCTGCTGCTTCCCGCTGCCGCGGGTTGCCATGGTGATCGTGTTCGTCTCGATCACGTGCTCGACCGTTGGCAGCCAATCGCGTCTATTCTCAAAAATTGCGCACTTTATTTCCCCCCTCCCACCTTTTTTTCTTCCCCAATCTCCCAGGCCAGCTCTCACACTAACCTCGCGAACCGCCCTGATCGTTCTTCTTCATTTTTTTTTGTCTTGTTTTGTCGTCACTTCATCTTTCGCTTTATAACGGTGGCGGCTGCTCGAAATGGGTTTTTCGTTTTGATGTTTTGTAACTCATCAATTTATTGTTTCCAATAGAGAAGGGCAACATGGCCACGCGTCTCGCCTGCCTGCCTGCGCCGCTCGCCTAGTCCCGCTTTGCCTTTTACCTTCCCAGCCCCCGTTTTTTTACTCTCTTCCAATTTTTCTCCTCCCTTTCACGCACTCGGTTTTCATTTCCCTCACATTCTTCCGACTCCCCCGCCATTGCCGTCGCCGCGCGGTAGTTTTACCCATTTTTTTTTTTCTCGGCCCGGCTTCAATTTTATCGCGGCTTGTTTATGTTCGCCATAGCGGCGCGCGGCTTTTCTTCCCCATTGCACTTCCCCATTCTCCCCGTTATAAGCGAACATCTCTCTCCCTTTTTTGTCCGCTCTTCCCGCGATTCCAATGGACAGTCCCTTTTATCTGCTCCAGGCTCCTTCGGACGCGGCATTCTCTCCCGTTTTCACCATTATTTGTTTATACTTATTTTTTAGTTTCGTGTCCCTTCTTTCCCTTTTAGGTTCCCTCCCCAACGCGCACACACGTTGCGTCTTATATTGCTTGCGCACTTTAATGCCTCGTCGGAGCTTCGCGTTCCGTCTGGCTCGCTTGTTTGTGCCGTTTATCGGGCCCTCTTTGGCCGTTCCCGTTTTCTCGGGCCGTCGTGCTTCTTCATTAGTCCTATCTTTCAATGCTTAATTTTTTTTATATTTTCATCGCACTTGCGCAGTGGTAGTCTCCTCCCGTAAATTATTTTCGTTCACATAGCCTTTCCCGTTCATCTTTTCTTGATCTGTTAGCTTTTTCTCTCTTTTCTCTTTTTTTTTTTGTAAAGGCCTGCCACGCGCCTTTTGCCTCGATAAGCGAACCTTCCTGTCGCAATTTCATTCAATGGCATCCTTCCTCTCACAAGAAAATAAAAAAACGAGAACAAAAACTTCGGCAACCTTAGACTGCATGTAGCGTTATTATGGTAGGTTCGTGCGTGTGCGAGCAATGTATCGCACCGACGACATGGCGTTATAACAGATACCGCGCCAAGCTGCAACGATTTGCATCTAGTTTTCCCTAACAATGGTAATACCAGACTGGTGTGAAAACGTGCACAAAAGAACGCCTTCGCATTCACTCAAAGGCAGATGTTGAGGAAAAATCGGAGGCAACCCTAATTCTTGATTTGAGTGTCTGGTATAGTTGCAGATCACACTTCGGCGTTCGTGTGTCCGTCTGTGTGTGTTTTTTTGTTAAACTTGTTTTTGGTCACTATTTCAAGGCTGATTTCGGAGGCCACATAAAAAGTAGCACGTGGTTTAGATCTGCTCCGCCAGGGTTCACAACGATCTCAGCTTCTCACGAAAAAAAAAAAACAGCGTGTTGTTTCTATGAACTTATTTTTTTTTTCGTCAACTATCCTGGGAGATCATTGATCGGTATAAATAAGCGTCTGACCCGCCATGATGGTCTAGTGGTCAAGCACTCAGCTGCTCACCTGTAGAAAGCGGGGTCGGATTCCGGCTGCGGTGGCCCCACTTTCGATGGAGGCGAAAATTCTTCAGGCCCGCGTGCTGAGGTTTGGGGGAACATTAAAGAATCCCATGTGGTCGAAAGTTCCGGAGCCCTCCACTATGGCGACAGTGATAATTATATGGCGGTTTTGAGACGTTACACCCGAAAGATTATGATTAGTGAGTGAGAATTTGCCAATATAACTGTTTACTTGAAGCAGAAACATCGATTCCGTACCAGTTTTAGATCTACAAGACTTTTCCTAAATATTCAGAAAGCCGGAGCTGAGTGCTCGGCCAGAAGTGCTCGGCAAAGAAACAACAGTGTCATTCAGTGATATTGAAACTAATAGGTGTGTGCGCCCTGGCATGCTTATATGTCTGCTTGGATGAGAGGTCTGATCGTCATGGCAGCTTCGTTCAAGATGGATCGATTCCAGTTCGTGGATACGGCATGATCAAATGTCGCGGCCTCCGATTGACCCTTAAACGTGATAATTTTTTTTATCGTCGCTGCTTCTTCAATATTCTGTAATAGTGGCACGCGTTGCACGTATATAATATAGAAAATGGCCCCGCCGCGGTGGTCTAGTGGCTAAGGTACTCGGCTGTTGACCCACAGGTCGCGGGATCGAATCCCGGCTGCGGCGGCTGCATTTCCGATGGAGACGGAAATTTTGTAGGCCTGTGTGCTCAGATTTGGGTGCACGTTAAGGAACCTCAGGTGGTCGAAATTTCCGGAGCCCTCCACTACGGCGTCTCTCATAATCATATGGTAGTTTTGGGACATTAAACCCCACATATCAATCAAACATTATATATGAAACATGACCGTGCACGAACATACGACAACGTAGAAATAGCTCGGTAAAGCTTGCTTCCTCACTATTTACCTGTTTGTGCGGAAAAGCCCTCTTTTGCAATAGTTACTGGAGGCTGTTGTCTACCAAACGTTCGTGACGCAGTTATTCGGTGAAAAGCAACATTTAAGCAAACAACACCTTCACTTCTCAGAGCTTTTTCATCACTGATCATGTTCGCCGCATTGCCAGTCACACATTCCACGAGTGTTGAAGATTGGGCGAGTTGGTTCGTCGTACTTGAACTGGTATAGCGCATTACGAGGAAGAAGAAACGGCCGAGCAGACCGACACAAGAGGACAGAGCGCTAACTTCCAACTTCCAGTTGGAAGTTAGCGCTCTGTCCTCTTGTGTCGGTCTGCTCGGCCGTTTCTTCTTCCTCGTAATGCGCTATACCAGTTCAAGTACACACATTCCACGTTGTTACGCTTTCAGTCTTGTTGAGTTGATTGCTCGTATGACACGCATATTCTCACGTATTAGTCATTTCTTTGTAAATGTTTACATCTGTATTACTTTTTACATGTTCATATCCTAATTTTAATTACAGCTATTATTTTCTTCAATTGTATTCTCTCCTTCTGAAGGCTTGAAGAGCTCTCTGCCATGGTGGTGTAGTGGTTAGTGTGCTCGGCTGCTAACGCGTAGTTCGTGTATTCGAGCCCGGGTGCCGCGGTGCCATTTTGATGGAAGCAGAATGGTAGAGAGCCAATTACGGTGCGTTGTTAGTACACTCTAAAGGAACACCATTTAGTTTAAATTTCTGGAGCTCTTTATTTGTGGCATCCCTAATAATCAATCACGCCGTGGTTTTGGGACGTTGAAATTCTGATATAGTAAGCTTGAAGACCTAAACCGCAAAAGTACTGGAGTAGGACTAAGTTCGTATATGTTGAAAACAAAAGTAATGCGTAGCGGCCCGGCGAAATAGAAAGGTTAATCACTGGCGACCCATCTTTGAAGTTAGTTACGAACTGGGCACTCAACTCATCAAAACAGAAATTAAGCGAAGAGTAACTATATATGGGCTGGAGAACATGTGTCAGGCGCTGCTAAATGAAGGGTGATTTGCGAATGTCCGCCAAGCGAAAAGTGCACAATTGTAGCTTACTGGGACAAGCGAGGCTGAAACTATCAACAACTCGTAATACGAGGCAAGAGGGGGAGGGGGGGGGTCCATATGAACTCAACCTAACTCATTGTCTACCTCAGCTTTACAGTGGATACGGTGTTCGGCTGCTGACTTGAAAGTCTTGGATTTGAACCCGGCTGCGGCAATCTCATTTAATTCGATCTTGTCGAAACGCTAAGGGCCAGCCTATATAGTGTGATGTCGGTGCGTGTCAATGTAACGCCAGATGGTCGAAATTTTCAGACTCCTCCACTACAAGGCGTCTCGTAATCATGTCCCGACATTGGCGCGTAATACACCAGATATGGTGAGTTTTGGTAAGGCGTTCGTAGCGTCCATAACAGCGTTGCATACTTCGACGCACCGCGTACCTGTTTTTTTTTTTTTTTTTAACCAGCGCTTGAACGTGGCAGCCGGTAAGCGAACAAGAGTATTCGCGTTTCGTAACGCAATACCATAACCGCGACGCTATCACGGTGGGCTTTTCCCTCATTGTGCGCACTCTCCTGACGCTATCCTCGCTCTCTCAACCTCGACAAATTTTCCTCCTCGCCTATCGAAAAATGGCCGTTCCTCTTTCAGCGCGCTTCTATTTCGGTACAGCGCATGCGTGCGAGCGCTTTTCAATGGAGAAGGGAGCGCACGCGCAGCATACCGTATCGATCGCATTGAAAAAAAAAAAAAAAGAGAGAAAAGGGAGGGGCCCTCCCAGCGGGACGAACCGCGCCGCTGCGTTTGCGCTTTCCCTTTTTAGAGCAATGAAAAGTTGAAATTTTCACTCGCCAATCAAAATGTCCCGTTGCCTCACCGCTACGTCCTTCCGACGCCCCTTGTCCGCTTTGTGTGGGGGACGGGCCTTTTTGAAACCAAGCCCATTTTTGAGCGGACGCTTATATTTTGTTTGTGATAGGTGGTTTTCGCTACGGTTGCTCACATCTATCTGGTGTGGTCATGAAAACTGGCATAGCAGGGTTGTAACCCAAGACACAGATATAGGACGTAACTCTTCCCAGTGCCGGTATAACTGCTTACAGCAGTGGTCTAACTTGTTATTTATTCGTGCCTAATTATGTTTTGTAGCCTTCCTGACACCGTCATGATCACGTTTCTATTTCTCGTCCCGCTATTTGACCACATTTTTTAAACCTGCATGTATACTGAGGCGTCACTTTTTTTTCTGTAATTTACGTCACATAATCGATTCAGAACAGCTCACCCGACGATGTACTAACAGGGCGTAACGTTTCAAGTTTAAACTAGTGACAAACATATTTAGTACAGGAGTTTGAAGTTTGCCATGCTCTCTTTACTTTGTAGCTTTCTTTGCATTATTATGGTTCCGTTTGCATTTTTCTTTTTGCGGCTGCATTCTGTCGTGTAGGTTCTGTCCAGGAGTATAATGAAGCTTCCATCGTTTCATACGCGTGTTTACATTTCGGTTCACGTCACATGACTTGCTTTTCTGTATGTATGCTTTCCGTGGCACTGCTCGAGGGTGTTAAGAAATGATAATGATGTGTATGTCTTTTATGTGAGTTGTAGATTTTTTTTTCGCGCTTTTGCTGCTGTTTTTCGGTTGCCTTGAATTGATATAGCTCGCATGCATTATGGCGCGAACGCATCTTCCTACACTTCTACTTTAGTGCGGTGGCGCCAATTTCGCTTTAAAGGTAACCTTCTTCACCGTGATAAAGATGCCGTCGGAACGTTATTTTTCTGCTGCGTGTGAA
Source organism: Rhipicephalus microplus (assembly GCF_013339725.1). NCBI lineage: Eukaryota > Metazoa > Arthropoda > Arachnida > Ixodida > Ixodidae > Rhipicephalus > Rhipicephalus microplus. The sequence goes on along the minus strand of NC_051171.1, from coordinate 126,360,139 downwards.
TAGCTGTTGAAAGCACATGCTGTGTGCGGACGACATTCACCTGAGTAGGAGAACCTGCTGCTTCCCACCAGGAATAGGGACGACCTTTTTTGCAGCGGGGACTAACCCATCCGCGTCATGACTGAAGGAAGTGCATGACTGTTCGACCACATAACTAAATCGGCGCTACGTGTCGCTGGCATCGTTGCGGGTCACCATTTGGCTTGCAACACTGCACTATACTTTCACAACTCCGCTCCGCTATTCGCTCCGCAATACTTCCCGCAATACGCTCTGCTATCCAACCACCTTGGCCCACCGGAAGGGAAGCATCATCTTATTTAGCCAATGAGAAGTGGCTGCTTTTGAAAGCGCCGTAATAAGGGCCTACACTGGTATATTTTCATTTACAGGTATATATTTTAAGTATCACGTCCTTTACAAGCGCATTTAGCCAACGACGTGTTGGAGGTTTAGGAGACTGATATGGTCATCTACTCACAATTTGTTCATACGTAAGAGCGTCTTGTAGAGTGTGTTTCTAAAGAGATCAGTCATTCTTTCTTTAAAGAAGAGTTGTTACGAATAGATTGATATGTGGGGTTTAACGTCCCAAAACCACCATATGATTATGAGAGACGCCGTAGTGGAGGGCTCCGGAAATTTCGACCACCTGGGGTTCTTTAACGTGCACCCAAATCTGAGTACACGGGCCTACAACATTTCATGTTACAAATAGACAGACAACGATATGAAAATTTAGACGAGATGGTATGAATTCTTGCTTCAAGGAGTTCCTGAGCAGTGCGCAGCGATACAGAGCAGAAAATACCCAGTACAGGTGGTTCTCTGTTACATATTCCCGCTCTCTCTCATTACTCTGTTCCCAGTTTTTACGGGAGAAGTTTTTTATGGCGTGGTTAGTCGCTCCTCCTCCTCCTCCGTATGTATGTATGTATGTATGTATGTATGTATGTATGTAGTATGTATGTATGTATGTATGTATGTATGTATGTATGTATGTATGTATGTATGTATGTATGTGTGTGTGTATGTATGTATGTATGTATGTATGTATGTATGTATGTATGTATGTATGTATGTATGTATGTATGTATGTATGTATGTATGTATGTATGTATGTATCCACCGGTGGCACATACCCGCTTTAGAGTGGGTATGTGCCATAGAGGTTGCGAGATGGGAGAGGGCGCTACTTGGACTGTTCACTAGATAGACGTATGGATGGATTGACGCACGAATGGATGGACTCATGGACGGACGGATGGACAGACGGACGGACGCATGGATGGACGTATGGATGATCGCGCGGACGGACGGAAGCACGGACGGGCTGGCGGACGCTTCGACCCACTCATCATCATTCACTCCGTGGATATACCGTGATTTTTTTTTTTCCCCGGGGCGAACAAATAGTTGCCTGAACTTGGTTCTGGATGATGCATGACTCCCATGCTTTCGCTGTACCTTCTCCCTCCTTCTCTCCCCTCTCTCTGGATATATTCTCTACGTCCCGCTGTTCGGCTCCCATCTCAGCCCCATCTTCTCAATGGCATTTGGAATGATGATGGTTATGATTACGAGGACCATACAGAAAATTGCCACCACGAAGCGAAGGAGACAGCGTACCGAGAACGACATAATTTTTGGCGTAGCACGAGCCAGAACTCCGCTGCACATTGGTCGTGTGCCAAACGAGCCGTTCAACCGACGAACAAATCGGGTGCCCGCCCTTTTTTTTTTCTATTGATCCCAATAAGTCACAAAACAACTGGAAAAAAAGAGAGGGAAGGAACGAGACGAAATGTATTGTAGACAATGCCACACACGCACACAAATAGCACACATTTGGCATCGGGACAAGTGTGTCCCTCTCCATCGAGCCGTATACATACATATGGCGCGGCAATTTGCGCCCGACAACTCTTATTTCATTTGTCCCGCGCTGACGCTACGGGCCAGATCGAGGTCCGGGGAGTGTGCGCGGCTCTGCGGTGCTATTCTTCATGCCCACTCGCTTGTCCGGACCGCTTAAATGAGATATAGCGTGGTGGTTGTGCGCTATGTGATGCGTTGAACGTCCGTCGTATACCGACCGCCGACCCGACGCTCAGAATCGCGGGGCTTTCTTTCTTCTCTTTAAACGATGAGATAATATATATAAGGAGAAGAAGCTTGTGCCGTTATTCGCAGCCGCCTACTCTCTCTCTCTTTGTTGATAGTTCTTGTCACAATGTTCTTGAAGTTGGCTACAATTGACAAAACAACACACGCGTATTTCTTAATAGGGAGGAGGAATAAATGAGGAAGGACAGGGAGGTTAGCCAGTTCTCAATTTAGAAATTATTGTGACTAAGGGCAGAATTAAAAAAAAAATAAAAGCACACGAGCGGACATTCACGTAGATCCAAAATCTTGAGTTCTATACAGTGTATGAACTTTCGGGCAACAAAAATATGCACGTAAATAAAATGTTCACACGGTATAAAAAAATTACATATCTCGTTTCCCTATGAAGCGGTGAAGTGACTGCGTACCATTTACACGCTCACCCACGTTAAACAATGTGAACAATAAAAAAATATAAACCTAAAAAAAGTAAAGTTAGTGAGTGACTACCCCGCATTTAAAGAAGACGTACGGCTGGAAAAGACCACAGACGGCCCATATCGGCCGCCCGGTCGCGTAAGACCACGAGATAGAGAAGTGAGGGTAGGGAAGGGGGCGAGGGCAAATGGGATCTCCGAATGGGTCCAAATTGATATTACCCAGTATAGCAAGGAACGCCTGCCCGCATATACGCCTTTCGTAGAGAGGGGCATCGCGTATACTCTCCTTCGGGATGTGTGTATATCGGGGCAAAGATTTCGGGGGCCGTTATTTCTGTTCGCCCCCTTTTTTTTTTATTCCCGTCTCGCGCATTCTCGTCCTCTCTCTCTCTCTCTCTCTCACTGTTTCTATTCTCTTTTTCCATACACTCTGTTTACACTCGCGTGCGCTTACGCCAACACCACACACGGCGAAAAGACGGTCCGAGATCTCGACCGAGCCGTCCGGATCCATCTGCGTCTGACATTGTTTGGGAGACAGGCTTAAAGACGACTTGCTTTAGCACGCGCGCGTCCGCGTTTCTTGAGCGAAGCCGGCGTGCGTCGCTCGGCGAGCACAATTTTTTTTATCACTGTTTTTTGTTAGAGTTCATATAAAGAGTGTCCTGAGCGTATGGTTCCTGCATCTACTGTATACGATGCCGCGGAAACTGCAGCGACTATAGGACAGGCGTAAATAGCGGGCACTGTCAAGCTTCTGCGAATTCCGCGGAGAGCCGAAAATATGCTCTTTCTACGTTCCATTCTTGTTGTCTGAGAAGCAAAGGGCCGTTCTGTACGGCCGTTCTTTACGCGATCGTGTTGTTGTGGAGAAGTCCAGTAACAGACTGCGAACTACAGCGCGAACAAAGAAGGCATAGTGTTGCTAATTCTGCTGTGGCAATAGTCGAGTTGCATGTCGCTGCATCTTCTGTGTCAGTCAGTTCTGTTGTGCTTTCGTTCTCAACACGCCGCGATCATTGCCGAGAACCGTCCTTCTTACTTTCCTTAGTATATATATATATATATATATATATATATATCATTTGAAGAACGTGACGAGAATAAAAAGAAACAAACAAAACTTTGCCCACAACAAATTGCTGGAGGAAGAAGCTTAGATTATAGTTCCACAAATAATCGCTATAGTTAGGAGCTTAAATTTCGGTTGGGTGGTAATAATATCGGGGGTTGCAGGCGTTAGAACCACGATATGAGTAAGACGCACGCCGCATTGGACGGCTGTCGCGATTTCAACATTATGGTGTGTTCGTCGACGGACACTGGTAGCTTCCAGTACACTGGCGTCTAGCATTTCGCTTCTATCGAAGTGCGGCTGCCGAGGCTGGGGTCGTACCCGCTACTTTCTTTCTTTATTTGTTTATTTGTTTCTTTCTGTGTCTTTAAGGCCAGCAGCCGAGTACCGTAATCAGTGCGCCACCGAGGCGGACATTCCGACGTGACAATAGCTGAACGACGTGCTACGTAACGCATGCATGTACAAAGAGAAAAAAAAAGTCGTTGGCTCTGTTTTGCGTGGCAGGCAAGCTTTGAGAGTGGTGGCGTCGGCACACGCATCTATATAGGAAAGCACAGCAACGGGTATAGTGAAGTGAACGAATGTATTGCATACGAATCCCAAGGAAGCAATTTCATGAGAACTCAGATCGCGTAAGATGCTTGAGGAGCCTGTAGAGTAGCGAACAGTGCAGGTGGTATAGCGAGAGTATTTTGCTAAAGTGGTAGGTTTTTTTTTTTTTAGACCGCCCCATCGCGTTGGTCTAGTGGCTAAGGTACTCGGCTGCTGACCCGCAGGTCGCGGGATCAAATCCCGGCTGTGGCGGCTGCATTTCCGATGGAGGCGGAAATATTCTAGGCTCGTGTACTCAGATTTGGGTGCACGTTAAAGAACCCCAGGTGGTCGAAATTCACGGAGCCCTTCACTACGGCGTCTCTCATAATCATATGGTGGTTTTGGAACGTTAAACCCCACAAATCAATCATTGTGCTTGATGCGCGTGCCAGAGAAGGCAGAACGGGGATGCGACTGCATGGCAAAGTAGGCTAGGAGACAATTCACAACAGATATCTCTCGTACATCGACCAATGGAGAGCTTACTTGACTGTGACGTCACGTGAACGAAAACATGGCATCACGAATTGTGTCCCAAATATACTAAACGCCAGGAGATAATAGCGCAGTCGTTGTTTGTATTCTCGAAGGTTGCTTAGGGGTCCTTCATCATCCGAGGATCCTGCATCAAAGGCACGGCGCAAGGAGATTTAAAATTTCAGAAATTGGTACAAAAAAGAGATGCGAACACTCCACTACTGTGAAGATGGGAGGAAGCTGCTGTGGAAGCAGCGGCTGCGTTGTGCGGCAACGGCCGAAAGTCATTTTCGTGCCCGTCCGTGCAGCGTCGGCGCTCCTTCAGTTCCCACTCTTCTTTCTCCGAGCGAAGGACACGCTTCCGTCCCATAGCGAATTCAAAGGGCAACTGGTGATAATAGCGCTATAGCGCCATCTCTACTTCACGAGACAAAGGTTGGCGAGCAGTGCCACCGCCAGTTTATTTCTTCCTCCATGGCCACCGATAAGTATCGGGACTTTTCCGAAAGAGGCATCGGTGGTGGCGATGGGACGAGTTGCACTAAGAACTTGCATGCATAAACTGATACATATCCGTTGCCGAGAGGTGTTCGTCCTCTTATCGTTTTGCTTATGAACGGGTTCCAAAAGAACCTTTTTCATATGCAGTTTCGCCGTAAAAAGGCAAAGCGGACGAAGTGGACAAGACGAGCACTGCACTGACAACACACGCATACACACCTCAACCACAGCGCAAGTAAACTTGCGTCGTGGTAGAGGATCAGGTGCCCACGTGACGCTGGAAGAGAAATCCCGATCAACTGACCAGCTGTCCAGTGCATGCATGCGAAGGACTGAGTGTACAACGGCAAAAAAGGGGGAGAGTTGACGCGCGGCACGTGTACGCGTGCTTTGATATACGTGCGAACGGGCGACTGCGCCGCACAACGGCCGAACCGGGCACGAGCCACGTTCGGCCTTGGCTCGAGCGGGGGTCCGGGCAGCGGGGTCCGAGCGAAATGACCGTTGCGGGGGTGGACCCGGGATCCCCTTTTCTTCCTTCTCTCCCTGGGGACGCTCTCGCACGCGGCCTCGTGTACACAATGTGCGTTTGGCTCCAGCCCGCTCGTGCTTTCGTGGTGGTGCAGGAGGCGTCCTCCTCGGCTGACCCTGTGGTTGTGATGACGGGGCGGAACCTTTCACACTGCTCGCGTGTGCCCGGTGCGTTCGTTCAGGGCGCGCTTGCAAGCAAAAAAGAAAAACAAACAAAAAACAAGAGGAAACTCTGAACAATAGCCGCAACTGGAGCATCTGGACGGATCGGTGGCATACAGTTGAAGGTTGTGTTTCTGGACAGAAGAATACTATACCGTGCAAACACTCCTCTCAAGGACGTCGCTTTTTGGTTTCATCGCTGTATACTTGCACGTCACTGCATATACGGAAGGTCGTGGCCAAGTTTTGAAGTTTGCTGTAACGTCTTCATATGGACGGGCTGATGCTAGCGATTCTGAGCAAAAGAACCTGCATAAGCCGGTGTCCTGAACGTCTAAATAATCCGACAGATGTCTCCATTTAAAGGAATCAACTCGTTCGCATTTCATTTCATTATCTATGCTAACGAGAACGAGCACGATTGAAAAATGACATTTTTTAACTGAGCATCCCCCCACCTCGACACCTAACTCCCACACAGGAAAAAGCTGGGTATGAGAGATGCGTGTACCGAAGGCCGTTTCAACCCCACTAACGTCGTTGGCTATTGGTTGGGCCAACTGTTGCCTTATTCCTTTCTAGAAGACTGGTGGCGAGTAGTAGTATTTACTCACTTTTTGTGGCACATACCTGTTTTTATGATTGACCGTTACAACGTCATACATCGTGACGACATTTGACACCGACAATCCGAGACTCAAAAGTATCTTCGCCACGTCATGATAGCGTCACAATATTTGTCGACATTGTGTCATCGTGAAGTCATGATACGACGATGACATCATTTGAAGCTAGCTTTATGATGTACCACGTCTACATGACGCACCGTGGCCACGGGAGACGCCGACGAGCTGAGCCGCAAAGGTACTTCGAATGTTGAAGAAAAAAAAGGAAAGAAATCACCATTTGCAGATAACGTGGTTTCATGCAACAAACCTAAACAAGCGCGAAATCGCATTCGCAGCTTCCACTCCGAAGTTTCGTTAGATCGTGTTTGTAGCTCCACCACCACCACCACCACCACCACCACCATCATCATCATCATCATCATCATCATCATCATCATCATCATCATCAGCAGCAGCAGCAGCAGCATCATCATAATCATCATCATCCTCATCAGTCTGACTACGCCTACTGCAGGACAAAGGCCTCTCCCATGATCCGCCAATCAACCCGGTCTTGCGCTTTCTTCTGCCTCGTTACACTTGCGAACTTTTTTAATCTCATCGGACCACCTAACTTTCTGTCACCGCTTCGTGCGTTTGCGTTCTCTGGTAATCTAGTCAAAAATCCTTGCATACACCATGACTTACGAGACCTCTTTGTTGGGCGACTTAGTGTACCTTATAATTGCCTTTGAAGTTATTGTAGAGCACGCTTTTCTGACATTTGCATTCATATTCGTAATGCACGAAAAAACCAGACGAAGATACGAAAGGAACACATATACAAGACGGGTGCTAGAACACATGTATGTTTTTTTTTTCTGTGTCTACGTCTGGTTCTTTCTTGCGCTAATAAAATGAATGGAAGTGACTCAAACAAGCTATAGCTCGCATCACCACTTTGACTTCTTTAACATGCGGTTTATCGCCAGACGTAAACACAAAACAGCCGGCAAATTCATGGAAGTGTTCTGCATCAGCAAATAAGGTGACAGATTCATTAGAGACACACATCTGATAAAAAACTTTATTGCGCATGCGTCACGTGATCACACAAATAAATACAACATGTTTTCTTCGCAGGCATCGAGAAAGACGCATACGTTTATAGTTGTATGTGTCGTTCTATCTACACATAGACACGGGCGTGTTTTGTACAGTAAATCGGTTGTTAGTGGCGCTCTGTTCCATTCCATTGCTCGTGATTGTGTTCTTTTGTGTCTTAAAGCCGATATGATCAGCTTGACATACGTGATAGAAATATCGTTTTTTTTCTTTGATTTGGTTATCTATGGGAGCTATATAAACGGTTACGTCACCGCGGGTCACGCAGCACTACGCTACCTGGATCATTCTATAACTATCAAAGGACACGCGATGTGATAACAGGTCACTGTCACGCACATAAACGAAGCCACGGGTTAAACTGAATAGATTATCATGCGCAGATAGACAGCTGCGATTTTGTTTTTAGATAACAAATGGGAAGCAGAAGAGTCAAGGGTGTTTCCTCGTTGTAGCTCCGACAGAGGAATGTGAGGTCGTGTTTGAGATTCGCCGTCGGGGTCGGTCAGCAACCGAAAGCAACCCAGGTCCCTGGCACCGCGCATGCCGCCTATACCGGCAAAACAGTGGCCGATGGCTTGGGCGGACAGGCGGTGCAGTGAAGGCAAACTACAGAGAGATATCAGTACACTGGCGGGGAAGTCTAGTGATAACATCAACACGAAACACGACGACCTTTGTACTCCACACGTGCAGGTTTAGAAGCTGTAAAGGGCTGCACTGTTTAGATGCGAGCGCACTGTTTCAGTTTCCTTCACGGCCGAGCCATTTCGACGGCGGCTAAGTTCAACGACGCCCATACGCCGAGATCTATTAGGGGCAAGTGGAAGACACCCAGGCGGACATAATATTCCGGTGTCCCTAACTACGTGGTGCCTCACAGTCATAGTGTTATGTAGTGTGAAATCCCTCGAGATGTAATTTTCCCCCGCGCGGTGGTCTAGTGGCTAGGGTACTCGACTGCTAACCCGCAGGTCGTGGGATCGAATACCGGCTGCGGCGGCTGCATTCTCGATGAAGGCGAAAATGCTGTAGGCCCGTGTGCTCAGATTGGAGTGCACGTCAAAGAACTCCAGGTGGTCAAAATTTCCGGAGCCCTCCACTGTGGCGTCTCTCATAATCATATGGTGGTTTAGGGACGTTAAGCCCAACATATCAATGTCATTGACATCTCATATTCTTTAATCAAGAGCAACATTTCTCAAGGGATACCGAAAAATAATCTATGAACTTCTAATTTATACATGTGAAAACATTACTTCAGTGCTCCATTTTTAGTTACGTGGTTAAAAAAAATTTTGACGATTTTTTGAAAACCATGGAGGTTGAGCGATCTCCCTATTTTCGCGCCGAAACTATGACAGCCTACGCAAGTGTAATTCTCACACTACGTAATGCAATGTCTCTCTTCGACTCTGGAAATTTGCCAGCTTGAGGTCTTCGTTCCTTCATATAATACGGCGTTCGTCAGTCATAGCGCTTCGTAGTCAGTGCATCCTACTTCAACTCCATAGTCTTATAAGTGATATCGCCCAATTGCTCGACATTGGCAAAAAGTGCGCCACAAACCAGGCACGTCCCTTTCTCTGTCAAAACGGGGAAGCTGTCGGTCTGTTTCGGAACTATAGGCTAAATGAACCATGCACCTCCCTGCAGAGCTCCCCTTCCCCTCGTTCCACAAAATCCCTCCAATTTCACCCCACCTACGTCCCTCGGCGTCACAAACAGTAAAACACGTGACCACTCTCGCCGTCGTGACGTCAGCTTGGGCTCAGAGAGCCATTCCCCAACGGGAGCGGTGGCACAACAGTGAAACAAGCGCTGCGGGGTGGTTGGGATGAAGACCGCGGCGTGCTGCCCGTTCTGTGCCGGCGCCTGGTCGCTCGTCGTAATACTCAGGAAATGTGAGCTTCGCCTTCACTCTTTCTATTATCGCGAGTGCGAGGTTGTTAACGCTTTCCATCATACCTGTTTAATTTACTCTAAATTGGGCCAGTTGACAAAACAGAATGTTTTTTTTTTTTGCCGATACAGATATACGGTCGAAGCATAGTGGTCAGATAACTGACTGATCGGGTGAAGCATGCGCCAATGAGGCATCATTGTCCCGTGCAAACTGAGGGTTTTCTTATATGCTCAGCATGTTTGCCGTCAGATACGTAACACGTACGCAAGCCCTCTTGTACTTATTAAGGAACACCAAACTTCACGACCGCTTGTGAAAGAACTGTGCGAGGCCGTGCTGTGTAGTTTCGAGCTGACTATTTATGCTTCTCTTTCTTACTCCTCTTCTTTTCTGTCTCTTTTCGTTCTATTATTCCCCTTTTCCCCCACCCCAAGTGTAGGGTAGCCAACCGAGCCAAGCTTGGTTAACCTCCCTGCCTTTCCTCTCTATTTATCTCTCTCTCTCTCTCTCTCTTGTTTTGCCAACCTATTTACCGCTTCTGCACAATGTTGACACGTTTTAAGTGCGCAGATTTTTAGAGGGTCAAGCTTTCGTATGCTGTCGTCCCTTGTAGTAATGCAGGGGAAACGACATACATCGTAGCCAGCTGCAATTGAGCGCGCGGTCGCGCCAAGTAGAAGTCAATATTAAGTGCGGGAAATACTGCTAAGGATAGGAAAACGCGACTATGCAAACCACTTATAAACATTGAAAGGAGAGGCAAGCGAGAGAAGGAAAGATAAATTAGTGGGGAAGAAAATACGATGAAAAATATGAATAATTGTAAAACGCAGAAAAAAAAAGACGCAGATAAAACTGAAAGAAAGAAGAAGAAAGTAAACCAAAGAGTAACAAAAAAGTCTGTTTAAGGTTGCCACGTTATCTCCCTCAATGTTTACTGGTATAGATGAAGTTTATTCAATTTCTCTATGTGCTTTTACCGTAATCAAGAGGAAACAATTGGTCTTATTTTTGCTTATCTTGTCACCGTTTCAGTTTAGTCAGGAAAAGGGCGTACTAGCACCACATCTTCAAAAACAGGGCCTGTAATGATCAGAACCTGTTTTTCTTTCTTTTGGGGCCTCCCCACTCGGATACAGCCTCAGAGGTGTTTGCTGCTCAGGAATATATCACTGTGACCAAACGATTACGTTGCAAATTTGTCTGTGCACTACATATCTTCAAATTCGCAATAAGCACTTCAAATTGTGATTAACAAACTAGCGCTCCTAGGAATGAAGCAATGCGCAATGAATCGGGAAAATTCACTTTATACTTGATCAATACCCTTCACTAGGTACGAGTCACGTGCAGAACAAGAACAGCAACTAGCTCTGCGCTACTTTGGGGCTTGGCACCGCTAGGGAGAACCTGCCTTAGTATTTTGTGCTTGCAGGCTTGTTCCTTTTGGGCAGTGATCGTGTCAAGTGCCAGAGCGACGGAAGAGCTAGGCAGCCAATTCGCTCGCGGAGTCGGCATAGAAACGCGTTCGCACTCAAGTACGGGAGAGCAAGCTCGAATGGTTAACGATTTAGAGTACTAGTTACTCTACTATGAGAGAGCTTAAACCCGTCCCGTGGCAATATGGGCACGATATCTATTCATGATATGTGTGTTTAGAAAGAAGTGGGTGATGAATTAGACTAATGGATACTTTACTATGAGAGAGCATATAGCGGTCCCGTAAGTGTATATTACATACTCAGTGCATGCACTGTGCACTTTTGTACTGCTATGGTATTTATGTGTTTAAATAAATTGGTTAATGATTGAGAGCACTTGGTACTGTACTATGGGAGAGCTGAAAGCCGTCCCCTGGAATTTAGCTTTTTACATACTACCCTGGTCGGACATATGAGCTCAGACGACCGTCAACGGAGCCAAATGCGAAAAGTGGCGCTAGCTGCATTCCACAAAAATTTACCGTCCAGATTACCCCAGGTGCACAAACGAGGGTACATTCAATTATATTACGTGGATTAGGTATTATTATTCGGTTGTAAACAAGTTATTTAACGCGTTGTGTCTCACGCAAACTCTTTAAGCTAATATTTGTAATACTAGCTTGCGAAATAAGACAGAGGCTCAAAAACGTTGATTGATTTTTTTTTTCTTTCGTGACGGAGTTAAAAGATATTGAGACAGCTTTGCCCTAGTTGTGGGAAGCCTGACGGAAGTGCATAACTCTCTTTTAAAGGGCCACTCACCAGGCCCCATACCAAGTGGAAGTTGTTGGGTGTCCGATGAGGAACATTTTGCCACAAAATGTTTTTGAATCGGTTTATCACGAGCGGAGAAAACAGGTTTTTTGAAGCGGCGTGAAACGAGGATGAAAGGAGGCGATCTCGAAACCCTTGCCGCTCCTCCGCGTAGCCTTCGCAAGCCAAATCTCTTCGCCCCCCTTCTCGGGCATCCGACCAAGAGGTGACGTGCGCATGACGTGCACAAACAAGTCCAACCCCCGAGCGCGCGAGCGGCGTTGCTTTGTTGACCAGCGTTATTTTGTGGTTTTCTGCCTGTTTCTGCGGGATGGTTTGGAAACGCTGGCTTAGACGCGGTAGAGTAGATGAGCACAATGAGTGCGCGAACGCCTAGGAGCATTCCACGGCGGTCGTCTGCTCAATGCGCTGACCGTGGGGACACGAACGCATGCGAAACGCCGACACATTAGCCCCGCATCTCGTTGCGATTCGCGGGTTAAAAGTGAAAAAAAAAGGCGCTCACATTCCCCTATTTATCTAGAGTTTTATTGATCTATTCAAGCAACAAATACATAAACTACGCATGTTGTGTTAAGGAATTTTCGCCATGTCACGTACCACTGTTTGTAACGTCAGAGTCGTCTAAGTAGAGGACCAACTTCACTGCATTGCCGTGTACGTAGGGCCATCATTCATACGCGCACGTCATGCCCTCATTCTTTGAGCGCGCGCCGTCGGAACAGAGGGGGGAGCAGCGTTCATCTTGAAATTTGACCCATTTTCGCGGCGTGTAGAGTTGCAAATTTTGGCAGACGGGATCATGAACACCTCATCTACGCATTGTGCTTGTCAGCTCAAAAATGGCAACCCTTCTGCAATAATGGCAAATCTGGTGAGTGGCCCTTTTTCGAAAAAAAGTTTATTTAAACTATGTGTGTTTAGAAAAAGTGGTTTAACGATTTCGAGTACTAGGTACTATACTATGGGATAGCATCGAGCCGTCCCGTAGGCCTCTTACGCTGCCTTTGACAGCACCACCTTTGTGCGCACGGTCAGTGACAAAGGTGTGTTTAGAAAACGTGGTTTACGATTTAGAGTAGTCGCTACTCTACTATGGGAGAGCTGAAAGCCGTCCCTTAGGCCTCACACAGTTGACTTCTGTGGCAAACGCCGTTGAGTGTGTTTAAAAAAATGTGTTAACGATTCAAAGTACTAGGAACTCTACTATGGGAGAGCATAGAGCCGAGACGGGGGCCTCGCCTACTGATTTGTTATTTGACGTCTTCCTCGAAACGCCGTGTGTTTAGAAAAAAGGTTGTTAACGATTTAGAATACGAGGTACTTTACTATGGGATAGCATATAACCGTCGCGGGATGTAGATAGTGGTTGAAAAGTAATTTTTGACACAACGTGTGTTTAGAAACATGGTTAACGATTTTGAGCGCTTCGTACTCAACTATAGGAGAGTGGTGAGCCGTCCCTCAAAGTAATGACACAAGTGTTCTCTGTGTATTTAGAAAAAAAGTGGGTAACAATGAGAGAGCTTAAAGCCGTCCCGTTGGTAAATGGAGAGACCTCCCTTTCCAAACGTGTGTTTAGATGAGTGGTTAACGATTTAGAGTACTCGGTACTCTACTATGGGAGAGCTTTAAGCCGTCCCTACGCTATTCGCGGAATTGCGAGATCACAACTGATATTTAAGATTCGCGGTATCTATCCGCCGCTGTGCCCAGTCATGATATGATACAGACTCACAATTGTATAGCTGGTTTCGTTTCGGAAACTTTCAACGTCTAGCTAAATTTCGTTCGGAATTTTGACGTCGCTGCTCAGCGGAACATAATAACATTTACAGTTATGGCGAACCTTTAATTAATAATATGCGTAGTACTTATATTCGCCGCAAGCAATACTTTTGGTTTCAGCGGAAATCAGCCGACGCGGATGTCTGTCACACAAGAAGGGGCAGACGCGCCGGCATTGCGATTACACGGCTAGCGATTCGGAGAAGCGCCCCAAAAATGTGAATTTTCCCGAATACCGAATGCATACCTAACGCTATACATGCACACAGAAAAATAGAAAAAAAAAAAAACGCGCCAGCTGAATGGTCACAGGCTTTGGCCGAACACACTTCGCAATTTACAAAGTGTCCTTCAATATTTATTTTATTTTTTTTATTTTTGTTAGTCTGTTTCTTTAGTTCAGTTTTCCGTTTTTTCTTTTGTTTCTTTCTACTTATTTTTTTCTTTCACTCTCTACTTCTTTCTATTTCTATGTCGCTTTCTCTTTATTCACTTTTTTTCCCTTTCGTTCTCTTTTTCTCTATTTCCATCTTTCTCGATCTTTCCATTACTCTCACTCTTTTTTTATCTTTTCCTGAATTTCTTTGTGTGTTTTTTTCTTTTTTTTCTTCCTCACAGTCGCTCTCTCTGTACTTGTTTTCCTGCCCACCCGACTAATTGCATCCCATACCGAAAAAGCAACCTCGCGAGGGGCCACGCGCCCAACGCACATGTTCGCGGAACCAAGCCGAAGACGGAGAGTCACTGCCGACGAGTCACCGCATTGCACGCGCTGAAAAGGTCAAGGCCATTCGTGGCGATTATAGTTTTCGCGAACGCTCAACGGCATAACGAAAACGCATAGCATCTCTGTTGTAAAACGACGCTTATAAACGGCTGCTCTCATCGAACGGGCTTACTGTCCACGACCGAATTCCGCGGAGCCCCCTGAGAGCACCTGTCTGTATACGGCTTGCACACAGGGTCAAAGCACGTATTGTACGGAGAAGTGAGTGTCTGTCTATACGCAAATGGACGCGCTAATAGAGAGTTTCAGTTTTTCAGCGCGCGCAAGGTGGTATGTGCGCAACGGCTAGCGCGCTACCTACGTTATAGCAAAGGCTGCCTCCTACAGTATTAGTTTAGCGTACCCGACTATACGGACATATGGACTGCGCGCAAACGTCAACACCTTCGTCTTGAAGGCTACATGGCGGCACCTAGTGACTAAGCTATTAACTACCATAGCCGACCATAGTTGAAACGAGTTAAGGTATGGCAATAATAGCGCGAGAACAGAACGACGACAAAGAGACAGCAAGGACACGTATAGGACACTTGTCCTTCTTTCTGTTCTCGCGCTGTAACTTATCGCCATGTCATACCAACTAGCCCAAACTGCCACACTTCAAGGTATGAGACGTGAAACTGTGAACATTCCGGGCAATGAAAAGCATCCTCGTCAGCTCCAATATTTTCACAGGGATAACTGTCCATTTCACGGGGTTCGCGAACGGATTTCAGCTCCTCACGTAAGCAAAGAGCTCCACATCGAGGGCAATCGTAAGATGCACGCGGTATTTACTTGCAGCCATAACCGCACTGCTGCTTGCGCTGCTGTTGGTCGTGGCCATCTTGGTTTTCGTGCTCTCAACAGGGGGAGACCCCACGAGAGCCACTGCTAAGGTACCCAAACGGCTGTAGCGTATACGTGACGTAAGAGCCTAGCTCTAGCGTACGCATCTCTCTTACGCGCAGCGCGTTCGCAGCAGTGCTGCCTCTCGGCCGATGCGTGCGCTGGGCCGTTGCGCGCGCTAAACTAAAACTCCCCAATGTTGCCACTCGCTTGCTTGAAGCAGTCAAGGCCACGTAGGCTTCAGCGACACCCCGTGTTCAAGGATTTCCCATCTCTCGTGCACCTGTATGATTTCGTGTTACCTGTCGCAGCTTCTGGGGTGTCTCAACCATTGAAAAGGTAATACGTAATTTAAATTGGCTAGCCCCGCCGCGGTGGTCTAGTGGCTAAGGTACTCGGCTGCTGACCCGCAGGTCGCGGGTTCAAATCCCGGCTGCGGCGGGTACATTTCCGATGGAGGCGGAAATGTTGTAGGCCCGTGTGCTCAGATTTGGGTGCACGTTAAAGAACCCCAGGTCGTCGAAATTTCCGGAGCCCTCCACTACGGCGTCTCTCATAATGATATGGTGGTTTTGGGACGTTAAACCCCACATATCAATCAAATCAATTTAAATTGGCTAATACTAAAGCGCCCATACTCGTAATGACCTAAGAGGATTGAAACTGGCCACGTAGTTTATAACACATATAACAATATTTCGCACATAACGATATTTAGCACACTGTGATACACCTAGATCCGGTTTTGTGCTTTATGCTGCCACGTTATATCTGCAAACTTCCTGATTTCGTCTAACCAACTCATGCTCGCTCTCTCTCGCACGTGTGTGCTTCTTTTTTTATTTCATTGATCGCCCGTGGGAGAAACCTTTGCCTAACAGTGGGCGTAGTCAGGCTAATGACGATGACGACGACACTCGTGAGCTTTCAAGTGCGGAGCACTTTTTGAGGCCAGGCTGTCGCATATGCTCTGTTCATAAACTGTAGTCGTCATTTTGCGTAATGCTTGCAAAAAACCGTATAGCATAGCCAGCTGTAGCACACTGAGCGCGCGCTCGAACGAACGAGAAGACTTCTTTCTCTTGTCCTTCGAGTGCATCTCTCCTTTGTGTGTGTCCTTGTCGTGGTGTGCTATACCAGTGAAAATGATGAATCTCAACCGACTAGCCCGGCAACGTGCCTTAGCCCTGGAGAACTTTAGGAGCCCGCGCAGTCGTATGCTCTCGTTATTCGGTGTAGAGCAGGCAAAACCGCATATACAAATTAAAAAAAAAGAGAATCAAGTGAGAACTAATAAAAAGAGAGAATAATAAGGGGGGAAATATCGTCATAGTATGCGGAGTTGTACGTCCCATAACCACGACATGATTATGAGAGACTTCGTAATGGAGGGTACCGAAAAGAAATTTTGACCATCCAGCGTTGGTGAACGTGCACGGATCTCCACCATTTCGCTTCCTTCGAAATGCGACCGCCGCGGCTGGGCTCGAACCCGCGACCTTCCGGTAAGTAGCCGAGCGCCGTAAACACTGCTCCATTGCGGCAGACAGGAAAAAAAAACGATGGAAAGAATATAGAAATAATGAAGTAGAATTGAAGAGAAAAGACACAAAACTGGAAAAGAGAACAATAGGGAGAGAGGGGTGAGAAGATTGGGGAAACCGAAGAGAAAAAACAAATAATGGCTGTCCAGCTTGGCGCTTCATTCAGGCTTCGCACCAATATAGTGCGAAGCTGCTTTTGCCCTGTACTCTTCATGTATTCTTCAGGCTTTGCACCACTATAGTGCGAAGCTGCGTTTGCCCTGTTACCTTCATGTATTCTTCAAGCAATTTTTTTTTTCATTTGTAGGACAGCGCTCGTGCGGTTGCTTCCTCTTTTACTCTGTCTTCGTCGTGTTCTCGCTGCAACCAACATACGTAATAATGCTTTCGTGTGCTTAACGTCATAGAGTTTCCTAAGATTAACTAGAGGGGGCTGTGGCGCTGCGATAGTTCAGTGACCATGGGAACGATGGGTAGTATATTTTGCCCACTCTTCGTATTTGCGGGCGGTGAATCGCACTTGTGGCTTTGTTTATTGCCCTGTTTCGGTTTTGTTTCGAAGGAAAAAAAAACCAACTCTTTTGAACTTCGTGACCCGATTTCAAATGGTAAGTCTAAAAAGAATAAGTGGTGCATCGCAACCGCCGAACATTTGCTGATTTTAGCTTCGTGAAAAAACAGCTCCAAGCCACACGAAAACGCACGGAGCCAGATTCACGAATATTGGACAAATCCCTGTACTACCCATCATTTCTATGCTCGCTGAAGCGCCGTGCGTTGACTCTCCCGTAGACACTAGTGCCAGAGTTCCCTCTAGTGTATATTTAGGAAACTCTGTGGCTTAAATGACATCATTACAAGTTTTCTGAAGGGAAAGCTCAAGTGATAAGTGATAAATCGAGCGACAACTTAGGAGTTGCCATGCTATAGGTGGCAGCTAAAAAATGTAAGTACAACGTTTTATCTGTGAATAGGAATGAGCGCTACAGACAGGCTGCCGACGTTTCGTCACGTGGGTCTGTTTTTGTCGAGTGCATCTCATCACCCCTGGAGTGTTAGATATTAAAATATTAGTCATCTCTCCGCGCGATATCTTTAGCACTAGATACGAGGAAGCAAGACTGCCCGAGGTAAAGCGTTTTGTCTTTTCTAGGCCGTAATCAAAGCAGCAGAAAGGAAAAACAAATATGGAGGCAGCCTTACGTAATAGGTGTCCAATGGTGGCTGGCAATCGCACGTCAATTTCCGTGCAGAGATTTTGATTTGATTGATACCTGGGGTTCAATGTCCCAAAACCACCACATAATTATGTGAGACGCCGTAGTGGAGAGCTCCGGAAATTTCGACCACCCGGGGTTCTTTAACGTGCACCCAAATCTGAGCACACGGGCCTACAGCATTTTCGCCTCTATTGGAAATGCAGCTGCCGAAGCCGGGATTCAATACGACGGCATGCGGGTCAGCAGCCGAGTACTTTAGCCGCGGCGGGAGTACTGGAGGGAACTTTGATTCTTTTTTGTTGTTGTTTTGTTATTGCTTTTGTTTCGCTTGGAAGAAGGAATTGTTGTTAAACTCGCGAGACGATATAACCTGGTCAGCTTCAAAGAATCCAGGTGATGAAATCGAAGCGCTGAACTTTCGCTGAACTTCGCCTTGGCGGGAAAATTGCAAGCGCGGAGCAGTCGCTCAGACAAAAACGACGTTTTGTTAACAATGGCTCAAACGAAAACGGCCTTGTTTACAAAAAAGAAATTTTATTCGTCTTGTGACAAAGCGACTGCAGGCCACTTGGAGCCAAACGAACAAAACATAAGTGAAGACGTGTGCTACACCCATCATTCGCATGATTGCTGAAGTGCCCAACATCCCAGCTTCAATAGAGGAAAGCGTCATATTTCCATCTAACGCACTATTCTCACGGGGTGAGAGTAACACAACTACTTCAACCATAGAGTATTGTTACGACCGTCATAATTATTGACTTTTTTCGGCCTTTGTGAACGGGTCGAAAATATTTCGACGCATTCCAAGCGAGGGTGTGCTGTCAAGACGGGTTGGTTTTCTGTCAGCAAAGCGTGAAAAGGGGCCAGGACCCGTCTGCGCAAGGAAGGCACACGAGCCAAGAAAGGCCATTGTGTTTGCTGAGAGCAAGGCTTTTGAAGCAGACACGGAGGCAGCTGGGCCATTTTCGAGGTCACCGAGGATCTGGAAATCTCGGAACCAGCATGGTATTTGCAGTTCAGGCTGCAAGCTAAAGCCACATTGGTTGTGGCTCCATCTTGCGAGGACACGCGGAGCCCCGGGATATGCGCTGCTACGCCACAGCTTCTAGCAAACAACCAGGATGGAATGTGGGGGTGAAGAAAAGGATAATGCACTATGTTCTGCAGCCTTGCGGGAGCCCGCGTCAGCGACAAGGGATTAGTTGACTGTTCCTTTTCCCCTTTCTCCATATGGTCGGCTGAATGGGGTGGCATATTTTGAAGATATGCTGGCCCACCACTACATTGTCCTACCCAAAAAGTCAGGCAAGTTTGACACGTGTACTGGCAGCCGGTTTTTCGAACCTCACCCAGCTGCCGGAAGAGTCTTCGAAGCCAATATCATCGGCCGTGTGCAAAAACGTCGGTGCAGTGTGTTTGTGACCATATTTGGGCATCGTGTAGGTTGTGCCCTCTCCTCATGCATTGTGTGGTGTCTTTCCCCTCCTTCGTGGGTGGAGCATCTAGACCATGGAGCGCCGTATATCCTGAAGCCGTGGACAGTGCGCCCAGCGTTGGCAACGCGGCGCTATACAAACGGAAGACTCTTGTGTACTTTCAGCTCACAAGTTCTAAAGTTCTACAGTTCAACAGCTCTCCTGTACAGTTCTGATCACTTGATCACCTCCTTTCTAATTTTCACTTACTAACCATGTAAATAAATTGTTGTCGTTATTGCGAGCGCCTCATCTAACTTGTTCGACGATGGGTCCTTGGACGGAGGCCCGCTACCAAACTGAGACCCGCAGGACCCGGAGTCGCAACAGTATACATAGTAAACGTTTGCTATGTTACTCTATGCTTCAACACTACGACTCGTGCCACTAAACTACGAACGGTCCAGTCGTGTGACGAGCTCGTTGAGTCACTGGTATCACGTGCACGCGGGCACGTGCGCTCAAGGTTCCGCGTCCTGCCCCGCGCAGCTCGTGTCCCTTGTCATCACACGGATCGCGCTTTCACAGCAATGGCCGCGTGAGATGTAAGAGAGCGAGTCACGGAGGGATAAGGTTCAGCCTGTCTACCCTACGGATGGATGGATGGATGGATGCTATGAGCGTCCCCTTTATAACGGGGTGGTGACAAGTATGCCACCAGGCTCGACAAAAAAAAAAAAAATCTTTTTTCCCTTTTTTTTATGTTGGCCTAATGCCTCTACTTCGATAATTCTTATCTAATGGAAAAAAGGTAAATTTTCAGCTTAAGTTCTCTGCCATTTACGGCACACTGTCCATATTTTATTTTTCCAATATTTATTCTTGTCCTTTCTCTCTAATTTTCTGCCACCAATACTCTAACCGTCTCTTACTTATTTTTAACGTGCAACCTTTAACGTGCACCCAAAAGGCGGCTTTCCTTTGTTCCTATGCGCCGTGCGTGTCGTGTTGGCCGCGTCATACTTACGCTCGACAACACCATCGTTCCTCTTCTTTCGAGCGGCTTCGCCGCGCCGACGGTGTCAACATTCGAGACGCGTTGCGTATCGTACGTGGACGTAAGGGGTGATACAGTAAGCTACATGGGGCACCAACCTATCGGTAGATATCGGTTTCAGCTTGAATTATAGCAGTTTCAGCTTGAATTCTCCACGAGCACATACATACCTACATTAAGCTACGAGCCGTGTGGTTAGATTAGCTTTTTTTTTTAAGTAGACGATCATCAATTTCTCCCTTATTACTTTATTACTCCCCCTCCCCCTTTTCGTCGACAACCCCCATTCCACGGTTTCACGTCGACAAACTTCCTTGTGCCGTGTACGCGGCGCAGAAGATGCAAGGTCAGGGTCGCTGCGCCCCTACCGCCGACGGGTGGCGAAACATACTCAGAAAGTGTCCCATTGTATTCGCGATGGGTGAGAAAAGCGCGCGCAGGTGCAGTCTAGCCCGGCCGTGACACGGGATGACGATTGCCGGTAGTGACCGGCAGGGCCGTGGCACAACAGCAGTCGGTCGGTATCGGTCCAAACCGGGCTGATAACTGAGAGCTAGGTAGCGCTCTCTAGCCAGTGCATACAGTGTCGATATTGATAGTTAACGTGATGTCCCAGCAGACACTTCAACGTCCGTGCGTTGAGCACTATGAACCGTTCGGAACCCTGCGCTCTGCAGCTGTCAGCGACGACCCATCAGCGTCAGGTAAAATAGCCGATAGCAAGTGCACAAAGCATATCTTTTTTTTTTTTTTTCGGAAGCAGTACGTGTATGCGGCGCCTTTTGCGAAGTTCATCAACAGTTCTCACGCTTTGCCGAATAAGTATACGACAGCCGTATGTCGTGCATTACTGTGCGACGCGTATTCTGAGCTTTCACGGTTTCGTGTACCGCATAACTCTTCAATCATCAAATGTGCGCACGCTTTTTAGTGCTCCGGTTGTCTCATTTTAGCCCTGATAGACACTGGGTGCCAGGAGCATACAAACTATTTCAGTTTCATCAGTGCAGCCAACTTGTTGGCGTATACCGTTCGTTTAGTTTTACCCCGCCGCGGTGGTCTAGTGGTTAAGGTACTCGGCTGCTAACCCGCAGGTCGCGGGTTCGAATCCCGGCTGCATTTCCGATGGAGGCGGAAATGGTGTAGGCCCGTGTGCTCAGAATTGGGTGCAAGTTAAAGAACCCCAGGTGGTCGAAATTTCTGGAGCCCTCCACTATGGCGTCTCTCATAATCATATTGTGGTTTTGGGACGTTAAACCCCACATATCAATCAATCAAATCAACCGTTCGTTTAGTTGCTGCAGCATAACGAGATGGCAACGCTAACAGGCCAATATAGCGACAATTAAAAGCGAGGTGCTTGTTTAGGCTGATTGGCACTCCACTGAACTGCTAGGTAGAGCCGAAACGCCTGTTTACGGCACTTTATCGGTGCCGTTAACATAACGTTTTCATGGTGTTTCGAAATTATTGAAAAAGGTGTCTGAGAAGAGCTCGTTCTCTGTTATTAGCTTCGTGTACGCTTTTTGATACATCGAAACCGTTTAGCAATTTGTTTAGCAAGTGTTCTCCGTATCTAGTATCACAAAACTATCAACATAAACGGGTGCGTGCTACGAATTCAGTTGTGCCCATTTTCTTGTGTCTCGTTCCTGAAGTTAGCGCTCTCAGCAGTTCAATTAAAAGCTCCCGCGTATCAGGCAGAAAATCTCGAGTTATATAGCTAAAGGCGCGAATTGCGTGGTGCTTGTACTCTAGACATTACTATAAGAAGAAAGCGGCTCGTGCTAACCTTTCTTTAACTTATCGCTCTTCTCCCTGCAGGTTCCGAGGTTATCGTACACACAAACGGATGCACGGAAAGCAGTATCAACGGTAAGTGGCAGCTGAGCACTGCGACGGCTACTACGATATGCATGCAGTTCGAATTTCCGCTTTTTCTTTTTTTTTTGAGCATCTGCCTACCGCACTGTTTGCTACCACGTTATGGTTCGTCGCGGCCAGAAAACATGACAGAGCGTCGTCCCTGTTTTAGTAATCGCCGTCTCGAGTATCCCGAGATGAACTGAAGTGCAATGGACAGTTTGTGTGATTTGCGAGGCGGCTTGCCAGTAAGGCTTGTTTTCCAGCCAAAATTTTGTTCAGACCGCTTTTCTCGCTCATTGTGTTTTTTTTTTTTTACCTCTCTGAATTGCACCGAAGGCACGCGAGTACAACAAAATGTCAAAAAGGGGATAGGCGAAAAAAAAAAGAGAAAAAGGATAGCGAAAAAAAGCACTCTGCAAACGAGAATTCCAGCACAGTGACTTGTTGGGAGCGAGGTGGTTCATTCTTAACGTATATAGCTTGTCCGTTCCTCGTATTTACTTCGCGCCAAAAGCTAGGTTAAGAACGAGAGTTCTTGGTTGGCAAACAAACCTTACAGGAAAGCCGCCTTGCAGGTTGTTGCACGCTGTCTAATTTAGTGGTGCGCTTCCTTTCATGCACAAGTGATCCGCTTCTTCACCGAAACGTCTGCGGTGGAAAGATAGAAAGATGATAGAAAGATAGAAAGATTGAGGCGATGACGTTGCGAAAATAAAACTCAACAAAGAAAAATTCAAACTTGGTTGTCGGGGTAGAAAGATAGAAAGATTGAGACGATGATGACGTTGCGAAAGTAAAACTCAACAAAGAAAAAA
This sequence comes from Rhipicephalus microplus, assembly GCF_013339725.1. Lineage (NCBI taxonomy): Eukaryota > Metazoa > Arthropoda > Arachnida > Ixodida > Ixodidae > Rhipicephalus > Rhipicephalus microplus. Next base: position 126,337,027 of record NC_051171.1, on the reverse strand, counting down.
TTCAAACTTGGTTGTCGGAGTGGCATCCCTACGTTCGTGTTTCGCGACTGTGTAGGTGATAGAAGGACGATGCAGACACCTGTGTTTATTAGCACTGCCCGAATAGACAAGATTAGCTTGACTCAATCGGGCTGAACCTGCATTGGCCACAGCATAATGGATAAATTCCGGCTCCAATTTGATGCATAAGTTTGCCGGCCGCCATGTTTCTTTGTGTGTGTGTCCGCGCGTGCGAGCGCGATATAGAGAAAAAATATGGTGATAATTCGTGCAACTCTGTGATGGCAGTGCAAGCTGGGCATTGTGCACTTATTGTACACCCCTCTTTTTGCCAAAATGCCGAAGCGCTTACAATGACGATCGGCCTGCTTTGTGCGTTATGGCACCCATCGTTTTTTTTTTCTTTCTTTTCTTTTTAACCCCTGAGGCTGGCTGTGGGATCAATGCCAGGAGGTGGGTCTCGCTACCGTGACGTGAAGGGCAGATTTCAAGAGAGAGAGAGAGAAAGTGACATTAGGGGAGGAACGATGCCCTTTCATGAAGCCCAGTTTCGGCATATGTACGCACATAAACGCACGAACGTTTGAAAAACGAGCAGGGACGGCTCAACCCAAAAATATTGCGTGGCCTCGGGCCCGTCGCCTCGTTTAGCACCAATCATAACCTGAAGCGTCACCAGAAAAAAAAAACGACCACAAAAAAATGACGTGGCCATCTTTTCCCTCTCTCACTCCTGAAATCACGTTATGCAATCTGTGCTCTTCGTTCGGGCTCTCGTTCGGTTTTTTTTTCTTTTTGTTATTGGCTCAGAATTGATTTGACTAAACTCAGTTGCTGCATAAAATGAGACATACATGCGCGAAAGCTTACAACCACAATGCCTTTCGACTGTTGTAACGCGTAGAGGAATACAAGAAAAACTATAATTCGAATAGAACGCAAGAGTCGAATTCTATGAATGTAAAAGCATTTACGTTATCAAATTTGTTAATTATTCAGAGTTAAATTCAGGATTGATTGATTGATATGTGGGGTTTAACGTCCCAAAACCACTATATGATTATGAGAGACGCCGTAGTGGAGGACTCCGGAAATTTAGACCACCTGGGGTTCTTTAACGTGCACCCAAATCTGAGCACACGGGCCTACAACATTTCCGCCTCCATCGGAAATGCAGCCGCCGCAGCCGGGATTCGAACCCGCGCCCTGCGGGTCAGCAGCCGAGTACCTTAGCCACTAGACCACCGCGGCGGGGCGGTTAAATTCAGGAAAAAGCACTATAAGACGGGACAAAGTGAAAGAAAACAGAATAACCGTGTGTTTCTTCAGGCCCCAACATATGTACCCACTTTTGCAAGACAACTAAACCGTTGAAACGAGCACGCGCAGAACCAATGCTGTAGCTCATTTAATAGGAATAATCTCATTCGCAAGAAATTAAATTGAAGGTACGCTTACACATGCCTTACAGCATCTGTAAATATGAAAGGTTTCAGACACAAAGATTGCTCGTTCGTCGTGTTATTTCGAAATCGTAAAAAAGGTGCCTGGTAAGAGCTCGTGTACTCTGATATCTACTTCGCGTACGCTTTTCTAACACCGAAGAAGTTTAGCTACAATCGTTCCTTGTATCTGTTATCACCAAGCTATCATCGTCATAAGCTGGTATGTACGACATAAATCGGGTGAATTATCGCCACTGATGCCCTAACAGTGAGAGGGCAACTGTCAGGCTGATAAACGGCTGCGCAGCCTTTGAGTTATCATCACAGCATTGCAGTTCTTGCCCAAGAATTGTACCACGGGTGTAGAACCGAGGATGATAAGGCAAAAAATGGAGACCAAACTTGGTACGTTCTTACTACAGCCAAGTTCAGGCCATCTTCAGCTTCGCTACAGCCAAGTTCAGGCCATCTTCAGCTTCGCTACAGCCAAGTTCAGGCCATCTTCAGCTTCGCTACAGCCAAGTTCAGCCAATCTTCAGCTTCGCTATAGCCGAGTTCAGGTTATCTTCCGCATCGCTATAGCCGAGTTCAGGTTATCTTCAGCATCGCTACAGCCAAGTTCGGGCCATCTTCAGCCTCGCCACAGCCAAGTTTTACCTGGATACAGCAATAAGCATGAGACCGATTAGCTACGCTGTTTGTCGAGCTTTTCGTGGCTTAGTGACAAACATTGAGCCATTATTTTTTTTCTTTTCGCTTTAATAAATCACCATGGAATATGACTGACATGAACCATGGTGCAAACGTTATTGCCATTTGTGTTTGGATTATGCCGAGTGTTTTCTCACCTTATTACTATTATGGGAGACGTTTCCGTTGTTTCATAAGGACCAGCACTCATCGCGTTGCGATTTCGCAACAGCATGCGGACCAAGAAATAGCTCTGTAGAACGAGTTGTATACAAGCACTGTCCATATCTGTTTTCCCAGCGGTTCCCTCTGCACTGGTGGCAGAATCTTATCTCGGAGGCCACGCGTCTGCCAACGCAATGAGCCGGAAAGCATCTCGCAGTCAGAAACACCTAGTAACCAAGCTTTGGTTATTGCCCTTATGAAACATGTGCCGTTTTTAACAACCTGTGGAAACACAAATAACTAGCGTGTCGCGTTTTCTATCGGATCCAGTTTCCCTTTTATTCAGCCGCATTTTGTGACGAGACGATGCGCTTGACGTCATTAAGCTATACAAGATCTTGATTGGTTCGCATACGAAGGATGTCAGCTCTGATTTGTCCACAACCGCGTAAAGTGTTGTGGACAACACTTTATGGGGAGAGGGCGTGGCATGCACTCGGCTGACAGACGGCCTTTTAGGCACTAGGCAGACACACGAGAACGGGTGATATAGCTAAATAAACTCGATAAGATTTTAAATCTCATCCTTCAACAAGATACCTAAAAGATGCTTAGATACTACTCAGAAGGCGAGCACAGCCAGACATGGCGAAGAAGGGTCATGTTTTACCTCTCTACTACACTACCAACGCCCACAATCTCAAGAAAACTTGCCACGAAGTGCGCACTGCCAATGCGTTCGTGAATTGAGATGCTCCGTCTGGAGTTTCATTTGTCATCTTGTGAGAAAGAAAAAAAAGAAACGAATGCAGTCTGGTACGCGTCGCTACTTAAGCTGTCCGCATTGCCCCGGAGGCATGGAAATATATTTCACTTCTAGCGTTTACGCGCTTTCATTTTTCAAACGCGTGCAAGGAGGGGGAAGCGAGGGGCAGAGAGAGAGAGAGAGAGAGAAAGACCCACCGGGGAGCTTCACTTAGGTCGGCGCTTCCGCCATTCATTTGGTATCAGTGCCACTTGCAGTTGCCCCGCAGCTTTCATTCTCTGACAGAGGCCGCTGTGTGTGTGTGTGTGTGTGTGTGTGTGTGTGTGTGTGTGTGTGTGTGTGTGTGTGTGTGTGTGTGTGTGTGTGTGTGTGTTTCCTTTCCTCCTTTCGTATTTCTGGCATCTATCTAGCGAGAAGTATATACATAGTGGTGGCGACATCGGTGCGTGATAAGTTTAACTGTGGGTCTCTCCGTCCTCTTCCTATGTATACACGTCCTTGTCTTTGGGTCCTGGAATTTGGCCCGCCGGTTTGACGATCGCTTTCTGCGCACTTTTCGCGCACGATCGCGTGCGTGTGTGCGTGTTTTGTGTTTAAGACTATACCGTGCTGTCTCTCTTTAACCATTCCCTTTTGCGAACGCCACGTGTAGTTGAAATCGCTAGAGACAGAGAAAGAGAGAGAAACAGACTTCGTGAGCAGCGACACTCGGCTGCCGAAAAAAGCTGGACGGAGCGTACGCGCGTGTGTATGTGTGTACGTGTCGGCAACTCGTAAGGGTCAGCCTCGGCATTCCAGGACTGATAGATGGATAAAAGGAGGGGCGGGGGGAATTCCGGAGCTTTCTCTTCGGCTGCTGCTGTACTTCTTCCTTCTCCTGGGGAATTCCCCTTCCTCCTCCTCCTCCTCCTAATCGAGTCTTGCCGTGCCGCGAACTGCTCGCGCCGTTACTGCCAATGTGGCAATCGTAGCTAGTATGAGGGTGGAGGGGGTGGGGGCATATGAATGGCGTATCGAAATCATTCGGTGTGATATTGAAGTACAATATCGCACAGTTGTCTTGCACGCCTGTCTACCTCATTTACACGGCATTGTCGGTCTTTCGTTGCATTACTCGTAGGGCGTGCTTTGGTGAAAGCGTGTCCACTATTTCAAAAGTTTCCGACGTTGCGATTGGTCCGTCGCTTTTGTACTGTGGTGCCCGGCTGCTGACCTGAAGGTCGCTGGTTCGATGCCGGCATTGGCGGTGGCGTTTCTACGAAGCCGGAATGCCGGAGCCCCACGTGCTGCCCGATATTAGAGGCACGTTAAAGAAAACCGGGTGGTTAAAACAAGCCCGTAGCCTGACATTGTGCGGAGAGAAGGGGTGGGGGAGTGGGGAATTTATGAATTGTACGACCATGTGAGGAAAAAAAAAACATCCATTCTTGTTGTTTGCTTTTTGTACATATAACCCCCCTCGCCGTATGAAAATTTCAGAAAAAAAGGCGAAAAACGCCGCCCCTAGTCCCCCCCCCCCCCCTACGGGATTCAGCTACGGGATTCAGCGAAAATTCCTGGCGGAGCCCTCCGCCAAGGCGCGAGTGATAATAATGTCCTGCCACGTCAAACCCCGCGGATATTATTTTACACCTCTTTAGATACGCAGCGCGCAACGCTATGAAATAAATGCGAGAAGTTTCATCGTCAAAGTGTGGATCTCCGCGTGTTTCGAGGTCAGCGTTCGGTTATTTGCAAATGCTCACGCGAGCCTTATTCTCAGCTTGAGAAAGAAAAAGAAACTCGGACGGATCAAATTTCTACCTGGTTATCAAGCAATAAACCCCGTCTCGCTGGAGCAGCAGTGGAAGCAGCGGGACGGCGGGAGGCAGGCATCACTCCGAAGGAAGTGGCGGTCAGAGTGCGTCACCGGGACAGCTTCGGAGTGCAGGAGCGTATATCCTGCGCTGGCACTCTTCGCGACCCCTCTCGTCGACTTCTCCCCCCCCCCCTCACGCTACTGCTACTGCTACTACTACCGCCTTCATTCATAGGCACCTTCACGCGCCTTTGGTACCGTCGTGTCAGCTTACGGAAACGACCTTTACGACTTCGCAATATTCTTCGCTTCATCTTTTGATTGCCTTCGCTAGATTCGCTCCCGCAGCCTTTCTCGACGCGTCGCCTATTATCGCGCATGTGATAACTTTCTTTCTTTCTTTCTTTCTTTCTTTCTTTCTTTCTTTCTTTCTTTCTTTCTTTCTTTCTTTCTTTCTTTCTTTCTTTCTTTCTTTCTTTCTTTCTTGATGGGTGTAACGTGCCAGGACTAGGATGTAATTATAAGGGAGGCCATAGTGGAGGGCTCCGGAAATTTTGACCGTCTGGTCTTTCGTAGCGCCACGTCGCACAGTACACCGGCATTCTAGCGTTTCGCCCCCACCTAAATGCAACCGCCGTAGTGTCTTTGTATCACGCACTCTCAGATCATGCTACTCCATTACATAATTATACTTTGCTATGAAATGAAAGTGGAAATTAAAAAAAAAGGAGCTCCTTTTTTGATCATCTTATTTTGATCGGCTATCACGAACCGCACACATCACACCTCGGAGCACGGATTTGGGGGGAGGGAACAGAAATTTTCGCTAATGCGCGCTACTTTAGTTCTTGCGTTTCGCTTTGTAGTCGGCTGGTCAAGGAAAGTAACTCCAGATATATATCTTTTGTTGTTGCTGTTGTTCTGAAGCAAGCATGGATAGTGATTTCAGACCCATTCCTTTACCGGCACCCACTTCTCTGTGGTATTGCAAATTGTACAAGTGGGTAACGATTCATTGTTCAAGGTAAACAGCACGAAAAACGAGAACAGAAATATAGTCCTGTGTCTTTCTATTTCTGTCTTTGTTTTTCGCGCTGTTTACCTTGAACCGTTTCTTTGTGCCGCTGCGCGCTTCCCCACAAATATTCACCCATTCGAAAGAAGGAGCTCAGAAAAGGTGAATCGAATAAATAATAGAATAGTTTCTCTTACAAGTATATTTCGTGCGTGTTGAGGCTCTCAAGTTGATTGGCGGAACATATAGGAGAGGCCTTTGCCCTGCAGTGGGCGTAGTTAGGCAGATGATGAATCTACAAGTGTAAAGGGCCATCAACATATATACGGTTCTACGTCCGCAACTGTGTTATGATAGTTATATACGGTGGTCGACTGTGGTTTCGGCGATCGCACTTCGATGAAGGCGATATCCTGTAGACCCATGTACTGTTCAATGTCGGTGAAAGGTAAATAGCGCCGTATAATCAAACCCGCCGGAACCCATCTCACGGCCTGCTTCATAAACAGTTTATCATGCATGGTCAATATAATATTGTCCACATAAGAATGCCACGACTGCTTTCGTCAGCCTGCCTGATTCACCACTTCTGTTTCGTTTGACGTTATGATGGTGGCATAGAAGTCTCCTCTGTGCTGCGTTTTAACGTCTGTGGATCTCGCACTCCCAAACAAAAAGCGTCGACTCACCGAGGCGTGACAAGTGCGTTTTTTTGTGTGTGTGTTAAAGTGCCCATTCACCGAGCGGCGGTTTGAAATCAACGAAAACGCACGAGTAGTAGTTCGCGTGGAATACCGCCCGAATCTGTCACGCGTTGTTGGGTTGGCTTTTCAGTTACACACACGGAGAGTGCGCGAAACGACACGCCATGCGCTCGTTCCGAACACCTGTATACGAAGTCGCGAGGCTGTCCCACAAAAGCCGTTCTGTCTTATTTGTGATGTTGAACACACACCCCAAACAACCAGTCTAGTAGCGAACGCGCTCATCCTGCGCCAGTAGTCACTAAAGCTTAGTTCCATCCCCTTATGATGCTTTGAGATCATCGCTTGCATACTTTGTGCGCCCTGCATGCTTCAAGGAGTGCTCGTCAAACATGAACCGTGGGTTCAAATCCCGGCTGCGGCGGCTGCATTTCCGATGGAGGCGGAAATGTCGTAGGCCCGTGTGCTCAGATTTGGGTGCACGTTAAAGAACCCCAGGTGGTCAAATTTCCGGAGTCCTCCACTACGGCGTCTCTCATAATCATATGGTGGTTTTGGGACGTTAAACCCCACAAATCGATCAAACATGAACCGAATGGAGGGAGCGAGGCTCTTTGCTTTTTGTTTATAGTAGTTCGCACATGTGTCGTTTAGTGCATAAGAGTCGGAGCGTGTGAATGCATATATTAAATAAAAATTGCCACACACAGCGCGCAGTATCGGATATCGACGCTTTCACGTTTGACAGATTGGCGTATGTTCACTCACTCACTCACTAACTCACTCAGAACAGACGTGAATGTGCGGCAACCATGCAGACTGGCTGCGGTCACCATGTTTTTCAAAGCAACCAAACGTATAACAAAGTTGCAGATTTACAGATAATCAGCACACAGTGAAACGTACGAGTTAACGCTGACGAAGAAAAGGACAGAGTTGCCGGAACCTAGGGAGAAATGGGGGTACTGACTGGTTAGAAAGAATAACTGTGGCTGAGATCACAGCACGCGAGCGCACAATGGAAGTGTACAGAGTCGACAATACATCACGCGGTTTCGCAGTATACTCGTGAAACGGCCCCTTGCACAAAGGCTAGCCGACCGACTTAAGCGACTGGTAAACGTGCATGGCTGAAGGGGAGGGAGGGGGGGGCAGTAGGTGCATTAACGTGGGACGCCCATAGGTCGCGGCGTCGCGTTAACGCCAAGCGACTGGCGACGCGCGGGAAGTTTCCTTTCTGGGCGTTGAACTCCGCGGCGACACCGCTTGTGTAAACTCTCCAAAAGTCGCGCCGCGGACAAAAGAGAAGTTCGTTATGCAGAGATCGTTCTAAAATAGACGACATCCCCCTCTTACCACTAAGAACGACCGGGTGTTATTGCACCCGACGAGCTATTCGCAGTTATGCGAGGAGACGGAGAGACGCTTATCGGTCACACCCTGCGTTTGTTATACCTCGTGATGCAGTGGGCTTCCGATTAGTTGTTCATGACTCCTTCGCATTTGCATGAATATGGCTGGTCGGCTGCCATACACATACTTCCTGCCTAAGACTGACCTCTCGTCTCTCTCAGGCTGCGCATATGGACTACGATTCGTAGTCAGCTGTACGAATAATGTCTTGACCGCATCATTTCGGGAGTCTGCCCAAACCGCATCGCGCTGGGAACTTGGAGCAACAAACTTAGTTTAGAAGGTATGTATCGTGAACCCACAAACTTTTACAAGGCATTCACGATATTCAGTGTTTTGTAAAGGCAGTACTTTCATCATTATGTACAGCACAAATGTTGCCCTTCGTTCATACACATTTCAGCCGTCGTAAGAGAGTGGTAATTGCGTGCTGGATGCTGTGTTCAGTCATACACACGCGTCAAGTATGCGTTGCAAGTAGTTGGTCATTCGAGGGGCGGAATGCTGCTGGCTTACTGGGCATTGTTGCCAGGAGCCAGCTCGTAGGCCGACCGAACGTACGTTATCAATAGCCTTAGAGACGTCGGTACGCCGACGCGCTCAAAGTGCGTCGAATTCGCCATGTCATGCGGTTAGCGCACCCGCGTGCACCACTACGCGACTCGCATGCACCACTACGTGTCATTCACCTGTTCACACAGGAGCTGAGAGAAGGGGAGGGGGAGGGGAATCAGGGGGAGAGGGGGTGTCTCGTTTTGGGGGCTGGAGGAGGCGTGCGAAGCACGTGCCCCTTGTGGTTGCGTCGTCTCCCGAGCGTGCGGCAGCGCACTCTCTCGCGTCGCGCGAGCGCCTCGTCTTTGAAATAGCAGACGTTGCGCGCGCCGGTGTCGGCAGAGCAGACGACGGAACCGGAAACCAGCGGGCCGCCCCGCTCCAACGTCCGCCCGCCCCCCACCCCACCTAGCTCTCCGCGGTTGGCAAGAAAGCCGCGATATTTTTGTTTTCTCGTTTGCCATCCTCTCGAAGAGACTTCCTCCTCCTTCATGAACTCGTGTCGCGCGTGTGTGTGTGCCTCGAAGTGTGAATACATACGCGAGCAGCGATGTAGAAGCGAGGGTTCTACCCTCGGCTGCCTTACGTAGCCCGCAGGTTCATCTCGAGGGAGCAACGCCACAACTCCTCCAAGAAGCCTCACCCACAAAATCTGTGAAGGGATGCCGCGCGTGACCGTATAAATGCTGCGTAAAGCGACCGTAATAAGTGCCATCGCGACGTACTTACCGCTGTCTACCCGTCCCCCTGTGGATCAATTCAGGAATCTTCGGACGACGGTCTGACGAGCTGTCCCGTTGCCGGATTTCGACGGAGTGCGAAGGCAGGTTCACCGCTGTTCACCCATCGGCACTTTTCTCGGGATGGTGTAGAGGTCTCTGCATAACAACTGTTTCGAGCAACTCCATGGTGCAAGCCATAGCTCGCCCCGAGAACTGTCCCCATCTTCACGTCCTCCTCCTGCTTGTGAACGAGGCTGCGTGACTTTGCCAATACCGCACAGACCTCCGTGGTCGCGCGCGCTTGTTCGTCGTGAGTGCCTCTCACAACGAGACAGACCACTCTGGAGTGAAGTAGCGAGAGCAGAGGGAGAGAGAGAAAAAAGTGAAAGAGTGAGTGCGTATGCGTGTGTGACGGCGGGTGACTCTCCTCCTTTTGTTTTTTTTCCCACCACTTCGTTGGTTGGCCGGCGGTAGCGGCGGCGGCCGCATCATCAATGGAATTCGGCTCCGATTGTCGTAGTGGTGGTGCTGGTGGTGGCGGCGGTGGGGGGCGTAGCCGGCCCCGATGACCTTCCGTGCGTGTGCATGACGACTTCTATCGAGATCGTCCCGTCGTCGACGACGACGCATTGACCTCGACAACGCTTTTGTTTGTTGTGCTCCTGGCACTGAGAGGAGCCGAAATGTCGCAGCAGACCACCGTCGGGACGAAGAAAGGTACGGATAAGTTATTTGCTCGCTTCGCTGCCGATACCTTTCGCTTGTGGCGCAGGTGTGTTTGCGCTTGGTGCTGCGTACGAGCCACGCCTCAAGTGGATGCGCGTGACTCGACTTGAACGCGCACGTGGGTTTCGTTTGGGCCAGTGTATCTTTCACAGCGAACGCCGCATGCGATCGTCAGAGATCGTTTAGGTTACGGTGCGTGATGCTGCTATCTATTGTTGTTGCTTCGCGGGTCGAGAAATGAATTGACGCTGTTCACGTTTGGTTACATACTCCGTTTTATTGAATTGAATTCGATTCGATAAAACGGTGTATGTGAAAGATCGTGAAATCGATTCTACATTTTGTGAGCGCAACGTTTAAAGCTTCGCGTGATTGCTTTTGTCTATAGACGCCATATTGTTTTTGTCGTCGGCTGTCATGTTTCCTGATAACAGCTTTTCCGTCACTGATCGTGGCAGCTCAAAAACGAAAGAGATAAGAATATCTTTAAAGCTAGAACAACATTAGTCGACGTGATTTCCGTCTAATGTTGGGACTATTTACTGTTAAGATTAATAGCAACGAGAATTTCAGTGTACATGGGAGGCGTGCTCAAAATTTATTACGAAAACTTGTTAACAATCTCATAAGTTCGTAAAATTCGTAAGTTCGAAACTAATATGCTGTAGAAGACAGCAGAAAAGACTGAAATTCGCAGAATTAGAAAAGGAACACGCACCTACTAGGAACACTTAAAAATGCAATAAAACATACATAAAGTAACAGTTTTGTCTACGAAAGACTTCTATTATGCACCTGTGTACAATCTTTGTTCTAGTTAGTCGACCACCGCGATTTGTGAAAAACAAGAGAAATATTTGATTAAAGAGTTGGAGATCTATGCCTGGCTTTCCGCCTGACATGCTACTCCAGGGGAACGATGATGGTTACGATATGCGTTTATACAGTGCATGATGAACGCATTACGCATACAGCCACACTACTATTTACAAAGTTTCATTCCGATCTGTAGTAGAAATTAACAGGTTTAAGGAGCGGCATGCCGTTCAAGAATACCTCTTTAGACAACCTATTGTGAGGTACCACTATCTTTGGCAACGTTGCCAAAGATAGTATAGGCCTCAAGCCGAAATTGTAAGTACATGCGTACATATATATACGCATACACTGATATTCTCATGTGTTGCGCAGATACATTAACTCTTTTTTCTGGAAGTTCCATCGTCGGCTGGCTGACCCACATATCTCCAAGTGCCGAAATCTGTTCAGCTTCTATTATAAGACTGGTCATTTCACGTTTTTATTTATTGATATGTGGCGTTTAACGTCCCAAAACCACCATATGATCATGAGAGACGCCGTAGTGCAGGGCTTCGGAAATTTCGACCACCTGGCGTTCTTTAACGTGCGCCCAAATCGGAGCACACGGGCCAACATTTCTGCCTCCATCGAAAATGCAGCCGCCGCAGCCGGGATTCGATCCCCTGACCTGACGCAGCCGAGTACCTTAGCCACTAGACCACCGCGGCGGAGAGTCATTTCACGTTTGCTTCTAGCTTTTATTCTAGTGTTTTCAAGGATAGGGGAACATTATTGTTGTGTACAATGCTGCGCGAGAAAACCATCACTAGCATTTTTTTCTAACTTTATTTTTGTGTAGCTAGAATAGCTACACAAAATGTATACATATTTAGAATCCGAAATCGCGGCATATCGAATAGTGTTACGCGGAAAGCATTGCGAACATATTATTATCTTGAAATTTCGAATTCAATAAAAGTCGCACTTAATGACTGCTTCGAAGTGAGATGTTGAACACATTTTATGAGACCTGCTGAACACTGTCGGTTACGACTCTCTTCTCTAGCTGCTTGTTGTCCCTTTTAGGCGTTTCGTAACACGTACGTCATATCCGGCGTTCGGGACGCTTGTTAGCAATTGCACCCAATAATAATTCTTGAAGTTCGCATACGCCTCCGCAAGCGTGATGTAACGAAGGAGGGCTCAACGGTCGACTTCGTAAACTTTGACGGCATGGGGTTCTTTAACGGGTACCTACCTATATATATGTAAGCGCACGGTGCCCCAACATTTTACATCCACCGATGTGCGGCTATGGTGGCATAATGCGGCCGCCTCGGCCGGGATTCCATCCCTCGACCTTAGGTTATCAAATATAGTTGAGCCCCCTTATATAATCACCAGACAACCGCGGCAGGTCAGGAATACTTGGGGTGCAAAATTGGGTTCAAAAACGAACGTGTGGCAATCTGTGTGGGGTTGAGCGCGTTCTATTCAGCGTAAGCCACTACCATCAATAAGGTATAGTCTTGTTTGTATACACTCCCAGCGTATTTTCTCGAGCGCCCCTGAACATGTGCCGTGCGACTTTTGGACGCCGTTCGCTTGTATGTATACACAAGAAATGGCTCAGGTCGGCTGAACGACGATAAGCGGGGCAAACCACGTGCTGTAGATAAAAGATCTGTCAAGCTCTCTATCTGATATGCCATTGCCGATGAAGATAAATATTTGTTCATTTTAAGGCTGATAACAGGAATCTCCGAGCTGTCATCTTATAAGCCCTGTAAAACGCGTCTGCTTATTCAGTGCAAAATGTTTAGGTTCCATGTCTGATCAACGATCGCTGTGTTAACCCGATGAATTGATAGAATAAATATTAGGATATCAAAACGCAAGAATTCAGCCCCAGAATTTTGCGTGCCAGTCGGGAATTCTTCCACGAAGTCACGCCAAGCCTAGAAATTGCAATGGAAAACATTTTTTTTTATTTCTGAAGAGTCTGCAGTGAAGCATAGATTTCATTGGCATTTGCACTAATTAGTTCTATGGAAATCAGTGTTACCATAAATTACCATCTGTGAATTAAACCACAGGGTAGATGTGAACAAGATGATCATATGTGAATGAAGGTTAGTGTCGTAGATGAGAACTTGAAATGATGGAATATGCTTTTTATTAGACACCCTCGAAAGTTAAGAAGTATCCGGTGCCGTGTTTGTGCGCCAGCATATTCTAACACCTTGTAAAAAACGAAAACAAAAAAAAAACGATCACTTATACGATTGAGCGTTATTTAATAGGGACATAGACTTGGACTAGACCTCATTGTAAACTGCGATAATAAACTGAGCCAAGTTCATTCAATAACCTCACGAGTTCAAGCACAGAATCATTGGCCACAGTTTGGCCGAAAGCTTTCATTACTGAAACGCGTTGCGATCTAAGTTTATACACGATGAAATTTTTCGCTCGCGAAGATCGTAGCTGTTGTACTCTTTAGTTCCGGCCAAGTTATGTGGAGGAATAAAAAGACATCAATGCATAGTGTTCAATGCATCAATAGTGTTATTTGCGTTGATGTACTATATATTATGCACATAAGGAACACGAAAACAAATTTATGTCCAATGAAATGGGTGTTTCAAGAAATTTGCCCAAGGTCCTCAAAAGTCAAGGAAATGTGACGTTCCTTTTACACCTTCACAATTACTACAGGCATCTTGAAATGGTTAAATACATCATTGGGGACGCTAACTGAGTAACTAAGTTAAATTAACGATTTTAATTAGTGGGACTAATTAGTGTTTTAATTAGTGGAGTCAAACGGAAGAATTGGTCATTCGTGCGAAGAAACCATCGCAACTTTTCGAAAAAGTGGCCTCTAGTATTAATTGCGAAGTAATTAACTTCATTCAAATTCAAAGGTGGAACCGGAGCTGAAACGGTAGTAGAACTGCCATAGGTTTTTTTTTTTTTTCGAAACGTCCAGAAAGAGGGAGCGTTGCTATATAAACCATCAAACGACTTCGTTGTATGGGTGGAAGGAGGGGGAGTGTGCTGGCAATTATAGCGCGCATGGTGCACATACGTTAATGAACACTGAACAACTACGCCTCTGTAATTGTTTTCATAAACAGTGACGTCATTCTGGTCGTCTGGTCGTTGAGCTAATCAGTGCTTCTGTTTCGGTTTCACCTTGGTATATGGTTGAATTTCATCACGCCACAAAGCGTAATGAATGCCCCGCCGCGGTGGTCTAGTGGCTAAGGTACTCGGCTGCTGACCCGCAGGTCGCGGGTTCGAATCCCGGCTGCGGCGGCTGCATTTCCGATGAAGGCGGAAATGTTGTAGGCCCGTGTGCTCAGATTTGGGTGCACGTTAAAGAACCCCAGGTGGTGGAAATTTCCGGAGCCCTCCACTACGGCGTCTCTCATAATCATATGGTGGTTTTGGCACGTTAAACCCCACATATCAATCAACAAAGCGTAATGAAATTCAACCACATATAATGCAGCTTTACAACTTCGAGATATAGAAGCTTTGAGATATCTGAAGGCTGCATTGGATTTTCTCGCGTGAAGAACTTCAATTCTCCCATTAACCAGAACCGCCTAACTGCATAAATCGAGAAGTTGAACGTATTAAGTTTTTTTATTACTACACCAAGTTATGTCCTTAACCCTCTTAAGACGCCCGCCGCTACAGAAAAAAAGTGTGAAGTGGAAGCGACGCGCAAATGTAACATTTTTTCCCCTTGATTTTTGAGGATTTCGGACACTCTTGAAACACCCTGTACATTACTTTGTGTGTTCTCGCCATTACATTGTGTTCTCGTCAAGTTATTAGAGACTGTACCGGTTTCGGCTCTCACCAAACGCTTTCAGCACGACGTTTAATGTAGGGTGCGGCAAATGGATGAAGTATACGCTACTACTTGAATACGTTGATTATTACATGTGTGAAGCTGCTACTGAGAGCATTACAATCGAAGCGCCATCTGCGGTACAAGCAGCTGTTTACCACTTAACAGAGCGATCACCGCACATCATTTTTTTTTCTCCCTTATCCTTGTGAGGAGTAGCATGCTAGAAACTCGCTTTCCAGGCCGATCCCTCCTCCTTCTTCTCATTAAACGTTTCCTTCACAGCACTGCTTGAAAATTCAATTCTGGCGTCATGAAATGCGAGAAGTCTCGTGAACATATGTAATATGGCGTGGCAGAAGCGTAAAATCACAACAGACATCAAAGAATGTTTGTTTTGTAACGAGGTAGCGATTTAAAGACACACACATCACGATCGCATTGGGGCATAAACATCACCGCCCACAGCATTAAGAATTCGAGCAGCTGTGTACATACTCGCGCTACGGACTCTAAAGTGAGTACTTCGCTAATTGGCGAAGTCATGACTTACGGCGTAACAGTGGGAATTGCTGCAATTGCACTCGCAGCGCGCGTTGTGGCATAGTTTGAAGGGGGAGGGGGGTGATTTTATATGAAAAGAAGAGAAAAGTGAGCCCCGTAACTGTCTCTCAGGGGGAGGACACCTCAACAGTAGCTCACGAGGGATGGGGGTAGAGAAAGGCATAAAAGGATAGGATTAAATGGCAGAGAGATAGAAAGAGAGGAAGGAGAGAGCGAGGCGCAGGGACAGTGAACGACGGAAGTGAGGAGAAGATAAGAAAAGATGGACACGGTCGCAGGAGTCCGTGGACGGGGCACCACTGGCAAGAGCTCTTGTCGGCAACAGGAGATGGCGCAGGGCTAATCTAGTCGGCCAGAGCTACGCTGTCGTCGTTCGTCGGGGACCGGCGTCAGGAGGTGTCGTAGGACCAGCCCAGTCGGCCAGAGCTGTACTGTCGTCGGAGATCGCGAGGGCACAACTGGTCGGCACGGAATCTATCGAGCGAGTTTGAAACGGTCAATGATGCGCGTATATACGTATAAGTTTTCTCGCGACACGGTTGAGGAGTCCACTGAGAAGAGTCCTGGCTAGCGAATGAGAAGGCAATGTGAGGGGCTCCTGGTTACGATATTGTGAAGGTGAAGTTCAAGCTATCCTCCAAGCCTTTATTCGCTTCTTAGTGATTGTCGATTAATATTTTTGTGTAGCATCACACACTCATGTATATAGACAGATATCAATCATCCCATATGCGTTTATCAATTGAAAATCGCATCTGAAATACGTGCCGCTACTTGACTATCGATTCTCCTCTTGGAGTGAGTTAGTTAATGCATGGAATTTCATAGCTTAGTGTCAAGAATCTAATCTTTTTAGCTATTTGCATTGTATCTTGGTCATCTAAAGGATATGTATCATATATCACTACTTCGGCATCATGGCTTTTGTTTTGAAATTCACACATCCTCCTCAAATGCGTGTGTAACATTGTAGGTGAGTTTATTTCCCAATAATGAATTGCGCAAAATGGAGAGTTAGAAGAAAATTTGTCGTACTGAAAATGGTGAAAAATAAGCACCTTTTCATGTACCTTAAGTGACAATACTTTTTCGTTTCTTTTACAAATAAAGTATGTTTTATTGTACATAGCTTCAGCGACTCTTGGGTATCATGAGTGGTCAACCGAGTTTCAGCCCCGCCGCAGTGGTCTAGTGGCTAAGGTACTCGGCTGCTGACCCGCAGGTCGCGGGTTCGTATCCCGGCTGCGGCGGCTGCATTTCCGATGGAGGCGGAAATGTTGTAGGCCCGTGTGCTCAGATTTGGGTGCACTTTAAAGAACCCCAGGTGGTCGAAATTTACGGGGCCCTCCATTACGACGTCTCTCATAATCATATGGTGGTTTTGGGACGTTAAACCCCACATATAAATCAAATCAAATCATCAGCCGAGTTTCAGTTAAGTCCTTTGAGAGTTGCATTGGCCAATGACCTTTCTTGAATGAAATTCTCAATAATTACTTTCTTAATGTTGACATGAAAAATAGATGCATTACGTAAAGCGAATTTAGTTAATCCTAATAAAGCATAACAAAAATATTCGTTAGAAAAAAACTCGCAGGATTTCTTATGTATTCGCCTAAGATGACTCAGACGCAGAAGACAAACGCTATATTCTTGTTCTTCTCAATCAGTGTATAGTAATCCTCGACCACCACACTGTACGAAAGCTCTCTGAACCTATTATAATATGGTTTAGCATTTCCTCCGTGACTGGATTCATTTGAAGCTTTCTGCAAGTCATCTAGCTTTGCAGTGCCTCAGTGACCGGCGCGCCTTTGACCTAGCAACGACGTCTTGTGGCGATTTTCACGTTATTTGATTTTAGTGACAATGTAATGATGCCGTCATTCAGTGGCGTCATCACGGGGTTTCGATTTCATGCCCCACTCGCGTTTACGCCAATACTGACGATGTTAATTTTCGCGATTGATAAGACAGCCGAGGCGTTCGCCTTAAAGAAAAAAAAATGGCAGCATATCCACTGAGTGAATGATGGATAGTAGGGCGAAGCATCCGTCTGTCCATTCGTTTTTGCTTCCGTCCGTCCATGCGTCCGTCTGTGTGGCCGCCCGTGCATGCGTCCATCCGCCCGTCCGTGCGTGCATATGTTCATGCGTCCGCACGTTCATCCGTGTGTCCGTCCCTGCTTTCGTCCATGCATCCGCTCCTGCGTGCGTCAATGCGTCCATTTGTCCGTGCATCCATCCATGCATCCGTCCATACATCTGTCTGTGTGTCCGTTCGTCCACCTATTCAACACTCCTAGTACCACCATCTCGCATCTTTTCATCATATATTCCGCATATAGAAGCACCGCCATCCAGCGCACATTCCAAGGACTGAACGAGAGAAGGCACACGCACACTTTCTTATGGCTTGTGCTTCGTGTCTACTTCCCACCTTTAACCACCTCGAGTTCATGGTATATACTAGTTCACTGTATTCATGGCACTGCTGCCCAACGCTCGCTAAACATTTCTAAAACCTAGGAGGTTATATACGCCCAGCGAGTATAACGTAGCAACCTTTTCTTGTCTTCTGTGTTTTGTTGAACAATAAAACATTTGCAGCGTGCGCGTTAACTAGAAGCCTAACTCTCCTGTCTCTCATTCCCCCTTAGCAGCCATTGCCATGTACAGTGAGCACTATCTTTTATTGTCCAACAACGCACAGAACAAATCTCTCACCGGCGCCACCTTGGGGGTCAAAATGTTATACTTGTTACACACTACGATGGCTACGAGGGACAAACAGGTGTCGCTATAAGGAGCTTCGCCCCTAAAACGAACTGTTACGCAGTAAAATTTCGTTAAATCGAACTCGAAGGGGTTTGTTCAAATTAGGCGGAGTTTTGATAAGTGGGCGGGCGCCGCAATCAACGGACATCCTACCCAGGGTTGCCTTAGGTGGCTACTTTGCGCCGAATCGGCTAATTTCCGACCCGTTTGGAAACAAACATTTTCAGTTGGCGCCGTGGCTATTTTCTTGCTGATTTGAAACTTCTAATTTTGCTTATTGATGTTCCATTGATTCATCAATTGCAAATACTCTGCTAAGAATACCACTTCGATTCTATTTGGCTACACATTTAGCGCTAATATTATTGACATGGCTACTTTCGCTACTTTTGTCTTGAACTCTGGCGCCTTTGTAAGTCCACCCAACGGCAACTCTGATCGCACCACACAGCCCTGGCAGAAAGCAAGGAAGCAACCCCTGGACTTTTTATTGCAAGGTGGGCGTGTCTATCGCAGATGACCCCGTAAATAAGTTCATAGACCTCTAACAGTGAGCAGAATTGATTGATCAGTGAGTGAAACGCCAGAAACAAGCACCGAAATCCATTCATGACAGCAGTGAGCCCTAATGTGAAATATATCATGCTATTTATTATCCAAAAACATGTTTATTTGCATAGGAGAGTGAGCGTAGTCAAACTTGAAAGTAATCATTAATGTCCAGTTGCTTGTGTTTCTTTTGTCGCACTCTATGAACGAGAGAGAGATAGAAATAGAGGGGAAAGGCATATATAGAGGTTAACAAAGCTTGGCTTGGTTGGCTATCCTACACTTTGGGTGGAGGAAAGGGGAATTAATAGAAAGGAAAGAGATGGAGAGGAAAAAAAGATGAAGAAAGAGAGAGACAAATAGTCAGCTCGAGACTATACATGGCACGGCCTAACGCTGTTCTTTCGCAAACGCTCGTGAAGTCCGGTGGTCCTTAGAAAAAACAAAACTTTCGTGGCTTTGCGCATATGCGGAACCGTCGGTCAAGCTCCCAGGATCTTCTTTTCTGTAAGTCGTGCATTCAGCCGACGGATCTTGGCTTCTAAAGCACGTCTTTCACACTGGTATGCTGGGCAGTGGCATAGGATCAAGGAGTTCGTAGCTTTCCAAAGAGCTCCAGCGCAACGTTCGCATTCTCACTGGATGAAAAATGCTGCGGTATTGTGTTTCTACATATATACGTAGTAAATTTGGTTTGGTTGGGTTTTGCAACACAATGTGATCACTCTTGGTCGGCTTCTGTGATGAGCGATGAAAAGCAGAGGTTTGCGGTTCGAATTAACTGTTGTGGATACCAACGTGCTTGAATTATCGAGAGCTTCCCCCTTTAAATATACACAGCTCTGTGCGGCGCGGGACAAAGTCATAAGTTCGGTATAACTGTAAGCTCCAATTGACCGAGTTCCAATTAGAGGGCTTTTACTTATTCGGAATTCCACATTGCCCGTGTACCAGGCATTTGGAGGGATTGATTATGTTATCCAACGCGCGCTTTTGGCAAAACTGGTATACTGCATACACGAGTCGAAATAATAGCTTCTGCAAAGTTGTGCTAACAGAGTGAGCTGATGCCCATGCAGTCGCACAGGAACGGCCCTGTAGGTTAACCTGTCAGTCAATATTCTCAATTCAGCTTTGCTTCTTTTCGAATACATGGAAGGTGTCACAGTAATGTGTGGAACAAGAGATAAATAACATATTGCTGCATCCCCTCACCCCGTGACAATATAGATGCTTCTGTTACATTTGACAGGTAAATAGTTGCATAGTGCGGTATAGTGATACCAAAACAGCGATGCAAGTGCAAAATCTGCCTTATAACGCAATAGCTCGGGAAAAATTTTCAACACAAGATCATTTTAAAGGCAGTCCGCCGCGTTGGTATAGTGGTCACAGGGCTCAGCTGCTGACCCGGAAGCCTTGGGTACGATCCCCGCCGTAGCAGTCGCACATTCATGGAGGCAAAATATGTGGTAGAGGCCAGTTTATATTGTGCGACGTCAGTGACTCGCTACACGTTAATGAAGACCTGATGGTCTGAATTTCTGGAGTCCTCCAGCACGACATGATCCTATCGAGGATTGATTGATTATAAACAAACACATAAGTTTGAGGTCACGGACATTCTTCTTTTTGGTCCTCTCCAAGATGGGGCAGCCGCCGCAAAGGATTCGAACCGACGACGAATATTTACGTCGTTCCTGATTACAGTGATAGCACACTCAGATGTAGGAGTGCTTTGGTTTCGCGGGAAAGTAGGCAAGTCGGTTTTACATTAGACGGGCTAAACGGCGCGAAATACGCCCTGGTTCTGTGTGAGAATGTTTTTCTGCGTTTTTTTTTTGTCTTTCGTGCTGTTCAACTTCGCGCGTTTCGCTCTGTTGTGTTTTTTTTTTATTAGCTATATGCGCCGTGTTATAGCTTACCAAGATTATGTTCATGCTGCTGAGCTCAAGGTCGTGGCTTTAATCCCAGGACGCGGTGGCTGCATTTTGATGGGAGCGAAATGCTATAACGCCCGTGTACTTAAATCTATACGTGCGCTCCAGGTAATAAGAGTGAATAGAGAATCCCCACGTGGGGTTTCAAACTCTGTTGATTTTCAAAAACGACACGAACCTGACCGCCCGTTTCAGATATTTATTCGTTTTAACGGCTTATTTCTGCCCGAGTCTGCGTCACCATGCAGCTGTTTATTTTCCTCTTTCCTCTCCTCATATCTTGATTTCCTCTCTCCTAAAGAGTATAGATACTATAGTTGTACACCTCTAGAAGACAGTTGCCACCATGTTCACTTTTCAGTATCTCCGAGTCTTTTATGTTCATATATGTGTACAGATGATGGTGATGATGATGATGATGATGATGATGATAAAAACAACTAAAAGGGTTCAGAACTTCTTGCTCAATCGAGAACGTATGAGAGCAAGCGAAGCTCGGCGCGTTCATGCCTGTCTTATACGCGACTCTTTCTTTTTTTCAATTTCTATCGCATAGATCAATGCTCCCACTTAATTGTCGCCTTCTACCGTTCTCGCAATTTACAAGTCATCCACACACTTAGCTGCGCCACACTTCTGCTGCCACAGCAACGACGGTCATACGCTCATGTCAAGGCAACGACCAAACGCGAGGACATCAATCAAACGACTATTTGCCTTTGGCTGCATCGATGAACGATCACCGTTGCTACAACGTATTATAGGTTGACAATCCCGCGACTGAGAGAGTATCGATTAGTGGAAAACGGCGCTTACAAAATGCAAATACGAATCTGACGCCGCACTTGTTTACGTTCGCCGGAATTTCACCTCAAACGGGGCGCGGTCTGCGGAGAGGCCACGTGAAAGGACCGCAGCCACGGTCGGCCTGCACGCGCGCATAGCGCTGGTTTCCCACGGAGACTCTCCTCCAACGCGGCTCGCTTTTGCTACGGCTGCTCGTCCTGGGAAACGCGCGGTATTTAATCTCGTCCAACGGGTCCTCTCGCTCGCTGCTTACGCAACGAGCGGGCTGCCAATGCGAACCAGTACGCGCGTGGCCTCCGTTCAAAGCGACGGTTCGTCCGAGCGACGATCGAGCGGTTGTACAATGCCGGCATCTCATTATTACCCGGGAACGTGTAACGATGGCTTCAACGGCCCCGCGCCGGGGCACAGTTATCACTTGTAGGGTTGGCTGTTGGCTGGACTTGAGAAAGAGCCGAAAATCAAACCCAATGTGATTTAATGTTAACGCCAAATTTGTAGTGAAATAGGATAGAAGCGCTATTTAGTTGCATACAAACCTAATGCCAACATTTATGAAAAATATTTATATTGAGGAAATTTGGAGGCGACTGTTCCTGGAGATGTGCGAACAAGTTCATGCGAGGCAGAAACGTGGTACACATAATTGTGTTATTTTATTACTTTTAAGACAGTGCTGCCTGACGTAATTGTTGACATCGTAATTATTCAGCAAGCGCAACTATTTACAAAATGAGAAACCTTGGCGAAGCCCGCCCCCCGAGCTTACCGCAAGTTCTTATCAATAATGCTCTTCGTTTCCTTCCTCTTCTGGTTGGCATTGACTCGGGTGGACGGAATTTCCCCAAGTGGTCGAAATTTCCGGAGCCCTCTACTACGGCGTCTTTCATCATCATATGGTCGTTTTCAGACGTTAATTTTCACATATCATGAAATCAATCATTCATTTAATCAATCAATAAATAATCAATCAATTCATTGTCGCCATTGGCTGGACAGAAGCAGCTCTCACGAAAGTGAACTTTTGCGAATTCAGCTCCTTGTTTCTTTCAAGCAAAATGGATTACGCAAAGGTGGCCTAAAACAAGAAAACTAATGACGCTTCGGGCGTCTATTCCCCTCGCTTCGCGCCCTTCATGTCTCTGTATCTTTTTTTTTTTTTGCCCTAACCCACTAATCTAAAAACGAGCGAAGAACTTCCCACGTTTGATGCCCGATGAATTACATCTAAATGAAGAACATACGTCTCCCATATCTCGCGTCATTCTGTTGGTCACCGCGTGTGCACCCGTAACGTAATCGCGCCGCAGGTCTGCGTCTTCGCTACACAATTCTCAACTAACAGTCTCTTAACTCTTCTCCCGCTCCTCGGCCCATAAACCGGGCTTTGTAAGTTAGCCTCAGCTTCCTCAATCAACAGCCGCCAAACAGTCTCTGAAAACAATAAAAAGGACGCGCATGTTATTCCCTGCTGCCGTTTCCCGTCTGTCCACCGTGTTGGTGTATATACACTGGCTACGGTGCTCAACTGCAGTCCTGCAGGTCTCGTGTTCGATCAAGGCAGCGGCACTCGCACTTCATTGGGGGCGAAATACTGGAAGTCGGTGTACTGTGTGATGGCCGTGCACGTTAAAGAACACTGGATGGTCGAAATTTACGAAGTCTATTACTGCGGCGACCCTCGTAATCATATGCTGATTTGGGGAAGTTAAACACCCCCCCCCCCCCAAAAAAAAAAAAAACATTCCGACTTCAAAGGCGAGGCAGTAGTTTCCATCTCGCTTTCACTAATTTTCCTGCAAGTCCTATCTCCTCCTTGCCACTCCTTTCTTTCTTAACACATGCGGAACGCCAGTACTGAGCGTTGAGCCAGTCAGAATTTGGCGCTTTTCGACGGTACGCCGATATCTCGACTTGCGCAGTCGCAAACGCGGAAAACTATAAGTGCAATTAGTTTATCGCTCACGATATTCATGCGCGACAAGGCAGACCGCGCATGTGACCGCATTGTGAAGCAGGACATAAGACCTCTCGCATAGCGACCAATCGACAGCTCATTTCATCCTGACGTCACGAGAACGAAAAAGCTGACGTCACTGATTGTGCCGCAAAGACTGGAAACGCAGGGGAAAATAACGTGCTCTTTCTCTCTATTTTGGGGGGGATGATTTAGGGTTCCCTAATACCGCAGATGCTGTAATTTGATTATTTTTTGCACAGTGGTGATGCCCGCAGTCTGTTCACGTGATGTCGTGAGTAACAAATAAATTCTCGATAGGCCCAAATGTGAGAGATATCGACTGTGAGCTGCCTCCTAACCTGCATCGAGGTGTGGTCGCCCGCCTTGTCTCGCATGAGTGTCTTGCGCGATAAACATGATTTCGCTTCGTTTTTGCACTTTTGCGACAGCACAAGCAGAGATAAAAGAAAAACGTGCTGCCCAGAAGCGTGAAATCCTGATAAACAGGATTTCACTTTTGTTAGTGCTAACATTGTTTGTGCTAACATTGTTCACATGTTTGATGAAGAAAGAAGTGGCAAGGAGTAGATGGTGCAAAGAAAGGCCACTGCCTCGTGTTTGAACTCGGAGTGGTCAAGTAACAATAATACAATCTGCGGTCTTACGTCCCAGAAACAAGTGTGATTGTGAGGATTGCAGTAGGGGAGTGCTCCGGAAATTTCAGTTTCTCAACGTGAGCTGACGTAGCCCAGTGCACGGGCTTTGAAGAATTTCGCCTCCATCGAAATGCGACTGCCGCGGCTGGGGTCGAACTCGCGACCTTCGGCTCTAGGAATGGTCTCTGAGTCCTATTGCTGTAAAGGCAGACGTCTCGATTGCCTAAGCGTTGTTCACGTGCGTGGTAACGCGGAGCGCCGTTCGAAAGCCGCGCGCCACTGCTTCCTGGGAAACCAGACTTCGATGCCTCCTCCCCTTCCCTCCTTCACCTTTATTCCAGCCCCTCCCCCCACTTCCCACCCCCTACGTTTTTTTTTTTTTTTTTTGTCTGTCGGCGTCGGCTGCGGAATTCTTTCTGTGGGGCCCCTCGCTCGAGGTCTCGTGCATGCCGCGACGTCCCAAAACCACGCGGGCTATTTATCGGTTCGGAGGATCGCAGAGGTCCGCGTACTCGGTCTCCGTTGATGACGCAAACGAGCTTCAGCTCGTGTCACAACACTAATTTCTTTCGCGTAAACCAAAACAAACAGCCCGGAGGTCGCAGGATTGAATCCCGGCCAAGGAAGTTGAGGTGGTCGAAATTTCCGGAGCCTTCCACTACGGCATCCCTCGTAATCATGTCGCCGTTTTGGGACATTAAACCACAAATATTATTATTAGTGAACAAAGAATCAAACAAGCCTATACAATCACAATAGATAACAATGCTGTTGTCGTCTGGATGTCGTCTAAACGTTGGCGTGAGGGAGTTCTGGCGGCAGTCTTACCGCATCAACGTCCCTTTTGAAAGCACCGCAAAGGAGGTCTTGTAGCTAAGGTACCCGGCTGCTGACTCCGCGGTCTCCTGACGCCGTGCAGCTCTCGCATTGTGGCGCCCCGCCCTTTGACTGCTTCGACCGGATCCCCACTTTTCTATCTCCTTCTTTTTTCCGTCGCTTGCCTGTCTACTTCTTCGTCTATTCTCCTTCTATTCTTTTTATCCATCCTTCCCCCCACCCCTATAAGGCACTGCGCCTTGTCGCCTGAAGGCAGACAGAAATTAGGTGCCTTTTTCCTCTTCATTCTAACCACTACCACCACCACCAGGTCGCGTGATCGAATCCAGGCTGCGGATTCGATGGAGACAAAAATGCTGTAGGCTGGTGTGCTCACATTTGGGTGCACGTTAAAGAACGCCAGGTGGTCGAAATTCTCCGGAGCCCTCCACTGCGGCGTCTCTCATTGGCTTAATACTAATGCTAAAATTACACGTGTTTTATCGAGAAATAAGTTATGTAGAGGTAATGACGCGTCTATGAACGATAGTGAAGAAGAGCGAGAAACCAATGTCTTGCCTGTAAACTCGTGGTGGTTTAGGGGAAAAAAATAGCTGCACTAAATCTTTTTGGTTCACTCTGTGCTTACACTGTGAATGTTTCTGGTGAGCCTAGCGCGTAAGTGCGCGTGATATGCCACCACTACCTGATAACGCGTGTGCGTAATCTTATCTGATGTTTGCCCGACGCTGTAAGCTATATATACATACCGTGGGAGAACTGGAACACGGTTTTTAGCGAAACTTTCCTCCGCAACTATTGTGAAAGTGGCTTTGGCGTACTTATTTCTTCGCAGTAACTTACAAGTTCATGGCGCATTGATGTCCAGGGATATAGCGGCGCAGTTATAGTAAACTATGAAAACTGTAACCTACACAAAAAAATGAAAGCATATTAATGGTACAAACGCCAATTATGGGCACATTCACACCATGAGCCTTGCTTGAATCTGCAAGCGACTACCGCATCTAGCAAATCATGCCATATATATCATAGATACGTGGCATGTTCGTTGCGTCAGACATCGCTGCGAATTGTAAACACGAAACAACGTGATGCGTAGTGATAGGCACACAAACAAGCTATAGTAAGCAAAGAAACAAAGGGCACGAAGGAAATGAACCGATGATGAGCATGTAAACAGGCGAGTGGTGGCGATAACGTTGGGATGAAGTCGTGTAATAAACTACGCGAGATTCACGTCTGCGACGACGGCCCTTTGTCTGCTCGAGTCGTCCACCCTTCATTTTTGTCCGTGCACTTGTAGATATCCTCTAAATTGCCTCGAATAAATTTACCTTATCTCCGTACCTCCGGTTTCGTGGTCTCTGACAATATACATAACGGGTAAAGAGGGCCGGCATGCGCAACTCGTATTTATCGAATTCGTAAATTCATTACATCACGTCCACACATATGTTCGGTGACAGCAGCGCTTCGAACAGCGTGGCACTTGTTTTCGTTAACTCTTTCTCGCCTCTATAAGCACCGTCTCTCGAAACGACCGACGCTCGATGAGCAATGAGTCCGGCGAGCGTCGACTCTACCTCGACGTCTTCCGGACGCTTAGTAGCCGCTATATAGTATGTAGTATAACTGTACAGCACCTGTCGGTTCGCGAGCCTCCATAAAATTCGCTCTGGCTTCATCCACAGTAACACACGGACCATATCCAGGCGACGCTTGCAAACGATAACAGACGACCGCGCGCCTGTCAACGGTCCTCTTTTCCCCGCCCCTTTTTCATCCGGGGCCTCGTACCGCTGAGCGTCCCCCGTTCTCGCAGTTTCACGTCGCCTCTCGCGCCCGAGACTTCGCTGTTATAGTTCGCGTGGCGCCCATGTGGAAGCGCTAGTCCGTGAAAGATGGAACGCAGTATATAAAAGGCACGTGGAGGACCGCGAGTGTCTTCGAACCCCGTATATATGAGGACACACATAAGTCGGTTGGGATGCGGTTTTGTGTATTTCGCTGCGCTTTTTGTGCGAGATCGTATATAGTGTAATACTTGTGACGTATACAAGTGTGGATGTGTATTGGAGGCTTGAAGGCTAGCGGCCCCTAATGTGCGAACGGAACCTGCAGCGATTTGTGCACCACGGGCGAGCTGACTTGGCGGAGTCGCGCTCGAGGCTTGATATATATGCCACGTCACGACTTCGCTAGAGATAGCAGGGTAGGAGAAGAGGGCGGAGGCGTGATTCCGCGGTTTTCCGTCGAAAAAGAGAGGATCTGGCGGAGTGGCGCGGGAAACGGCCGCATTTAGCGCGACGTGCCTGTACGCCGCCCGTGGAACTGCGGAAGCCTTAAAGCATACATAGGTGCGTATATAGGAAGAGTGAGAGCGAAAGAACGAGAAACACCGACGAGTCATACATCAAGTCGGTCACAAGACGGCTAGCGGGCGGCTTGCGCTGGCGCTCATCTACGCAAGCTCTCCTTCCCGGTGCGGAGAAAGACAAAGGCCTCGTTTAGGCGCATCGTGCCGCCCGCCGCTAAGCCTAACTCGCCCTCTCCCCTCCCTAATGATGCGTTCCGTCGTCGGGACGCGGGGAGACGCGCCGCGTCACCCGCTGTGCAGGTACGGTGCAAGCGTGCGGCGCGCGCGCGCAGCCGCAATCGTTCCGTTTTCGCGTCGTTTTCGCGCGCGCAATTCGGATGCTGCTGAGATATCGGGGGGGCCCGAGGCGCCGAAAGAGCAGAACGGGCGTTCTTGTTCTGCATTTACTTTCTCTCTCGCTCTCCTACCGCGCGAAGGATTTCCCCCTCCTCCGCGAGTATGTCGGGCATTCCTTCGGGTCTAAACATAACTTGCGCAACCTACATCCGAGGTGCGAGTGGCGGCCTTTAAGGTGTGTTGGAGGAGGATATGGGTGTCCGTTTGTTTAGAAAGATGAAACTGAAGAGGGCAGCCTCTGAGCCACGTCTTTATGTATGTGGTGAATACGTGGATAGATGACGCTATGTTTATCCGCACGTGACAGGGAAAGCCGCGTGGTACTAAATCGCGAGTACTTCAGTAAAAGTTGTTTTTGGAATAGTTTGTATATGTGTGTTTAGAACAAATCTTCGACGATTTAGAGTAGCCCCGCCGCGGTGGTCTAGTGGCTAAGGTACTCGGCTGCTGACCCGCACGTCGCGGGTTCGAATCCCGGCTGCGGCGGCTGCATTTCCGATGGAGGCGGAAATGTTGTAGGCCCGTGTGCTCAGATTTGGGTGCACGTTAAAGAACCCCAGGTGGTCTAAATTTCCGGAGCCCTCCACTACGGCGTCTCTCATAATCATATGGTGGTTTTGGGACGTTAAACCCTACATATCAATCAACGATTTAGAGTATGATGAACTCTACTATGGGATAGCAGTAAGCTATCCCAGTTTCATGACGCAGAAAATGTGGGTTTACAAGAAAATTAGGTAACGAAAACTGCCGCGGAAGAACAGGCGAAACAGTGCCAAATAGCTCTCTATCTTTTCGCCTATTTTACCCAGGTGGTATGCGTCGTCTAATTGTCATGTAACGTGAGTACTTTGTAAGGTTCTGCATGTACTCCTGCGTTCTTTAAGAAACATAGCATATCAGAAGCTCTGTTTAGCTGTCTCGTCTTATCGGTTGTTTGTTTGTTTTGTTTTTTTAGCCTTGGTGAAGTTTCGGCATCTAACACGTCCTCGACGTCTGTCATAGAATGTATGCACACGAACTTAGTTTATTTTCAAAGGCCTCAGTTGCTTTTCGAAGTGGCGTCGACTTTATACTTGCGTTATCATGTCACGCACGCACACGCACGCACACACGCAAGGTCGCACACACGCGCACGCGCGTGCGCTCGCTCGTGACCTTACGATAAGTTCCAGCAGCATACCACTGGTGTAGCCATGGTAGGAAGCGGCGGGGGTTGGAGATGTGGTTAATAACTCCCCCCTTTATCTGAAATTTTTTGTGACTGTATGTGGGCATGCCCACGTACAAACACACGCACAAACTTACGTAAGGTGTGATTGAACCTCCACCCCCCGAAAATAAATCCTATAGCTACTGTTCTACAACGTACGTACAAACCGGAGCTTCGCTATAGACGAGGAACTCGCGGAGCCATCATGGACGTATACCGGGTTCATCGCCAAGAAAGGAAGAGAAAGAAGAAACGAAAAAGCAGGGCGTCGTCGTGTTCACCGTGTGTGATCGGGGTTCGTGAATGCACCACGTAACGCAGAGCGCTTGTGAATAGGCAAAAAAAAAAATTAAAGCAAATGAAACGACGAAAGTAAGTGACGAAGGAAATAAAGGGAACTATGCCGAATGTTGATATTCTGTGCCTGAAGATAGGCAAAAGCAAAAAATAGGGAGGAATACTCCTGCGCATGCGGTGAAGAAGGCAATGAGACGTGAAGAAAGGTCACGCATCTGAGTGCCGTGCGCTCGCGACTTGCGAGTGCACAGGTGCTTCCCAGATGGGACGTAAAGAAAGCGCCAGGGGTGCGAGACACGGTCCCTTTGTGGCCCACCGGAAGATGGGGCGAGAAAGAACAAGAAAAAATCCGGAAGCGGAAGGCACGAAATGGCCACTTCCTCCACTCGCGGCCGAGCCAGTGCTCTCGAAGGACAAAACGAAAAAGAAGGGCGGGCCTTGTGGCACACTTTTACGCTCTGTGTTAGTCGTGCCGTACTCGACCACGAAACGCGCTGCACAGAAAGTGTTTACGGAACTTCAGCTTCGCAGCAAATGCGGATTTCAGCATTTTTTTTTTTTTTTGGTGTATGAAACATCTGATCCAGAGCGTTACCCCTTCGAGAGGTGTCTGATCGAGGTTCTCCAGGACCGCATGAAGTTTATTACTTATTCACTGTACGGATCGCAACAACATTTTGGAACGTTGAATTGAATATGCTTTTTTATCAAAAATTTCACTTCCCGCAACCTTTTTCATGGAGGGTGGGCAGTACTCACGTATTCAAACACGACGTGTTATTCTTCTGAAGCGTGGAAGCTTGGGCAAGTTGGTAGGACATAACTGAATGCAGGAACAGCGCAACCTAGAAGTAGTTACTTCGTAACTACGGAAGCGAAAAAACAAGGACAGAAAAGTGCGCCGAAAAGAGTGCTAGCGAAGCTGAAGTTCCGTAAACACTTTCTGTGCAGCGCTCTTTTCTCTCCTTGTTTTTTCGCTTCCGTAGTTACGAAGTAACTACTTCTAGGTTGCGCTGTTCCTGCATTTGTGTTATTCTTCGTTTTCTTTTTTTTTTGTATATCAGTTGCGCTTGTGAAAATCACGTCACTAAAAATCGTTGGAATGTGTCGATAAATATCTGGCCGCTGTAACGGTTTCTCATTGTAATTACGCCGAGGACGCCAAATTAAGTACGCCGAGGACACTCGAAGCGAAAGCATGTGCACCAGTTGCGCGGAATGTGCACAGATAGACTAGAAATTGATGAAAGTTCGTATATATGGCCAGATATTACGAATTTACAGCCACCGTACATGTCAAGAAGAAAAACATGCAGAAACGTATCGACGCACGGGTCCTTTGATCAGGCTGTTTGAAATGATGCATACCTGATAACGCTAGCAAGAATTTTTTTTTAATTATTGCATTGAAGGGACAGGTGAAACTTTCCAGAAAGAAACTTGGGACTACCGTGCTTGATAGAGCGGTGAGTGTTCTTGAAAGGAAATTTCGGACTCGGAAAGAATGACGTGATGACGTCGCATGGTGGAGTCATCACGTGACGATGATTTTTTTTTTTTACCAATCGTGTTGACGCAGATGCAGCGAACTGTCAATTTTCTCGTTTGGCGAGTCATCTGAGTCTTTCGGCTTAATGTTCTCCTGTTTATCGTCTAGTAATGGTTTTTCCGGCTACTGTACAGATAGATCTCTGTAAAACTCTTCCGCTATTTTAACTCTCCTATCCATGTTGGTAGTTATTTTTCCTTCTTTGTTCCTTAGTGCATACATTGTCCTTTGTCCTGCAGGTTACGTAGTCAGGCTGATGATTATGATGATGATGATGATGAATGGTTTTCCACAATGTAGGGTAGCAAACCAGACTCATCCTGTCGGGGTATTCCTTCCTCCATGTGCCGGGGTCGTGTCTATATCGGAGCGAGCCTCGGTGGCATGCCTCTCTCCAATACAACCAAGATTTAACTGCAGTTAGGCGAAAGAGACAACCTTAAGATGTTTCTCTCCAGCGGACCCGTGCGGGGGTTTTCATTGTCGCACCAACGACGCGGAAATGAACGACCCGGCCAACAGTTGTACGTGACCCGTTCTTGCAGAGGAGACCCTTTCTACCAACAAAAACAACCCCGGATGTCGGTTTTTGTTGTTTTCCTTGAACGGCTAGACGAAGCCGTTCAAGAGACTCACTGTACGAAGCCCTATACGACGTATACAGTACATAGGAGTCGATTACTCGAAGTGGCTGATGAAGTAAATAAACGAAACGTAATATAGGACCAAACTCGCAGAACAAGCCTATATTTTCCAGAGGAGAACCAATGTCTATCAACAATCTTCTTTTTCGTACTTTCTTTTTACCAACGAGCTTTTTTAATTGCTGCATCTTTTTATGGTTTTCTTTTCTCGCTTTCACATGAGTGTATCGACATCAATATTCTCTCGAATGCTCGCTGTACAAGTTGGAGCTATTTTCTCAGAACTTCATCAGACTGAATTCCAAGCGCGCGATCCATCGCCTACTTGCAGCGAACGGTTTTGCAGCACGAGAAGTCAGTTTTTACTAGCAGACGCTGCCTGCGTCTGCCTTGCGAGACGAGAAGGGGAGGGGGCGAAGGCGGGGGGAACGACAGTTGGCACGAGACGCGAGAATGCGCAGTGGCGGGGTACGCCGGATTTGCGGGTACGAACGACTATGAGATACCCCGCATTAAAAAAAAATCGCAGCATGTTCACGGAGTGAATGATGATGAAGGGGACGAAGCTTCGGAGGGTTTTATGGGTAAACCGTCTGTCTGTCTGTCTGTCTGTCTGTCTGTCTGTCTGTCTGTCTGTCCGCCCGTTCGTCCGTACGTCCGTCCATGTAGTGAATACTTCAAGTACTGCCATCTCGCATCTTTCAATCATATATTCATCATATACGAGCACCGCCAACCAGCAGACATTCCAAGGACTAAACGAGAAGTGGCTACCTGCTACTACATACATACGTACGTACGTACATACATACGTACGTACGTATGTATGTATGTATGTATGTATGTATGTATGTATGTATGTATGTATGTACGTATGTACGTATGTACGTACGTATGTACGTACGTATGTATGTATGTACGTATGTATGTATGTACGTATGTATGTACGTATGTACGTATGTATGTACGTATGTACGTATGTACGTATGTACGTATGTACGTATGTACGTACGTACGTATGTACGTATGTACGTATGTACGTACGTACGTATGTATGTATGTATGTATGTATGTATGTATGTATGTATGTATGTATGTATGTATGTATGTATGTATGTATGTATGTATGTATGTACGTACGTACGTATATATGTGTGTATGTACGTACGTATATATGTGTGTATGTACGTACGTATATATGTGTGTATGTACGTACGTATGTATGTGTGTATGTACGTACGTATGTATGTACGTACATACGTACGTACATCGTGGACGCATGACCTACGGCTCAAGAGCTTCGCCCCTAAAAGACACTCGTTTTCTTAATTCGGGTGCACCTTAAAGGGCCTCAGGCGGTTGAAACTAGCGAGGGAATCCCCGCTACGGCGTGGATCCCCGCATTCGCGAAAACTTATTCTCGGATCGTTCGTATGGAAGAAGTCCTGCCAATTATGTCGCCAGGCTTGTTATTAGCAATGGAAGTTGGCCAAGTGACAAAAAAAAAGCTTTACGAAGGCAATGCTTTTCTCAACTTGGCTCCGAATCGTGGTTCTTGGCACTTGAAAGTGAAAAGTTAAAACTTAATCTCAGCGATATATTTCGCATCTATCACTACACCAGAATAATCCTCATTATTTCTCTAAATATGCCGCTCAAGTGAAAAAGGGTTCGTTACGAAGCCTCTGGAGGAGATGCACGATCGGCATTTCCTGTCCCCTGAGAAAGGCATTCGAGCAAGATAAGAAGACGCATCGTGAGGTCGCTTCAGCAGCCACTGAGAACAGGTTCGCATTGGGACGATTTCGTCTCTGTACTTCATCACTCGAGCTATGCCGGATAGGTGAACCTTGCACGCCGTGTTGCAACGTGCGGTATGTAGTAGGTGGTACACGGAAAGGATGCTATCGTTCTATAATCTATGCAACGTGTACTTCGCATAATACGATATGATTCATGCGGGCGGAACGCGGTCGCATGTATTTTCCCGGCACTATACTTGTAGTACGTCGCCACATCGCTCGTTCCATTCCGTACTTGCGAGAATAATCGCTGGCGACGTTAAGCTAGACATTAGTGCCTGATTTAAATGCAGGTTCGCTGCTGAACTGCCGCTGTGGTTGTTCGCTTTTATCAGAATTGACTTTTTTTTTACCAATACAACTGATACGCTCGTCGTGAAGGCCGTATCAAATATATCGAGACGAGGCGAACACGCGTATCATCACTGTATCAAACCACCCTATATGGAATTTATCGATACATCTGGGTTTCGACAAAAGCATATCAACGACACCGAACATCAACGAGAAACGATTGCCAATTTCATAAGTATGATGATATGCTGCTTTCAACATCCAAAGCAGCGGTACTACAACGAACTGCGCTTTTGGTTCGACTGTAAAAACGGTCTTGTAAAACAATAATGTTCCTGAAATGTTCTAAGGAATATGCGCGAAATTTAGCGCGCACAGGGACGACGGGCGAAACGGAAGAAGCATGGCAGGACAAAATTGAATTCGCCTTTTTGAACGCGGCTCGTTCTCACGTGCGTTTACAGGGCGTGATTACGCGTGTACGGATGTACTCGTCCTGTTCTTCTTACACCAAACATTCAGCTGAAAGTTAGCGCTCGTCCCCTGCGTTTCCCGTCCAAGTCACCTAAAGCGTTACCTTTCGATAACGTTTAATTTTCCTCAGCAGCGCAACGTCGAGCGTAGGATTTACCAAGTGTGGACCTTTTCACTGTTTATAAACACAGACACTTGATGGCATCTGGTCTCTCCCACCGATATGCATCGGCGGGCAAAGCGCGTTTGGAAAAAGTGTTTTAACGATTTCGAGTGCCAGGTTACTCTACTATGGGAGAGCAGACAGCCGTCCCGAGGGAGAATACGTAACTTCTGATGCAAGATGTCCGCTTGAAGAACGAGGCTTCGAGCTAATTACACAGTTTAAGTTGTGTGCGTGTGTTTAGAAAAAACAGTGTTTAATGATTTGGAGTGTGTTTATTTCAGAAAGGGTAATTAGCGATTTAGGGTGCTTTGTACTCTACTATGGGAGAGCATATAGCCGTACGTCCCGCGGGCCTCGTACGTACGCTTGGGCGCAGCATAAAAAAAGCGGGTAAGTTAGTATTTAGGAAAAGTGTTTAACGATTTCGAGTGCTTCGTACTCAACTATATATATATGAGAGGTGTTTAGTTTAAGTGGTTAATGATTTAGAGTGCTTCGTACTCTACTATGGGAGAGCTGAGGGGGGGGGGGGGGTTAGAAAAAGGGGGTAACGATTTAGAGCACAGGGTACTCTACTACGGGAGAGCTTAAAGCCGTCCCAGACGCAGAACTTTCAGACAGTGTGCCTGTCTTTGACACCTGAGGTATTCCGTTCTTTTGAGTGTTGTGGTTTTGAGACAGTAAGTAACACATACAAATCAAATCAATTGGAAAGTAGCCCACTGATTTCCTACACTATCTTTCCTTTGTTTGGCAAGATATATTCAAATAAATGTTTTATTTTGAGCTATATGAAAATTGCAAGGCAATCTTTTTAACTTTGTGCACGTTCTTTTTATCTAAAAAGCTATATTTTTCCTTACTTTTGAAAAAAACTTGATAACGTTTATAATTGAAAACTGTGCGCATTAGAAAAACAGGCGGACAGAAGAGGCTGACAAGGACAGCGCTTGGACGAGGACATCCAACTGGCCCAACTTGCCATCTTGCTGCGATATATTTCTGGTACCCAGCGCACTCTGAAACCTAAGCAAGCGCTGTGCTTGTCAGCATCTTTTGTCCGTCTGATTTTTAAATGCGAAACATTTCTTAGCGAACTTCGGTGACTTTGAGCGTATCTATCTACCTACATATCTATCTAGCCGCCTACGACTTTTAGCTGTCCTGGCCGTTTTGATAATGGTATCAATACCAAACTTGGTATGTCGTAAGATGAATGTATGAAAAACATATTTCACAAATCATAACATGAAAATCATGATATTCATGTCATTAATGTCATGATTTACATTTTAAGGTCCTGCAGCTGTTGCGGTGGTTTAGTTCACATGGCATGTTGCAAAACTGGTATGGTATGACATGATTCCATGGCGAACACAAGGGACAAACCTATAACAAGAAAATCATGACATGCGTGTCATGTAACATGATTACATGCCACGCTCATGATGCACTCGCGGCCGTTTTGCTAGCGTCACATATACTAAATTTGGTAGTACGGTAGGTGAATGGATCACGAAGGTATGTGGCTGGTACAACATCATAATCACGAGATGCCGTGTCATGTAACAACATGACTACATGCCACCCTCATAATGCGTTGGCGGCCGTTTCGCTAGCTTCACTTATACCAAATTTGGTATTACTGGACGTGAATGAATGATGAAGGTATGATCCTCGTGCAAACATGATAAACATGAAATGCGTGTCATGTAACAACATGACTACATGCCACACTCGTGATGCGCTCGCGGCCGTTTTGCAAGCTTCACATATGCCAAATTTGGTAATACGTGACGTCAAAGGATGACGAAGGTATGTGGCTGGTGCAAACATGATAATCATGAGATGCGTGTCATGTGAGAACATGACTACATTCCACAGTGAAGGCGCCAATACATTTCGGCGTGACGTGGTGCGCGTGCTTGCCGGCGTTCATTTCGTCGCGTCACGCCGGTGTTGCAGCGCCAGGCGCCGGTCCTGCCGTATACTCGCAGGCGCGCGCCGCGCGGCGTTGCTTTGACGCATGCGCGTTTCAGCGCGTCCGGCGTCCCTCCGTCACGAAAAGAGGGACACGCAGTATTGTCTGGGTAACGCTTCGGCACGAAATGCAGCATTTCGCGCCGGTTGCCGTCGGGCCGCGCCGATGGTCGCACCGGTCACGCCTGGCGTCAGACTATAGAGTGCTCGCGTTTTGCTATTGTAGCGTCACTGTGCCCAGCGTTCGCGCGCGTCAACGCTACATTGGAGTATATTAGGGCTCTTCGTGATGCGCTCGCGGCCGTTTTGCTAGCTCCAAATATACCAAATTTAGTGTTACGTGATGCCAATGGATGACAAAATATATCACTGGTGCAAACATAATAATCCTGAGATGCGTGGCATGTAGGAACATGACAACATACCACGCTCATGGCCTGCTCGCGGGTGTTTCGCTAGCTCCACTTATAATGAATTTGGACTCACTTGACGTGAATAGATGACGAAAGTAAACGACACATCCAAACATGATAATCATGACACGAAAGTCATGTACGGCATCATTAAGCTCCGCCTCATGACGTTGTGCTGATTTTAAAGTGACATATCAACCTTTTTCATTCGTGCTTCGCATATCATCGATTCCCACTGTACCTAGGATCTGCCATTTATTTTTTTTTTTATTGCGCTTCAGCAAAATTTTCAATTATGAACGTAATCCAACTGGCCCAACATGGCATCTTGCTGCGATAACGTGCTTTCAGTTTCGACGTTAGGAGCTCGTAAATGAGGTGACCGGAAGTTTTCTGGGGTAAAAGTTTGCTGCTACAATCGCAATCTTGAAACAAGCAAATATCGGTGGTGGCGCAGTTGGCCGTGGCCGCGCATTCCTCCGTCATCAATCGGCATCGTCGAGCCCTTTCCTCCTCCCAAAGCCCCGAGGGGGCTTTCGCGTATTACGCTGCATGTGACTAGGCGGAGTCCCCCCGGGAATCTCTGCGCGGACGAGTGCGCACGCCAGTAGCATACACGGCAGCGTTATGTATACGTCATTAATAAGTGTGCGGGTACGGCGCGGTTCCATTGCAAGGTCAAGGGAGAGTTCGTGACGCAATTGGTTTCGTGGTATGCGCTCCCAAGTTCACTCGCGCGAATGGCCGGAAGGCTGGCGGTCAGACCAGCCAGCGCGTCTTCTCCGAGCTCCCCTCCTTCTCACTCCTCGCCAGCATAGAGCTGGTCGCTCCACTGCTTTTTGCTTTGGGGCCTCTCGCACCTGGGTTATAGCGCTGCTATCGTTTATGGCGAGGTGCGTCAAGATGTGAGACTGGTGTCTTAGCGACGATGTACAGGTATATACAATTAATGACGTGAATGCTGAACGTGGCTCAGTTGCGGATGGTACTTGCGAATTAAATCACCACCGGAGCGAGATCGGTACTCATTACTCGGTTCACCATCCCTGTCTTTTCTCCTTTAGTTTATCGTACGTGACTCAGAACGTCCAATATACGCTTGACCCGTAAAAGTGAGAGAGAGTGGTGCGTGTGCGTGTGTCTGTGCATGTGTGTGTGCGCGTGTGTACATGTGTGTGCGCGTGTGTGCATGTGTGTGTGCGTGTGTGTGTGCGTGTGTGTGTGTGTGTGTGTGTGTGTGTGTCGGCACATGCTCAGATTTAGGTGCATGTACATTAAACTCTATAAGGCCAAATTGATGCAGAGTAGTGCGAAGAAATAATAACGTGCAGTTAGTGCACAGTGAAGTGAACGTACAGGTAGTACTAAATTAATATTAATAATGTACAATGATGTGCAATTAATGTGCAGTAGCGGCTCAGGTTGCTGCGGAAGCGCATGTACACCGGGTGACTCGGCCAGGAAATCGTCTACCACCAGAACCAGATGGAAGAATGCGAAGAAACGACCATGACATTTTAAGCATTACAAAAACACCTTTGCGGCACTTTGCTAAATTCGATGCATACCAGAACATAAGGCAGATACGATACTGCAAGTAGTGTAAGTTGGCGAACAAAACCATTCATATGGCCTGGGAATTTACAGATGTAACAAGATTACACAGACAATGTCTACTCAATAACAAAGCAGAGAACAAGATGGAGGCGCTGCTGTCTAGCCCGAGTTTACCGAGAGCCAACTATGCAGATGGGGAACAAGTTATCGCTGTTAGTTAACGCTCATGGCTACATGGACAGATTAGGCAGCCCACTTCCCGGCGCGAACTGTCTGAGTTTACGTCACTATTTCTAACCATTCCAGTGTGCCTAAAAACGCGTTCGTAGTTCTTACGCGTGAATTTCATGAATTTTAAAGAAAAAGAATTAACCAAGAGTGCGTGATGGAAAGAGTGACGCAGGATTCGCGTTTTTTTTTTTTTTTGTAGCTGTCGTTCATATCGTTCCACTGTTTCACGTCGTTCTTGAAGGGTTCTCTAAAGGCAAGAAAGAGAGGTGTGAGACAACTGTGTTTCTGCCGCCGTCAACAAAACGTTGACTCCTTCGCAGAAAATCCCGACGGTCGCCGTCTGCTCACCCCGCCGCGTTTTTTTTTTTTTTTTTGCAATGCCTCGTTGACTCACTGCTTATTCGCGTCCGCGCGCGCCTTGCGACCCTGGGCCAACTTTCTTTTTCGTGACTCACGTCATTATCGTGGTCTTCTCGCAGTGAGCGAGCGAGCATGCGACATAGGGCGCAGACCTCTTCCACCGAGGCGCCTTTGATTACGTCACTAGAGTACTTTCACGGAGTGTCACGTTTCATAAACCACGCGTGTGTGTGTGTGTGTGTGTGTGTGTGTGTGTGTGTGTGTGTGTGTGTGTGTGTGTGTGTGTGTGTGTGTGTGTGTGTGTGTGCGTGTGTGTTTCGCACGTAGAGGAGGAAGGCCTGTGTTCTAAGCAAGGGTTACAATGTCCGCCAAATTCATCTGGTGCACACGTTTCATTGTCGGCAGAGTCAACCGAGACGGGAGTAGCTGATAGAGCGAACGCATGGCTGCTGCTTGGTTGGCTTGGCCCGCGCCTACATACACAAACAGCGCATGCCGGCGGAAAACTGATGTGGTGGTGTTTGCTGGCTAGAATGTCACGGGCCGGGTCGCGTTGTCTTCTTTGTCATTCCTGCACAATGAGTAGCTCGGTCCATAGTCGTACTGCTCATATAAAGCTTTAAAATAGTTGACTGTTGGCCGAGTTCCGCCAGACGGTGTACTGCCTCGATGACCGACTCGGGGGAAAACGAAAGAAATCTGAATGAGCAGCAGAGAAGTCACCTCGCTGACCGCTTCATGGCGTGCTCGCATTGTGAACCGCGGTACCGATTTTCATAAACCCGAGGCAGATGTAGACGAAAAATGGCTCGCGAAACATCAGAAGCATTGTTTATTAGGAAAGCAAGTGACAAGTTCGTGAGCGACTCTTCCATTGATTTGTACAGTGCTGAACCTCCCCCCCCCCCTTTTTTTTTTCTCGCGCCTTGTTTGACTTTTTAAATCTATATTGCTTGTAGTGACGGTGCGCAAGCACAGCTGGTGGATGTATAGAGGTGTGGATCTGCCTTCAATAAAACCAGTTGTTAGTGTGCGCCTGTGCTTGTCAGTTGTTTCCTGTTGGGATTCGATTCCGCGACCTGCGGGTCAGCAGCCGAGTACCTTAGCCACTAGACCACCGCGGCGGGGCGTTTCCTGTGTGTCCTGTTTAGTTGTGCTTCTCACGGTGCTTTCTGTGCTCATGCACAAACGCGCACATACAAACACAAACACAGACGTACATAAAGTATAGTTGACTCACCGCCCACCTCCCTTCTTATTGGCGAGACAGCGCCAGTGACACTCAGGTGAAATGGCACTTGTTCAACACTCTAGATGAGGGGCCTCAAATTCACTTCAGCCAGTGCGCCTCACTGGCTCACTTTGGTTCAGCAAGGGTCGGAGCAGGGAAGGAGGTGGGTAAGAACAGGGATGGTATAGGTTCGGGGTAAGGCCGGGCATGAGTTATGCTGCGGAGCGTCATCGTCTTGGGACGTGGAGTGTACGAGCGCAGGCTTTCCCCGTGCACCATGTCGGCCTGTTATGTTTAGGCCAACTGAACAACCCCAGAGTTCAGTTATACTCTTAGGCGGAACGTGTAGGACCGGGCTTGAGTTACGCCGTACAGCTTCATGGTCTTGAGACAGGAATGGATGGTGCCGACGACAGGTCACGTTTTCCTGAGGGTCGGGCCCCAAAACTCGTCTCCGGTAACCGAGGTCTTGCGCCGTATACAAATCGGAGATTGTACTGCACCCCTCCACCTCTAACGAAATATCAGCGCACTTGAGGATCTGCCTGCGCCCGTAAGAATAAGAGAGCCCCGAGCCGGCGGATGCCTGCTCTTTGGAATACGAGCCATGGGTTATAGGGGGGCAGTTGGAGACCGATGCCAGCATCGTGGGAAAGCGCCCAACGCCATTCGCGCTGAGCCAAACTGTTCTTTCCCTTACTCCGTTTTTCTCTCCCCCTCTTCCCCTCTGTGTTTTTCGACTGTAAACACCGCACGACGGGGCGTGGACGGGCAGTTGGGGCTGTTACGATGGTGTGGTAGAACGGCGAGGCCCTGTGCTGCGTACTTCCTCGCATAGCCCTGGGCTTTAACACCAAGTGATGTGTAGAAGAGCGAGGTCCTCTTAATCACACCCACTACTAAGTGCAAATCAGGCTTCCCACCTGCAGTTACCCTACAGAAATGTAATACCGCTTGCTCATAATTATTGGATGTGTCCTGTCAAATACTTCCTCCCCCCCCCCTTCCCCGCCGAGCTACATTACCAAGGATATCTCGCGTCTACTTCGCGGCAGGAAAAGAACCTTTAAGCCTAGTTCACACTGAAACATCCGCTTTCTACAGTGACCGAAATTACCCTGCCGCCGAAACGCAGCGTTGTTCGCACTGGACGCGCCCGAGCCGCCGAATATGCCATCCACCACCGGGCGAACGCGGGATGGATGCGCTGTCACCCGGTTGTTGTCACGGCTCGCAAATGTCACTACGATATGTGGTAGTGTATACTTCGATGATTCTCGTACGCAGGAAGCAAGAAAAGACAGTACTGCTTACTTTGCTGGCAAGTGGCTGTCTTGTAATGCACGAAGAGCAGAAAAAACCACCGACGCCAGCGGCGTTGGTGGTTTCGTTTTGCTCTGCAAGACCGCAACAAGCTCGGTCACGCCAACAGCAAGCTCGGTCACCTCTTTCACGAAATACGGAGGCGAAGTAGGCACAGAGTAGGTTAAACTCCCGTTGGTTTCAACATTCAGTTACGTGCACTGCGGCATAACAAGTGGGTAGGGCTTGGCCGCCATTTTTCGAAATTCCTTGACTAGCGCTACTGTTGGTCCGCTGTGACCGATTCGGCGGCAGACGCCGCAAAAATCGGTCCGAGAGCGATCGGCGCGGAGAGGGCCCTTTCGGCGGATCTCGCCACCGCCGAACCAGATTCGGAGCACTTTCGGCGGCCGGAATGCTCAGTGTGAACGCGGCCTTACTGGGGGCATTTTGTAGAAATGATCAGCTAACCTTATTATTTGAAAAAAAAAAGTAAATCTCTTCCATAGCCATGCGCGTCTCATTTGTGAAGGATATTTGGCGCCAGGTTTCCAACATCTCGATAGCGGTCGCCTGACTAAAACCTGGATGCGACTCGGAAATGCAGTTTTAGGGGCGTAGCTCTTTATGGTGTGGGTTAGTCCTGCGTTGGCGTCCGTCATAGGACGGAACGTTCACGGTTTACCCATGAAACCCTCCCATGCTTCGCTCCACTAATCATTTACTCCGTGAATATGTTGTGATTTTTTGTTTTGTTTCACAGTTATACCTGGAACACACTGCTACTACTTCATGTGCCTCACGAAAACAATGCTTCAGACCAGTTAAGCCTATCTAGCACACGTACTTATCACGTGTTTGAGACTCCTGCTCGTGATGACTGATCATTGGAAAAGAGAAATTACATACTTTCGTACATCTGATACGGTACGTATAAATTGTTTATGCATTGTCGTGTTGAGGAATAACATGAACTAGAAAACTAAGCCAAGCTAGACTGCTCGGACGCGTGCAGTTAGTTACGCGGGACTTGGTATGTGAGCATTGCAGTCGTCGTATTCCTCTGTCCCTTTTTTTTTCTTGCATTACTATTTTGTCATTAAAAAACCATTGACAAGAAAAAACGAAGCACAAGGGAAGAAACACTTTTCGAATAGCGTACGCAAAGCTTTGCGTTAGCTTTTCGCGCCACTGCGCGTGCGCCGTACGCCAACCGCTTGCGGGCTCCCGTTAAGTCACCCAAATAGCGGGTGAGCGAAACCA
The DNA here is from genome assembly GCF_013339725.1 of Rhipicephalus microplus. Classification (NCBI taxonomy): domain Eukaryota; kingdom Metazoa; phylum Arthropoda; class Arachnida; order Ixodida; family Ixodidae; genus Rhipicephalus; species Rhipicephalus microplus. The sequence goes on along the minus strand of NC_051171.1, from coordinate 126,294,783 downwards.
ACGCCAACCTAGCGTACGCTATTCGAAAAGTAAGCGAAGAAAAGCTCAGGACGAGCACTTATCCTGTGCATTCCTTCGCTTGTCATCTCACTTGACGCTGTTTTTTTTTGTTGTTGTTGTTACAAATGTGCGATAGATCAGCTCAACGCACCACACGTTTACATTTTTTGCGTTACTAAGCCTAACGAAAGCGTTAGGCCGTATACGTTCGTCGCCATCAGGGAGGTTATACTTTAGTATAACCTCATTGGTCGCCACATTGCGTACGTTGACGCCCCCTTGCGGTCCTTCTTTTGTTCCAGGGAGCGGGGGTGGAGCAGCCTTGTCCCCTCCGCCAGGCGGCGTCGTCGGCGCAGATGCACGGCGCCGGGGCAAGTGCAAGTGGTTCAACGTGGCCAAAGGTTGGGGCTTCATCACCCCGTACGACGGCGGCCCCGACGTGTTCGTCCACCAGGTACGTGCACCTTAAACGACACCCGTAGTCACCGACATCATCAATACAGTGGCGAAACAGCTTAAAGTGACGGAAGGCTGGTGAGTCGGTCGTTCGCCATCACTGAAACTATAAAGTTTCCTGTGGAACGAGGTCTATTATTGACAAGTAGCATTTGAGAAGGAGATTTATGGACGATAAAGGCGAGAGGGGAATACCGGCACAAGCAATCGCATGAGCCCGCACGAACAGCTTGCGCTCAGCTCTTTCAGTCATGACAGTACCCCACTGGGGCGTAGTGTTTTTCTTTTCCTCCGTACACATACAATATTTAGAGAAAACTGTGGCGCTGCGATCGTTCAGACACCATTGGAATTGTGGGTAGTACATGTATTCACTTAGTCTTTGTGCTTGTGGCTTTAAATGCACTCGTAGCTTTGTCTATTTATGTGGGTTGCCTTTTGTTTCGCACAAAAGAATGGCTTGTTTTTAAACTCAGTGAGCCAACTTGCTTCAGCCTAAAGAGGTCGCGGTTGTGAAGTGGCACGGTTGAATTCTCTTGATTTTCGCCTTGCGGCAAAAGCGACTGCTGGCCACATAGAGCCAAAAGAACGAATCAAGAGGGATGGTTCTAAACCATGCGCGTGCTACCTATCATTCGCGTGTTTGGTGAAGTGTTGCAGCTCTCATATCCAGCGCCAGGTTTCTCTCTAATAAAATGAAACTCCATGATTTGAACGAGTGCGCTTTCGCTACGAGCGGTTGTGTGTAGTATAGATCCAGTATCGTAGTCTGAATTTCACATTAGAGTGGGTTCTTGCATAGAGTTCGCAGCACATCAGGCCACACCACGGAGGACGAATCTCTGCAGCCCGCACTATATAGCACGGAACCGAACAAGCAGATCGATGAAACGTGAACAAGCGGGGACATAAACGGAACGTGACTATATATGAACTTATCTCTGCGTTTTCGGGATGATAGCTTCGAGTGACGTCATTAGAATGCGAACCAGGGGAAGGTTTACCGCGGAGTTCGCGCTGTTTGCAGCTCGTATTGTTACGGGCGCGACTTCTCTCTCTGTGTTGTGCCGTGCCGTGCGTCGTACACCTATAGCTTGTTACGATTTATAGCCGCCCTTGAGTCGCTTCGTCGCATTTGCCGCCTCAACACGGCTGTAAGGCTAAAGGTACCTTCACTCGTTTGTCTATCGCAGAAAGGATCCTTTTGCGCAGCGCAGCTAGTTCTGCTATGTTCTATATACGAGCGGCTGGGATTTCTTGATGGATACCTCCTCTGGTTTACGAGCGACTCGAGGTATACGTCTACGTGGCATGCACATTTGGGTCGTTCGCGTTATGACCGCCTTGTTGCAGCGATGCCTGGCAGGATTCAAATCGAAAAACCGAAAGGAAAACTCGTTCATTCGGGCTGTAGTTTTCGTGTACAGCGTAGCTTTCACCCTTTCCTGCACATCGGCCGCTGCGGCTCAGAGGCTTCGCTGCCCTGCTACCGACCGCATACGGTGGACAGCACAACAGTGCAGGATAATAACCTTGACGACGATCCTACAAAGGGACCATAATGAACTTTTTGAAGACCTGCAATGAACACAAGGGGGATTCACTGCAGGAAACTCACAGGATTGCTGAAGCGATCTGTTACCTATGCTGGTTCACTTAAGGAACTGCTTAACACCGAATTAAGCAAGTTGAGTGCAAGCGAGTCAGTACAGAAGCTGGCAAAGTTGGTGAGAGACCAGCCGTTACGTAGAACTACATTCTGTTAGAATGTGAATGCGTGAGAAGCCAAGAATTCCACTAAGAAAACCGTAATAAGTGCCCCTCGACCAACGTTACTATTCTAGTAACGCTACTCTCCATAGCACACGGAAACAGCTAATTTCGTGCACTACGGAATCGGGAATAACAGAATGGGCTTACGGGCATCATCGTTCAACTAGACCCAAAATTTCGAAGGGAGTACAAGCATGCGCTATAGCTCTCTGAATGTCGAGAAGAGCGGAGGGCCGCTACGATGAAAGTTTGATGCTCCTAATAGAGAACTCTATACGCACGGCTATGTTGACATATACCTGGGATGCGAGGCTATCAATATATTGCGTAGCGCTACAAGAATAAATGTCGTGTGCAAGCGCTCTCACGTGTATAACGTGCTTTCGGATACGCTTCGTATAGTGCTACCGTTGATCGTCTTAAAACTTTAGCGCTAGAAACTCGGCAATCACACTACAGAAGTGTGCACGCGACTGTGGCCGAGGCGCTGCTGTGGCCTAATACCAATGGCTTGAGGAGCGGGCATTTGTGTCAGCCCAAGGTTACTTAATTGGTCACGTGATCACTGGTTTCCTTTTCTATTTTCGGTTTGCGAGCCATTCGGCAGCGCGCTAGCAGAAGTAGAAGCAAAGTCAGCTTTGTTTCATGGGTTCATATAGAGGATCGAAAAAGGCTAGGATCTAGTTGGATCAGCCATCCTTCGATTAGTTTGCAAGCAACCGAGATAGCGTTCCGTGGAGGCCCCGCCGCGGTGTTCTGGTGGCTAAGGTACTCGGCTGCTGACCCGCAGGTCGCGGGATCAAATCCCGGCTGTGGCGGCTGCATTTCCGATGGAGGCGGAAATGTTGTAGGCCCGTGTGCTCAGATTTGGGTGCACGTTAAAGAAACACAGGTGGTGAAATTTGCGGAGCCCTCCACTACGGCGTCTCTCATAATCATATGGTGGTTTTGGGACGTTAAACCCCATCTTATCAGTGTTCTGTGGAGGAAACGCGCTGGCTTAATGTGCTGTTTAAGCAATATTCAAGCGAGTTCATGAGATCATGTTGAGGGTTATCGGGAATAAGCGTTTAATAAATAGGGAGTTTCTGAATAAAAAATCTGTTGGTCGAGCGTCGTCCTGACTTACATCTTTCTTTTGTGGTACTCTTTTGGTGCCAATACAAGTATGAATCTATGTATGAATCCGAACCAACTCGCCCAACTTTCCGCCGCGTTCACGAAAAAAAAAAGTTTCGCGTAAAATGAAAAAAAGTAAAGAAAGGAACAGGCAACTTAGACGAATACCATGCGTCTGCGCTCTCGGTGTCACCCTCGCAGTGTTCGTCCGTCGCCGTCTTAGAAACCTCAGCGGGCCATAACGACCAGGGGGTGTCGCGCGAGCAAGCTCTGCCGTTCCGCAGCCCCTGGTTCGCATCCTGCTCCACAGACCTGACGTTTCCTTCCATTTCTTTTCCGCTAAAAACTTCGCGCGCTGGGACGCCGCTTGTGCAAACTGTTATTAAAGAAGAAAAAAAAAACGTCGCGTACCCCGCAGTCCTTCGCTTTTGCTCCGTGTCGCCTCCCCCGCTACAAGAACGTCTCTCCCCGCTTCTTCGAAGACAGCCGGCGCGTGCTAACGCGCACCACCGCCGACGATTCATTTGCGCGTCCATATGGTGCGCCGTCCGTGCGCGTTTTCATTAGTTCCGTGCACCGCTGTAGACGTAGAGAGAGAGCCAGTTTTTGATGAACTATGAATCTAATTATTCGGCTTCACAATGCGTCCTATGGTGCGTCCATGCGTTGTGCATGCTACGGACTACAACCATTGGAATGACTCGGAACAGTGTACGAAATGGAATGGCTCGGGGCCAATGGTCGTTGAAGCATGGCCAGTTCATGTGTAGCAAGTGCCTGGGCTTATCATGTATCGCATAGAAAAATCTATACACGGTGGTTTTCCCAACAGTTCACCCTGCGAGTCGCTGCTCTTTGACTAACTGTTACTGCATTAACCACTAATTACAGACCACAACCAACACTTCCCAACTGCGACCTATAGTAGAGTAAGAAACTAAACGATTATGAAGAAATGCCACTCCTAATAGTGCACGGTACTGTGGAAGATGACGTACGCATGCGATCTGTGGGGCGTACAGATGAAATAACGTACAGTGTTCGCGCACGTAGCGCTGGTAATAAAAGATGGAGGAAAGAGGGGTGTAAAACGCAGCTGCGTCGTCTGTGCGAATGTGCAGCAGCGTTGGGGTGACTTATGGTGTTGAAAAACTGAGCGGGAATATTGTGTTTTCTGCTTCTTTCGCTAAAACGGGCCTACCGCGATGCGTCGCTGGTGTTCCCGCCGTCGACGATTCCTGGCACGTGACTTTGAAGTCAGCCTCATGCAACGACTCGGTTTGCAGCCCACTTGTGACGGACGGATGCTGCTCGAAGAGATGGGAGCGTTGATTATGTACGAGCAGCGGACGGGCAGGTGGACGGAAGCTCATATGGGGACATCTGGCTCAGCTTTGCCTCTGAAGCTCGTCCCTTGGCATAATACGAAAAGCGAATGAGAAAATCACGGCCTGTACACGTAGAGAATGATGGTGAGCGGGCGAAGCAGTGAGAGCGTTCGGTGTTACCGTAAATCACCCGTGACATTGAACACTCACGCTTGTAAATGAGTGACAAAGCGGTGTACAGTTAAATACGAGGTTTATAGTTCACAAATGGTATCTTGTGTTGAGTTGTGAATTTCGTTTTGCCTGCAATATTACTGCTTTGTTGTATAACATCTAGCACGAAGTTGGCAAAGACAAGATCTGTGTATACGTTCACCTAATGGTTGTTTCCAATCATGCGAAAGGCGTCGTAGATGATCTCGAGACATCATATATTGCACAAGCCAGTTGTTGTCCGTGATGATCATCGTCATCAGCGTCATCGCCATCATCATGGCGTATACTGGGTACTTTGCATGTGTTTGGCTACGGCGAACGCCAGCGGACGCGCTTCGATCTTAAGGAGCTTCACCCCTAAAACACACGAACACATTCATTCGTTCAAAAAGTCTAGGAGAATGATTAAAGGACCCACGGATACAACCATCAAGGTAGATTTGTCGGCTAGGCCCGAGGTTTGTTTCTCGGAGGTTGTGACGAAGGCGCCAATGCAGAAATGGACAAGTCTTGATCGCGTTGAGAACTTCTACTTATCTCTGTCTTCCTGGGTCGCTTCTACGCCCTTCCAGTAACACCATACAATCTTGAAATTGTCGACGATAATATCTGACCGAATTTATCTACCACATAATCGCATACTGCCACAAGTGGTTAATGTCAGCTAGAACTAGCTAAAAACTGGCCGTTAGTTGGCTGGCCGTTCTTATAATATCAGCGCTGTCTTCAATGAATCCCACTCACTAGTGATTTAGTAATCTACCAGTTTTATTTGAGTACGACTCAAAGTCGACGTACAACTTATGCCACGACATTACATAACTGAAAAGATGAATTTGTCAGAAGGTGGAAAGGGCAACAATTCTACAACCGATAAAGAAACACTAATTTCCAGAGCCTCTCGTTTGCATGACTGTCCTCGGTCATTGGCTAATCGACTTCAGCAATGTCGATATATCTGACTTCAGAATTGCTCAGAGGTTTCTGCTTTGCAAACAGTTTTAGCACGAAAGGCTCCCGTAAATGCGGACTCATACGTATGAAGTCGAAACAAAGGGGTGGATTTAACAGTGTCCTGCCACGAATAATTGAAAAAAAAGTCCATAAAAACGGTGACTAGGAAATTAAAATCGCTGATATTGCGAATGGGGAAACAACTATAGGCAGTTTTATTGCACTAAAGATTCATCTACGTCGTTAACAAACAGACAACCAAAATTATGAAGGGACCTGATGCCATTGCACATTACGCGTTTTCTTCTTCTTTCGGAGCTCGAAACGAATGAGATAACTTTGTTATTCATAAAGTAAGACGCACGCTTTACGTTCGCACACATGTCAAAAATGAGGCGTGACTGACGACTCAGTCCGCGCGGTCGGGGAGCCACATTATGTGAACGCGTGCTGCGGAATGTTGCGCGAGCGTAAAACGAGCGAGAGAAAGATTCATATCAACAGCCAAAGTGCAGTAATCGTCCCCGCGCCACAGCGATCTGCAAAGAAGTCCTTCCGGCAGGGAAAGCCGAGAGGTGGCGCGCGAAGCACGAGATGTGTGCGTATTCTGCGTCTTTTGGTCTTAACTCGGAAGGCTTTTTTTCTTTCTCTCTCTCTCTCTTTCAGCCGCGACTCTCTTCTCGAATCCGAGAAAACGCATGGAGGCGGCGGAGATGGGATGACTATGCGGCAACGAGCGACGTCGGAGAGAGAGAAAGAGTGCTCATTTTTGGCGCTTATTTTTAGAGTCTGGCACATGCCGTGGCATGCGCCCGAAATGCGGCTGAAAACGAGTGGAACAAGGAGGAAATGACGATGAAGAAGAGCGTTCGCATGCTCCGCTGAACGGAAGAAGAGCAAGGAATACGTATATATACGCCGAGCTGTTAAATGCCAACCGTCGGCTGCAGCAGCTGTCTCGCTCGCTCGCTCGGACGCACGGACGGGACGCGAACCTAGGACCGACATTCCTCAGCGCTAGCACTCCACGCGGGTGCCAGGGGGCGCGCTCGCGTGTCCGCTCGTTTTTTCCGGAGGGTGGTGGCACGCGTTCCTAAGAAGACCTCGCCTTTGTCAGCGATTTTTTTTTTTTTTTTTTTTTTGCGGTCGCGGAGATCCCCAGAAAACGGTGTCGCTGTCTTTCTTTCTCCGGATTTGCAGGGAAACGGGCAGGGCGGCACGCTTTGGGAGTTTGATTTCGGAGCAGTGCTACATGTATTTTTGTCTGTCGAAGGAGCGAACGCAGGCATGAGTTAGTGATTTTCGTTTCAAGGGTCTAGTTCTTTTTTTTTTTTTGCTGTTGTGCAAAGAATAAAAAAAAACTGGCAGCATATCCACGGAGTGAATGATGGAGAGTGGGGCGAAGCATCCGTCCGTCCATTCGTTCTTGCTTCCGTCCGTCCATGCGTTCGTTTGTGTGACCGTCCGTGCATCCATTCGCCCGTCCGTGCGTGTGTCTGTTCGTGCGTCCGCACGTCCATTTGTGCGTCCGTCCCTACGTTCGTCCATGCATCCGCCCCTGCGTCCGTCCATGCGTCCATCCGTCGGTGCAGCCATCCGTGAGTCCGTCCATGCATCTGTCTGTGTGTCCGTTCTTCCACCTATTCAACACTCCTAGTACCACCATCTCGCATCTTTTCATCATATATTCCGCTTATGCACCACCATCCAGCGGACATTCCAAGGACTAAACAAGAGGTGACACACGCACACTTTCTTACGGCTTGCGCTTCGTATCTACTTCCCACCTTTAACCACCTCGAGTTCATGGTATATACTAGTTCACTGCATTCATGGCACTGCGGCCCAATGCTCGCTAAACCTTTCTAAAACCAAGGAGGTTATGCCCAGCGAGTATAACGTAGCAACCTTTTCTTGTCAGATAGTCCTCAATGTACATGCCAATGGCTGCTAATTGGGAATGAGAGACAGGAGAATTCGGCTTTTAGTTAACGCGCACGCTGCGAATTTCTTATTGTTCAACAACGCACAGAAGAAATCTTTTGACCTTGGAGGTCAAAATGTAAGACTGGTTACACACTACGACAACTACTACGACTACGAGGGACGAACGGGTGCCGCTATAAGGAGCTTCGCCCTAAAAAACTTGGATGACGCTTAAGCATCGCCTTCAAGAGTAGAACGCGATGACGTTATTGGACCGTGTTTGCGCCGCCGTCTTATTTGTGAGCATTTAGCTTCGATAGCTTTTCGTTGGACACCTCAGCCGCGTATCAAGGAAAGAAAACTGTGGGCGCATTTGAGTCAGCCCTTTTAAACTAGCCTATAGAATTACAGGTGCAATTGAAAAGTGCACAATAATTGGCGAGGCATACCCACTATACGGATTCGTAAAGTAACACACTCACCTTCACGCATTTTTTACTCTGTTGAATAATAATTAGACATGTGTGCTTTATGATTGTTAGCCTTGATTGTTGTTCTTTATGGTTGCAAGCCTGATTGCGCCACATAGCCCTAGTGACGCAATTCATTCGTTCTCGCGCCTGGTGAGATTCTACACCAATCCCAAGCATCATTACATTTTTTTAATGACACTCCTCGCAATATACCTATGCATAACGTTCATAGAGTGCTCTTTCCGACGCAATTTCGAGCTGTGGTGTGAATCTGGGGTATAGAATCTCCTTGCCAAGGAGATTCAATTTTCACTCAAACCAAAGATATTTAATTTATTCTTGCATCCAACGCGACTTTTCCTTCGCGGACAACGCTGAATATTTCCTCACAACGTGCGACGCCGACAAGAGAAATTTCGGGACTTGAGCTCTAAACGCAATCAGATAAAAAAGGAGTGATATTGTTGGACGTTGAACAGAAGGAATGCGTAACTGTTTCACCTTAGTTTAATCGGGTGACAGTTCTTTCGCACGACAAACAGTGGTGGGCGTGAAACTAAAGCACATATATTATAGATCAGATAGTTTGATAGAAAATAGTTGCTGATTACATATGTTCATAAACACCACAAAATGAAAGCCTAGTAAGCATGAGCGGCAGTTAATCAAGAGCCGCTAGAAGGAGGTCTGGTACACAATTGCCAGAATCAGTGTATAACATTTTAACAGGTGTGGACTGTATATATAGTAAGGAACGTGCATTCGAGGGTAGCATTCGATGTTACAGAATGAGGGATGGATGGATAGATGGATGAACTTAATATTAGGTCCTTCTGAACGCGCTTTAGCACGTTGGCAACCAAAATAGTTGAGGGCTACTTCAGTTTAGCCAGAGGATAACTGTGGACCATCGAGACTGAGCACATTTGTCGAGCTGTTGACTTACAAAAAAGGTTTGAACTTCACCAAGCCCGTTAGTTAGGGTTTATGGCGGATGGTACTGTGCAAACAAAATCAAGTATTTACAAGATAGAGAAGACGGGACTAAACTTGAATAAATTTAATTACCACGACGGAAGGACCTACGACGTTGACTATTTTGAGTGCAGACTAAAACATGGAAAAAAAAAAAAATCTCCGAGCTCCTGTCATTGTATACGCCATTCTATAGGAGGTAGCGTTAAACGACTCGCATAGCGCGCCGGGCGGTAGGTCACCAGCTGGCTGGGTCATGGGATGGGGGAGGTCTTATAAAAGGCGTGGCTTCGCAAACACGTGTTAAAGATGACGCAGCAGATATAGCGAAAGGAGAAGAGCAACGAACACCCCTCGGTTGATTTCTTATATACCCTGCGAACTTGACGACATGCTGTAGTCATAGCCCCTCTCTCCCACCTGTCTTCCACACGCGCCCAAACTCCCATAGCGTGTTCCTCTCGATCGTCCCAAAGAGAACGCACAACGCGGCGGTTTTGTTGCGCTGCCAAAGCTGGAGATTCCCGTCGGAGACCGCGCACCCAGCAAAAAGTGCGCGTCGCCATTTCTGCGAAATGGATGCCTTACGGCGTACGCCGGTTTCAACTGCTTCAACACCCCCTTCTTCCTCCTTCATGACAGTGTTTAACCTCTTCCCCCCTCCCTTCCCCAAGAGCTCCTGCCATTCCTTCGTTTCCCCCCCCCCCCCACCCAATTCGCACTGTACTCGCGAACCTTGAGCAGCCTGCGTGCCTTGCCGTCGCACGCCCTTTCCCTCTTTCTTTCCTCCTTTCCTTCCTTCTCACGTGGCACAGAGAGAGCCGGGGCTCATTGTCATCTCACAGAACTCCAGAACTGACAGCAAAGACCGCGTGCCACGCGCCACCGTCTCAGCCTCTTCTTGTTCTACTTCGCGGCGACCGCATGCTTTCGTATTACTTGCAACTCGGCGCATATATACGTCCCCCAACCCGACGCTCGAGTCTCTCCGCCACCTTTTACTGCGCCCCTCGCATGCTTGAGGCACCGTTCTTTTATTTCACTAGCGGGTCGTTCAGCTATTCTTATTTATGTGGTGAGAGACTAAGCGCCGTCTTTGTTAACGCAGGAGTACAGTTGGTGACGACGACTGATATGGCGAACCTTGTGCAGGGTGTGCTTGCTAGTTCTAGCGTAGGCCAGAGTCACTCATCTGGTTCTATCGAGGGCCCGTGTTTTGAAAAGAGGGGGCGTTTAGTTTCTTCTCTCCATTCTCATTTTGCAGCGGTGCGAACGTTGTTCTTCAAGTGCAGACGTTTGTTTGAGGCTTTGCGCAAGCGTGCCACGATCTCTGGGGAAACCGCTGCGAGAGGTAACGAGAGTTTGTTCGGGAACTCCAATGATGTAAAAGCTTCTGTATCTGTAAACTTTGATTCATAGCATAGGGTCATTCGACGCGCGTTATCAAGAAACAAATGATTCGCTAGAATTGCTCAGAGCGTCAGAGCTTCTTTCTAGTTTACTAGCTTTAGCAATAACTGGCAGTAGTTATCGCTATAAAAGTTGTATACTTATACAGCCACGCACCATATTATTGTCCACATCTCTAGTCACTGAAATGGCGCTCTTTGGCCATCAATTGGCCCTTGCGCCATTAAGCCCTACACATCATCATCAAAAGTTGTATACTCACGTAGTCACTAGACAAGCCATAAAAACCGCCATTTACGTCATACCCGTATATGCATTCATACCTAAGATATCTTCTTATGGCGTACTCGGTTGGCCGCTCTGGTCCTCTGGCTCAGAGTCGCCAGATGCAGAGGCAGCGTACCAACCGAATACATCGGCGATCTCAGAGCGCCCAGAGCAGCACGCCTGTAGCGTCACCGTGCAGCCAGCGCGAGAAACGGCCGGGTAAACAGTGCTGCGCATGCGTCGTGGCAGCAAATGGTGCCGATCAGTTCAGGGAATATCTCTGACATGTCTGATCTCTCTTATATTTTTTTCCCTCTCAAACGCACATATCTGGATGCAGTGAGAGCTCTCTGAGCTCAGCACACTAATCTGGCGATCGTCCTCGCCTGAGCTGCTATATCCTCAAGGCAAATCACGACGCTGCCTGCGAGCTGATGTAGCGACAGCATTGATGCTTCCTTCGCGCTAGCCGCCTCGTTATTGACATGGTGCATATATGGCGTCGTAGATGGGAACTCGACCCACACACTCTTAAACGCCTCCAACCACGCACGTGTACGAAGTATTACGAGCCTGGCGATGCCCCCTTCCGAAATGCACGCTCGCACTCTTCACCTGCATGGTTCACCTGCCGGCAGCTACGTCACGTGATCGGCTTGTGTCACGTGATCCGTCCTCCCGGTCAGATCGCGCCACGCTCACTTCAAAGTCAAAGCGGTTGGGAGCGCTCTGAGTCGGAGGCTGCTGCTCTAATAGAACCAACCGAAGGTAGCCCGAGCGCTTGAATTCTACCAACCGAAGGCGCAGCCCCTTTTCAGAGCGCTTTGGAGCACTCAAAATCGCCCAACCGAATACGCCATTATTGAGTGTTTTAAGGGGAACCTAGAAATCAGCCAGTGATGCTACTTGCAGCTCGTTCTGGTATGTGGTATGCTTCACCACATAATAATCTTGAATTGCAGTGGAGATGACATGTTTCTCCTTGTCCATGACAAGTTCGTAAATATTTCGTTGTAGTCTTCAAGACATGTGCATGTCGACATACTTTTTCTGGGCTTGCAGATTTGAAGAGCAAGCATATCTTGAAACGCGTCGAATGTCGTTATCCACTGCACAACTTATTGATTTGTGGGGTTTAACGTCCCGAAACCACCATATGATTATGAGAGACGCCGTAGTGGAGGACTCCGGAAATTTTGACCACCTGGGGTTCTTTAACCTGCACCCAAATCTGAGCACACGGGCCTACGACATTTCCGCCTCCATCGGAAATGCAGCCGCCGCAGCCGGGATTTGAACCCGCGACCTGCGGGTCAGCAGCCGAGTACCTTAGCCACTAGACCACCGCGGCGGGGCCCACTGCACAACTTATGGACAAGCTATTGAAACAGAATTGGCGGGTCACTTCGCTTTTTCCATCCTTTGCCAGGAAAAAAAAAAGACACCTATTTCAAACTGCACATTGTGTTGACTTGTCAACCCACGTCCGCTTCTTTATCTCGCGGAAATGGGTCCCTCAACACTTTTGCCGGTGCACAAACAGTCTCCGAAGCACCCGCTAATGATAACCACTTTCCTATGGAATACTGCACCCGAGGGTGTGTGCAATAAATTTCACGTGAGATGTGGAAAGACGTAATAATGAAACTGTCAACGCTTTTCGCGGCTCGAAGCTTAATTTAAACATGATCTTTATTGTGGCAGTATATCTTAAATCTTCGTAAGCGTGAGACTCGCTTCCACGATTCGTGCGTGCTTTGGGGGAGGACCATATTTATTTGAAAAGAGAAAGGTGTCTTCTTGTCATGTGATAATCAATATTTTAGGGAAAAAAAGTTGACAGCGTCACATTAGTGGTGGCAATGCTGAAGGAGCTGGGGTTTTTTTCATGTTTCTGTTTATTTTCAATTTCTTTCTGTCTTTCTTTCTTTCTTTTTTTTTATTCTCTTTATTCTCTATGAATTCCTCGCTTCCTCCCACTGCGTCTTTATCTTTCCCATTATTTTTCTCTCTATTTCTTTGATACCCTCTTCTCTTTTTCTCTGTCTGTCGTTTTTCTATTCATTTCTCTCTCTACTCCCTTCTTTGTACAATATGCTTTACTCTCTCCATACCCTCTTTATTTCTTACTCATCCTCGCTTCCCTTTCCCACCTCCTTGTTATAGTATACTACACAAGGCTATGTTATGCTCACCTAGCATGCCTGGATAGCCGAGGGGCTACAATGCTCGCCTTCAGGTTGTGTATACGCGATATTGCAATGTATCCCGTGTCGTCAAAAATGTTTTTCGACAATAGTTTCTCCATTTCTTTCTCCCTCTTCCTTTATCTTCCTCTTTCTCTCTGTACTCGCGCTCTCGCCCGTCAGAATGATTGCAGATAATGCCAGAAAAAAAAAAAAAAGACGAACCTGTTCCGTGAGCGAAGCAGATGGGCATTAATACGAACACAGTGCGTGCAGCTCATCGTCATGATAAATGACGGTTGATGGATTCCAACCAACAGCTCGAATTAGCCCCGCCGCGGTATTCTAGTGGCTAAGGTACTCGGCTGCTGACCCGCAGGTCGCGGGATCAAATCCCGGCTGTGGCGGCTGCATTTCCGATGGAGGCGGAAATGTTGTAGGCCCGTGTACTCAGATTTGGGTGCACGTTAAAGAACCTCAGGTGGTCGAAATTTCCGGAGCCCTCCACTACGGCGTCTCTCATAATCATATGGTGGTTTTGGGACGTTAAACTCCACAAATCAATCATCAATCAACAGCTGGAATTAATAGCTCCGCCTGCATACCTGCCAAGCCTCCCGGATTGTCCGGGATCGAGACTCCCGGATTTCGACCGTTTCTTCCGTTCGTGCCGTTGTCACGAAAACCTCCTGGAAATCAATGTCTTTGTGTGTGATCTGGCCGCGTTCACAAAAATGCAGGTCAGTGCGCTCCAGGCCTTTTTGTGACCTCACCGCGTTTTATTACAAAACGAATTTAGGCGGCGTTCATCTAAACATACAGCAGTCTCAGGGATGCCAAACTGCGGCCGATACGAATCCGTGAAATTCCCCAGCCAAATTTCACCGTGTCTACTGGGCCGATGTTTGATTGTTCCGAACACTTTTCCTAATCGCGGCGTGTGGTATGAACTTTAGTACCGAAACAAGCGCACGAAGGTAGATCGAGATCAGCATGCACGCTCGAAGCATGAGAAGTATATACGCGTGCGAACAGCGCACGTACTGTCTTTTACTGTGCATGTGGTTGTTGTCACAGCCGCTGTGGACGAAACCGCGGTCGTTCTTGACACAACCATGTATGGCGACGACACTGGCAGTACTCCGAGAAGTGTGTGCGCGTCAAATGCTCGACCAGTCAAAGCAACGCTGCTCTCTGCGAGCTGCGTCGCTGCAAGGTTTTTTGAGCAGCCGCGACTCGAGCGTATCGAATGCTGCGATTCAGCTAGAAACGTCATCTGCTGTTGATAGATTCCCCGAACACTTTATGATAGGACACAAACCGTGCCTTGGGCTGCTGCATAAATTATGCGCATGTAGGAAATTTGGGTAATTTTCACGAATTCGCAGCTCGATAAACGACTGGTTCTTGATAATGGGTCTTGTACAAGCATGTTAGTTTGCAGGACACTGCCTTCGTATAGTATTATGTTATTTCGCTGCAAACTACATTGTTTACGCCTCGAAGACGCTTATCGTGGGCCTAAGCGCTCGTTTTCTTTTGTTAACGATTGATGTAGTACGACACAGGATCGGCTAAAGCATCTCAACTCTCATTGTACGAGAGAAGTAGGCCTTGTGTCATTCCTAACAGTGATTTAAACAAGGGAATGAATAGTTTTTTTAACTAAAGTCAAATACCAGTTGATATACGTTCTTCAATACTTTCGTGTTTCTCCTAAGCGTGGTCGACGCTCTACGTAAACAAACTGCCTAATTGGTGTATATTATTTGCTTGCACAGTACTGCATAATATGAAATGTAAGAGACAGTTACGGCATAACTGTTTGTAGACATTTGATTACTAATATGATGACCAGCATAAACAAGACAAGTGGGTAAAAAAAACAATACGCAGGAAATAAAAAGTACATGTAGTACAGTCAAAGGCACCGCATAGCGCATACATTGCACTCAAACGAAAAGAAATTTTCGCAAAGAACAGAAAAAAGTGGAGCAGCAGCTAGAGCCTGTCATGTATAGTCAAGCCGGGCATATGCACAATAGAAGAAAAAAAAGCTTCGTGCAGGCGTAGTTTGTTGATACGACAAGAGGTATATTGACCGATTAATTTTTGTACCATGGTATTATTACGGACGGCTCACTGCTCTCCCATAGTTGAGTACGCAGTACTCGAAATCGTTAACCACTTTCTCTATACACACTGTCGCTGCTGTCGCCGCGTCCTCGGCTATAGACGTGGGTTGTTGTCGGGACGGCATTATGCTCTCCCATAGTAGAGTACTATGTACTCTAAATCGTTAAACACATTTTTCTGAACACATTAACAACTTCAATCTTGCCTAGCTTTTCTAAATTCATAGCGGCTAAAGAATAATTGTTACGCAGCGTCCATACGCCTGCCGACAGATGTGTTCTACATAGCAAGTACTGCCCGTACGAAGCACTCTACCTACCAATGCGCTCTCTTCAGTCACCCAAGTCACGAGCACATTCGTGTGTCCCTACATCTGGGTCACCACTTCCGGCCTCTCACCGAGTACATTTATTTTTCTTTACTCCTAGCTATTCTCGCGAGTCGTAAACTTCATCGTACAGACTCGGAATCCACGTCCGGTGTCGAGCTTTCCGCACCCTCTTGTACCGACGAAATATTTCACCGTCACCCCGAACAAGAAAGTGGCCAAACGAGTCCACTTACGGGGCTTTAGTTTTGTCGACACTCGTGTCAACCAGAGAGGCTTGTTTGCTGTTCGGTTTGAACTGGCGAAGGTTCTCTGCGAGCTGGTCAACTGGTACCTAAAAAAAAAGAGCATAGGCAGATGAAAGAACGCACACACACACAATTGTAGAGGAGAACAGCCACGAGCATTCACAGCCACGTCGCCTGCTTTGTCCGCCTCGGCTTGAATGTCCGCGCTATTTGGTTGCATCTTGTTGTGTCCGGTCTGGTTGTGGTTTGCTGGATCTATTGTGTGAATATTGACAGCCTGCACCAAATGGAAGAACGAACGAATGTCGGTAAGATTTCGCAAACAAGTGAAAACACGACGAGGCCGAAATGCCAACTATAAGAGAACTAAAATAGAACAACAATAACATATGCGAATAGCGTCCAGTTCACCGGTGTGTCTTTTTTTTTAAAAGTTAGTGGTCAACGTGTGTCTAGTTGCGAGCCATTGTTAAAAATTGCGTCAACACCGACACTGGGCTGTGAGTCCCGGCATACGCAACACAAGAAGGTGCCGATGGCCAGTACAACGAAGTGTGGACAGCGGGTCCGTCAAAAGGGGGCCTCTCGTGGAGTGTAAGGTTCAGACTGACCATCGAAAAAAAGATGGGGAGGGATGGGGTGCTGACCGTAGGGCAGTATAAAGTATTCCCCTCTTCCTAAGCAAGCGTCCCCTGCGTACTATTCCCCTCTTTTCACAACTTCAACCCCCCCCCCCCCCCCCCCTCGTTTCAATTCAAACTGCGCGCCGTGAACTGACCACCGCTGGGCAGGCATACACTGTTACGCCCAACCAATTGGTATGTAGAAATCGGCTTTTCACAGGGAGGCGAGATCGAGCACGCGGCTGCTGGCGGAAGTATATTTCAACAATCGACGCGGGGCCTCCTCACGGTTCGAGCCTCAAGTCTCCCTTGTCTCTGTTTCTCTCCTCTTGTTTAGTTCTTTGCCATTTCTCTCTATCGCACGCGTGACGCTTCGTTCTCTACTGCAGGGGTCGAGCAGCAAAGCTCGGCCAAATGAACAATGCAGACTCTCATTCGCGTGTCGGCTTCGCTTTTTTTTTTATCTCCGTCGTGAGTGCGGGTATACATACGCGCTCGTCTCCTCTCACCACCTCCGCCTCTTCGAATAGAGTCCAGTTCACGCGGTCCAGTTGCAAAGCTCGCATGTCCTCCCCCCTCCCTTTTTTTTACAATCAGTCGTAATTTTTTTCTTTGTCTCTTTTTTGTATACGTTCATTCACGGCTCATCCGAGTCGGTCTGTTTGATTGCTTGCATGCGTAGTCGATGGACCCTCGCTTGACCACTGCAGTAGAAGCACCCTCTATCTTGCAAAGCTCTTCTAGCTGGGGAAAAAAAAAGAGTGGTACGGGAGAAAAGAAGCTCAGCACATCCCGTAGAGGCCATTGTCAAATCCTAGCTTGCGTTTTATTGTCCAGTGCGACCTCTTTTAAATCCGTGTTGGGAGAAGGGACGGGAGAACTTTGTGTACGCTGTCCCTTTGCAAGGATTCAACATCGCGTGCGTCTACTTCCTTGCTTTCATTTCGTTTTTTTTCTTCTTTGTTTTGTTCTTAACATTCACGTTCGCGCTCGGACCTCTGTGCACGCGCCCCGTGTCCGGCTTGTCCGTGAATTAATCACCGAACAGAAAAATTACGATAAAGGAAAGGACGTTCGTTCGGTTGGCGAATATTCTTTTTCTTTTTTACTTTTCCTGTCGACTTAGGCTTCCCCGAGTAGTTTGTTCTGTCATTCTTCTTTCACCTCTCGTGAGCCACGATCAATTGTCATGGTGATTTTGGTCAGTTCTTCACGGCATTCGCGCTGCTGACCGCTTTCGACGCGTCCAGCGCGGGGAATTTCTCGAGGAGAACGAGAGTGCTCGGTTGGTCGGGAATGGCGTCGATTTTTTTTTTCTCTTTCAGGCCGCAGACGAGGCGTCAGCGCTAGCATACTTTTTTCGTCGATGCAGATAATTCTGCCTTTAGACGTTCTTCTTTGGTACAGCCTCTCCGCTGTTTCTTTTTTTTTTTTTTTTTGTATAGCGAACGCGATTATATCCGGTTCAAATCCATTCGATTTGGCAACTCTTGTTCGAGGAACTGTGTTGCGTATGCAGAGAACGTATGCGCGAAGTGTGACCCTATGAGTGTTTTACGGCTCACAGTGGGCTATTATTAAGCATAGCTTGACTCAATGTTGGCCTGTATGAACCTGGGTACGCGCAACGTTAATCTTAAATTTTTTTAATAGACAAATAAATGTGCGATGGATAGCTGCAATGACTAGCTCACTACTTCCATGACTAAGTTTGGGGAAGCCACCAAACCCAGGAAGCTACCGAGGGACATGGGCTCTCTACTGCCCATGGCGCCTCATATACTCAGGCCATCAATTTATAGTAAATTCAACATTTTCTCATTCAAGACAAAAGCACCATAGTGGCGACAGCAAAGAACACAGTACAGATGATATATACTATAGAATGTATGGTAACGTCTCCCAAGTCACGAGAAGGGAACACTCGCTCCCTGGATTTCGTGCCGACCGGTTGTGCCCTCGCGATCTCCGACGTCAGCGTAGCTCTGGCCGACTGGGCCGGCCCTACGCCAACTCCTGACGCCGATCTTCGACGACAGCGTAGCTCTGGCCTACTGGATTTGCCTTACGCCATCTTCTGACGCCGACAAGCGCTCTCGCCAGTGGTGCCCCGTCCTCGGACTCCTGCAACCGTGTCCATCTTTCCTGTCTTCACCTTACTTCCGTCGTTCGCTGTCCCTGCGCCTCGCTCTCTCCTTCCTCTATCTCTTTACCTTTTAATCCTATCCGATGGAGGCGGAAATGTCGAGGCCCGTGTGCTCAGATTTGGGTGCACGTTAAAGAACCCCAGGTGGTCAAAATTTCCGGAGCCCTCCACTACGGCGTCTCTCATAATCATATGGTAGTTTTGGGACGTTAAACCCCACAAATCAAATCAATTACCTTTTAATCCTATCCTTTTAATCCCTCCTTTACCCCCACCCCTCGTGAGCTACTGTTGAGGTGTCCTCACCCTGAGAGACAGTTACCGGGCTCACTTTTCTCTTCTTTTCATTTAAAATCACTTCCCCACAAGTCACGAGAAAGTGCTGGCGGCTTGAGGGTTTAGCAGCTATGGCGACACGCGCTGCTAGAAACTATTAAATAACATCGAACGCTTATTCTGTACCGCACGGGTTCTACTACCGCTCCCGGTGACCGCACATCGTTGCGAACAAACGAACCCGGCAGAACTAAACCAATCTGAAGTCGTACGCTGTAAACAGAGTACCTCACATTCGTATCGTATATAGTTTTCTGCTTGCATGCAACAATTCAACATTTCATTTTGTGTTAGAGCAGTGCGCTTTGTTACAGGCGTGCTTTTTCACATTGGTAAGTCGCATAACGCAAATTAGGTGCGGAACATAGATGACCGCGCACACCGCTTGTCTTATACTGTGAGTGCTCTACCATGTCCCGTAACTAATTTGTGCTCTGCAGCTTACTATTAAGAGAATGTGCTTGCTGATATGTGGAGCGTGGGGAGGAGAAAACTAACGCATTTTGATCAGATGCGTACTATCGCGACGTTGCAAAAAAAAAAAAGAAAAATGTTCACAGTGGTGTGCTAACGACCTGCTCATACGGAAGGATTGCGGCTTTTACGGTTTGGTATTTCCACCGGTGTTGAAGTCGCTCGTCTTGATACATGACAAATTGCCGTAATACGGACTCTGACGAACTTGTAGCTTTTATAAGTATGGTTTACGTCTATACGGCTTTGCGCACGGCGGTGAATGTCGATCAATTAAGGTCTCAAATAATTTCACAATTGCGAAGAGCAACGCCAACAAGAAATACAAAAAAAATCGGAATTTCACGGGACGGTCGCAGAACTTTAACTATTTATCTGATTCTGAGCCATACGAACGTTTTATTGTAACACTGCTTTTAAAGCGCTCACTTTACCTGTAATCTGGTGTGAAGTGTCAACACCAGATAGACTGCTTCTTTAAATTGTGTTTCTGTATCACGTGTTCCACCTCAGCTGCTACAATAACACTTTATATGTAAGCGAAACAGCCAGAGGTCTGTGTATACTTCAATTAATATGCACGAGGGAAAGAAAAACCCTACGTGGTCAAAATTTCCAGAGACCACCACTTCGATGTGCCTCATAATAATGATGTCAATTGTTTCGGTGCGTAAAACGCGCGCAGTAATTATTGCTCTACCTATTCTTCATTAAACGTTCTTTCCTTCATTCCTTTATTATAAGTTGAATGATGCCGTAGCGCACGTGTGAAATAAGCGTTCATGTCATTAGCTGTCCTGCAAGCAGATTGTCCGTATTCTGCATGTGGGCGGATCGAGGTCTTGGTGCCTTTCCTGCCATGAATATGCGTGAGCCGCGTCGGTTATTTTCACTCTGCAATATAGATACCTGTTCTACAGTTGTGTACGGATTATGCCGCTCGACTGATCATTCCAAGGTCGCCGGATCGAATCCCGACTTAAGCGGCTTCATTTTTGATATAGGCGAAAACACCATAGCAGCCCTCACTTTTACTGAGAGCGTCCGTTAAAACGACAAAGTGGTCAAAATTACCGAATCCTTACACGACAGCGGATATCATAACTACACCGGGGTTTGGGACGCAAAACCCCTGAAATTATTATAATACAGATGTCAACGAAGTGCACAGATGCACATTTCATCGGTCAACAGACGTACCCAATTCCTTGGGTCGGTACAGTTTTGACAAGAACACCCAGATGTCCGCAAAGCGCTCTTGCTTGCTTTTCTTTTTCAGCACAGCGTATGACATAATAATTATTATTAGCCTGGAACAATTAACTTAGTAGCGTGGCGTTTTGGGCGTGTTGGTACGTCATACTGTAGTTTTCTAGCGCAGGAATAAAAAAAACACGGGCAGAGAAAGATTGGACAAGCGCTTGACCATCTGGACACACCAGATGACACACCAGGTTACGTATCTATAACACTTTCTAACGCATTCGTGACAGCCCAAACAACGTTTCCTCTGTAAAAAAGAGAACGTCGTGCATCGTGTCCCACAGGAGAAAAAAATCAATTGATCGAATGAAAGCTACCGTGGATCGCTTTAAGTCTTCATGCTACTATAAACCTCTGTCTTGCTGAGAAAGTTGGAATTAAATCAAACTTCAAGGAATTAAAAGTCTGACAGACCAAATGAACTGATTGTGCAGATGGTTCCAATTATTACTAACGGTAATGCCCCGCCGCGGTGGTCTAGTGGCTAAGGTACTCGGCTGCTGACCCGCAGGTCGCGGGTTTGATTCCCGGCTGCGGCGGCTGCATTTCCGATGGAGGCGGAAATGTTGTAGGCCTGTGTGCTCAGATTTGGGCGCACGTTAAAGAACCCCAGGTGGTCGAAATTTCCGGAGCCCTCCACTACGGCGTCTCAATCAAATGGTGGTTTTGGGACATTAAACCCCACAAATCAATCAATCATCAATTACTAATGGTAACTTTGTTACGACAACGTATTGTAGTAGAACGACTGAAATTGTTTGATGATATACGGCCATGTAGGGTGCCTCCATGCGCCATAGGACACCAAGCCACCGTCATTGCAAATGTTTTTTTTTTCTTTCTTCGCGTTTGTTATCACCGCGTTTAATAGGACACCAAGCCACCGTCATTGCAAATGTTTTTTTTTTTCTTTCTTCGCGTTTGGTATCACCGCGTTTAATGTGACACGTGAATATTAAAGCAAACTAACGATTTATTTAATGGCATCTAGTCTCCCACTGCGGTATGCTCACAGGATATTCGTAAACAGTAAACGCACCTTCGTCAATAGTTATGCGGTGTTTAAAAGCCTTCGGAACGATAAGAAGCCCGCCTGTAACAAAAACGCAAGCGATGCACCGCGGTTTCGCAAGCTTCGATCCATTATAAAGCTTCGAAAGAAGGCATGGCTGCCGCCTCTGCGCCTTCTGGGAAGAATCTAGCGCATTGCGAGGAGGAAACAACCTTGTTTTTTTTTAGTTCTTGTTTCTTCAGTTCCTGACACATGTACTTAGCTAGCGCATTAAACAAACAAAAACAACCTTACAGAAAGGAAAACGTAGTAATGGCAGCAGGCAGGAGAAAGCCGACACGAGCAGCAATAAAAGCTGCGAGGCACCGCGGTATCTTTTACTTCATTTTTAATCCATCCTCCTCTCCCGCATTCTCTGGAGAAGGACCAACGCTGACCGCGCAGCCGAGGGCGCCCGCTCAAACTGGAAAACAGGCGAATCAAAACTGGCCGCTTTGAAAAATCGATGACGCAGTTCGGCAGCGGGGGATGCGGTATCCATGGAAACGCTTCGGAATTTTCTCGGTCCGTCGCCGCTGCCGCGTTGAGAGAAAGCGTGCGCTTCGTTTCTTGTCCAACCGGCGAGAGCGTTTCGGTTCTCGATTTAGAGAAGACCGCGCGGCGAGGAGGAGCGATTGAAAGAGAGAAAGGGCGAGAGTTTATGGCGCGCGTCGAAGGGAGAGGTTATGGAACGCTGCGGAGGAGGAGGGCCCTAAAGTGGAGAGGATATGAGCGATTGGAGGAGGAGGGATTTGGGGAAAGTGGGAAAGCGTTCGCCCGTCCTCCCGAAAGGTGGAACGCGCGGTGGGGAAGAAAAGAGATTCCCGAGATTCTGAAAAACGTGTCCATCGATCGGCTTGGCCTCCGCATTCTCTTTCCCCTCTTTTCTCTGTTTCTTTCCTTTCTGCTTTTTCGTTCTTTTTTTATCATGAGTTGGTCCCTCACTAAGCGCGTGTCTGGAGCTAGGTCCTTCTGTAGCAGCAGGGGCGGATGAATCCAGACACTTTCTGCAGATTATCCCGGACTTTACAAGTAAGTCCTAAAATCCGCCCATTTCACGTTTTCAGGTGCTCAGGGCTCTTTACAAGCATCGAGTTGGAGGCGAGTGACTTTGCGTTGTTTGAACTATTATCTGGAAATAAATGGTCACGAATTTTTTATCGGCTCACTCTTCGACGCGTTGTTTACTGCCGCTGAGTTATTAAATTGGCATTTGATAATAATAATTTTTATTATGAATATAAGAATAACAATGTTAGCATTATTATTGATATTGTGAGCGCGACAAGCGAATGACTCTTCGTTGTCTTTAGATATCATCATCACCTGTACATCCTCATCATCCGTAAATATCATCGCCAGTGTGATTTAGCTCGAGCCTGGCTGAATAAACCGGTTACTCACAAGTAGGGGTGCGGGGTATCAATAATATCATTATTACCTTATTTTTTTACGTGCCACAACCACGATATGAATAGGGCACGCCATGGTGTACGGCTCCGGGAATTTCAACCATCTGTTGTTCTTCAACGTGCACTACAATGGCAGATAACATGGGTCTTCAGCATTCCTATGGCATACCTGTGCTGTGCCACCTCCAATTAGGAGTAGTTTTAGAATGGCGACATTAGTATGGAGGTCATCTCAAGATGTGACTCGTGCAACAGCGACGAAACGATAGTACACGTGCTGGTTCTTGGAATCTCTTTCTGACCGAGCGCCATGATCTGCGTGATGCCCAGAAAAAAAAAAAAACTTACTGACACATTGTGTTTTGGAAGGAAAGATCCTCGGATCGTACATTCTAAAAAGTAAAGGAAGAAGTGGTCGCTCGTTTAGGAGAGTAAGATAACGTGCCACAGGCATTCTTCCTATTTTGGAGTAACTGCGAAGTTACACCCCCTCCCCCGACACTCATCCAAAGGATCAACACTTACTTTTTGCACAAAAGAAAAATCAGTTCTTGGTTGACTAAACCAGCATTTTGAAGTTTGCGCAGGCATTTTGTTACATGTACAATTGATATACAGGCATCACGTTCAGAAATAAATTTCGGAAAATTTACAGCGAGTACGTGGAATTAGGACTCAGACTACCGAGTCGCAATGCGCGTACACCAACCACTACACCGCGCCACTCTACGTCACCGTCTAGAATGAAACAGGCTTATGTAGGCATCGATGAATCGTTTGCGCACAGTGCGAACATTTCTGCAGAGTCTCAAAAAAAAAAAAGTGTCGTGAAGAGTCTCCTTGTCGTGCCGTGTGCAAATTTTTGGACAAAGTTTGTCCCTTGGGGCAGTGAAGCGCCCTATTCAGGTTAACTGTGCAGTTACTTCGCCTACGCGTTGAAGGTCGGCTATAACGCGCGCTTATAAATATTGTTTTTTCACCCATGGAAGTTTCGTGTTGGCAATACAGCTCACTCACCGCCCAGCTAACCCGGCAACGCAGTTGCTGCGACAAAAATGATGTTTACAAATATATACCTTTCTCCAATTAGTACGGCACTCTCGGAAGATCGCCAAGAAGTCAACTGGCGAGTCTTCTGCAACGATCGGTGGTATTCCACGCGTGTCATGCATATCAACGAGACCGCATGAATCCTTTCCCTGAATATAGCGTAACAGCGTAGGTGTCAGACACTTCGATGTGGAGGCTTACGTAAGCAGGTGTTCAGAAGCAATATTTAATCGCCATTAGTGGGGTTTCGCCTCTCAGAACCACTGTATGATTACGTGACACGCCCTATTTGGAGGACTTTGGAAGTTTAAGCCATCTCGTGTTATTTTTCGCGCAATTACGTCGTACATTACTCGTGATTCGGGAATGTCACCATCATAGAAATGTCACCGTTGCTGCCGGGACTGCGAACCTGCACTCTCAGGTGAACAGCCGGGTACAGCAGCAATATTTGAACCAGCGTAATGCATGTTTTCGATTGAATTCCCCTAATAGACTTCTTGTGGCTTCGAGTAGGGCACACAAACAATCATATAAACATCTTATCTGGACTAGAATGCACCAGATAACGATGATTAAATAAAGAAGTACTTACATTTTCCCACTCTACACCTCATTTGCTGACACAATACCGTAACAGGCTGATGTCGGCTGATGTTCATTACTGTACGCGCAAAGGTGGTCTATGAATATGGCACTCGCCTGCTTACCCGAAGGTCGTTGGATCGAATCCCGACAGTGGCGGCCGCATTTTCGATGGAGGCGAAATTGCTTGAGGTGCGCCCGTGTGCTTAGCTTTAGGAACACGTTACAGAACCGCAGGTGGGGGAAATTTCCTGAGCCCTTTACTACGGCGTTTCTAATAACCATATCGTTGTTCTAGGATATTAAACTCATAGAATTATAATTTGGATAATAAGTAGTGTTTGGCTAGCGATGACTGCATAACTGTTGGAAAGTGTTAGCCGATGATGGCTACCATGGGGCTAAAAGCGGGACCAGCCGCTCTTAAAACAAGGCAAAGGCGATAACACATGCGAGGTATTATGACTCTTCCGTCACCCCGCTACGAGCGTCATGCACTATGGCAGTTCTTCCTTGAAAAATTCGCCGCATATTTTCATTCCCATGGCGCGAACTATATACAGACCGTCCCCCTTACATCTCTAAGTGGACGCAGCTGTCTACGGCAAGCCCTGCGACGCGACGAGAGCGCACGCGCGGTGCGACAGTTAACTGCGCACATACTTTGGAAGCGTACAAAATGTACCAAATAAAACACGAATAAGGATAAAATGAAAGCGAGGAGGACCGGCAAAAGGTCCACTCTGACGAAACGAACGGCGCGCAGTCTGTAAAAGCGTAATATTTCACCGAGTTGATAAGGGGGTTATAAAAAAAGATCCTGCCAAGGCTGAGAGGAGAGTGGAAACAAGCGGAAATAACTGGAGAAAGAGAATGATGAGGGTGGGGGGACAAAGAGGCACTGATAAAGGGAAGCACAGGATAGAAAGTGGTAAGGGTGGGTGAAGCTTCAGGATATTGCGTCCTCCTCGTTTAACGCAAGATACACGCGCGGGTGTATATATATATATATATATATATATATATATATATATATATATATATATATCTATATATATATATATATATATATATATTCAGTCACATAACGTGCCTGAAAGTAAAGTAATACGCTCGAAACTTTCATGCCGACGACATTTCTTTCTCCTTTATGTGTGCCCCTATATATCTCTCTTGCTGCTTTCGCGCGGCACGTCGTGTCTCGATGCTTCGATTTATTAGCCGGAGTGGTGTTAGATAATTTCAAGCCCCATGTTAAAGAACGCGCACTTTTCCTTCACTGTGGTTGTCACGAAATATTCAGCTTTGACCATTGGTGTCTCGGAAGACTTCGTGACGTCACTGCGCAGCATTGTATACTCGCGTTACGTAACTGAGTAGCAGATTGCGTTAAGTGGCTGATGATGCAATTTTGAGAAATTCATTTTATGGGACGTCGTTCATTTTTCTCACATTTTTCTCACGGTATTGTGTTTGTCTTTAATGCTAGGATTTGCACTATCTTGCACTCTTCCGCCAAGGTTGTCTAACTCAAACTACAAAATTCTGTTAAATAGACAGTTGGATGGACACCCGTTTGGTCAGGGACAGACATGAAGGCAATTAAAACAAGGCGCTGACCACAATAAAAGCAAACAGAAATAAATGAGCCATCCGTTGCTGTCTCTTTATGTTCAATGTCATATGGCTCGTTATGCATTTGCCTGAGACGATTCGAAGGCGCAAGCCATCTTTTCATTATTATTATTTCATGAGCTCAGCCTGTTGTATTCATGTATGTTTCCTTTTTTTTATCCCTATATCGTTCCATTCCTTAATATCCTTACCTCCGTGTAGAATAGCGACCAGGGTGCGAGTGTCGTTGACCTTCCTGCCACACCCAACGTACTTTCGCACTGCCTTTGAGATCGGATGCATTGGAAGCCTTCTGTACGCCACGGTGTTTTGAAAGTACCTCCAAGATCGGCCCACGTTTGTCCGAGTGACATTTTGTGATGACGTCACGCCATGACGTTACACAACGCCAATCTGTGAGGGAGCGTGACACCGCGAGGTGGCGTCAATGAGTGGACGCGTCACACTGTAGAAACGAAGTATTGAGGGCATACATCACTGTGACGTCACGGTGACTTCGAGATGACGTTTTTTTCTCTTAAAATAATGCGTTGCTGGGCTAGTTGCTTCATAATAATAAAACCTGGAATCGCTAAATCGACGAGGACAGGAAGGAACACTGAAAGACAGCACAGGGCGCTATCTCGCAACTCGTGGCATCACTCGTGTTTGCTTCCTTTTCGGTCACTGTCCGCGTTTGACGAAGCAGCTCTGATTTTCTCACTTTAATATGATGACCGGCGTGCTGGTGTATTAATATCACGAGCTAAGTCGCGACTCGGATGCGTGATTGCAGCTGTTCTCATGGTCGTGCAGCAGAGAATCTCCACAGCCAGCATACGACCATCATCTCGCCTGCGGCGTGGCGTCTTCGCCAAGCTCTAAACGAACGCGATTAAGTCGGACACAGATTCCACGCGTTGCTGTCACAGTCGAGTCACGTCTCAAATATGCCACCGACACATCGCGTCGTCTACCAGCCGGCGGGCGTGAGCAACTTCTCTCCAAAAAGCCGTCTCTCTCTTCTCTTTCGTTTATTTCACCTCCCGTCTTCCAGAAAGCGTGCATGTTATGAGCGCGCGCGCGCGTTAAACGGCCCATTCGGCACAGGTGGTGCCCACTCCATTACTTCTCTTTATTCCTTACTTTCGTTTTATTCGGCTGTCCTTCGCCTTCTTTCTGGATACATTTGTCTGCGCCCGCGCGTGTCCACTACGCGCGTCGCGTGTCAAAAAAGAATAAGAGGGCGTAGCACCCGAAAGCGTGCACGCAAGAGAGCCCTGCTGTCGTGGTACTCTAGAATCTCTCTTCCCCTCTGCCCTCCCCTTTCCTTACCCATCCTCGCCTCGCTTCCAAACGCGCGCTCGCGCGCGTTTTGGACATGTGGCTTTGCCGCGCGGCACATACGTCGCGCAGTGAAGCACGCTTTCCCGGCCACCGCTGCTGTTGCGAAGAGCGCTCTCTCCTCCCCGCCCCCGCGTCGCCTCGGGGCTTCCGACATGTCGCCGCTCTCCGGGAACGCTGTAAAAATTTATGGCGATAAATAAGGCGGCCGCCTCGGAAGGCGTTTGTCGAGACTGCAGCTCCGAGAAAAAAAAGGCGATATCGGGGACGACCTGCCTTGAGAATTTACTTTCATTTTTTTCTGGTCATCGCTTCTGGGCTTCCACCCCCCCCCCCCCCGCACCTTCTTCACGCACACCCACTGCCTTCCGTTCTCCCTGGAAGAGTGGCTCCCTAGCAAGGCGCACGCTTCATCTCTGACCCTCTCCCTCTTTTTATTTGTCCCGCTACTCCTCCTCACTCTCCTTCTCTCGCCTTCAAGAGCGCGTTTCTCTTTTGTCGACTTGGGAGTTTTTATCGTTGACGCGCCGTGCGCCAGGCGTTGCGAGTCTGTCGCTGTTTTCTGTGTGTGTTTGTGTTCTCTTGTCTTTTTGTCTTTTTATGTGGCTCGCTGCTCCTTCGTACTTTATAGTTTTGTTTATGGAGCGTGGCTTTCTCTAGGCTGTGCTCCGCCTCTGTTTCTGAAAGTTATGGCATTTTTAGTCTTCACTTTATTACCTTGCTTCATTTTTTTCCCCCTTTTCGGTCGGGGCAGATGGCTGAGCTTTTAACACGTGGCCATATTTCTTTTCTGAAATCGATGTTGTTTCCATGGAGACCGTGTGAAGCGGCAGCTCGAAAAGACGCCTGGTGCAACTCCAGACGTCCGTTTTGCCGCCTTACAAGTGCGGCGGCGCACAAGCCCACTCTACTGCACCCCCCACACCCCTTCCTACGCCCCTCACCCACTCTCTCCGCGCCTCCCCCGCCCTTTTTGTTTCCAGCCGTGGGGTGTCGAAACATTCTTATAAAACGACCGGCGGCTATCCGTTCTGCTTTGGCTACTTGTAATTTGTAGGCTTGTGTCTTTTTCTCCTTTCTGCTTAACTTCTCCGTGAATGATGAAGTGAGTGAGTCAGTGAGTGAGTGAGGGAGTGAATGAGTTATTGACTTCCTAGTGCTTGTCACTTGTGAGTGAACATGCGTCAAGAAACCGAATGAAACGCCGAATTAGTGTATGTTGAGTCGACGAGAATCTCATTAAAACAGAAACTTACATTTTGTTAAAAATCTGATGCCAAGTAGGTCGTATAGTAATTTTCCATTTTCCATTACGGTTCCACACCGCGGCGAGTAGTCTGCTGAAGAAATTCATCATCGCAATTTGCTGTAGAAAATTTGCTGTACTATAGTCAATCGCCTGAATCAAGTCCCGAGACCCTCTGCAAAATCCAAGAAGGAACCTGGAGTTTATACTAAAGGAGTACATCTTATTGTGAAGCATTTCGCTTTTTCGAAATAACGGCTCATAATTATTTACCTTTCTTTTCTTCCGGGTCCTTATGATTGCCTTCGAGAATCTTTCATCTATATCCGTCTGTTTGTTCTGTTGGCCCAGGACACGGACATCAGACGACAAACGTTTTTTTTTTTTTTTGGGGGGGGGGGGGGGGTCATTTCTTTTTGCGTCAATTCCACATCGCAGGTGCAGTCATTATCCGCGTTTACTTTAGCGACGAGCTCTTGCTCATGTACGAGGCAGGAAAACACACCAATCTCACTCGCTGCTCGTAGGGATAATTTCTCCCGAGAATTCTTCCCGCATTTCGTATCGTTCGAAGGTGAGCCAATATTTACTCTTTGAAACCGTACGATCTTCGCCTAACGTCGCACGGCGAAGCCTACAAGGTACGAACCATCACTTCTTTTTTTTTCTGTTCTAGCGCGACATACAGGACGGTGATTGGTTCGGAATGACTAGTCCAGGTGTACGATCGGTCACTGTGATTTTCGGAATGCTATGAAATTCAATTCCCTCCTACATGATGCTCACAACATTAAACTCGGGTTCGCGCAACCAATGTTTAACACAAGTATTGTAGTATAAATTGTTACGCAAAAGTAATTATATGACTTGTAACGTCCGAAAACTTATTAGGTATTATTAGTGATGAGCCATAATGCTATGGCACATCACAACTGTTAATTTTTCATCCAAAAAGTTTAACAATCGGGGCTCGCTCGAAGTAAAAGGTCAATATTTGCTCCAGAAAAAAAAACTGGATCCTCGTATGTAACGTCAGGTCCAACATATTTGCGAACATGTTCATTGCCTAATAAAATTAATGGGCTAGAATACTTCAGTGTTACAAGCGGCCCTGAGTGACTGGTTACCGCTAACTGCGTGCTTAACATTGAGGTAAACCTTATTTGCCTCCACCACCACTCAAAACAGAGCTCCATCTGTAAGCAGAAATAAGATAATACATGCAAATAAGTCTGACGGGGAAATAAAATTTTAAAAAGAAGAGTCGTCGTACCACTGAAAAATTTGATTATGATAATAATGATGAAGTCGTTATATCTATCTGACTGTGAGGGGAAATGAAAGAAAGAAAGATGGAAGGGAAGAAAAAAAAGGCCACTTGCTCGTTGAGACCGTGATAATATAACGGTTCCAAATGTAATAAACGCGTCCAGCAGAAAGTAAAGGGCGAGGCAAAAAAAAAAAAGGGAGGGGGGGTGACGCAGGGACGTCTGTTAGACGACAAAGAATGGTTTTCGTTTCTTACCCGCGGACGCCGCCTTATATACCTCAGTAGATGGTTTCTTCATCTTGCCCTTGGTGTCGCTTCAAGCTTTTTTTCATTTATAGTTTCGTTTTCACTACCAGCCTTGTTTCACATCACCTCGCCTTTATCTCCGGGCCTCCGTTATTAATTACGTGAGTTATTGTTTGCGTTGCCTTCGCTATCCTCGTAGGTGATGACGGTAGAAAAAGAGGAGGACGAAGAAAGGGAAAAGATCATCCTTTCAAGACCACACTCTTTTAAGGGCCCCTGTACGCGTCCTCGCTGTCGTCTTTCATCAGAAATTGCGATCCTGTTGTCTCCGTGTCTCTTTCGCCCTCTCTCGTCCATTCTGGACGCCAAATTGTTTTTGTTGCCTGGTACACGCAAGGCCTTCCAAATACCGTTTTCACTTCATCTCAGACATGTTAGAATTTTCGCAACTGAACCGTCGAGCTACATTATTCCTAATTGATTTCTTTGTGGTTTTGTGCTGTTCGCTGCTACTCGAAATGGTGATGTCTGCGCATGAGTCCTCGCAGCGCGCAACAAACAGCTTATAATAAAACGAATCAGCATCGCGTAGCATAGATTTAAAATGAGTTTCTCTCTATTTCATATCAATTCCTTGTTTCTCTTTCAATTAAAGATAATTTAAAATACACATGATAAATTCGACAGCTTTCGCTCAGGCAGAGCGCGGAAGAGTGCCAAAGTTAAACAAGTAAATTTGATTCATGCGGAAAGCCTAGCAGCGCACGGGGGGGCATGGCCAATTGATCCCACGGTAAAGGTGGAGAGGGTGGCAAGAGCTAAAGCCCGAGGCTCGTAACAGGTCAGAACGCCTTAAATCGAATCAACAGTGAGTTCCTTCAGGGGCGTGGAGAGGCAGGAAGGCTAGGAACATATGCGCTCTGTGTTTTGAGTATATGCTAGTTCTTAAGGGGGGGGGGGGGCAAAGGGTGAGCCAGGTGGGAATTCGGGGGGGGGGGGTGGCTTCAGGCCTCCATAATCCCCGCTGAAGCCACCCCTGGGCCCAGCATACGATCCAGAGTTGGTGTTCAGTACTAAAATGCACAGAGCCGCCTCCCATCGCTACTGTCTCTCAGCCAGATGCCGTAAAGGGAAGGCATTCGGCTTGTCTGGACAATGAAGATACACGTGGTCAAGGTCGGCTCGCGAACTCGGCCAGAGATGAAAATGGGGTAAGGTGTCTCCCTGATTAACTTGGGAATTGTTTAAAAAATGTTTTGTGCATTGGGCCTCAGAATACAACACCTTAATGCGATGACGTACCCCACAGTTCCGGCAGTAGATGACTTTCAAGCCGTAGGAAACGTTGCGATCTGCTGACACGTACACTCCTTTAGTCTTACGTCGCAATCGTACAGCCTGCGGCATATGAAGCTTGCCGTCGCCGAAAACTTCCCCGATGATGAGCGCCCTTTCTTTACAGAGAAGTGCTCGCTTAGCGTTCACTTCCTTCTATTTTTACCGAACACGCATTGCCCTCACATCGTGCCTCCTGTAGCGCGTACGTTAAAGCGTCACCCCCGGAAAATCTTTTCAGGCCTGCGCCCAGCAATTTGACGTCATTTCCGGCCGGCCGACTCTCGGGGAAGCCGCAGCGGCAGCGAGCGCAGCGCGGGCGGCGGTGGTGACGGTTCGGCGGCGTGGTGTTGACGGTGTTTCACGTTTGTTGCTTTCCGTTGTTGTTTTGCGGCAATTTCGTTTCCGTGCGTGATGCTGGAGTGATGCGACAATGCCGAATAAGTGTTGTGTACCCGGATGCACCGGCAACTACAAAACAGGAAAGAAGATACAAGTGTTTTCCTTCCCTAAAGACGCCGACGCTCTCAAACAATGGCTACGCGCCATTCCTAGGAAGGACTTCGTGCCGACTTCGTGCACTAAGGTAAGAATTTGAGATGCTCCTGTTCTTAGCTTGTCGTTGCTTGTTCGGGTAGAAATCACCTATGATGGGAAATACTTGAGCGTGTGGCCGCCGGGCCTCGCGAAGCGCTGACGCCAGCAGCGTTCGCAGCAAGGATGGTCAGCTGCGCTTTGTTCACTAACAGTGCCGTGGTGTCGTCCATTCTTGCAAGCTCTCGGTGGAAGCGCTTCGTGGAGTGCGGTGACATCACGCTCCCGTGTTTCCTTTCATGTTGCTTGTACCGCTTAGCGCAGCGCTTTTATTTAGATGCTTGCGAAACGTAGGTAGACTTTGTTTTAGCTACACGGACTGTAAACGCGGTCATGCAAACGGGAGCGCATTTTTTTCTTTTGAGAAGTGGCGTCTCAGACGTTCTTGAAACGTTTTTGCAGGTGTGCGCGAATCATTTCGACGCTTCATGCATTGAGAAGACGACATCGTAGACGGATCCAAGGACAGGGAGAGTTATTGAAGTTGCACTCCCAGTACCATGGTTGCGTCCTGGATCTGTCCCAACGGTATTTTCCGGCTGTCCGTCCTACCTATCAGTACGAGACCAGAGCACGAGAGAAACCCCTGACGCCAGAGGAGCCGACAAGAAGCCTCCCAACTCGCCCGTGCTGTAGAAAAGTCGCTGGCGTCATATGAAGCGGAGCAAAAACGAGACCGGTTTTCGTCCCTCGAAGAACTAAGGGCTCGCCTGCAAGGGGTGTCAGTGTCTCCAAAGTGGACTGTGATTCATAAAGAAGAGTGCTCCATGTTTTTGAACATTATCGACTATCGTGAACCTTGTTTGAATGCGTCATTGACCGTGTTTGCAAACCTTGAAGTCTTTGCCTGCTATCAAGGTTCACCAATCAAGAACCTTGGTAGCGCTGTTGTACCAGACTCAGTTCAAAAAGTAAGTTCCTTGTTGGAAATTTTGAACAACCTGTCGATGCTGTCTGAGGAGCGCTGCACTTATTGCCACCTGGCTCAAGCAATACATTCCCTTGTTTGAGCCTTGTTTCCAGTTTTGTATCTCTTTACAAGTTGTTAGCTTTTAAAGGTGCTGTACTTTTTTCTTTTTTTTTTTAACTCGAACTGCATCGGTGCCCACTGTAGCAGTTGTACAGTCCGTTTTGGTACCTAAGCTGTGTACACTTTCCTTGTGCACTCTGTGTACAGACATGTTGTGCACTGTGATTTGTTTTTTTCTTAGATTTTTGTTTGATTTTTTCCCTAGGACATGCACCTACCTGTGGCAGTACAATTACTTTTCTTTCTGTCATTTATCATGCTGTGGACCACAATTTAGTCACCAGTGTTCTTTTGTATTGTATTTTTTGGCAAGTGTTTGAACCTGATACCTTGTGTTGCTACTGCTACTATGATAAACGAATGGTATGTTTTCCTCTAACCTACAATTTAAATGAAAGTGTGCTTTTTCTGTTCCAAAGCTAGGGGATGTTTTTGCTGTTACAATCTGTTTTGTTTTCTGAGTTTTATGTGGCAAGATATTGTGTTTTGTACTTTTGGCATATTTTCAGCATTAAGGGCAACATCTTGTGTTGCCTGTCGTCTGCCTGGACCGAGAACAATGTGCACTGTGATATTTGTACAGACGGCGTCTGGCTGTGATAAATAAATACGCATTATTCCATTCACGATATTCATTATTTCTTGATACCTTGATAAGTTCCCCCGCAACGGTGGCTCAGTGGCTAAGGCGTAGCGCTGCTGAGCACTAGGGCGCAGTTTCGATACCCGGCTGCGGCGGCCGCATTTCTGATGGAGGCGAAAAGCAAAAACGCCCGTGTGTACGAGATTTCGGCACACAATAAAGATTCCCAGGTAGTAAAACTTGATCCTGAGCTCTCCCCTACGGCGCGCTTCATCGCCTGCGTTGCGTCGGCGCGTTAAACCATACAATCAATGGATACCTTGATAAATCGTGCGGACATGGTGTCAAGGAACCTCGCCCGAGTCGGTAGGCGTGAAGGGCGCTCGCGGCTGGCGCAGCCACCCAGCGAAGGGCGGCCGGCCGGCCGGCGCGATGTGACGTCGTCGACGTCACGTCACGTGACGCGCAGGCCTGAAAAGCTTCCGGGGGTGACGGTTAAAGCTAGATTCACACGCGAGGGCGAAACCGCGCTGCTCCGTGGACCGAATAGTCACGTGATTGGTTTAATCGGGCTGTCACGTGTATATGTGCTGAGGCCTGGTTCGCTCGTCGGGCGTTGCGAAATGAACCATAGAGGCTGATGGTACCACACGAAAACTACCACTTCATTACCATGAAAATCAACGAAATAACCAAAAAAAAAACACGCACACGTTGAAAAACACAGAAAAGGAAATGTCTTAATGACGCGCGTTTCAACGTCCCATTCCGTTGGCGTTCTCTAGTTCTCGCGCTTACAGTTGTGGCGTGGCCTCCGGTCCGCTGGGAGTCCCTCTCAGGCGTGATGACACGCCATATTGATGCTCAACGGTGGCGACGATGAAGAACCACTACAGCAGTAGCTCCAGTGGTTTCTCGCCGAGGTCGGTGCTCGGGCGGGAAACTGCAGCCCAGGATCCGCGGTTGCTCTTTGAGCAGCTCGCGGAGTCAGGTGCTCGGGCGGGAAACTGCCGTCCAGGATCAGCGGTTGCTCCGTGAGCTGCTCGCCGAGTCAGGTGCTCGGGCGGGAAACTGCCGCCCAAGATCAGCGGTTGCTCCGTGAGCTGCTCGCCCTCGCCGAGTCAGGTGGTCGGGCGAGAACCAGGGGCAGCGGTACTTCCTTGCGCTGCTCGCCGAGTCAGGTGCTCGGGCGGGAGTCTCGAGCGAGACCCAGTCCGAACTTCCGCAGCCCTTGGCCCCTCGAACGCCACGTCCCGGCTTTCACGTTCCTCACTCGCCTCGCGCCCCTCTTCTTTTTTTTTTCCTTCTCCCTCATTCCAGCATTTTAAATTACCTATTCCTGACAACTTTCTCTTCTTCTTTTCTTCATCTTGTCATTCTTGACACCGGCGCAGCAGCGGGTAGGTCGCATGCACACAGCCGGAGCTATGCTAGCGGAATCCTCGTGCATACTCTCGACTCCTACGCTTATGCAGCGTGCTTGTGTGGCCATGCAGGCCACGCGCTGGGAATAAAAAACACCAATCCACCACCAAACAAACCACTCGCCTCTTCCACTGTCACACGAAACACATTCGGTCGCTGCCGCGAAACTGAAACATGTGGATTTTAAGCCGCCAGTCTGCTTCCTGGCCACGCCAATCCGACCAATGTTGACAGATTTGACGATGAATTCGCTCGATCGAGAGCAGACGACCGCCAAACGGAGGGATCGAAATAGCGGAGACACATTTTCATCCGTGCCGCGGGCGGAGGAGGGCGAATGAAGCGAGGACGGCACGTTTCGATGACGCGCAAGTCACGTGATGCACCGTCCGCTGCAAAAATTCTTCCTGCGCTCCCTCGTGTGAATCCACCTTAAAGAGAAGCCCGAACACTCTCGTGAGGTGTAAAAGAAAAAAAAAGAAAAAAAAAACAGTCTTGCGCTGCGATCAGCACAGCGTTTAGTGCAGCTGGGATCCGCGTGGAATTGCAACTCATGGATTATTTGCAACGTCGCCGCACTTTGCTCGGCGTGTCGCGTAGTGCATAAAATATCCATCCCCATCTACACGAAAACAAAAAAGGCAGTAGTGTGGTTTCTTCTCTTTTTGTTCTTTTTTTCTTAGCCGGTGTCTCCTTCCGATGTTCTCTCTAAAAAAATCCAAAGTGGACACTCAAATTATACCTTTTGAAGAATTATATCGGCTAAACATACTTGGAAAGCGCAAAAGTGTTCAAAATTATGCGTGTGTTAGGCCAGTTGCTGCATCGTTTTACTTGAAACTTAAAACCGAGAAGAACGAAGAATAAACAGAAGGGGCGCCAATGAAGACGCAGAATGGTGCTTTTTTCTGTCTCTTCGGAGTTCTTATCGATTTTTAGTGTGTGCCACGTCTTTCAAATAGCAAAAGTGTTCATAACACTAAATGTTCAAGCGAGTGGGTACGTCTTGCAATTCAATACGCCACGTTCGTGTCAGCACATTAGTAGAAGTTGACGATTAAACACGAAGTCGGTGTTCGCTTCTGTGCGCACGTGACATTGTTGTCTATGAATGAAAGATCTCTCTCTCTCTCTCTCTCTCTTTCTCTCTCTCTCTCTCTCTCTCTCACACACACACACACACACACACACACACACACACACACACACACACACACACACACACACACTTACACTCTCAATTGCATGCTTCTCGTACATTTGCTCTTAACTTGCAAGCGCCCTTTCTTTTTCGCAACGTGGAAGCGTGCAGCGAACGAACAAGCGGTGAGACGGACCATCGAAAAGAAAGAAGGAAAAAGGCGAATGGCGGAGCGCTCGTTATAGTAGGTGCTGGGCGGCCAATGGGCGAGCCTTCCACGAAAACCCGGATGCCCCCGCGCGTTCAATTTCAGAAAGCGATCCGGGGCAATGAGTAGGATAAATGGTTCACACTTGCCCGCTTTTCAGTTGTCTGACCTCTCTTTCTTTCTCTACGTTTCTACTCTGTTGTGCTCTTATACACGTCAGACCCACTGGAGCATTACATAGACCGCCTCCACTTCTTGGTCTCTACGACGCTTCTTTCTTCCTACCTTCCTTTCTTTTCCTTTCTTCCCTTTTCTCATCCTCGTTAGCCGGCAACGTCGATGATTTTCCCAGTTTCTTTTTTTTTTTGGGGGGGGGGGGGGGGACGATGGTTCTCCTCTTCCGCTATTTCCGTTATCTTACCGCACTCTATAGTAGACGCCCTCGTGTGAAAAACGAAAGGCGAAAGCTGCATGTACAGGCAGGAGTGTGTGATGTAATGCGGATTTTATACGCTTATTTACGTGACTTCACATTTCCTCCTTATTTGCGCGTTCACGCACGCAGAAATGTGTAATGCGGCTGATTCGTGAAGGAGCACGCTTTACGCACCATCGCCGACATCATGCACCACACTCCGGAGGAAGACAAGATGCCTCGAAACGTACGAAGAGCAATGCCACGGCAAGACACTTTCACGCCGTAATGACGGGTGGAGTGGAAACCATTAGCGGAAATATTGAGTAATGGGATCCACTCGCCGCCGTGGCTGGACCACCACCTCCTCCATTAAGGTGAAAGCCTTAGATGGCCCCTTAAGTCGAACGTTGACTGATAGCGTCCCGTGGCGTCTAGCCGCGCGAACGAGAGTGATGCAGGAAAATTGGCATCACTTGATGACGCTTCAGATCTCCAAAATTTGTGCAGTCATCGCGGCGTCATCACAACATGAAATGACGTCACATATTTAGTCACCATATGACGTCGTCTATTAGCCGAAGGTGGGCCAGGCCGATCTCGGAGGCTATGCACATTCACGTTAAGTGCAGAAAAGTTAGAAAAAAAGGGTGGTTAAGTCGTCTTAAGCAGATGCATAAATGACCCTGTGAGTTCGTTTGTTTACTTGTTTTCTTGGCTTAGCGATTCATGTGTGGCGCTACTCTATAGTCTCGACTAGCTCGCGTGAAATTCCGCAACTAGAATCCTACAGTCATCCTGTTTACACAATCGCACCGTGTTCCGTGCGGTCGCTGAGTCACTGCGGAGCAGTCGATCCGCGGGGAGTCGGCTTGCGATGCGAATCAAGTTTACCCGGCTTTGGAAACTCGGTCGTTGCAGTTTTGCTCTAGTTTTGAAGAGATATAGGCAACAGGCAAGAAAGAAATCCCAGAATTCTGCTATTAGATCTCTTAGCGCCGCTC
The DNA here is from genome assembly GCF_013339725.1 of Rhipicephalus microplus. NCBI lineage: Eukaryota > Metazoa > Arthropoda > Arachnida > Ixodida > Ixodidae > Rhipicephalus > Rhipicephalus microplus. The sequence goes on along the minus strand of NC_051171.1, from coordinate 126,256,593 downwards.
TCTTGTGCAACGACCGTGTTCAGAGATACCCTGCAGTCTCGTCCCTCTCGAATTTCCACACGCGTCAGCGAATTCGCACGATCGTTTTGTACACGCGTATCGAAGTGCAGTTTCCACGCTTCGCTTCTTCTTAAATTGCTCGATTTTGTTTTTCTTTTCTCAAGAGCAATTTTCTTTTGCACCACTTCCAACAAGGTACTCGGAGCTCTCTCTCTTCCCCGGAGGGTTTCGACGTCGGGTCCATCCTCCCGACGAACTGTCGCTTTTACCTCGACCGTGATTGATCGTTGCGATGGCGTTTCGCTTTCGCGGCGGCAAAGATCCGCGCCTGCAGTGTGAACGCCATCAACGTTGAAGACCCCCCTTTTTTTTCCATACCCTTGGTGACGCTTTTTGTATTTTGTTTTTTCATCGAGTCCTGTTTCCCAAGAACACTCCCTATCTCTCCCTCTCGGCATCACGAACGTGCGAAGAATTTTTCACAGTTCCTAGCTACACGGGTGAAACACTGACTTCCATTTTTCTTTGGTTGCAACTTCCCTTCCTCCCTCCTCTGAATTCCCACCTCGACTCTCTGACACTAGCACGCCCACACACACACGCACACTTATTTCTTGAAAGTAATAAATCACAACGCTAAACGGATCAAGCCAATTTTTTTTCTGTCCGGACGTTATTGATGGACTTTCCTGACAGAGTACCCTTAGCTGCTTCAGAATTTTATTGTCATTTTTAGGAGCGGCGCGTCTTTGCGCTACAGAAGGGCTCCAATCTACTCATAACTTGTTCTTCTTTCTACTTTTCTATTTTCTTCAGTGAGAGATAAAACACGTTCCTGTAATACTCTCGAGTGCTATGTCTTTCTGGTAAACAGCGTGTCGAAAGTCAAGAGAAAAGGCTAATTACTAAAGGTAGATTATCAATTATTCTTGGGTGGTGGTGCATTATCAGTTATTTTGGGGGACAGTAATAGCCTCAACTCCTTCAACACTCACTATACGTAGTTTAATTGGCATAATTATTCTCATATAATATCAGCTAATCAGCAAACGCACGTAGATCTGTTACATCAACCCCATGAGTACGAAAAGCAGTCGGTTGTACCTCGCCTCCATGAAGGACATTGCTCCGTTTATACCACTTTTAGTTTTTGCCTTTCTTGACCTTTCCCCGCGGACCCCACCACACTGTGTGGCGTAGCCAACCAAATGTTTGTTCTGCTTAACTCACATACGTTCACTATTAACATCCCATCTCTCTTGATCTCTCTTCTCACTCCCAGTAAGCTTATTTTCCTCAAGACTATCAACTCCAATAATAACTTATGGGCGAGGCCGACTTGTTGTGAATGGTTAGTTAGCTGACGGCTAGTTATGATAGTGTACGTTCCTTTACATTCGTTAGTGTAGCGTGTCCACCCTCCACCCACCCCCCTCCCTATATACCCTCACTCTGATTCAAAGCCATGTTTTCCATTCAAGTTCATTTTCCTTCTCTTCAAGACCATTGCTGAAAGAAGCATTATCATTCGCTTAATCTGTTTATCTTCGAATCTTATGTGCGAGAACTTTCCGACATCGTCGTCATAATCTCTCCACGTCCTTTCTGACAGCGCTTATTGCCTCATTTGTTTTTCTAGTATGAATAACAATACAAGAAAGTATGAACGGCATAAGGGTGTGACGGAAGCGCATGGACAGTTTCTTGACAAACGTAGTCTGTCCTCAGGTATACATGGGGAAGGGGGTAATGCCGCGAATTGCGAGTTCGAGAAGCAAGGCGCTCTCCCCTTTCCCGCGCCCGGAGCTCGTATAACGAGTGACGCGACCGCACGAAGCGCGCCGATGACTGTACGATAATGGAACGTATGTTCAACTAGTCAACTGCACCCTTCGACGCTTCTCCACGAAACTCCGCTCTCCTCACCTTTTCAACTCATTCCAAAGAGAAAGAGAGAAATGTAATGGAGAAAGGGCATCGATCATAGCCAGGAGATAAATGAGCGGTCAACTTGCTACCCTGCTTTGGCAAAAAATGTCAGGGAAGACCGAAAAGTAAGAAAGAATTAGATAGTGAAGGAGATGAGGTGATAGAGAGTGAGAGATGTTGCTTCTCTCTCTCTCTCTCTCTCTCTCTCGCACATGCACACAACCATACCTGCACACAAGTAAATACATGCGCGCGCTCGAGAATGTCATAATCGTTCAACAAGGAGTGAAAAAAAAAAAGGCTAAGCCATGGAAGGGCACTGAAAGAAAGGCTGCTTCTATTGCCTCCGGGGGCGCGGCCTATAGTTTCAAGCCGCTGGTTCCGCTGCTTCTCGCTGCAAGAGTATAAAGTGGTTGGCGGAGGGTCGAAGCCGAGTCTCCTCGGGGAAACAATAAGTGCTGGAGACCCCGACGGCGGAGGAGGACACATAACAGCGGTGGCGGACGCTGCAAATGACGCGCAGGGGTCTAAAAACGGGATGCGTGATGTACGGGCACGCTTTTAGGAGGAGCCGCCGCGCACCGGCTGCCGCTGCTATTGCGTTGTTGCTACTGAGTTGTGGCCCCTGCTCAACGGCACACGTAACTCAAGGCGCTCGCAAGGGAAGGTCGCCGTTACTGAAGACGTGTGCTCGGTGACCTCGAAGGATAGCCGCGGGGCTCGGAGCCGCCCTATTACGGCGTGCCGGACAACTCGGTACCGTGCCCATACGTCACGTTTTGCTTTCGGCTCGGCGCGGCGCCGCGATTCATCAGTAGGCAGCGCGCTCGTTGAGGGCACGGCACGGTGTGGACACGCTGCAGGCGGTCACTCGTGATGGCGAGACCGTCGACGCGCCGAGAGATATGGTGACCGAGGTGGACATGACGAGGCTTTCGAAGTCTGTGTGTCGGGTATAGCTTTGGGAAGTCCGCAGTTTCTTGTTCTGCTCAGCTTTTGCAATGTGGGCGTGAGAGAAAGCACGACAAGAGCATGCTTCAACTTGATGGAGGGAGCCCATTGTGTGTACAACATATGAGCGGCATGTCGGTCATACTCTCTAGGTACGAGAACAGCTGCGCAGTTATAATCTGCGTTGGCATATGTCCAAATGAATGAATGAATGAATGAATGAATGAAGGAATGAAGGAATGAATGAAGGAATGAAGGAACGAACGAACGAACGAATTAATGAATCAATTAATGAATCGAATAATGAATGAATTAATGAATGAATGAATTAATGAATGAATGAATTAATGAATGAATTAATGAATCAATTAATGAATTAATGAATTAATGAATTAATGAATCGATTAATGAATTAATGAATCAATTAATGAATTAATGGAGTACATACGCGTATTATCGCTTGACTATGGGTCTTCTTGCATAGCACTAAAGTATTGGGCCTGTTGTGTACAAGGGTGCTTTGAAGCATATCCTTTTTGCGTGGGTGCTGAGGAGTCGCACAATGTCGTCAGGCTCAGCAGCAGAACGAGCGTCTTCGATAGAAACGCGGTGGCGGAGCGCGTGCGCAGAATTTGCGAGATGGCACTGGAAGCCAAAAGCGACTTGTACGATAGCGGATGCTAAGCAAAACTGCACGGTGGCAACCGAGGTACGAGTGAATATCACCGCCTCGCTGTACAAGCGTCGGAAACGGGCACCTAGTCCCGATGCACATCGACTAGTGGTTACGTGCTCATGTATACTTCGCGTGACAGAATGCCCTGCCCGTAGTCACAGCTTGTAGTCACATGCAAAACATTCTCTATGTATTAATGTGTTCTATGGATGTTACGGTACCAATACATTGACAGTCTGGATGGATGCACAGGACATGCGTATTTCCATCAAGTACTGCGCCCGTAATTTGAGGAAACATGAATGATTGATATGTGGGGTTTAGCGTCCCGAAACCACCATATAGAGACGTCGTAGTGAAAGAGTCCGGTAATTTCGACCACCTGGGATTCCTTAACGTGCACCCAAATCTGAGCACACGGGCCTAGAGCATTTTCTCCTCCATCGAAAATGCAGCCGCCGCAGCCGGGATTTGATTCCGCGACCTGCGAGTCAGCAGCCGAGTACTTAGCCACAAGACCACCGCGTCGGGGCGAATTTGAGGAAATAAAACTCTGTTACTGTTATACTACCACGCAATAACGTCCACACGTATTCGTATTCAGCCGATGCATGCTGCAAGCTGTGGCACCATTTACTCGTCTTTTTCAGAGCTTCGCAACTCTAACGTGCTCTAACTTATAGTTGCAGCAATAGCGGCAAAACGTTGGCACTAAGATAAAGCTAGACAACAACAGTTACCAAATGCGCCCGGCTTCCTCCGTGATTTTAGCGATATCTTGCAACTTAGCCGCTCTGCAACATTTTACTTCTCATATTTGAACAGCGCAGAGACAAATCACGAAGGAAGGTTAAACAACACGAGCTCCGGCTGACAATTGTCAGCCAGTGCTCGTGTTGTTTAGTCTGCCTTTGTGATTCCTCTCTGCGCTATTCCAATAGGAACACAGAACAACTACATGAACTCCCCCTTTTGCTGCAGTTTTACTTCTGGACGTGCTGTCATCAAGTTTCTCAATATTTTCCTTTCGGTCGTGTTATTTTTAAGTGCTGCTTCACTGGTAATTTGTGTGCACTTATCCGACGACTCATTGCTTTATGGGTTACAGAACTAGCCAAGTGTGCATCGGGCTGCATTACACCTCATTAATTCTCGTCTGTCTTTCTTGGAAATTTAACCACACCAGGTGGTCCCTGTTGTAACATACAACAAAACTTTTGTACGTGATCGCTACTACACTTGGAATTCCTGTCGAACTGCTTCTTTTTCTATCTTTCCTTTTCGGTATGTCTTCGCGTTCATATATATTTCGCGGTTATCGAAAAGACCCGCGATGTCGCGCGCCCCCCAGCGTAGAAACGATGGTATCGAAGGGCCAGCTAGTATCGCGCACAGTACATACTAACGCACGGCGTGGCAGTACAGCGGTATAGCCAGTTATATACGTCCTCTATACTAATGCGTGGGCGCAAATGGAGCACATTGAACGGTAATTTCGGGCCGCGCGACACGGCCACTCGCTTAGCCGGTGGCGCCACCTATGTCACACTCTCTTCCCGCTACCGCCGCGGTACGACGCAATGGATGGCTCGTCCATCGGAGCGTGCGAAATAGCCGTGACAAGCCAACGCAAGTCAGCCGGCTACGGAGCCAGTTCGCGAGCACTTGTCGCACCAGAGGCCACGCCGTGGCGGCGTACGGCTCATTTGTCCAACGACAAGGTCCCGCAGGAGAGGGAGAAAAACGAAGTGGGGCAATTTTGAACGGCGCTTAGTCTTGGACGTGAGGGCCCCACCTCAATCGCTGCTGGCGTCTCTTTTTTCTCTCACTTTGTGCGGAAGAAAAAAAGCGCCATAATAGAAGGCATTAACGAGGACTTTGAGAGCGACTGGCTTCGACCACACTGTTCGGCGCCACGATCGAAGGAGCGTTCCATTGGTGTGTAGACTATATAGTGTATATTTTCAGAAGCGGAGGAAAAATGGGGCCATTATTTGACTGCCTGCACGAAAAGCACTGAGGCCGTATCGGAAGTATACAGGACTCTTCCATTACTGCATTTTCGACAGAGGCGAAAATGCTGTAGGCCCGTGTGTTCAGATTTGGGTGCGCGTTAAAGAACCTCGGGTGTTCGAAATTTACGGAGCCCTCCACTACGGTGTCTCTCATAATCATATGGTGGTTTTGGGGTGTTACACCCCACATACCAATCGCAGTGTACATTCTCTAGAAGAGAGAAAAAATGCTGCTGTGTCAGCACGGGACAAATGCGGTCATAGCGCAAGTATAGCGCTCTAAGCTTGAGAGAAAGAGTTTTCTTTTTTTTTTTTGATGAGGTTGATGCTGATTCATTGCTAGCAATATGTGGTAAAGAAGGAAAACGGGAAACAAGGGATAAATAGGCACGTTAATCAGCTTAGAATAACCGGTGTGCTACACTGCGCTGTTGTGGGGGAGGGGGATGTTTGAGAGGAAGGAAGAAAGGTAGGAAAGGAGGGAGGGAAGGAAGGGAAGGAAGGGAAGGAGGGAGGGAAGGAAGGGAAGGAGGGAGGGAGGGAAGGAATGCATGGCATCGCTTTCAGCCTATAGCCTACAACCACTTGTGCATGTCTGTTGTCCTTGCAAATCTTAACGATGCCCACGTTGCCCTTTCAGGACGACATTCCAGGATGATTGCTGGATAAAACGGTCTGTGGTCAAAGCGACCTGGAACAAACGCGAGATGAATGTGCGAAGCAAAGGGTGCGATGCAACTTCGTTATACGCCGACTCGCTCTCGCAATCTAAAAGGCGAATTTCCAGCGTAGAGATTATGCAAGACCCACGTTACAAAGCGCCTCATCGAATGCGCTTGGCAGCAGAGAGCCTGTAGATATATCGACTCGCAAGCAAATTGAGTGCACCAGTGCACTTTCTCCAACGCGTCTACCTCAATTTGCGCGCGACGCAACGGACGTTCCGCAGTATTCTCATCTCGGCGCCGTTCTGGATCGCGGAAACTATCCTAAAATAAGATATGCGTTCGATGTCCTCCCGTCTTCTGCGGAACCTTTATAATAGGCTCCCGCCGCTTCTCTCAACAAGATCGCAGTGAAATGTTCCGAAGACGGATAACACGTACATACCACGGAGCTGCGTACACACGTATACACAATCATTGTGTATGCCTTCGGTATTGTATGTTCGAAAGCAGACCCCAGGAATTGCTTTCTATATCCAGACGGATCCTTCCTCCGGTGGATTCCGTGCTTGGATTGGTCTTCAATCTCCACAAAACGCGCTCTTGGTCCATATTTCGTTGCTGTCTACTTTTTCTAGTTTTTTTTTTGTGTGTGTGGGGGGCATACGGCACGTCAGTCGTTACATAGAAGCAGCAGGAGGCGCGTTGTGCGTGGGCAGCGTCCACTTGATTACGCGCGCTGCGGGAGGTTCAATTCGAAAGAACGGGGCTGAGGGTGTTCCGCGTAGCATTGCACATAATCCACGATTGTATACAGCAAATGCCAGAATGACATGTCACCGACTCAGCCTTACGCTTCCCCCCCCCCCGTCCGTGTTTTGAAGAAGCACGTTGCGCAGGTGCGTAAATCTTCTTTTGGGGTGGTTTGTTTCCCTGCAAAAATGATCTGGTCTTCGAGTGTATATAAGGTGTCCCACTGCGTTCAAGGCTGTAGTTCTTTTAATTTCTTTCTTTCTTTCTTTCTTTCTTTCTTTCTTTCTTTCTTTCTTTGTTTCTTTCTTTGTTTCATTCCTGCTTTTTTTCCTTCTTTCTTTCTTTCTTTCTTTCTTTTTTCTTTCTTTGTTTCGTTCCTGCTTTCTTTTTGTCTTTATTTCTTTTCCAATTGCCGTGATTACACCATTCTAGGGGGATAGCTGCTACTTTTGTGGCACTTTCGCAACCTAGTCGCTGTGTCCGTCTGATTGACAGATAGACAGACATCTGTATTCTTCGATAGCAGACGTCCATACTAATTTTCGTTCAATATTTTGGTAGGTTATACGCGCATACATGCATACACACATACGATAGGGTAATAGGGTACTAACACAGATATCTGCAACCTGTGCGCACAAAGAAGACAGCTTTCCTGAAAGCTGTTTTTTTTTTCTTTGTAAATAAAGCAAGTCCCACTTCAAAGGCTGAAGTCTCCCGTGCCCAGAACGTTGCGGTTTTCCAGAATCTCGTACAGGCATGCACGATGTGCTGCTTCGAAGACGGGTCTCAATTTCATCGACTAGGCCATACCAAGCGGCTGCGTTTTGTATCCCCGTTCATCGCATACAGGGGGACACCTATACCCCAGCGCCAAACCATAGAAGGCGCGCGCCTGCGAGTTTCGCACCGAGGCCGGTTGCATGGTGCGCATCTTTTTGGGAGGGTCGCCCGCGGCCGTGACGTTGACGGATCGCCGTGCGCGTGGAGCCGCTTTCTCTCCGTTTGAATTATACAAGCTTCAGCCACTGCGGCGCTGCAGAACCCCCTGGACGCACAATTGGTTTCTATTCTTCCTTCGCTTCGTGGCGTTTACGTTCCCTTTCCTTACATATTCCTAGTCATCTTTCGTGAGCGCCCCTACGTTTTTACTCGGCTCCAATCTGAATGAAAGCCCGGCTGTTGTCTTGTAACTGGGCTTCGTCTCAGGACGTTGGTGTTCTACGGCGAAACGAGACAACGGAGCGAGGAGATTGAAAGCGTCCAAGGCAGTATAGTGAATGCGGTTCTTTTTTTTTTATTATTCCGCGGACGTGTTGGATAGTCCAGGCCACCCAGGCTGTGAAACAGTGCACTAGCAAGAACAGCTCTATACATAAAGGACAAAGCTCTATGCGTAGTCATCCGTCGAACTTTGTTTTCTTTAGTTCGAGCGTGGACTGCTTTGAGGCATCAGGACTTGGCTCTCTTACAAGTGAAATTCCTTGCTGACTTGATTTAAATCTCAGGCTTACGCGCGTGCGTTCTTAAGAATTGTGTGTATATCACCGCCAAGTTGCTCGTGTTCTTCTGTTCCACGCATAAGTCGGTACCTTGCCTCAGTGCACCAATCTTCCGACTGCCACTGGACGTAGCTTGCTTACTCATTCTTCATTCCAACATTGAATCATTTGAATAGCCCGCCCACCAACGCTTCGCTTCAGTTCAGCCTTGTTCTCTTCAAACTAATGCACAAAAACATTCAAAATTTTCACGCGAAGCCCCTCCTGGCATTTAAAGGATTCCTATACATATACCTCCGAGTTAAAAGACGAGGAAGTGGTTTCTTTCTCGCCTTCACTACACTTGCTACATGCGCCATCTCTTCTTCGCCGCTTATCACTTCATAAAACGTGTGGAAAATGGCATCACTAAGGGTACAGTCCGCCTCGGTGGAACAGTGGCTAGGGTGCCCGGCTGCTGACCCGAAGGCCGCGTGTTCAATCCAGGTCGCAGCGGTCGCGTTTAGATGACAGTGAAGTGGTACAGGCCCGTTTTCTGCACGCTTGTGAATGCACGGTAAATAGTACCAGTCAGAATTTCCAGAGCCCTCCACCACGACATCCTTCATATCGTCGTTTTGGGGTGTAATACCCCAGATATTATTATGATTATTATTATCACTAAACAGAGAGCCTATCAGGATTTTGCGTGCTTCGGCTACTCGCGGTTGCCTCTGCTTGCGAAGTCGAAAACTTCACGTGAAACGAGGTGGAAGCAGTTGATCGCGCTTGACACTCGAGCAAGACAAGGTGGAACGGGCCTGTCAATTCTTGACATATCCGGCTAGGAGACAAGTTACCTCTTTCACGTCCCTCGTATATCAATCGGACCAATCGAGAGTTTGTTTTCTCGTGACGTCACGTGAAGAGACTGTTGACGTCACGAGCCGGGCCGGAAAGACGAAAAATGTCAGGGGAGAATAACGAACTCGTTCTTTTGTGATTTTCGAACGTTTAAAGACCCTTTAAACCAAATAAATACTGACTTTTAAAACGAATAGTTAATTGTCTACCCATCTACGTCAGTTAGCAAACATCAGGTCATGGTTAAATGATGAATAAACTCACAAAACCTGACTAAAGATGTCCAATTTCCTGGTTATATTCGGAACTTAAGCGGGACCTGATTAAGAGATGGCAGACATACGACATCTGTACAAGGGTCACCACTTGTCCGCGTCCTATCGAAAGGTGCCGCCATTCTGCGTGACCAATGAATCGTGGGATGTCTTTGACGTGGTTGTCACTTAATAAGTACTGGTTGACGGCAGTTAATCAGCTGTATGGGTAACGAGGCAGCACCACTACTTTTGTGTAGTACAATCCTTCGTGACTAGAACTCCTAGCCATAGCCGATTCGCGACTTCTTCGAATTATACTGCGCGGTAGAAAAGAAGGACGGGAAAAATACAAGGACAAGCTGAACTGAAGGTTTATTTATCACGCACTTCGTTTATATATGACAAACAGGAAAAAAATAAGAAAGAAAAGCTACCATTTCAACAAACAACAAATTTCACACACCCGAAGCACGAGGCAGAACATCAGATGTGTATTTGATACCATTCCGACTCACAATTCAGCGTATCGAAAAGACAGGTTTGGCACTAAGCGTACAGCTTTTATTCGTCCGTATTTGACGCTGATTATCAAGTGTCTTCGCTATTGGCGTAATTAAAGGACCCACCCACCCACCCACGTTGCGATGCAACCTGAGCGTTCGGTCAGTTCTCGCGACATATATTTAAAACACTGGCATTCAGCAATGTACGAACTATAATCGAGCGAGCATACCTATCTCCTGCTGAGTTTAGCACAATTAGGATTATCCGATCAAAGCACAATCGCAGTGTGAATGTGAGAACGAGCCCAGAGATTGAGCCGCCGAACCATGAGAAGCAATGGTAGCTTTCGTTATCGCTTTTCTGAAAGCCGACACGATATTCGACGAAGGAGTCGCATGAAATCATACACGATAATCTGATGAGGCAGAGATGGTGGGGTCACTTGTCGCGCCGCCTGAGGCGCCAGGAATCCTCGGAAAAACGAGATTTCGTCTACCTACAGCATTCTTCTATTTCTATACGCTGTGCGAAAGCCACACCCCTCAAGCATAGGCTTTTGAACGTGGGGGAGCATAAAAGAGAGATGGGTATGACAGAGTAATAACAAAGCAGAAAAAGTCTAACTTTCTGACCGAGTACGCCATGGCTCCGACATCTAGGAAAACAACGCTGCCGCAATTCAGCAACGCCCGGCGCGATCTTGCAGATTCGCCGCTGCTGTTTCCCTCTCGCGAGATCGCGCGAGAGCTAAGCTTCTTGGAAGACACGAAAAAGCTTCCAGAGTGACTCGGAGTCGCTCGCGCGTCAGTTGTAGTTGTTCTCGCTTCATTTTTCCACCCGCTTTCCCTCAACACCCCGCGGGGTGTTTTTCTTTCCGCTCGCTTCTGCGAATGGTCGACTGATATGTCCGGCAAAATTTCGATATAAAACTCAACAGCTTTCCTCTTGACGCTGAGTAAAAGCCACCACCACCCCGAGGGCTTCTCGCCACTTTACCGTCGTTGCAGCGAGAAAAAAAGCTTGGCCCGGCTGCCATCTTGTTATCAGGCGTTTTTTTTTTTTTTCAACTGAAAGCCCTCGCCAGGTATCATAAGTTACCGGGAATACCTCAGCGACCAAGTTTATACGCACAGTTCTTGCGACGTCGATCTATCTATTATGACTTCGATTCTCGCAGTCGGGAAGGGAAGAGGCTTTGTTGAAACCAGAGAACTCAACCATCCGCGACGAGGCTTAGACTTGACCCTGGACGCGAAACAGTTGAGAGAGTGAAGCCCTGAAGGCAAGCCGGCAAGACAAAACAATTGCCTCGCGAAAGCACGTACGTCGTATTATAGGCTCTCTTCATCCATTCTACAGTCGTGCTGGCGTCCGTCGTCGCTTAATCTGTATTTATGTCACAAACGATGCCCGAAAAGAGGATTAACTGCGATTTCCGAAAGAAGGGTAGCTTCGTGTGTGTGAGTTTTCAGCTACCAGCGGGGACAATAACAGCATTTTCCTTTTAGGGAGTCCACACAGTTCAAAGGGAGACTCCGGCAGCGTCAGTTCTCATTTGGGGTTATAACGGCAGTTGTTTGTGCTTTCGCTTCAGCAGTGTTGTCGGTGTCATGCATAGAATTAACATCGAATGGGTAATGTCATTACATATATCACTGTATTTTTCATCGTCATGACATCACTATTATGTCGTGATTCAGTGACACTATAGTAGCGTTTGGGTGCACGTTAAAGAACCCATGTGGTCGAAATTTCCGGAGCCCTCCACTACGGCGTCTCTCATAATCATATGGTGGTTTTGGAACGTTAAACCCCACATATCAAATCAACTATATTAGCATTATATTATAACATGATTCACACGCTCTTGTTCGAACGGTAATACCGCCTTAACGTCATTCGAATACACTTATCAGCTTACACATTCGCCGGACCGGATTCTTCAACCAAGGGCCGAATTCGCGACACTTCTTTCGTGAGTTTTATTTTTTTTTTATTCGTTGAGCCGGCCCCGTCAATAATGCACTCATATTCCGGTCCTTGGTAAATTCTGGCTGTCCAGGGAACTAAGTGAAAAATGTATGACTTCCTGACTATATATCTAGCAATTTAACCGCGGCCTGGTTAAGAGTGTAATGCCGCATAACGATTGGCTGAAATATTTTCTTGCGAAAATGTTTAGCGTCAGAAGATTTTGTAACTATGCACCGTGATCTCTAACTGACGTTTGTTTTCGAGGGCCACTGCGTCGTGATTTTTGGTATGTACTCTTTCTCGTTACACTACTACAGCGTGCCCAAATATTTCTTGTCTCCAAACGGCTTTGGTTATAACGGAAAGGACCTTCGCGCAGCTATATGTAGCACCACGTATTGCTTGCGTTTTTTTTTCCCTATATGGGCCAGTTTCTGTGTACCAGCAGATCTAAGGAGGACGAGGAACAAACTCTATTGTAAGAAACCAGCAGGTTTAGGTGGCCGTGCCTAGGTCTCCCATGAGGGGACGTCAAGGGCTTTGCCTCGACGCCGCCTCGCGGGCGTGCTGGGTCACTCAGGTTTGGTCGTCAAGAGCGGGGCTCTGCAGAGCCTCAGGGATCTTCGACGAATAGGAGCTCAGTACGTGATTCCCCCTATATTCTAGTTTCCAGCTAAACTGTTGCTGTAGCTTAGCGGCTCAAGAGCTACGCCGCTTAACTCGACCTTGATATTTCGACTACCGACCACGGGCCTTATTTTGCGCTGTGTTACCGCCAATGTTGAACCAATCCACTCAAGCTTCCACGCTAAGCCATATATATGTACACTTACTGATCTAGGTAATTGTCAAGGAAACACATGCAGTCAAAATTACTCCTTTGTCCTTCATAACGGTGTTCCTCGTAATGGTACTGCAATTTTTTGCATGTCATGACACAGAATTCAGTTTTTATTTAACTACCATTTAAGTATTCCTTCACATCACTTCATCCGCAAGCTCATTTCGCGTGTATGTCTTTTTTTGCTTCAAATGTTAATATTTGTCTTGTATCGGTCGCTGTTCGTTCTTATAAGCATACAGACGAACGTGGCTCAACTCCCATTATGTCGTGAACACTTGCAATGCGGTATAAACGAGCTGCGCGTTGCAACCTGGTGCGGACCACACACAGTCCGCGAAATCAACGTGGTCTGTGACAGCCAGGTGCAGCTTTAATGCCACGAACGGGAGCGCCTTTCTTCGCACATCCACGGGTTTTCGTTTCTCTCTTAGATTCTTCAGTGCCAGCCTCCAGTCGTCGCCAGAGCGCACGCGCTTCGCACGCGCCTTTTCCCGCGGTTCGTTCCGCACCGCTTGGCCCATTCACGGCACACCCGCCCGTCTTCCCGATTTCCCCATTCTTATCCCTACCTCCCTATAAGTGATCGAGGTGCGCTTCAAGGTTGCGCGGGCAATCGCTCCCCTTTCCCTTCGTCTCCCTTCGCGTACCTCTCCATTCGCTCCTCTCTGCTTCTCTTATAACCCAGAATCTACCGGGGACATCGGGCAACCCTCTATACGAAAGGTCGCAACAGTTCCTGTGTCGTTGCATGGCCCCCTTCTCTGCCACTAACGCGGCCCTCCTCCCCCCCCCCCCTCTAGGCGTACTCCCATTTCCCTACATCCTTGTCCGCCTTTCCCAACCCCCTGTCACTCAGCTTCATTTTCCATTCCACCTTTCCGTTGTCCGCTTTTCAGCGAGCACTGTACGAGCGGTGCGTTTAGTGGTGCCTTTAGGAAGACTGCGTTCGGGGGCCGTTTTATTGCTCGAGTTTTTCCTTTGTGCGTCGCCGCCGCCACTTGTGTTGCCACAGACTTGTCGGTTTTGGTTTCGTCGCTACCCTTACCAAACTGCTTTCTTCTTTCGCCGGGGTATTTCTAAAATCCTTGAAGACGACTTATTTGTACCGGTGGTTACATACCAATGGTGTGTGTGTGTGTGTGTGTGTGTGTGTGTGTGTGTGTGTGTGTGTGTGTGTGTGTGTGTGTGTGTGTGTGTGTGTTCTATCTCTCTTCCTCACTGTCCCTTTCTCTTCACCTTTAACTTCCAAACTTGCCTATCCGTTTCTCCAGTGTAGGTTATAATACCAGTTTTCGGAGCCACGCTCCTTAGCACCTCACGATGTCTATCCGGCTTCAATCTGCCCGGGCGCCGTGCACAGTCGAAGCGCAGGTGCGAAACGTCTGCGCTCAAATGTGCACAAAACCGTCGACAGAGCGTACGTAACAAGCATATTGTTAAAAAAGATAAAAGGCCACAACGCCGAACAAACATCGACATTTAACCATCCGTCAAGCAAAGCATATGACAAAACAAAAGTTTAATAGAAACAAAATAAAAGGCTGTTAACCGGAACATAACAGAAGACCATGGTTCATTATCTGATGCACACTGCTCCTTCCATGATTAAAATTTTCTTAGAAACTCCGCCTTCGGTCTGCCGCATCGACACTGCGCCTTCCAAGGCCCACAAAACGGTTATATGCCGTCCCATAATGGAGCAGTAAGTACTCTAATTTGGGAACAACTTTTCTATGTACACATTCATGCTGGTCTACATCTGCCCGAATTGTGAACGCTGCCAAGTGCGCCAAACGATAGCTCACATATTTTGTGACTGTGCATTATACGTGGCGCAAAGAAAAATGCTAACTGCAACGTTGGCAAGCATTGGACGAACACCATTAAGTGAAATCCACATATTGTCAGCAATGAACGACCAAACAGTGTCAAAAACTGCTACAAAGGCTGTTGTAGACTTTATAAAAAGCACTGGACTAGAAACTAGACTGTAGGGTACTGTGCTAAGTGGCTACTGTACATACGCACCACCTCTTCTTGTCCCCATCATCACCCTTCATCCCTCTTTCCTTCCCCTTTCTCTTATCCCCTGCGTAGAGTAGCAGGCTAGAGCGAACTAGCTCAGGCCGACCTCTCTGCCTTCTAATAAATTCTCACTCTTCCTACATCTGCAATCAATAAGGTCATCAAGTCATGGCCTCATAAAGTGTGAGGCCCACGGGATGGCTTCATATCTTCCCATAGTAGAGCTCCATGAGTAAAGTACCAACTACTCTAAATCTTTTTCTAAACACAACTCGCTGACATCCATGCCCTTCCTATCTCTTTCTTCCCTTAAAACTCCGCCCTTCATATCACCCAGCTTTTTTTTTTTGTCCTCGTCATTTCTCGCTTGTTCTTTGTGTACCTACTCCAAATTTAAAAATGGTGCTGTGCCGACACGTAAAACTTAGGTCAACATATTTTACGTGGCGTTATCAATATGCATCGAGAAGGGCAGTAGTATATAAAGAGAAAAAAAAATCTCTCAATGCCCGCCGCATATTTCTTGTTATCATAAATACATGGCTGTGGAGAAGAGAGTAAGTGGTGAAAACAATTTCGAAATTTTCAATAGGAGGTAGTATCGGTCTTCTCGTAGATAGCGTCGTTTGCACTTTATTTCCCTATATTCTTCGCGATCGGGTATCGCATACATTTTGCTGCTGTTTACCATTTTCGCTGCTACAATAGATTATTATCCAAAGGCTGGCTATAAGAGAGCCGCTGGTTATCAGCAGTCGGAAACATATCCACGTAAAAAAAAAAAAGGGCACGTAGACGCACAAAAAAAAAAGCCTAGCGAAAGTGACAAACTTTAGCTGCGCATGCAGTATGTATACGTACAACGTGCAGTCACATAGGTACATCACACACAAGTCATGATAGCGCCACGACAATCGCAAAGACAACCTGAAATACCGGTGTTGCGACTAGCTGTATCACTCGAAATGACATGAAGTCGAGATAAGATTTGTTTGTGCTTCCTTTTCCACCACTGTGCGCCCTTGTAGTGGCGGCCTGCGTTGTGCGCCACTGCAGCGTTTGAGTCGTTTGATGATCTTGTGTTCAAATCTACAAGTCTGAAATTGTTTTACAATCAATGCCTCCAAACTACATCCGTGCTCAGTTTTACGTCTTTTGTTTTTATTCGCAACGCACTCTTTCACCTGAAAGTCGGTTTTTGTGTTCCATAGTTTTCATTGATTAGTAAAGTTTAGTTACGAAGGGCATTTAGTTAAAAAGCTGCCACGAAGTTATACTGTGTTGTTCTTTTCTGCTGTGTCCACACGCCTTTTTTTGCTTCATGACAAAATACATCATATAGCAAGAGAACTGTCATAGTAATAGGTGGTGCGTATTACATACAGTTGCGTTATCATGTACAAGTTGAATATTCCGTGACGTTACTACAGAATTACAAAACGAATATTCTCAACAATAATGTCACTTATCACGTGTTGTTTGTAAACAAAGAGAAAGAGATGGAGGTGAAGAAAATACGCTAAGAATTAACCACTACCCAATATTTGATCTGCTACCCTGCGCTGTTATAGGGTAAAGGGCAAGAAAAAAGAAAATAGAGCACAAGAATGGATCGCTAAATATAATGGTGTTCCACAAGAAACGCGCGAAATCAAAAACAATAGCCCACTTCGTGTTTAAAAGAAACGCTAAAGTAAAGTAAAGATGCGTACACCTATACAAATCACGCACACACAGCTGCAGGGAAACAAATGCAAAATAACGTTACCTGCTTTAATTCCTGTCAAGCTTGTACAATGTTGTTGTCAAAGCAGTGTACGACCAATTTTCATCCTCGCCGCAGCGACCGTTCAAGCACGGTGCGCCCTCCGTTCTAAACCCGAGAGACAGGGGCGGGGCTTTTCAAAATAAACGAGCTCTGACGCACTCCCGCGTCCCGTCCCCCCAAGCCCACCGTGCGGCTCAGACGCCAGGCTCGCTTGGCCAAGCCAAACTCATTCCCATTCAACCGTGCTCTCGCATAAGTTGGCGCGGGCGGCAGTCCAACGTCGGGGGGAGTTGGCGGCGGGCGCGGTGAGCTCAAAACACCGACGATGCCGGTGCCTTGTATTGGTGTGGTGTGCGCAACTGTACGCCGTGCTGAGATGCTTGCCTCGGCTTTACTTCTAACGCTGTGCTCCAATTCTTAGACAGCACGTAGACTTGTACTCAGATTTGGGTGCACGTTAAAGAACCCCAGGTGGTCGAAATTTCCGGAGCCCTCCACTACGGCGTCTCTCATAATCATATGGTGATTTTGGGACGTTAAACCCCACAAATCAATCAAATCAATCAAAATCAGACAGCACGTAGACAGTCTACGCAGACTGCTTAGAAGATAGCACCGAGCCCATGCTGCCCGAGAATTTGAACACTACTGGAGGGCTTTTTACGCGACGATGCACCACCTCGCGTCGAGAAGAAAAAGCTAAAATAAGCAAACGTAACATTTGTAATTTCAGGCTTATTTTGCGTTGAAATAAAAAACAAATAAACGTTACTCATATTGAGCGTCTCAGAAAGCGTCTGTCTTAGTGCAGACGATCATGCCGGCGAGATTTGATCTATCTGAGCGATTCGCTGAGCCGCCATCTTGTTTAGACAGCAAAGTAGCCTGCGTCGTATTTGTCTACGACGCGGTCTTCTCGGAGCTGTCTATTTTGTCGGCCACGTGAGAATTGGAATGGGACTTAAGATGGCCGCCGTCCATTTAGCTGTCTATTTAGCCGTCTACGGTGAGTATTGGAACACATCCTAAATTGTCAACGGTTGCGAGCGACGCTTACTAACAGAAGTTTTATAGGAAAAAAAAACGTGGACTGAAAAAGACGGGGCAAAGACAGGCGCTAACTTGCAACAATGTTTATTCCCGAAACAGGGAATCATATTTATAGACGTCGCTTTTCAACAGTCATCATTGCACGCACTTTGCGAATTCAGCTATCATGCCCCGCCGCGGTGGTCTAGTGGCTAAGGTACTCGGCTGCTGACCCGCAGGTCGCGGGTTCAAATCCCAGCTGCGGAGGCTGAATTTCCGATGGAGGCGGAAATGTCGTAGGCCCGTGTGCTCAGATTTGGGTGCACGCTAAAGAACCCCAGGTGGTCAAAATTTCCGGAGCCCTCCACTATACGGCGTCTCTCATAATCATATGGTGGTTTTGGGACGTTAAACCCACAAATCAAATCAATCTTTACATAGATAGGCTAACACCTTTAATGAAAGGGCATTTGATGGTCTGGAAGTACACCTTATTTGCCAATCTATCAATTATCCAGGCAGCATTATCGAGGTTGACGATTACATTTCATTGTACCCTTGCTATAGTTGTTTGAGATAGTTGTTTGAGTCTTTTTGAGAGTCCTGACAGGCCTCCTTTGTTGCTTTTTTTTTTTCAGAGATACACGTGGGCACTCTCTTGAGATCATTATACATTATACGCGCTACGAAATGTCGTGAGACCGAAAAGAGAGGTAATGTGACTCCTTAAAGATAATCACATACCTGGCAAGTGAGCACTACCCGAAAACAGTAACTCCCACTCTTGTTATTTCCTCTATAGTGCACTACCGTAAATACCATGATAACATCCTGTCGTGGCTCACGTCGTGAGAGTGATATTGTATATTCATCAGTTACGAATCGTGCATATGAGCTGAACGCTCTTGTCCTCTTGGCTCACGCCGTAGTTTTTGTCAACAGGGCTTCACCACGTGTGAGACCCACGGGACAGTTTTGTGCTCTCTCCAAGAGTAGAGTATCAAGTGCTCAAAATCGTTAACCACTTTTTCACGTGCGTCATTTCATGTGTGTGTTCATGCCTATGTTACTGAAGTCGGTTTTCTCATTCTCATAAATACATGGACCAAGCACATATTATATTTGAATTGTTATACATGTCAGTCATCTGTGATAAAAAAGATTCTAACCACATGTGGTTAAGATAAAATCGTATCGTAGCAGCACTTGTTGCAACGTCTAATGACAGTGAGGGAGATTGTACAGGCTGGCCGACTACACACATTATCGGGCATGTGCGTGAAGTATTATGCCGGTCGCGCTGATGGATAAAAAGGTGTGCTATGTGGCATGCGATAAACATTTCTGTCCTTTGCATATAAATTTAGTTCGTGACGATGTATGAGCGCCCACTCTGCTTTCTTGAAATTCTTTCAACATAGTTTTCTATAAATACACTAGAGGGATTGATGATTGATATGCGTGGTTTAACGTCCCGAAACCACCATATGATTGTGAGAGACGCAACACTCGAGGGAACTCTGACGCTAGTGTCTAAGGGAGCTGCAACGCACGGCGATTCACCGAGCATGTGAATGATGCACGGATTTGTCTAATTTTTCTTACTTCCGGCTCCGGTTGGCTTCGTGTGGCCCGAAGTTGCTTTGTGACGAAACAACAATTGGCAAATGTTCAGCAACTGCACTTCACTACTTTGATCTTTTATTCTCACCACTTCGAATCGGCTCCCAAAGTTTATAACCATCCATTCTTTCATTAGAAACAAAATCAAAATACACCAATAAACAGCGCCGCAAGTGCCTTCTGTTTATTGCCCATCATTCCCATGGTCGTTGAACGATGGCAGTGCCAGTCCCTCTTGTAGATTTTAGAGGAACTCTATATTTTTCAATAAACAAAAGTTGTAAGTGAGCGTTAATGCCGTCCACTACATTTCTTCCCGTTCTGTGTTTTGCGTCGGTAAACGATTTCACAACGATGTTATCGGAACAGCGCAGCTAGTTTTGTGACGAAAATGTGCATAGTAACGCGAAGTAATGGTATAGACCAAACGTGCAAACTTCAGATAAAGTCAACGTCTTTAACCGCTCAGGAAACAGGGTGAAGCCCACTTTCTAGTTTGCGTTATAGAGTTTAGCAGATAGCTGCCGTTCGCTGCGTAGATAAACAGTACTGCGTTTCGCTGCGTAGATAAACTGCGTGTCAAGTAATGTTCGAAGCACAGACGGGGCGCGTCATGACATTTAAGTAGTATGACGTACGATGGTATCAGCCTTAACTTTCCCAATTTCATACGATTGTGTAATTTTCATCATTCATTTGTTTCTTCGTTTTTTCATCGGTAAATGAGGAACATACAATAAGCCGTAGTTCTGCAGTTTGTCCCATAGTATATTGTTAGGCAGGTGTATATTTCAAATGTAGGGATTCCAGCTGTCAGCACAATCATATCGCGCATATAGCAGCTGTCACCTCTGCCTCGGCTTGTCGACGGCTTGGCGCGAACCCCTAAGAAGTGAGGTCACGTGCCACACCAGCTGTCACGTCAAAAACAAAAGACCCCCACAGGTGCCCACAAGAAAGCTGAGCTGAAGGAGATACATTGCGTAAAGAAAGAAATCAAGGACGCTGTGATGTAACGAGGCTTCTAAATGCGCCGAGAAAGTGTCTGTTGTAGGAAGGAAGGGAAAGGGGAAGTAAAAATGGGAGAGGGGTGGTGTTGTCGAGAAGCAATAAAAAAATTTCAACCCCCCCTCCCCCCTTTTTTTAAAGTGTACCCCCTCTATACCCCCTAAGGCGGCTTCGCCGCCTCCCCGCAGTTTACGGTGCTGACGCGCTTGTTATCCTCGCGACAGCGGTGGATTGCCAACGGCATGCCCCGCCATCTGCGGTGATGTAGGCCTTCCCCCACTTTCCATCTCCGTGCCGTCGCCGCAATCTGGCGTTCCTGTCGCCGCCGCTTTGCGGGCGAGAATTCGTCTAGCGATGGGCACGTGACTAGAAGTTGAAGTTGGGGCTCGCTTTCTTCGCGCACGTGCTCGGGTAGAGTTTGCCTTCGCTTCTAAAAGCGTCAACGTGACCGTGATTCTCCTGTTTCTCCTTTTTTTTTTTGTTTCGATGACTCCGCTATTTGTTGCTTTTATCGTAAGTTCTTCTTCGTTTCTTTTTTTTTTTTTGTAAGCGAGACTTTCTTTTTCTCCGATGCACCACACGAATGACTGTGGACCGATAATAAACGTACTGTAATCTTATAAACCGACTACTGGATGCCTGACTTCGAAAAATTTATCTCGTGTGACCGGCATCGTGGGTGGATGCCAGCAGATGCCGTGCAATATCACGGTATTCACAAGCCAGGGATTCTAATAAGACTATTCTCTCTCTCTCTCTCTCTCTCTCTCTCTCTCTTTCTCTCGGTGTGGGGGGGGGGGTAGAAGATAGGTGACGTTTATGCAGAACACAACAGCGACTGTGTATGTAGTTCCGACTGTGTCTACAGCGACTTCTATAGTACCTGTAGGCCACTTTCAGCCTAACGCGATGAGCGCATGTTCTCTGCTTGTCTTGTGGGGCATGGCGGTGTGTGGAAGCCAAAAATACTGTTCTACAGGGCAGTTGGTGTCCATGCTAATAGGCTGCGTTCCACAGAGCAATATTTGTGCGAAATTACTGGACAAGCGGACACCGAATGGACAACCGTTCCGTTTGCGTGTACTACTGTCATGTTCTGCTGTGAAACCACTGCTTCATTGCGTGTTTCTAGCTTTCATAGCTCGTTCCGAACAACGAGATGGCGCAGAAAGTCGAATGGTTACGCAGTTATCGTCAAGAAGTTCTCTGTCTGCGCTCACGAATGCTGCAAAACATCCAGCAATACCAACAAGGCAGCCCAGTACTCCGCATGAGACAGCCGGTGCTCGCAGAGAAACGGGAGGTATACGATTGCAGATGATTGAAATGGAAGAGGAGTTCCTGCATGCGGGGAACGCGATCGTCGACGGCCCATTAGCCTGAGAGTCGCGTACGTCCCCAGAAAGCAGTTTCCTTAACTCCGAACCCCACCGATGTCGCCCGGAGAACAACCGTTATCTACCACTTACGCCGGTGAATAAAGGAAGAATCTCGTTCCCTCTGGTGTTCCCTTTCTTTGTTACTCTATTTCTTTATTTCTTTCTTGAAGACCATTGCGTGTTTTTTTTTTTTGGGGGGGGGACGACTGCACTTGGCCGGTACATGTTGTCGTTGTCATCAATTCTTTCCGACTCGATTCACTATACGTCGTGGAAAAGAATACCGCGTGCCAAAGGACTGCGTTCATCTCCCCGAATCTAGGCAGGAGTGCCCGGCCGTCGTATACTTTTGCGTCCCAGTCGAGTAGGTCAGGTTTCTAACGGAGATGATAATGACGTCAACATTCGCGCAAACGGAGCGCAGCTTTTCTGTGGTATAAGGCGTCGCTACCGACTACAGCGCTGTGCGTCTTAGTGATTCAACTGAGCGACTTGTGTTTAACATCAGCTTTTCTTCCCTTTGCAGGTCAGTGGTTGCTCACATGTTTTGACGGGATTTGAATGGCGTAGGCTGCCTTTTTTTTTTTTGCAAGAGGGGATATGTGGTATAAGGCGCGTGCCACCGCACAGCGCTGTAGTCGGTAGCGACGCCTTATACCACATTTTCTTAATATCCGGGGAATCGGCGCGCACTCGGGCTATGGCTCGGGTTGCTTTGATCGAACTGCAGGCTGAGGCATTTCGCGTAGCGCCGAATATCAGATATCAAGGGATGTTCCCGCATCAGAACGACAGTTCTGTAGGCTATTGAATAGCAATACAGCGTGCTCAGTTTTTTTTTCAGTGAGGCTGACTTTCATCGTGGCCTTCGTATTATGACAAAGTGATGCATCTCGAATACCAGCTTGTCGACTACTTGATAGGAAAGAGTGTGGGAGATGCACAGCCGTGGCCACGTCTGTGCAGAATGCTCGAGAAGCCGGCTTTTGCTCCGCGGTTCGGAACATCAAGGCAGTTTCGGACTGATGTGGTCAGCCTGACAGCCAGGCCGCACATGCTTCTGATAAAGCACTTCAGAGCCCGAAACTGCCTCGAGGTTTCGCCCCGCAGAGCCAAAACCGGCTTCTTGCGCGTTCTACACAGACGTGGATGCGGCTGTATACGTCCACTTTCCCAGCCTTTTTGGATAATCCTGTGCGCTACCGATAGGTCATGAGCCGTGGTGGTTGCACATCGATAAACGAGAAATGATTGAGGCCCGTGCCCTTCGACTTAGGTTCGCGTTAAAGAACCCCACGTGATAGACAATTCCAGAGACTTCCACCACGGCGTGCCTCAAAATTAACACCGGAAAGCTTAAAACAGCCACAACATGTACAGACGCAAGCACACAGCCATTAATTTGTACGCGGGTGCCACACTTTCCAATATTCCCAGTGTTCTTAATTCCTTCTCAATTCTTCAACAGAAAAGCAAAGTTGCGAGGATTACGAGTCGTGATTGGAGATTAATCGGCATGATTAGCGAGGCCTGTGTCTCAAAACAAACGTGTATGTGAACGGCTCGTTAGGTTGCCAGGTTTTGGGTAATCCGCCGCCGAATGGGCCGCGTTCGCGCAGTATTGTTTTCTGGTCGCGGCGACCTGTACCTGTGCTCTCTTTCTCTAGCTGCCTTTCCAGGTGAACGAATCCGCCAGCTTAAGCCATATAGCCAGGGAGCAAAAGCAGGGAATTAACAGTAAACTTCGATAGGCACCAGTGCAATCGTTCTCTTTTTTGTTCTTCCTGGCATTTGTAATTATACACTTCAAGAGGCAACCATCGAAGAACGACCACCTGTGCTTTCCTTTACACCTTAATTATCACTGCAAGTATCTCATCACTTCAGTTGACTGTTGTGCCCCGCCGCGGTGGTCTAGTGGCTAAGGTACTCGGCTGCTGACCCGCAGGTCGCGGGTTCGATTCCCGGCTGCGGCGGCTGCATTTCCGATGGAGGCGGAAATGTTGTAGGCCCGTGTACTCAGATTTGGGTGCACGTTAAAGAACCCCAGGTGGTCAAAATTTCCGGAGCCCTCCACTACGGCGTCTCTCATAATCAAATGGTGGTTTTGGGACGTTAAACCCCACAAATCAATCAAATCAATCAGTTGACTGTTGTGCGATAAGTGACTCATGCTTGAGCCCGCTGGTGTCTCAGTCAGACAGCAAGGTCAACGATTAACTCGCATAAGTAGGCTCAATCTCACAATACTCAGTGTTCGACGAAAGTACCAAGCAATGCCGGCGTTGCCCAGTGTACAGATTACGATGACATGATGGGCAATACGGTTCAAATATTCTCGGAACTTATGGCAATCGTTCGTAGTTTAAAGAGACACTAAAGTAAAATAACAATTTACGTCATAGTGAAAGCTCAATGTATGACAACATATAAAACGACAATATTATCAACAGAAGTGCCCTACTTACTGAGAAATTAAGGTAAATGCACGAGAAGACATGCGCCACGAGTACGACATCCGCAAAGTGATCCCGATGACGTCAGAATTTCCGACTAGTAATAATCACTGGTAATTGAACTAGCTGCCTTAAATTAAGAACCTTCCGTGCGCCAGGAGGCGTAATAAAATGCTAATTGTTCGTTTCTGTCTGATTCTTCAAAGAAAAAAAATACCTCGCTGCAACGCTTCCAAACTACCTTTCTCTTTACGTATGTGTCGTGTTTCTTTGTCATATGGACCACACTAATACAAGCTAAGTTTTCTTTTCACGTCGCGCCTTCTGCCGCAGTCGACATCGAACTACACGCACGCTGCTCAGGTTTCATCGAGCCACCACCAAAACGTTTTTACGTGTAGTAGACGCAAGCTGTCTGGCGTCTTCTAATCTAAATCTACGTCTGTTTACGCAAGAAGAACGCTTGGCAGGGGCTAGCTACCACGCGCGGCTTGACCGAGGTGATCGGAGAGCAGGGAGGGAAAGTGGACACCGGGGTTCAAGGCAGACCGTGACCCCACCGGCGGCAGGCAGCTGGCCTCTAGATTGTATGCACAACTTCACGCTATCTCGCAAGCTCCGCGGCACGCGTGGTCCACGTGGGTGCGAGCGCCCGTGCGTGTGTGTAGACTCGAAGAAAAGGCAGCCGCAGCTCAGGTTATACGGCGTTCACGCGCGCCTGCGCGCGGATTCAGTCGCGTATTCACGCGAAGTCGAGCCCCGTGTTGTCCATCATTAGGTGAAGAGGGGCGCGATGGAGAGGAGGAAGGCTACGGAAGAATGGCGTGGCGGCGACAGCGGCTGCCGCAGGAGGAGAAGGGAGACCTTGAAAAGGGAATAAGAAGGAAAGGAAAACGGGAGTGGAGGTCAACGGTGGCGGCGGCACGCTTTTTCGTGAACGAAACAAAATATACGGAGATCTGCTGGGGACGTAAATAATGCCGCCTTTTGGAGGAGCGGGCGCGTGCATCGTTGAAATGTATACAAAAAGAGGGGGGGGGGGGGGGGAACACGAAAGCGTTCGGTGATACTTTCGCTTTCGCAGTCTCCTCATCGTTCCTGTTTGCTTGTGCCAGATTAGGGATATTGTAGGAAGAACTGGGACATAAACACAACTAAGTAAAAGAACAGCACTAGTAGAGACGAGAGACATGGAAAATGTGGATCGAGCGATGCAAGCCTGCGGGCGCCAAGCGTCCTTCCCCAAAGGTCGCATGTAGAGAAGTTAGGGTAGACCTTAAGGCGCTCGAGCACCAGGTAAAACAGGGAGAGGAGTTCCTGGGTGAACAGTAAAAAAAGACGGTCTGGGTGTTCGCCCTCCCTCCTGTTGACGCCCGCTTGACTGGCGGCCGGCGGCGGGGGAGGACACGTTCGCTTTCAACGGTCACTCGCGCCCCTGGACCAGATGTGGACAGCTGGCCCGAAGGTGGCGCTGCCCTTGCAGGGTCGCCGTGGGTTTTAGTGCCGAGAGGAGAAAAGGAATCGTGATCCCCCAGCCTCCCCCTCACCTGCTTTCTATCGGCTGACGCTCCCCGTCTACTGTACCTCCCGCTGTGTTCTTAAGCCCCAGTGTTCGAGCCCGGTGGGGTGGCTGTCGGCGCGAGTGACCACCAGCCGTTGTTGCGTGCTGCCACCTTGTGATGACCTCCGTCAATCCCGTCTGCGCGTTTCGTCAGTACGCGAGTGCCCTGTGTGTTCAGCTTACGTGCCATCCCCCACGTTGGAGTCTCTTGTCCTTCGGACAAGCCAGCCGTCTTCTGGAGAGTCCTTCACGTCTCCTGGAGCAACGTGTCCGTTCTGCGAAGGGGAGACGTTTTCATCCCGCCGATGCTTTCGACCGGTGGGACCCCGGAGTCGAACGCGATCACGAACCGAGATTGGCAGGGACTTGACGAAGATGAAATGTCTATACAGCACACCGGCGTCTCCGCATCCAGACCGCATGGGTTCCCGTGTCCATTTCCAGCACGCCATCGGCTCTGTGCTTATCGCATCGCTCCCGTCGCACAGACTCCACTGGAACTGTATGCAGGGATTAAAGTTCAATGCGGTTCGCGGTGGCTTCCTTACGACTGATTCTAAATCCTGATTGGCGCCACTTGAAGAGCTTGCGGTTCGCAAAAGAACCTGATCCGCGCATTGTTGCGGTACGCTGTATAACTTGCATTGCGGTATGGATTATATCTCGCAGAGACTCCTCGCGCGCGTGTTTTTGAAGAACTTTGTGGGCAGATCCGCAGAGTGGATTAGGATTGAGACGAAATCTTGTGGCCATTCGTGCGATAGCGGGCGTATACGCACATTGATTCCTCGTTGTATAGTTCCGTTCGTTTTGACTTGTTAATGCACGAAAACAACTCATGGTTTTCAAAATCTCTTTGATAAGGTGTCCCAGCTAGCTTCAACCTAGCTGCTATTTGTTTGCTCTTTTTCTTGTGTTGCTTTGTGTAATTAGTGGTGTAACTAATGCACAGATATTGTATTGGGAGCCGCAAAGGATAGCTGACCAAACACCGTTTAGAATTCAATATTCGCACACGTGACAAGCTTTTTTTTTTATTTTGAGCTGGACTATGCAACAACAAAGGGAGTCATCATTCTCCATGTACACCGCTTTGCGCGCAGCTGGGCACATTGACAAATATGAAGCACAGGTCGCATTTTCCTGGTTCTATCACTCCTCTACTTCGAGAGAAGGTCTTCTACTTCGAGAGAAGTTTCGTGCTACAGACATAGCTTTTTACCTCACTGGTTTCAACCAATTTGTGACTTGTGTATTTGATAGGTACTCGGCTGCTGACCCGCAGGTCGCGGGTTCAAATCCCGGCTGCGGCGGCTGCATTTCCGATGGAAATGGAAATGTTGTAGGCCCATGTGCTCAGATTTGGGTGCACGTTAAAGAACCGTAGGTGGTCGAAATTTCCGGAGCCCTCCACTACGTCGTCTCTCATAATCATATAGTGGTTTTGGGACGTTAGACCCCACATATCAAACTTGTGTATTTGATTTATGTTTCCGTGTTTTGACGCATGCGTGGTATTGTATATGTGTCAAAATTCTTCCGTTTTCTTTATTAAACTTTTCTTGAAAGTGGGTGTTTCCGTTGTGTTTTTCGTTGTCTCCCTCTTCTGTGCGCGCTCTCCGCTAATGACGAACAATGACGTTGACCAAATCGCTACGATGTGTTGATGTACCGTCTCTATCCGTTTCACCAGCCTCCCGGTATCGCGGGAAAGCATGCAACGCAAACCGATCGGCAACAATTATCTGACATCTGTACGACGCACTGACAGTGCGTGCAAACGGTCACGGATAAAGTTTGCATTTGTTTGCATCGAGAAGGTCCTTTACCGTATACAGTCTCACATGTACTCCTATACGTGTCTACCTAATGAAACGGTTGGTGTAGGATGGCTGTTCGAAACGGTTATTGTCCCCAGAGGAATCGTTTGTGCGGAGGAACACTGACGCGGCATTTCCTGTCCTTAAGGGAGATAAATTGAGGGGGTTGCCCTAACTTCATGATGGCGGCGGAATCCGATTAGATCTCTAGCTTTGCAAGGACTCTCGGACTATGCTATATGTGGTATCTGGAGCATGCGCGTACGTATTCGCAGTCTTCTGTTTTCTCGGCAATGCATGGTTTTCGCCACCGAAATCAATGACAACGCAAAAATAAAAATAAAACAAAGGGACGTGTGAAGGCGCACAAAAAATCCGGCGTTGTAAGCCTTAATCGTGGCAGGAAGAGTGCAGGGGTGTAAGGGGAGACGTGGAGCGAAGGCCGAGAACATGCTGAGACCGAGTCTCGTCGACTTCCGTACGAAACGGGCCGCCCGCGGAGAGCTCGGAAGTGGCGACCGGAAACTTTGAAACAACCGCCCCGGAAGCGCTCCATTTCCGCGAAAGGCCGCTGACCATGCAAGGGAAAGCCGTGCGTGGTATGTGTGTTGTTGATCGCTGTTCCTGTAAGCTACAGCCCCCGGCAACCGGATTCAGCGTTCATCACTTCTCCTCTGGCGCGCTTCGCAAATCTAATAACCTCGAGCAGGGGTAGGGACAGATGGATATATATGCAATTATGCAATAACTCTATCGCGTGCGATGAACGCCAAGTGTGGCTGAATGACACCGCAACCAACACCCCCTCACGTCATGGTCGTCTGCTTTAAAAAAAGTGGTGTCCAGCTCGAAGGAAGTGCGGAGCTTGGAATTAGGAAGCTGCAAGCGATCCGAAGACTGCATGCAGGTTAACTGGGTCTCTGATAATCACGATGACGATGATCATGCTCATTGGTTGATTGGAACCAAGGAGGATTTTTGGTTGGCACCTACCCACTCATGGAGATCGTCCAAAAGCCGGCGGGTCATACAGACTGCATTTATTAATATCAATATCGTGCAGGCGCTAGTCTCAAACGTTAATTATGATTTTGCAGAACCTCTCAATGATCAAAGATATTTTTATATATTTGGATGACATACAGAAGAATTATTAGTGGTCGATCCAACGTGTAATTCTTTTTGAGTCTCGTATAAATCTTTTGACAGCATTGAATATATTACTGTCCGAGTGTTCCATCGCATAGGCCCAAACGGTCGACGTAACTGGTAGACCACGTTGTCGCGATATAAATTTTATAATTCGTTTTTTACGCAAGAAAAAATGTCGCAAAAGGCTCAGTATAGTTTCGAGCTTTATGCAAAAGTATCGAGAAGGAGAGATCGCCAGGCCCGCGATGCGCATGTTTAAATTAAGACCTGGGATTCTGCATCGCATTCTGGTCATTGCAACTTCTGCCGATCTTGTTTCACATCATTTCCTTCTCCAAAAGAACTGAAGGTGCTGAAAAGTGGGTCCCTGCCAATGGCAAGATGTCTTTTCGCCATCTTCACTTTCTTCATATTTCTATCGCAATTACTAACATACACTTAAAGCAGTACAATCGACGTCCGCTATACATTATTCGGCTTCATTATCTGTCGCTTTTCATTCCGCTGTTAAACGTTGGAAGCTCCGTCATGTCTTCGCTTAAGACATCTGGAAGCCGAAAGTTTCTTTTTTCTTCTTCTTCTCCGTCTATTGGACGAATAATAAAAACTGCGAAGTTATTTCGCATATTTTCACGTATGCACAATATAGTTATAAAACTTCAGAGGAAATTACCACATGAACAATATTTTATTGTATGGCGCTCGATGCAGGGAGACTATTACTGCAGGTTAATGACCTGTTAATTCGCCATGCCCGCCACATTGAGGTATTACACTAGAGGAAACTCTGGCACTCTTGTCTATGGTAACTGCAAAATACGGCGCTTCAGCCAACATGGGAATGATGGGTAGTACGCGGATTTGTCTAATCTTTATACTTTCGGCTCCATTTGGCTTCGCATGGCTTGGAGTTGCTTTGTCAGGAAACAAAAATGAGCAAATGTTCAGCAATTGCACTTCACTACCTTAACCTGTTTTATGCTCACCATTTCAAACGGGCTCACGAGGTTCATAACCACCAGTTCTTTCATTCGAAACAAAGCCAGAACAGAGCAAACAACAAACCCAATAGTGCGTTCGAAGCCCGCAAGCAGGATAGCCATAGGCAAATCCGTGTACTACTCATCATTCCCATGCATGGTCGCTGAACGATCGCAGTGCCCTCTAGCTAATTAAAAAAAACTATGCATTGAGGGATATCGTGAGCAGGCAGTTGACCACCGCATCAGGCAAGATGATGATGATCACGATCAGTCTAAATATCCACGAACATAGAGTTTCTCACATCCATGATCCATTTTGATCTTCTTCTTCGTCTTTCATCACTATAAATCCCTCGAATCTAACGGTATTTCTAGGCACTATATTAACACCCTGCCTCTTCTAACGTTCCTCGCTTCGATTCTTCTACCTCTTTTTCTTTTATGCGCAGAATATATAAATGGGAGCCCACAATAATAACTATTCCGCAATGTTATCGCGGTACCAATCTTTCGCCTGCACCACTACGAATACATTTTTGTATTGTCTTACTATAAATTGTCGCGATTGTACCGTCCCTATAGATGGCGCTTGTAAAAGCGTTTCAATGCACTGACGAAGAGAAAGTTGCGCGAGCAACGTTCTCTTTTCTATTCTCTATTGCTCCATTCTCGAGGAAGACAACGATAAGGTACGGTTCTCAGTTTTACGAGCGCTCTTGAATTACCGACGAAATTCGCCCTTGCTTTGCCGATTCGCGCGACTCAGTCGTGACGAAGACGTTTTCTTAACGCGTGAGTGAATGTCCGTGTGTTTACTGTCAACAATTTTTTTGTTCTCGCGCGATCAGCTTTGCGGGGAACGAGACATGTTCCGCACACGAGGCGCCGATCGACGTGACCGTCCAGTGAGATCTGGCGGCTGGTTGTGATGGCTACACTCTTAGTGCTAGATATAACCAGGACATCGGACATTTTTCGTCTAGTTTCCTGTATATTGCCAGCAGTTATCCCAGATCCGATTAAGAGTGTACCTTGGCAAGTTCTTGCCAGTGTTTCCGCACTACCATAACTAGATTAATGGCAGCAAGCTACCCGACCTTCGAGCGAAAATACTGTCTGACAATGTACCGAGCGGATTGGGAACATCCCATTCAGGGATGTGCAGCTTTCTCAAAAGGCAGGCAGTGCGCGCTCGACATTTGCTGCATGTTGACGTCACAGCATAGGTCAGTGAACTCGCTCGTGAGTCGACTCACTCAAACTTGGATCTCGCCGTGAGTTTGAGTGAGTTCGGTTGAGTAAAAGTTAGGAGAGTTTGAGTCCGAGTGAGTCCGGTGCACGAAAATTTCGTGAGTATGAGCCTGATCAAAAATTTTGGCCATTTTGAGTCTGACTCCAAACCGCAAGATAATGTTCTTCAGTGCCTCTGGGTGAGTTGCACTTTTTCTTGCTGTCCTATGCATCACACTTCTACGGAATTTAAAGAATTATGGCCGCCGCCAAGCACGGACAGCTATGACAACGTACGGCAGTCAAGGTAGACCCTTCCGACTGGTGTAAGAGGTCGACTGGCTTTTGCTAATGCATGACGTGAAGTTGCTCATCGGCCTTTATTCCTTTTAACCCTTCCTATTTTTATCCCCAACGGCGGCCACAGTCGTTTTCTTTCAGTTTACATTCATTCATTCATTTTT
Organism: Rhipicephalus microplus; assembly: GCF_013339725.1. Classification (NCBI taxonomy): domain Eukaryota; kingdom Metazoa; phylum Arthropoda; class Arachnida; order Ixodida; family Ixodidae; genus Rhipicephalus; species Rhipicephalus microplus. The sequence continues at coordinate 126,225,182 of NC_051171.1, read as the reverse complement.
TGCTAATTGTTCTCAAGTATGAAGATTGTTTCAAGTATAAAGAATTGTTCAAACGATACCAGATTTTACGATGTGCACGTTTTAACGAGGAAATTTTCATTCCTCGGTAGGCATTTATACAGGTTCAGGACCCAGATTTGGGTGCACGTTAAAGAACCCCAGGTGGTCTAAATTTCCGGAGCCCTCCACTACGGCGTCTCTCATAATCATATAGTGGTTCTGGGACGTTAAACCCCACATATCAGTCAATCAGGTTCAGGACTTTCATAAATTCGATTTAGCAATTTATGACTCCACCATTTCCTCTGTCGCTAACGCTTTAATACACCTTGGAGCCGTCACGACCCTTGCCTTTATTTCGAAGCTACTGCACGTCGAGCCCATGCACGGACTCTGCGCTCGATCGGTAGCGTTCCTATGTTACCACATCGCACTAGGATGGTTGTGGTTGCCTTCTTTATTTCATGCTTTATGGGACGGATAGCATCTGACCGCATCTTCACATTTTTGTCGCTCGACCAGCTCGCACAATCACCACATTCGTTCTCCGTGTCTCTGCTTATCATTACCCTGTCGTAGCTGCACGTGACCGCTTAGATAGCCTGCTGGATCGACCTCAATCGCGGGTTTTTCATTTTACGAGGTTCCCGGTTTAGCGAAATAATTCACGCGCTGTCATCACTTTGCTAAATGGAGTTTTAACGGCATGACCAGTAGTCAACGTGACTCTTAGTTCAAACAACGAATCTTCGGGCTAATTTATGCTTCGTAATTGGACTTCTCTAGACCGCAACGGTTTGGCAACAGATAGCGCTGACGTCAGCGCCCTATGTGTTTCTTCGTTCTGTAGTCCTTATTTCATAAGGCTGGACAACTTAGAATCGGCCAAAAAATTTTGTGTGCATTTCGTGATCGAGGCATTATAGACGCTCAGCTAAATTTAAAGCTCAGTTAGTGAGTGCCATTCATGTCTATTCACGTTACTTTATCATTAGAGGCTAGTAGCACACAAAAATGAATGTGTTTTCTAAGGTCACGCCGTTGCAACAGAAAGTTCGGTTTACAAGAGCACTTTCATCGCCCACCAGATAGAATATGTGAACTAGTGTTAGCTAGTGTTGACTGCACAATGGGTCTATTGTAAGCACTGACTAGACATTTTAAACTATGACTGATGTTAGCTCAGTGTGTCTAATTTATTCCAACTACTGGCCAAGTTGCTGCTGATGTTGGATATAATTGATAATGTGGTAAATACCTACGGGGGCTTATGTTTGCATACATGCTGGCTATGTTATAACTAGCTGAACGGAGACATCCGGACTGCTTGGTGTTGAATGCAGTCAAGTAATTATACTCGCAAACAAGGAAACGGACGAGAGAAAAACACCAACAAGGCCAGGCCAGTGTTCGGGCCTGTGCAGGCTGCCCACTGTCACACTGTTGTCATTCATTTTCGGTTCGACAATCTGGTTCTAACCGGGGCCTCTCTTCATTGTCTCTGCAGTCGGTGATCCAGATGTCGGGATTCAGGAGCCTGGGCGACGACGAAGAGGTGGAGTTCGAGTGCAAGGGCTCGGAGAAGGGCGTCGAGGCCACGGCCGTGTCGGGACCCGAAGGGGGCGACTGCAAGGGTTCGCACCGGAGGCCCATGTCCAAGAAGCGCTTCCGAAAGATCAGGTGCACACACGCGTTCCATTTCCTACATACGTACACGGTTTGTTCGTATTTATTAATGATACTGGGTCTGGTAAAACGTATGCATGTAATCGATCTTCGCACATTAATGAAATTCTTCGAAATAGTTTCCTTGGACGTTGAGACACACCACTTGAAATATGATTCTGACACCGCAAAGGCTCCCTGAAAATCGGCTGCAGTGACTTCTTTCGGAGATTTTGTGGCCGCCCGTAAATGGCGTGAAAACCGAGGAAACATTTCAGGTTTAATCAACCTTGGGAGCACACCAGGGTTGTGTGGCCATGATGCAGCCGTGAGGTGAGCTCGGCACGCGTATTCCTGTTTCCACTGCGTACTATTCAGTCCGCAGGTAAAAACAAGCTATAGGGAATTCGCCGATTCCTCGTTTTCAGGCCGTCCAATCAGTGGTCCCAGTCTCTGAAAGAGGTCTCGACAGCGGAATTTGCCTGCAGGAAACATTTGCAACGTGAGAATAACATTAAAAGCGGTGTACGATTGACGTTCAGGAAAACAATTTCGAGTAGTTTTACTAGCACTACCGATCGGATAAATTTTACTGTTTTTACCTCGGCCAGTTTCATTATCATACGACGCATCATTCGAGAGCGTGCAACGCTGTTGTTCCTCGATGGCGTATTCGAATCCTTATTGCGAACTGTCTCGCTGCATGTCCACGAAGCTGGAGGTCAGCGTTGGGCAGTGAGATTTACCGCTAGCTTTGTCGGCCGTGCGAATTCGGCTTTTCACATGGCTTCGATGTGCGTGCCTGCTGAGGGAAACAGTCTCCTAAATTTACAAAAACAAAGAATGAGAGAGGCAGAGACAGAGAGAAAGAAAGATCAGACAGCAGCGCAACGTGCGTCAGTTCCGAACCATGGTTCGCTTCTTTTGTTACCCCTCTTCCATTCGTCTGCGATCATCTTCAGGTTAGTGCGCGCCGGAACACGCTTACCACACTACTATTTATACAAATCAAAAAATGTTTTCCCTCTAACAATGTCCCAAACGCAGACTCTTTTATGACAATGACTAAACTAAAACGACCGGAAGCCACTCGGGGAGGTTAGTCAAGCACGCCTGCAGCTTAATACTTCTCGTGGAGTATGCTTTCGAGGTTAAAAGACACGCAGAAATGGCTGGCTGGTATAGAATGCAACCGAACAGCGCCCGAGGCGGGAAGAGAACAGACATGAACAAGTCTGTGTCGGTCAGCTTTACTTAATTCAGTCGCAAGCGCTATTCGATTCAGTTCCTGTAGAAACAACGTATACTCTCTCTCTCTCTCTCCACGCGTCTTCCAGAGGGTTACGCGGTCGAGTCGGCACGCGTCACAGCGTCTGTGTCGCCGCGATAAAACGTAAACAGTACACGTACGCGCAACAAGCGTCCGCACCAAGTGGCCGCACCCCCGATTCGTCCCACTTTAATCGCTTCCACGTCGATAGGCCGTCGCGAGCAAGGTTGGGGAGGCGGGTGTGAAGGGTCTCTAAATAACGACTCGCAAGGGTGCCGCTAAGACTGACATCGTGCCCCGCGCAGCTCCGGCAAGAAAATCCCCAGCGTATAGTGTATGTGTACCGTATACACACCGATGTCCCCATCCGCGCTATCTTTCGCGTAAGGGCGAACAGAGGCCTCGCGACTGCGTCTCCACATTCGATCTGCGAGATGGAGATGCATGGACCGCGGCGAAAATCGCGCGCTGTGCGTGCGTGTATGTTTTTCGCGCTCGTTTCTGGGCGATCCACTTCGCGCACGCGCCATGCTGTTATGCCCTCCTTCTTTCCCCGAGCTGCTCTATTGTCCCTACGTGCCTCCGATGCGTGGCTTTCGGGCGTCCGTGAACTTCGCCAAACCCTGTTCGTGGTAAAACTGCGTGCTCAATACGGTGGCGCTTCGTTCCGTCTTCTCTTTGTTTCGTCTCTTCACTTTTGGCTCGCTGCATGCTATCGCGGAGTGACGAAGGCTCCATAAATCTCGCTCCCTCTAACGGCTCCGCGAGGAATTGTCGGGTCGCGGACACAAGAGGAGGATGGACATCAGCGCGCGTCCTGTTGCTAGGCCTGCGTGTATATCCTGCGCTTTTCAGAAGCTTTTTCTCGAGTCTGCACTGCTGCAGGCGTTTAGTGCGAGCGTTGCCTCATCACGCGTCTGCTGTCTGTTTCAGCGTCCGCAAGAAGTGTCACTTAAAAACGTGTGTTCGTTTCGCTTAGATGGTTTGAAATATTGTTCTTTATGTTGTTTGGCGAAAGAAACGGTGTACTTACAGTGCTCACGAATTAAACCACGACATCAGAAGCTTTAGTATGACCACTTGTATAAGCTAATGCTCGAAATAACCCCGTCACGTCTCCAGCACTCTGAACGCTAAAGGTAACGTTCATTCCGATGTTAAGCATTCGAGTCGAAATCACGCCAATATTTTTTTTTAACTTAAAAGGTTGAAATGAAAGAATGCATTCCTTATCGTCTAGTTGTCGAGTTTCAATTTCCGAGTATACTATTTCTGAACAAAAGATCAATATTTTTCTCAGCAGCGTACTAGTCAAGTTTTTTTGTGCTGTTGTGTACTACCGTTGATACATTATTACTTGTGTTCGTGTACTTATGAAAAGTGCATGTTTCTCTCCAGCTCCTCACCTTTCAGTCTTTTTCACTCAGTCCGGGTAGAAAGCCTTCTCAGCGCTGTTACTTTTCGCACCTTTCCCGTTTAGCGCAGTGGTTGCAGAGCCGCGGGTCATGGGATCGAATCCCGTCTGCGGCGGCTGCATTTCCGATGGAGGCGAAAATGTCGTAGGCCCGTGTGGTCAGATTTGGGTGCACGATAAAGAACCCCGGGTGGTCAAAATTTTTGGAGCCCCTCACTACGGCGTCTCTCATAATCATATGGTGGTTTTGGGACGTTAAACCCCACAAATCAATCAGATCAATCAAACCGTTTAGCACAGTAGTGATGCGAACAAGTAATCTTATGCTACCGATACGCGCAAATCATGAGATGTAGGTGGTACTCGTTTACTGTGACAACATAAGTAGGCAGCTTTTGAAATGTACGCATTCTTTTCCCCGTTGGTCATCGCTACTAAATTTTCTAGGAATGACACTTCCCAAACGTCCTGTTCGGTCAGAAAGATGATTACATCCATTTCCCCGAGAACAACTGATTACTTACCCGATTTGTGTTATCTGGGTCGTGACTTTACTTCTCTCTCTGTTTCGTCAGTGAAACCGTGCCCATGCATATGTACTTGCACATGAACTATATTGGCGCTCCTCAGTTGCTCCCACGGGCAATCGTTTACACGTGCATTTCGCATTGCCTTGCCTGACGCAGATGCTACAACTGCGGTGAGTTCGCCAACCACATCGCAGCCAAATGCACCATGGGACCGCAGCCAAAGCGCTGCCACCAGTGCAAGTCGACCGAGCACCTGATTGCCGACTGTCCACAGCGCGAGGACAAGAAAGCCACCAAAGCAGGAGGCGCTGCTGCGCCTGCGACGACGACCGCGACAACGTCGCCGCCAACGCAGCACGCGAGCACGAACGGCGATAGCAGTCTTCCAGAGGAGCCCCTCGACAACGCCGCGACGGTGGACGAGGCCGCGGACAACAACAACGCCAAGCACGCCACGCCGCAGCCTTGAGAGAGTCTCAGAAAAGATGGCCTCTCGCACATGTCTCTGTTTCTTGCCACTTTTTTTCTTTGTTTGCGGGCCCGTAAACGCAGACGCAAACACCGAGGCGGCGGGCGTTGCTTGCCGAAAGTTCCGGCGCCATGTTACACGCTGACCGCGAAAGCTGGCGGAACGCGAGAGACGCAACGTGTATAGAAAGATGTCACTGGTGAGGTTTAGAAACAGCGAAACCAAAGTGCTTGGTGGGTGAAAGATCCGCTTTGCATAAAATACGACAGCCTAAACATTGACGCGAGTTTAGCGTCCACTAGCGCACCACGCCGACATAGTACTTATATTCGCTCTTTTTGAAATCTCTCTATTTTCCTGTTATATGTTAGGAATTCGTGAGCTTTGGGCTACCATCAGCTAAGCTTTACGTCTACCCTGTGAAAAAAAAAAAAAAAGACGGGGAGTTTGGTTCTACTTAATGGAACGGGCGATGGTAGCTTTAAGAAAACGCCTTGTTTGTCAGGCGAACCGTGGCATGTGCTTGTTAAAAGCAGGCTTTAAATCTTGCCGCGCTTTGTATACAAGCAAGTTCAGATAGCCGACATTGCTTTTCTGTTGGTGTATCAAAATTCTTTGAAATAATAAATGTCTAATTTAAGGAGTTAGAGTACAGGGACATAATGTACTCAAATCTCGAAGGTAAGTTCGTCAGAGTTTGGTTACTCCGCATAAAAAAAGTTGGTGAAGATTCTAACGTTGAAGTATCCTTCGGAGAAATTCTATTTCCTCTGGAAGCTCAATGACTGGTCTTATTTCACTTTGCTCACGATGATTTGAGCCTTCAACAAGTGTCATTTCATTCAAATTGGCTATAGGCTTATTTTGGGGGGTATTGCGACAACATTATTATGCGGGAGTAATTCTCTTAGTTTCATACCTACACTCGGCGACAAGTTTCTGTGGCGGCACAGCCAAGGCTACGAAGCCGAAGGACGCCCTTTCTTACTACGCTTCTGCATGTAGTCCTCGAATGCTTAATTTAGTATGCTGCGTAGCATAAGAGAAAATATAAAAAGAAAAGATGTAATTATTATGTTCTGTTCGAACTATTATTACGAAGCATCACCCGTGTAAGTTTTTCGTGCTTTGCTGTTTCTAGTTTTCGTGCTTTCTGGTGCCATTTCACTTTTTCCCTGCCCCGGTAAACAACGATGGCGTCGCTCAGTTGCAGCAAGTTCACATCGAAGCTTGTGAGCGAGCATGAGTGCGTGTTGATTAGGTGATCGCTATTCATCGAGCAGGAAAAAACGAAGACAGCGGTGCGTCTTCGAAAAATAACGTGAGCGTCTCTAGCCAGCTCTTGCGTCTCTAAAAGAAGGAAAACAAAACCGTTATTTAGGAAACGATTTCTTGGCTTTGCGTTGTTCCAATTGCCCAGTACTCTGCTCGGCCGTACTTTTTCTTTTTTTTTTCTGAATTAAACAGCAATGCTCAAAGAAGCTTCGCGTTTTTTTTTTCTCTTTAAAATGAAAATCTAATTCATTTCCTCCCAAATAAATGTAAGATTTATTGCATGGTGGTCGTGCTAAAAAGTACATGTTCGATGCACTTGCGAAACCGAAACCGAAATTTCATGAAGACGGACTACTTGGCGTAATAACGAATGTGCAGAAGCTCCGCCCTCGTGGTTCTGGCTGTGCTGCCACAGAAAGTTGTCACCGAATATAGCTTCATCTTCAAAGTAGTAGCATACCGGAGTATGTCTACACCGTTCGTGCCAATAGAGTACTCCGTTGAGCGCTCCGAAAGTTGCCGAAGACGGAGTAAAACGTGGGAAAGGATTATAACATTCGCAAGAATAAGCGATAGCACTCCTGCCACACTCCACGGTAACTGGGGAAGTTAACGAAATCATTTCCTTTGATTGACAGCGAATAACTTGGGAGAACGAAATGCGATTGGAACGAAGTGTCAGAGTGAACAGTTATAGCCCGTTTTGTTATCCCAAGACTAGCGAATGTCCAGAATATTTCGAAGTGAGTGAATGACTATCAGCATTACAGAAGAAAGAAGACCAAAGACCGCCTTCATGTGTGCACAATCAAAATAACGACTTTGCAATGTACCCGACAGATACTCAATTGCTGTGCACCGCTTTGAACCAAGCAGTGAGATCTAATGCACCAGAACCACTACAAAGTGGCTGGACGTATATACAAAGCTGCAGCAACCGTGTCAGCACTTCCGATAAGTGATGTTACGTTTTTTTTCAAACTCTAACATACATTTATCGTTGATAAGCATAATGCTGGAATCCACGAGAAAGCATCGGGCCGAATACGGGTCATTACGTAAAATTAATATATTCTTTGTTCGTATGAGATTATTTGATGTGTAGCATCTGTTCTTATAACTGATAAGCAAGGTTCTGATGACTGGTTTCATTGGAGTCCGTGCACTCACATTTACAGCTTGAAGATTTGCCTGTTAGCTTATAATGTGTACTTGCGAAATGTAAAGAGAAACTTACGCAAACAAGGAAAATTTTGAGAGAAGCTCACTACCTTAGACTTTTCGTGCCCTGGACAGCTTTGGCAGGTGTTTAACACCAGTGATTAACCAAGCAAATATCAAGCATCCAAGCTTCTAGCACACGATTATCTTAATGCAACTCTGGTCTTCGAAATATTCAGGTGGTGCGTGATTGTTAGTGCCGAACAGCACATTTTCGCTCCTACATATCACTTGCATGGCATTCTGTCTGAATCGCGCCATATATGCATTGTGCCCTGACGTACACAGCGCGGAGAAAGATATGATTTTCACGAAAGTTTTGGATCTACGGAGAACGCAATCGGTGCCACACCTCAACTGCGTACGTCGTCTGCCTACTGCACACGCCTATCACACAGTTTGATAAATGGTGTTGTTTGTCAAAAAAGAAAGTTCAGGGAACAAGGGAGAGGTCTTTCAGTTGCATTTTTCTTGGTGTCTGCATTTGGAACAGTTTTAGCAGTCACTTAATTTAACGGAAAAATGGCGAAATCGTCGTCAATGCTGTCGCTGCCTCACTTTACGTTTTGTTGTACTTGCTGTGCCAAAAAAGGAAAAAAAAAATGTTGACTGCCATTGCGACGAAACGTGTATTTTTGGTCGTCTCAAGGTACGAACTTAAATTTTACACCAAACGTTTTTCTCTGTGCCCTATATCTAGCAGAGAATCTCTGATATCATCTTTGCAAAGATTCATGCTTGTTATACAAATATATAACGAAACGAGAATACAGAAAATAAAACTTAACAGAGGCGCTTCCATCGAGGTATGCTTCCACTCGCTGCCATTCTTCCGGGTTTGTACCGTCGCGTCTGTGTGTGTATGATTGGCCCGCCGAATGCGCCGGCAATTTGTACAAAACTGTAAGACTAAGAGAACTTCGTTGCGTGGTGACCACAGTTGTGTAGAACTTGTTTTCCGAGGCCGTGTTTTGTTTTGTATTTTTGTTTTATTTCTTCCCTTGTTCAGTGATTTGACGATGTTGTTGCTTCTTTTCTTTTTCAATCTCGTATAGCGTGTGATGGTGCGGTTGAAAGAAAAAAAAAAGAAAACGTGTATGTGCGTGTGTGAGCGTAATATGCGGGATTATGCGCTCTCTGGGCTTGCAGTGTAATGGTCCCAAAGAAGTCTGTAATTGTGGTCTATAGATTACCCTCCCTGTTAGTTAAGGCTTCAACGGATCAGCCGTGGTTTCACCTTGTCAAGCGATGTCTTGAAGGGACATTATAGAGAAAAATACGAGTTTATTATTAAAAAGGAAACGAAGGTTATAGTTCCGTCATTTTAAATTTCGTGCCGAAAAATTCCAGCACCTGTGAGTCGCTACGATGTCATGACGTCACACCACGCCAAAAATTTGAAACGTCAATTTGACGTCATGAGTTTTGAAGTATTTGTTGAGTACTTAGGTCGCCATCGCTTACTAAATTTTTGCGAAGTTGGATAAGTCAAGTCTTTTAAACATTTCTATGATTACAGTTCGTCTGTCACTATCTAAAAATAAAATAACGCAGACGTGACGTCAAGTGTAACGTCAATAGGTTGTGGCGTCCCGCGTGTGTGTCATTGTTCGTGCGAATGGTTTCGCATATCAACTTGTCTCGTCGCACACTAACAGTCGTTGTTCCGTATTGTTGGGGCTTTAGACTAACAAAGCTGAAATAATTTTATCTTTAATGTCCCTTTTAGATCACAAGAAAGCTCGCTTCTCATTTGATGCGCTTTGACTCCTTTTTTTTATGTGGTCTCTCCGAAATGGCATCCGAGTTTCCAGCGTTTTGTCACCTCATGTATCTCATCTATCTTTGCTTATATGATCAGTTTTGTTGAAGACAAACTATGCGTTGAAAGTTTTATATTTCTTGTTAGTTGAAACCCTTGGACCTCCGGTATAAAGCGATAACAGGAAGTTAGCTTGAGTCAACTACAAATGAAAGAGAAGGAATTGTGGGAGATGGCACACTTACTTGATTTACAAAGAAGAACCGGATTCCCTATTACTGTCCCTGGATGTTTTGTACAGTGTTTTGCTTTGCAATGCAGTCGTCTTGCGAATGAAATGCTCAATTATCCATGTCGTTTATAGATCGAATTACTACAGCGATCTCTTCGTGTTGAGATGGTTAAGAACTGGCACTTGGCTGATCGATCCGGAGGCCAAGGATCAACCATTATAGTCTAGAGAAAGAAAAGAAAGAAAACTTTTATAGTTTGTATGCCCTTTCGTGCTTTTTGTTTCTTCTCTTTGTTAGAAATATACTGTATGTGTGAAACTGCCACGTGACTTTGCCATACCGCAACGTTAGTGCATTCTCACGTACCCAGACCAAACCTGTGAGTGTATAATAGAACACCGTTTTTTCTGTAGGCGAAAGACAGGTTGTAAAATTGTTTATATGAAACTGTCTCTACTCTATCGATGTTTTATAGCCTCGGTTTATAGCACGCAGTGCTGTCTAGAATGACGCGAAAGGCGTACTTGGACGAGACCCTCTCTGGGGGCAGCCGAAATATGGAGGAACATTTTGTACGCGCCATGGGTTGTTCGACGAACGTCGCGAAAACTCTACGTATTCCACCGGCATGAGTTGGAGATGTGAGCGGGTTGTAGAGGTACGACCATACGACTAAGGCGTAAAGAGTGGTGACGTATCTATAGCAGCAAGCGGTAGCTAGACGCAGACACATTAGTCTGAATTCAATCTAACTGAGGGTCGGAGAAAACGTTTAGTAATCGCATTGAATCTTCACCACCACAGCCCTTGTCGTACGAGCCAGGTTTCACTTGCGAATGCGTAGTACGCATGTGTAGGGGCAGTACCCGTCAGTTCACTTTGTAATGCTTTGACAGGGGGAGTGGCCTGAAGGTAACCAAGCAGTGAGAAGCACGATTTGGCGTAATACATTGCGATCCAGCACTCAGCCGAATGAAATTCAAGTGCATGCTGTTGCTTCACTTTTTTTTTCTGTCAAATGTTCCCCGAGTGCTTGTTTGCTCAAGAAGTTTTCTGTGGGCGCCACACAATATGCAACACCACTTTATTTTTCTAAAACTTCTATGCTGCGAAAATAAATGCAGCCGTAGTAAACTATAGTTGAATGCAACGGCTCGAGATGCCTCTTTAAAAATGAACGCTAATATGGTAAGAACTTCGTTGCTACGCACGCGACACGATCAAATGTCTGGAATGTGAAAATCAAAAGAAAAATGGTGAACAAACAATGTGACTAACTTGCTTGCGTCTCAATTCATGTCGGTTGAAACATAGTGAATCGTTGCTCCTCTACTGGCCTGCTTTGTGAAAAACAGGGGCATACATACTGCTGAAATTTTAAACTGAAAAGGGTGCTTGAAGTCACATACTCTTTAAAAACAACATACACTTCCTAGGAATGAGAACCCAATTCAAGTAACACTCGTTTCAATAACTAAAAGTGCATTTAAAAGGCGGTATAGTCAAGACAATCCGAAGCTCATGCATCGTACATTAGGAACCACTGACTAAGTTTATGTTCATACGGGCAGGCTTAGCTATAGATAGAGCAACACTGCGATTCAATTCACACCAGCACTCACCGTGCGAAATACACTTATACATTCGTGAGGCCGCACGCAATCACTTAAAAGTTTCCAAGTTTCATACTCGTCACAAATTAACTTCAAAAGCAAGCCTAAAACAGAAGCAGTGGGTGTCCGTAATACTCGGCCTGTACGAGTCATTAGGGCTCGAACCCACACCCATTGACGTGCTAATTCATGTGTTCAGAGACTGAGGGTTTCTGGGCAATTAAGTGTGAATACATTACAAAATGATTGGTTCACATAACCAACAACACAATGGCAACGACATTGTATCACGCTCCGTTGTACGCCTATCACAAAGGAAGGCTTGAGCGTGTATCACGCTCAGCTTTAGCTAATCCCGAAAGGTTCAGACATCATAAAAAAAAGTAAAGAAATATGATGATGCCCATATTTTCTAAAGACGGGCAAAATGAATCTCTACCAGCATTACGGCACGTTTTGTATGAATTCCCCCGAGAAATAATAATAAAAAACACACAGAGAAAGATTATATGGGTTTGTTATGTAGAATGGTGGGGTCGCGTACATATAACTTCTTGGTGTTGTTTTCGCGTTCGGTTGTGCTAGGTTTTATACAGCGAATAGTACCTTTCGAAGAGTAGCTATATTGTGTTGTTGTTTCGCAATAAATTGTAATTTTTTTTTTCATGTCAGTGCTAAGGTGTCGTATGTAACATCTTTCACTGATTGCCTGGTATGCCGCAAGGACCCATTGGCGCGTTTTGTGCCGCGTCATCCTCTGAACCTGCTTTGTTTGGAGCGCATCGAACAAAGTTCTTGGTTGTATTTGGCATGGGTGTACGCTTCAGTGAGAATGCAGAGTGATTTCGCTCGTTTTTAAACAATGATCTGTCACTAAAATTTCGAAGACACGACCGATAGAGTGTTTTCGCTTTGGATGACTGAGAATAAAGGCTATATAAGAAAACAGCTTGCTGTCACTTCTCAATTATGGCGCCTGCATGCTTTTCTTTTATCAAAATTAAGCATGAAAAATGGCACAGAAAAATGTAATAGCTATTCTATGAATGCCTCTAGAGAAGCTCAGGGTATTTTTAGGAATACACCTTTTGGTTGAGGCTCCCTTGAAATGGTAAAGGGGTGCTGACTAACTCGAAGAATATCAGTGTAGCGTCTTTTTTTTTTTCTGTTAAAAGAAAGGCCAAGCTTTGAAGAGGTTGGATAATGTACAGGTAAGCGCGAATGCGCTCTGAAAAATTAACTACATCGGGTTTTTAAAGGCTATTTCCTGTTTTAGCCGTTGTCTGACGTTACGACGTGGCATGCACGAAACACGTGCTCACACAAGTTATCATGACATTTCTACAGCCACTTCACTCCGTGGCTCCATTGGCGACGAACGCATGCGGCCATTTGTAAGTCTTGGTACCTGACAGGTCTTGGTACCTGACATGTCTTGGTAGCCAGGTCTTGGTACCTGACATCATCACAACTATCCGTGAGACCATGGCACAAAAATTGATACCCTGGCATGACATCATCGTATGTGCTTATGTTATTGGTGCACTGCGTGAAAATTTAATTTAATGTTAAAACAAAATATTCTTTTAGCATTTCCTGAGCTCCACACTAGCTCGAAACCGTCTCAGTAAAACAGAATATTTGTGTGGCGGAGTCAAGTCAGCTTCTAAAATTTTTGTCACTACCCATTTAATCAAGAATCCTGTTTTCCACGGCGAGATGGTCAGAACATGAGGAATCGTCGCGATGAATTGGTGGATGCTCTTGTAGATGTATTTCCGACTGTTCGGATTAACGTATCTACAAGTGAGCAAATGACCCCACAGTAGACATAAAAGACTAATTGTCTGGTTCTCCAACCAAGACATCCTCGACCTGGAGGCAGCGAACTTCTCGGGGATTCCGACTTCAAGCTCATCTCGTCAATCAAGGAGCACGATGTGATTCAGGTAAGACGTCGTCGAACTTCCATAAATGAGACATCAATAGTCAAGGGGTTTCGATTCTGTAAGCGCGCAGTTGCGCTATTCTGGTAACGCTTTGTAACTGGTCTAGTAAATCGATCACAAATTGCTGCACCTTTTTACAGAAGTTGCCGAAAGAAAGCCAAAATTACAGACTGGCACGCATATAGAAAAGCGCTAAAAGCGCACGTGACCGCCATAGACGACTTGGACGAGTGGTGCAAAGTAATTCGAAATGAAAAGCAAATGTACACCAAAACTGTCGCCAGAACAGATGATACCCCTGAAGTAGACGCTCACCTTCTCCACCTGTGGGAAGCAAGAAGAAACCTCACTAAAAGATGGAAAAGGCAAAAGCGAAATAAGAAACTCAAAGCGAAAATTGAAGAAATAATGCAGCAAGCCGAACAGTACGCTAATCAACTCGCGACAGCCAACTGGGAACAATTTTGCGATTCACTAAATGGAACCCTAGGAACAGCAAAGACATGGAATATCCTAAGAGCCATGATTGACCCTCTGAAAACTAAACGCGAAGGACAAAAATCTCTAGAAAGATTATTGCACACATATCCAGGCACAAGAGATGACCTGCTTCAAGACATCTATATTAAGTGTTTCGGCGCCCGAGCCATCACAGCCCCTTACCAGGCTAAATACACTGGGCTCCCAAACTCAGAACTGGATGCACCTTTCACGCATGCCGAGGTCAGAGCGGCAATCGTCAGCATGAAACGCAACACAGCGCCTGGGGCGGACCAAATCACCAACGCCATGATTCGCAACATGAATGACGAAGCCATAACAGCGCTTCTAAACTTCATTAACAAACACTGGGTGAATGGCACTATACCACAACAATGGAAGCATGCTGTAATCATTATGATACCCAAACCAGGAAAGAAATTGGCAATAGAAAACCTCAGGCCAATCTCTCTTACCTCGTGCTTAGGCAAAGTGTTTGAGAGATTAATAAATGCCAGAGTTCAACGGCACCTTGAACAAAATAACTTGTTGCCAAACACCATGTTTGGTTTCCGCTCGAACCTTTCGACACAGGACATCCTTCTGCTTTTAAAGGAGGAAGTACTAACAAATGTTCCAAAAGCAGGAGAAAACATTGTCATGGCCATTGACATAAAAGGCGCTTTTGACAACGTAAGCCATAAGGCCATATTAGATGGGCTAGCAGCGACAAACTGCGGTCAAAGGACGTACAAATATGTACAGAACTTCCTTACTAAAAGAACCGCTGTTATCAGATTAGGAGAACACGAATCCAATGTCTTCCACCCACCGAGCAAAGGCACACCACAAGGCGCTGTGATCTCGCCTACGCTTTTCAACATAGCCATGATTGGTCTAGCCAAAAAACTGGAAGGTATTCCCGACATCCGACACTCCTTCTATGCGGATGACATCACTGTATAGACAACCAAGGGTAGCTTGGCGGAAAAAGAAGAGCGGCTTCAACTGGCAGCTAAAACTATCGAAGATTACACTAAAGAAAGGGGGCTTCAGTGCTCAGTAGACAAATCGGAACTCATTCGGTTCTCCAAGAGTAAAAAACAAAGGACAGACCCGAGCCTCCGCCTTGAGGTCAAGCTAGACGGCAATATTATACCAGAGAAAACAACTGTTCGGATCTTAGGGATGTGGTTACAGTCCAATCAGCGATGTCTCCACACACTGAATATGCTTAAACGAACAGTTCAACAAATTGTTCGTATGATAGTTCGAATAACGAATAATCGTGCTGGACTGAAAGAACAAGACGTGCTTCGTTTGGTAAAGAGCTTAGTCATCAGCAGATTAACATACTCGCTACCCTACCACAACATGAATAGAGAGGAGAAAGAAAAAGCAGACAAAATAATAAGGATGGCGTATAAAGCAGCTCTGCGACTACCACAAAGCACTTCAACTGCGAAGCTATTAGCGCTCGGACTTCACAATACATTTGATGAGTTGGCTGAGGCACAAGTAACCACCCAGATTAACCGCCTGCTACAGACGACAACCGGCAGAAAACTTCTTCAGAGGATCGGCCTCGGCGAACAAGTACAGGCACGTGGAAGAGCTAAGGAATTGTCGTGCTCAGTCAGAGCCTGGTACAAAATATGCCCCCTACCGAAGAACATGGACCCAGTTTTACATGCTGGAAGACGTAAAGCAAGAGCCGCTTACATAGATAAACAGACAAAATATTTGAATACGGCGAGATTTACTGACGCTGCACCATATCAGGTAAATGCAAAGAACATGGTGGCCGTGGTCACAGACCGAAAAGGAAACGTCACAAGTTGTGCCTCCATAGCCCAAGCCTCTATCACAGAAGCGGAAGAGATAGCGATTGCGCTGGCAATCAAGGAGGGCAGGGAGCGAAAAACCCCAATGACAATAATCACAGACTCGAAGGCTGCATGTAGGAATTACGAAAAAGGTAGAATATGTATGAAGGCCTTCCAAATTCTAACCAAAGCTCACAAGGACTTCCCAATTGAATACACCCAAACCATTGTCTGGGCGCCGGGGCACGAGGGCGTCACCGGGAACCAGTTTGCGGATGAGGCGGCTCGAGGCTTCACAGATTACCGAGCTTCCTTGCACACTGCAATAGAGGATCCAACGCCCCTAGACCCTAACTTTGGTGCAATTCTTCAGTATTACAGGGACAATAGAAAAGTGTATCCAGCACCACATAAGAAACTTACAGCAATGGAATCGGTGGCATTACGCAGAATCCAAACAAACACATACACGAACTTACACAGGCTGCATGTATTCTACCCCACAGCATACAAAGATATATGTCCGTGGTGTGGGGCCACACCAACTCTGTTTCACATCACGTGGGAGTGTACGCATCACAACGAACACCACAACATGAACAACACAGAGGAACAATGGGAGGCGCTGCTGTCCAGCTCGGCCATTGTTGATCAGCGCTGGCTGGTTCAACGGGTAGAGATGATGGCTAGGGCCAGCGGAGCCCTGGAATAGGGGCCCGACCATTTGGAATGCTCCGCGTTATGCGCAAATAAAGTTTTCTCTCTCTCTCTCTGCCGAAAGAAAACCTATCAATGTTCAAGCTGTCTTGACTTGCAGTAAGATTGAAAAAGGACATGTGTTCCATTTTGATGTGACCATGCTGGCCTCTGGCCACAGTTCCAAATAGGTTTACTCTCCCCAAGACATGCCCCGCGGCGGTGGTCTAGTGGCTAAGGTACTCGACTGCTGACCCGCAGGTCGGGGGATCGCATCCCGACTACGAAGGCTGCATTTCCGACGGAGGCGGAAAATGTTGCAAGCCCATGTGCTCAGATTTGGGGGCACGTTAAAGAACCCCAGGTGGTCGAAATCAGCGGAGCCCTCCACTACGGCGTCTCTCATAATCATATGGTGGTTTTTGGACGTTAAACCCCAGATATCAATCAATCTCCCGAAGACAAAATACTGCCAACACTCACGCTTCTTATCAAATGATGATTCTCTCTGTATAGGTGACAAAACCTCTATGCTTTCTTATTTTTATTGTTGAGCAGAACCAGAAGACGCTTGAGCTTCGCTTTCACAAAGTAGAACGCGATAGACTTCCTATGAACCACTCGCATACTTCACTCTTCGGTGGATTCCTAAATTGGGCCCCTAAGAAAGCCCAAGGGCGGACGGCCTCCGGCTCTTACATCCACGCGCGTGGTGCGATGAAAGACAACTATTGGCGATGCTGCTGAAAGCAGAGTGCTTCAATGATGGCAGTTGCGATACTGCATACTGAAATCCGAACATACCAATGACAGATTCAAGCGGATGTGATATTCGAGGTAAGGCCCATGAAACTTCGCAAACTAACGACACTCTCCTCCTCGACTTGCGTTTCTCCTAGGTCTCCTCTCCTTCGTACTTGCAGTTCGAACGTGGCACCACCTGTCTTGCTCTTGCGTAGCTGGCACCTTCTCGCTACCCGCTCATCTTTTATTTTTTGTATGTTGTTGTGCCACAGACATGTTCCTCGTTCGGGAGCACGTCTCACGAGATCAAGCCGTGTTCCGATGAACTGTCTCCTCCCCTCCCAGCGCCGCCTTCCGTGCAGAAGAACCATGCAGTTCCGGGGATAACGTTGCTTCCTCCGCCGAACCACTTTGAAGTTCCGGGTACGGCTGCATCTCCTCAGCCGAGCCACTGTGCCGTTCCGGGGAACTGGTCTCGCAGAAGAGTCCCAAAACGCTATTTAAGGTCGTGCCGGCCCTATGTTAGGAGATTTTGCCCCAGCCGACGTTGTCGTGCTGGCCGGCTCTGTACAAACGACAACCTGCTACAGTAAACGCTACTTTTGTTGCTGTTTTCAAAACGGATTGCCTCCCTGTTTCGCCTTCGGGCTAAGTCTTCAGCGAAGTCCGCTCGACGGCTCGCCGCTCTTCGCCACCGCTGCCATCGCGACAGAGCAAAATTCATAACAGTGGTTGGCAGCTACGGGATACGATATCCTACGTTTGGCACGCCGGATCAGATCCCTGGAAGCTCGAGCACGACCGACCTGATATCAGCGTTTGGATACGCGGGTATACGCTACCCCTGTCCTCAACGTTTTCCTGCTCTGGGACCCGCTACCCCGATCTCAACGGCTGAAAAGTTGGATCGGATCCCTGGAAGCCCGAGGACGACCACCGTGATATCGTTTTGCTGCCCTGGGACCCGCTACGACGACTTCTACGGCTGGAAAGTTGAAGCGGATCTTGACAGGCCCGAGGACACCCACGACACCGCTCGACGGCAACGACCAGATGGCCGAAGTGACCCGCTCTAGTTGGGTGAGTGCCTGACGTTCATCTTTTGTCGTCAGACCCTGTTAGCACAGAGTAGCCAAGTATGTTCTTTTAGATCTTTAGGTGGCTAGTGCTTGGCTGGTTCTCGACTTGCTTCACGTCGAAGAATATAGCTTCTGAGACAAAGCTATTTCAGAAAGGAACGTGCACGAGTTGCGGTACACAATGGAGAAGCTCAGAGTGAGGGACCTTCTCGATGTTCGTGAGTAGCTGGGTGTTTCTGTTGCTAGGACGAGCCGTAAAGGAAATATTCTTGATGTCATGAGAGCGGAAGGAATAACTGAAGAGGAGGTGGAAGAGGCTATGGAGACAATTAAAGAAAAACAGCGGGAGGCTGAGGAGCGTCAAAAACGCGAACGCGAGGAGGCTGAGGAGCGTCAAAAACGCGAAGGCGAGGAGGCTGAGGAGCGTAAAAGGCGAGAAGAGCGTCAACATGCTCTTAGAATGAAAGAGCTGGAACTTGAGCAACTTCGCATAATATCGGCGCAGTCTAGTTTGCTATCCCTGGCAGATGAAATGCCAAGACAGAAAATCCAAGATTTGATTCTTCCGTTTAGAACGAGTGGAGACATCGCGCTTTTTTTAGTGAACTTTGAGCGCACGTGCGAGAAAATTGGGATAAATGAGGGTGTCTGGTCCCAGAAGCTTCTGTCAGTCATTCCGGGAGAGGCCGCGGAAGTAATCGCACGGTTGTCTAAAGAAGACTCTGACGACTACGCTAAGGTCAAAGCGGCCCTCCTTCGTAAGTACCGCTTGTCTGCCGAGGCATTTAGGCAGCGATTTCGGCAAGCAAGAAGGGGCTGTGAATCATGCACACCATTCGTGTACCAGCTTAAGTCTAATTTGAAAGAATGGCTTAGAAGTGCGGATGCTTACGGTAACCACGACAGGGTGATTGATTGTGTGGCCCTCGAGCAATTCTATCGTGTGTTGCCTGAAGATGCCAGACTCTGGCTTCAGGACAGAATGAAGGGAACAGATATTCACAAAGCTGCTGAGCTAGCTGATGAGTATTATACGCGAAGGCATTTTCAGTTGGATCGCGAGGATACAAAAGAGAAGAGGGAGAGGGACACCTCAAGGCGGCTTGCTGATCAAAATGCAGCACAAAAGATGGCTCCGCCGCGTGACGAATTCAGTCAGGAAGCGACTAACAATGAGAGGGAAAGGAGAAAGCCAGGAGAGGCACCTGAGTCGACAGCAAGTGCGAGGGAACGCGTCGACACCGCTCGAGCTTTTGAATCAAAACGACCAATTGTATGCTACAATTGTAAAAAGGAGGCTCATATCTCATCTAGCTGTAAGCAAACGTTTGTTTTCGCTGGCATTCGCGAGTCAGACGAGAACTTGGAATTACTCGAGCCTTACATGCGCGAAATTGTGGTCAACGGAAAGAAATGCCGGGCACTCCATGATTCAGCTGCGACGATGGACATAGCACACCCATCTTGCATCTCCCCTGGCGACTATACTGGCGAATGCGCCTGGATCAGACAGGTTGCAGAAGAGCAAAGTGCCTGTTTGACAATTGCTGCGGTTGTTCTAGAGGGAAGTTTTGGAAAATTGCGCACTGACGCGGCCGTGAGCCCTAATTTGCCCCAAGATTTTCCGTTCCTTTTTTCCAACAAATCAGAGCAGCTCCTTAAAGAAAAGGGCCAGTCATTTTCATCTCCCCTCGCGTGCATGGCACTCACACGATCGCGGTCCCGCGCTCTCGCGGGGAGACTTGAGGTCTCGGTTTCGAACGAGGAGGCGGACGAGCGTGAGGCAACTCCCCAGGGAGACTCGGGCCAAGAGGCGACTAGTGTATCACAGGATATCGAAGACAGTAGGGCTCCGGATACGGTATTGGCTACCGAACGCGACGAGCCTGCGGAGGTGGATGAATTAAAGCAGGGCGCTTCAGGAGAGCGTTCAGTCGTCCCTGCTTGGTCCAACATCCACTTGTTGGGAAGAGCTCAGTAAAGTACACAGAAACACACTCGTCACTGCGCAGGCAAGTGATGATACCATTATGAATCTGCAGCATAACGGGAAAGAAGAAGTAGCCCGAAAGAACATCTCATTCTACACGAAGGCAGGGCTCATGTATCGAAAGTATCGGGACGCTGAGGGTAGAACGTTCGGCCAGCTTCTAGTGCCAGAGAAGTACCGACGACAGTTTTTAGAACTGGCGCACGGAAATGCCTGGGCGGGCCACCTTGGCATCGGGACTGCACAGTGTAATCACAGCATTCGTGAGGGCCAGTGTTTTGAGGTCTCTAAGGGATACGTTTCTCGTGCTTTTTAAAACGTACAATAGAAGAGACTCAATAGATCTCTTTGCTGCCTTGGTCTGGCGTTATGAGAGACGTTCAGAGGGTGCTTGCTTCCACGGAAGTGGTTTGGCTTTGCGTTCAACTCCGTCGTTCCAGTGATTCCCTGCAGGGCTCTGAAGATCACCACGGAGTGGCTACAGTATCGACGGTCAACCAGCATCCCTCCTTCCGAGCCGCGCTGACGGCTCAAAACTCCGGATGCATTGTCTGGCGGCGGGGGTGCTGTTGTGCCACAGACATGTCCCTCGTTCGGGAGCACGTCTCACGAGATCGAGTCCTGTTCCGATGAACTGTCTCCCCCCCTCCCAGCGCCGCCTTCCGTGCAGAAGAACCGTGCAGTTCCGGGGATAACGTCACTTCCTCCGCCGAACCACTTTGCAGTTCCGGGTACGGCTGCGTCTCTTCAGCCGAGCCACTGTGCCGTTCCGGGGAACTGGTCTCGCAGAAGAGTCCCAAAACGCTATTTAAGGCCGTGCCGGCCCCATGTTAGGAGATTTTGCCCCAGCCGACGTTGTCGTGCTGGCCGGCTCTGTACAAACGACAACCTGCTACAGTAAACGCTCCTTTTTTGTTGCTATTTTCAAAACGGATTGCCTCCCTGTTTCGCCTTCGGGCTAAGGCTTCAGCGAAGTCCGCTCGACGGCTCGCCGCTCTTCGCCAACGCTACCATCGCGACAGAGCAAAATTCATAACAATGTATTGCCGGTACATCACAGCCTCAATATAGTGCCTAGAATATATTCTAGGCACTATAGCCTAATGGTTAAGATGTATGCAAGCTAAGCGCATGTTGCCTCACGGCGTTACGTGTTAATTGCTTTCCTTCGGAGCGGAGGTGCCACGTTCGACTCCCGACACCAGCAAGAAAGTTTTTTTTTTTTTGGGGGGGGGGGGGTGAACATATTTTTTGAGATACTTCAACGTGGAAATTTTCGTCTCTGTGTGTGTGTGTTTCTATCGGGTCACCTGATTAAGTAGAATGTCGAAGCGACCAGCCATCTTGATCTTGTTCCTGCGGTCATACGTGCTGACATTGTCAATCAAAAAACAAATATTACGCATATTTCGGTGCCACATCAGTACGAAGTCATTAGGAAGTTACTTTATTTAAAGAATGCAGAGATACGTAATTATAAAGACTGCAGTGCCCATTACGCGACGCTGGCAATACGACGCTATGACCCGAAAAAACGGGTGTTTCCTAAACTTCACTAAATCTACATAGTGTAGTGCTGTCACCAACCAGTGACATTGCATTCTTGAAAAACTTTGTTTTATTCTCTCTATAAACGTTTTATTCTCTCTATCTCCAGACAAACGACTATCGTCTGTGATAAAACGACCTTTGCCAGCGAATACCGCAGATACGCTGTGAATTTTTTTTTATTTGAAATTCGAAAACTGTTAGCCCCATGGGACATAAAGACGGACGGACAAGCACGGCTTTGTTAGGGATCCGGTATGGAAGCACTTACGCAATTAAAATTGATCTCTTCGTAAATTATTTGCTCTGCCAATAAAACACATTCACGTGGTTAACATGTATTCAGCTTTTGCAGGCGCTGGTGCTTGTCCCAAAGGACAGGACTCTACTACTGCAGGACATAAGGCAACGCTACACCTCGATAAATTTTACTTTTAAACATCTATTTCTGCTTTAGTCCTGCATGACAGATGCACTGGTGTCTCTTTGTTTCGCCTGAAACACTACAAAACGTTTAACATTTTATCGAATGTGATAAGGCTCAAAATTTGTCTAACGTCCAACATTGCAGCGAGGGTAACTCTAGTGCCTTCATCTGAGCTAAACATTTTCCTCGTGTGTTGGTTTTACCGCAATAAAAGTCGAAAATCACTCGAAAAAGTTGAAAGCTTTATCGCGCATGATAAGGCTCAACTTTTGTATGACGTCACACAGTGCAGTGATGGTCACTCTGTGCCCTCTTCTGAGCTAAGTATACCCCTGATAGGTTGGCATCACCGCAATGCACGTCAAAAACCACCCGAAGAAGTTGAAGGCTTTATCACCCATGATAAGGCTTAACATTTGTCTGACGTCTCATCCTGCACTGAAGGATCATCTGAGCTGTTTTTATAAGGCTCTCACACTTTCCACCTTTCACAGAATTGGTGTTCAGTCTAGCAAATAAGGTGTCAGCCTGCAGCGCAAGAGGTGCTTGGTTCGAACCTGATGGGCAAGTTAAGTCATCATTCATTTATTTTTTGCAGCAATTCTCCCTACATCACAGAAAGATGGACGGACCGACAGTTTTCTCGCGAACGCCGGCGTAGAAATGCTCAAGTGCTTTGAAAAGTGCTCCTCGATTTCTAATATATATATATATATATATATATATATATATATATATATATATATATATATATATATATATATATATATCGTCGAACGCGTTATTCGAAGGTCGTAGGTTCGATTCCTGCTCACGGCTGGTTATTTTTTCATCCACTTTTCTTTCTTCTTATTTACATTCCATTGGTTCTAATAACTTCCCCTGTACATTTCTTGGCATTACTGTCTGTTAGATCTCATTAATATTGTGCTAAAACACGGAAAAACGAGCCCTTAGGTATACACTTCTTTCCTATATATATATATATATATATATATATATATATATATATATATATATATATATATATATATATATATTGCCCTGATGCGTTGGCTTCACCACAACAAATGTCAAGAGAACTAGCCGAAAAAGTTTAGTCTTATCATGAGTGATAAAGGCCTCAACTTTTCCGGCTAATTTTTGACGTTAGTTGTGGTGAAGTCAATGCATCAGGGGAATCTTTAGGTCTGAAAACAGCACAGATGATCCTTCCGTGTATGGTGTGACGTCACACAAAAGTTGAGCCTTATCACGGGTGATAAGGGCGTTAACTTTTTCGGCTAGTTTTTGAAGTTTGTTGAGGTGAAGCCAACGCAGAAGGGCAATAATTAGCTCGAAAAACTGCACAGATCATCCTTAACTGCGGGGTGTGACGTCAGACAAAAGTTGCACCTTATCATGTGTGATAAGGGCGTCAACTTTTTCGGCTACTTTTTGACGTTTCTTGTAGTGAAGCCAACGCATCAGGGGAATATTCAGCTCTGTAAGCTGCACGACGATCTTTCAGTGCAGGGTGTGACGCCAGTGGGTGATAAAGCCTTCAAGTCTTTAGAGCGGTTTTTTTTACCTGTATTGCGGTGAAGCCAACCTATCAGGGGTATATTTAGCTTAGATTAAGGCACAGGGTGACCATCGCTGCTGAAGCAACTGTATATGGTACCTTTAGGTAGCAAAGTAGCGCATTTGTTTTCCAACGCCGCTAGCAACCATGCAGTGCGGCGAAGCTTGTGCACAGGCCGCACCTTCGAAAGCGGTCGCCGTCCACTTGAAATCTATCAAGTTACCATCGTGCGCTCTGTAATTCGTTTATTACGGACAGGTGCATTTGTTTACTTCAGATTCGTGTCCTTAAGCTTCGACAGCGAGGTATTAGCGCAGATTCGGCACCATTTTCGAAAAACATACTAAAATAATCAATGTTGTAAGCTTAGCGGGGCGCTCCTAGAATCTCGGAGGACCAATGTGTTGGGTTTTCGAGTTGTAGCTTATCTTCCATAGCTGGCGCTTCTTGACCATGCGGCAGCGTCAATTCGTGTTTATTGGCACTACGCTACGCATTTGAGCGTTGCGTTACCCGACAGGAAAAAAAATTGCCCGCAGCTTCCCTCGGGGGAACACTGAGGAGGATGCGGACCATATAATTGGTTAACAGGGTGTTAAAGTGCGACTTACTTGGGTCGATGGCTAAATTGGTTAACGTTGTTGTGAAATGGGGTGTTAAATTGCGACTTACTTGGGTCGATGGCTAAATTGGTTAACGTGGTTGTAGGAGGGGGTGTTAAATGAGTGAACACGTACACACGTATGCGAAAGGGCGGCGCTGGTCGAAGGGACGTCGATCATTGTGTTTGTGGATTCGTTGGAATTCATTTCACCGCGACCTTGGACGTCGACGCGCCGTACAAACCAACCGACGAGCGGCAACTGAGCGAGCGAGCGCCGACCTTGAGTATATATACAGCACGGCGGCGCATGCACTGTCAGCTGTTGAATGTTCTCGAAGCGCGACGCCACATGCGCGTCCACTGGAGAATCAGGAGAATTGTAGATGTCGAACGCGGTGTGTAGAGGAGGAAGGGTGCACAGATGGTGGAGGAGTGAAGCGCGCGCGGTGTGTAGAGGAGGAAGGGATGCACAGATGGTGGAAGAGTGGGCGACGGCGCGACGGCGCATGCGCGCGCGTCAGCTGTCGAATGTTCGAGAAGCGGTGTGGACGGCGCTGACGACGCGGACGGCGCACTACAAGGCGCGAGTATAAGATGCTCCGCATCTAAAAAAAAATGCTTTTGAAGCAAGTCACCTGCAATAGCAGAGCGCAGCCTCATCACGTAACTATGGTTGCTAACCAGCCGAGATGGCGGACCTATGCGCTAATCTGATCCCGTAGGGATCGTATACAGTTACTCTAGCAGCGTAGGTCACTCTTTGTCCTCTTCCGAGCTAAGTATTCCCCTGACAGGTTGGCTTCACCGCAATACAGGTCAAAAACCACTCGAAAAAACTCCCAAGCATTTCCCCGAGGGTGAACATGGTTAAGTGCGAATACACGGGGTGATGCTATGAGGGGTATTTAATAATTCTTACTATTATATTTATTAATCACACTATGGTGCCTTTATGGTGTAATGGTTCCTGGGAATCGCAATTTGATCACACGGGGGAGTTTACGTTAACTCACTGGCGAATGCCAACGGATTTTAACTTTACTCCCCCTCACGACCCCCTCTCGACGGGAGACTGAGAGAGAAGGCGGGCGCGAGAGAGAGGGGTGCGCGCGCAGCTGCAGCGAGCGAGGAGAGCGGAGGAGCGAGCGCAGGGGGAGGGGGTATAAGGCGCGTTACTGACACCGATATCAGCGTCGCGTCCGTGGCTTATTCGGTAGAGCGTCGCGCTGCGGCCCGCCAAGTCCTCTTTCTTTTAAAGATAGAGAGAAGACTGCGGATGCCGCCAACGGCGGTGGATGGTTTGGGGTCGCTTATAAAGTGTATTCACACTTAAAAGTTGAAGGCTTTATCACCCGTGATAAGGCTCAACTTTTGTGCGACGACACACATTGCAGCGACGGTCACTCTGTGCCTTCTTGTCAGCTAGGTATTCCTTTGACGCCTTGGCTTCCCCGTGATAGGAGTCGAAAACACCTCACAGAAGTGAGGTATTTATCACTAGGCCCGTGGTCAGTAATATTTTTCAGAGTGGGTAGGGAGGAATGCACTATTTAAGGCCTTGAGGAACGCGTATTTTCATTTATTTCTCGGTAAAATGCCTCCCTCCATATGAATTACGGGGGGGGGGGGAGGAGTCTTTAGGCCCCTCCTCCTTGGCTGTGCCTGCTTATCACCCGCGATAAGGCTCAACGAAAGAATATAGAATTCTTTGATCGCAGCGCTGGGAATCGAACCTAGTACGTGACAGGTTAGGGCTCCCCGAAAGGGCGTTCTGAGAATTGCGCTGAGAACCAACGCTTACTTGAACCGAATACATGTGAACCAAAGAAATGCGATGTATCCACGAAGAAAGAAAAAAACTTAGTGTAGCATTGAGATTCGAACCTGGCCCGTCACGGCCCCAAGCCGATCGCCTTAACCATTGAGCTAAGTACGAACGCTTCGTTAACGCGAATAAATCTGAACCATATGAATACATCGTACTTATGAAGAAAACTTTGTGGTTTGAAGCCGCCACCCATTAGACAAAGCACACTTGTTGCTGTGCGCACTCCCTTAAGATGACATAGTTGGTGCATCACAAGTTCGAAAAGATTTCACATGCATAATTGCTAGTTGTTTAAACAATGCTACCAATTACACAGAATGCAGCCATATGCGAATGCTCACACAACCCACCTTCAACATTATCGATCACATTGTAGTAATCCACAATTTAAGTTTATCAAGTAACTTCTTATAATGAAAAGTACGGACTTAGGGTTGAAGTACTGACTAGGGCAAGATATCGCTATCACGTTCAACTCTTAAAGGCGAAGCGTAACGGTCCCCCAATTTTCATTCTATGATGTTATCCGAGAAGTATGTCCTGCAGTCACTCTTTATGTCAAGAGAAAATTCGCAAAAATGGCATGGCTTTAACAGTTGCACCTGTTGGAGACCTTGCGGTTATTGGACTTGCTGCATTCCGTCAGTAGCGAAAGCAATAACAATAAAGGCTTCAAGTCAGGATTCAAACAGCAGTAATTTATTTAACGCTACGATGCATACGGCAGCGTCGGCCCATGGAGACTCCTGACAGAGGAGCGGTGACCATTATTACCGGCAGCAGCAATCAGCTAGCGCTGGTGGCGACGTCCCTCCTCCTAGGCAGCCATTGCACCTGTCCCCATAGAATAAGGAATCCATTTAGAGAAGGGAAACTGTGCCTTTGACAAGGGCACGAAAGACAAGCAGCAGTAGTGCGTTGAAGTACCGAGGGCACACAAGAGACGGCGCTGAGCAATCCGGAAGCGATAAACAAAAATTATGGTCTTGTTTTTCTTTTTCTTTTAGGTAGAAAAAAAAATGGCCGACCTTTTTGTTCTGTAGCGGGCGCGCACGCGGATATGCGGGTGCCTCGGCTGGTTCTTTATTCTATGGTTACCCTTTAAAACAGAAGTGGACGAAAGAGACCGGGACTCGCGCGTGGTTACGGGTGTCTCGTTATCTTTCGCCCACTTGTTTCAAGCGTGTCAATACGCCAAGCAGCACGCCAAAGCACTGTTATGACCGCCATCGATAGGCGCCATGCTGTCGCTGAGAAGCG
Organism: Rhipicephalus microplus; assembly: GCF_013339725.1. Taxonomy (NCBI): domain Eukaryota; kingdom Metazoa; phylum Arthropoda; class Arachnida; order Ixodida; family Ixodidae; genus Rhipicephalus; species Rhipicephalus microplus. The sequence continues at coordinate 126,197,735 of NC_051171.1, read as the reverse complement.
TAGCCGGGCAGCGTTCCCACACCTGGAACCGCAGTTTTCTTGGAAACAGCGTCGAGAGCTGACGGGGGAGCGGCGCTCTTTTAATCCTCAAACAAGTCGCCGACTCGCCGAATGCCTATGCCCGCCAGGTATTGTCCCGGCTAGCCGGCGGATGAGACGTCAGGTCGCCACGAAGCTGTAAGCCGTTCCAGAGGGGACAACAAAGACAGCGTATTCCTTTGAAGAAACGGCGACCGCCGCCTCAAAGTGACCTGCTAATTGAGCGGACAGATTGGCGGACCGTTTGATGTCTGCTGTCCGAAGCTTGGGACCCCTCGACCAGCGACATACACGACGAGCAAGAGCCTCTCTGGCGCCACCTTTAAGTGCAGTGATCTTGACTCGAATTGGATGTTCACGTGCGCCGTGCATGCTCGTACCCCTCACCTGTTGTGTGTGTGTGTGATTGGTGTTCCACTGAAGAAGGAGGAGCCCGACAGGGCTTATAACGGCGCCGCAGAGTGCAGGACGTCGCTCTGGACCAAGTAAAGGTTCAACCACCACGTTCGTAGTTTGTGATGGCTCTGGACCAAGTAAAGGTTCAACCACCACGCTCGTGGTTTGTGAACTCTTAACCTTATGCTGTAAATATTTGTAGATAGTGCCATAAACCTCGTTTGTTTTTTCGTATCCCCATCTTGTAAGCGCTCGTTTCCTCAACCCGAAGCTACACCACGCTACCACAGCACCCCGGGATCACAACAACTGGAGATCAACGGTGGGATCGCGACAACTGGTGGCAGCGGTGGGATACGACTCAGAACCCCGAGTCACGACAACTGGTTGGCAGTGGTAGGATTCGAAGCTACAAGTGACAACAACAGTCGGCCCAGGAGAAGCAGCTGGCTCGAGACATGGATCACGTATGGGTGAGTGCTTGGCTTTTCCTTTGAGTGAACCAGGTTCTAAAAGAGGATTAAATTTTAGAACTGGTAGTTAACTTTGCCGAAAGACTCAGTTTCGCCGTTTCGGAAAGTTATTTTGGAAGTAGCGAGCACTCAGTACGATCATGGACTTACGGGAGCTGCAGAAGTCAGACTTGTTGCTGTTGTGTGAGGAATTGGGGATCGATACAAAGGGTTTGGCACGAAAACCCATAATCATTCAAGCGATTAATGATTTGGGGGCTGATGATGAGGAACTAAGTGAAGAATGGGACCTCATCATCGAAAGAAAACTAAGAGCAGCTCAGATGGAAGGAAAGAGTGAACACGAAAGAGAAGGCCTCAAGAGAAAGTTTTTCAAACAAGACTATGAGTTGCGTATGAGAATGGGACCCCAGCGAGGAGTACTTCTCGAAAAGGAGGCAGAGTTCGAGATGTCTAGGTACATGCAGCCATATGAGGTATCATGGGATATGGGCCTGTATCTCAGACTCTTTGAACGAAAGTGTAGTCAACTTAAGTGTGAGCGAGACACCTGGTCTCAGAAGCTACGCACGGTTCTGCCCTGCGAGGCAGCGGATGTTGTTGCGCGACTCAGTGAGCAGCACGCGAACAACTACGAAGTTGTTAAAGCAGAGCTAATCAGAAGATTTGGAACTTCTGTTAGCAAAAAGAAAGAAAGAATCAGACCAGAGTCTGAAAGGGAGGCGCGTCACAAAGCGCTGGAAGTTGAGGCGCATCATGAAGCGCTAGAAACAGAGATCGCACCAGAGAACGAGGCCGTGGCTGGTCTGGAGGTAGGGACGATGTCGAAGGACGCTCCTTGCGTGCATGAGGACGGTGCCAGCAGCTCTAATGGGCCCAGTAATGAGTTGAAAACCTTCTTCGTGCCTCAAGGGGACCTTTCGACATTGTCAAATTTAGGCATGGTTAGCGCAGTGGCTGATGAGAACAAGAGCGCCACGCTTCAGCAGTGCAGCGATAATACCGAGCTGGTTTGCAAACATCGCAGAAAAAGGAAGAAGCGGAGGCGTTCGTCACTGCGCAGGCCTAGGTCGGGCCCCACTCAGTCGCAAGAAAGACGAGAGGGTAGGCCATTATTCCGTCTCAAGGAATGTCAATGGTGGCGTTCAGGGAAGCACAAGCGGCGAGCCAGGTGTAGAGGGAGAAAACGAGGCGCGTCACCCCAACGAAGCGCGCGGTTCAGCTCGACGACTTCGGAAAAGCGGCCTTGCCGGAAGGGTCAAAGTCGAAAGGGCAGAGTGGCTAAATACCGCGCAGGGGTGAATACAAAGAGAAAATGGCACAGGCTCCCCCCCAGCTTCTGGCACCACGTTCAAATTCCTACGGGGAATAGGACGAAGTGCAGAATGAGGCGTGACGGCAGGACACAGCCTAACGTTCGTTTGTTTAGTAGCCTCAGACGTGCAGGAAAACTGCCGGGACCGCGACCCCATCGTGTGCGATTCAGAGGAATCTAGTTGAGAAAAGGGGGCGGTCAGTTTTAACAATGGTTGCACGTGCGTGTTAAGTATGGCTACTGATTATTGAATTGGAGATGCCTATTGGTCTGTTTAAGTTTGTAAGTCACATGATGCGGAGTAAATTTTTGAAAAGGAAAACCGCCGAACTAAAGGCTGAAAATTGAAGTCCATTAATCATTTGTACGAATATACCGAGAAGGTAAAAACATAAAAGTGTTATTTTCGAGTGTTTTTAAGGTTTAGTGTTATATCGTATGCCTTCACTGTCAAGTGGATTTGGAGTGAACGAGCATTTGAAGGAAGATGTTAACACAGACCAAGTGATTCGCAAGATGATTAAGTTTGGCGCGACACGGTAGAGTTTCTGTTGCGCGCATTGAGAATCTTATTGCACGGTTTTGGCATAAAACCTATGCAATTGCTTTTTAGGTGTTTTTACCTAGAATTACTTTTGTGTTGTACACGTTGTGTTACAACGTAACGTTTGAAAGAATTTAAACAAGCTGTGATGGATTAAGCATTTTGGTTAGTAGTGCCGTGCACCTTGCAACGCTGTTGGAATGGGAGTAATTAAAGAGCTCAGGCGAGCCCAGTGGTTTTTTTACTCAGAAGCGTTTGCATAAGCAGGTAACTTTAACCAAATGAACCTTCAAGAAAGCGTTTGCCGCCTAAGTTTTGTCGATGTTTTCTGCCAAGAATAATCGATTGAGTGATCATATGAGCAGATCAGGCTTTCTCCAACCGCTGAGGTAGACCGTTAGGTCACAGCTTAGGTTAAGCTGTCGGGAGGCTGGTGAGCTTAATGTCTTAAGTAGTAGACGGTTGTTGGCGGCCGTAGACAAAGACGGACGTTCGGACAAACTTAGCGCTCACTGAATCCGAGTTCCTGACTGATGCTCTCAGCGGGACAGAACCGTGTAGTAGTCAGCGACAAAAAGAAGGAGGCTGCCGTTTACATCACGACGACAGTGGTATCAAGCAAAGCTGCTCTTTACTTGAGCTAGAAATTGGGCTCTCGTGCGATAACGTACTGCGCTTCAGGAAAGGAGTGCGCTTACCTTGTGTAGGCCATTTCTAAGTTGCAGCGTTATCTCGGAGGTGCTAAATTTAAAGTAGATACAGACCAGTGTCTCCTTACTTGGCTGCAAACCGTGACATCAAGGAACAGTCGCCTTGCGAGGCGGAGCTTGATTCTTCAAAAATATCATTTTGACATTAAGTAAAAAAAAAAGGCAAATTGAATGGTAACGCTGACGCGCTCAGCCGCTCTTTCTAAACCATTCTGGGATGCTCTTTATGTATCAAAATTGATATTTTAGTTTTTTTTGTCGTGCATCTTATTATGTAAATTTGTAAGGTAGCACGTTTGGTTTCTCAGCGCAAGTGAGTCCTGAGAGTTTTGAGTGCGAGCTTTTTATTAAAGCTAGCAATGAAAAATTGGTTTGTCATCCCTCTTTTTGCTTGGTTTGTTCGAAGGGGGGCCGAGTGCTTGCTTGTGCATGTGGTCCAGTTTCAGAAACGGTGTCGAAGATTCGACATTTACTCAGACCATGCCACAAGCGAAGGCCAGTTCTTGGGATTCGACTACGGACCCTTTCGTCGTCCCTGCGAGCAGCAGTGTTGACCGCTGCCCTCCGTGACTCATCTGGCGAGGGGGAAGCTGTTATGACCGCCATCGATAGGCGCCATGCTGTCGCTGAGAAGCGTAGCCGGGCAGCGTTCCCACACCTGGAACCGCAGTTTTCTTGGAAACAGCGTCGAGAGCTGACGGGGGAGCGGCGCTCTTTTAATCCTCTGTTATGCCAGCGAGTCCTCGTCAAACGTCCGTGCCTCGGAAAAAGGCAATGTGGGTCAAGGCCAGCCCGCAGTCTGCCTGGCGCGATCACCTCGACGGCGTGAACACGCGCGGCGCCCCTCCGGCCCATGTGCAGTGAGTCAGCGGCGCACGTGACAGCGAGCCGGCGGCCGCGTGTCGGGTGGTCTGACGCATGGCGCGGCGACCCCCATTGGCGGAATCTGCTCTGACGACCAGCGGCGCTTCTGATTGGACACTTTGGTGGGACCCGGTGTAAATAAAAGAAGCCCTGCGGCGTGTCGCGATCGGCGGTCCTATGTGAGAGGCGTCCCCGTGTCGGAGTGCCGACATGTGTGAGTCAGCGGTCTTAGGCGAAAGGCTGAACTATGTGTTAGAGAGAAGAGCTCGGCTCTTCGAGTCTCTGTCGGCCCCAGTGCCGAAATTGTAACGCCTCTGTATATATGCTGTACATAAACCTTGTTTAACTCACCGTCGTCTCGTCCGCTCGTCTTATCAGCTCTGCGCAGAAGCAGTCGCGAGCTGATAAACATACGCTACCAAACGGCTGGTGACCTTCCCGGCGGAGTTGAAAGCAGTGGCGCCTCCGGGGCCGTGTTGGCGTCGCCGTCTTTCGCAACAGTGGTGGCTTCGGCGGGATCGGTCCGCCGTTTCTCAACAGTGGAGGTCAGCGGCGGGATCGGTCCGCCTTCGCAACAGTGGTGGCAGCGGTGGGATCGGCCGGCGTCAGCGACATCGATGCGGTGAGTGCCTGATGTTTTCCCCTCAGTTCACCAGACTACTCTAGCTCAGGTTGTAGTAGTTTAGAGAAGGGCTGTGTGAAGCATTAGAGTGAGCTTTGATCGTTTCAAGCAAAGTCGAAGTGCTTTGAAACCAAAGTTAATGCGGAGGGGGTAAACACGGGAGAGTGAAAAATTGCTTGCGCGTCTTGCTAGTTGACTTATAGTGGGTACGGCAAGTAAATTGTTAACAGGGGCAAACAGCAAGAGGCTAGTGTGAACGATGGAGAACCTTAAAGTGAAGGAACTCATCGAAATTTGTGAGGAACTCGGCATTACTTTGGGCCGCGCGAAACGAAAGCAAGCGATCCTAGAGATCATGAAGGATGAGGGAGTGTCGGCTGAGGAAGTCGATGAGGCCTGGGTGGATATTAAAGCACGCCGTGAGGAGGCTGAAAGGCGAGAAGTAGAACGTCGCGAGCGCGAGGAGGCCGAGAGACAGGAGCGCCTTGAGATGAAACGACTAGAATTGGCAATCCTACAGTGTTCGCAGGCGCCTAGCGTAGCTTCCCCGACGATTCAGGTCAGCGGTTTTAGAATTCGGGACCAACTGCCACCGTTCGTAGTAGGCGAGGACATGGCGAAGTATCTCGTCAAGTTTGAACACGTCTGTGAGCGAAACGCTTTGGAGCGGCCTCTTTGGGCGCGGAACCTGTTAGCTCTTCTTCCCGGCGAAGTGTCCGACGCGATAACTTGCTTGTCGAGGGAAGCGTTTGAGAGCTATGACGAGGTTAAGGAAGTGCTCTTGAGACGTTATAAGTTGTCACCCGAGGCTTTCAGGCAAAGGTTCCGGTATGCTAAAAAGGGGAATGAGTCACACGTTGACTTCGCGTTTCGTCTTAAAGCCGATTTGATTGAATGGCTCAAGGGCGAAGGTGTTTATGACGACCGCGATAAAGTGGTGGAATGCGTTGCATTGGAGCAATTCTACCGCTGCATCGAGGAGGATGTCAAACTTTGGCTGCAGGACAAACTTGGTGAAGTACAGCTAAACAAGGCAGCAGAGTTAGCTGAGGAGTATTATACTCGCCGAAAGTTGCATAGCAGGGCAGTGCGCGTTGAAAAGGATGAAAGAAAAGAGGGCTTTTCAAAGAAACCTGATCAACGGAAACCCGCTCCGCACCGTAATTTCAAAAAGGACCCGTCTCTTACGAAGGACACTGTAGAGGAAGGGAAAACAGAAGCGGAAAAATCGAGTGAGGTTTCTACCACACAGGCATTTGAATCGGAAAACAAACGGAAGCCGCTAATCTGCTACAACTGCAAAAAGGAAGGGCACATCGCGAGAAACTGTCAGGAAAAGTTTGCTTTCGCAACGATCCGAGAATCAGAAAAAAACATTCGGTTGTTGGAGCCGTATCTCCAAGAAATTAGGGTCAACGAGAAAACGTGCCGAGCACTTAGAGACTCAGCGGCAACCATGGACGTTGTCCATCCTTCATTGGTGTCTCCGGATGACTTCACAGGAGAATGCGCGTGGATTAGGCAAGTCGCCGAGGTGCAGAGTGTTCGCTTACCCATCGCCACGGTTGTCATTGAAGGCCCGTTCGGTAAGCTTTGCACCGAAGCAGCTGTGTCTGCCGCGCTAAATGATCGTTTTCCTTATCTCTTCTCCAACAACTCAGAGCAGCTTCTCAGAGAGCAGGGTAAATCGTTCTTCCCCAACTTAGCGTGCATGGCTCTCACGCGATCGCAAGCGCGAAAGCTTTCGCGAAAGCTTGACTTGGTTCCATGCGGTGAACTCTCAAGTGACCCTGTCGGCGGGTCGACGGAACCCCAGAAAGGAGAGTTTCCGCATGAGTCATGTGAGCAGTCACGCGAGCGGCCCGTCGCCGAACCTAGCTGCGCGGTTTCCGGAGAAAGGGGAGACGACATGGCGCCATTGAGTCAGAGCGAGAGGGTTGCAACGCTCTCGCCTGTAGCGGAAAGTTGGAGCGAGCTGCCGAGAGTTGATCGAGAGACGCTCATTGGAGAGCAACGTGAGGATTTCTCGATTGAAGCGCTAGTGGAGAGCCAAATTGAAGCGCGAGTGGAAAGCCAGAAAAACGCGGCAAAAGTGCTGTCGAAGGAGCACTACGAGGAATCGGTGAAGAAGCGTGCTTTTGAAGTAGGGAGTCAGGTAATGCTACTGCAGCCATCCAAAAGGAACAAGCTTGAGGTTGATTGGGAAGGGCCCGCCAAAGTATTATCGAAGCCTTGCGATACAAATTATGAAGTGAAATTAGGAAGGCGGCCGGACAAAATTTACAACTTGATGAAACCATACGTTCAACATCAAGCGGTCGTAAATCTGTTGTTGAAGGCTTCAGAGGAAGAGGAAGCAGAAAATTTGAGTTCTGGTGAGGTGATCGAAGGGGGATCGAAAGTAATCCGGGAGCAGATAAACCTAGAGCCTAGCGTAAGTGAAGGAGGACCTGTGAAAGAGGACCTGAGAAAGATTGTTTCCGAGTTTGGGTATGTGTTGTCGGACCGTCCCGGAGACACGACGGTGATCGAACACGATATCGAGCTAAGCGGTGAGGAGTCAATCCGTAGCAAGCCGTATCGTTGTTCCCCTGTGCAACGTCGAAAGTGTGAGCCGCTCTTGGTGCCGCATAGGTATCGTCGCCTAAAAGTGGCCGGTTACTGAAGTGGAGCATGTTGCTCCACAGCGCAACTTTGACGTTCGCTATCAAAAAAAAAATATAAATGAAAGGTAAACGCTAATGCAGGTGCATTGAGCAGTGCGTTCCAGCTAGTAAATTCTCAACCTTTCGGTTTCCGGCTGGCGATTCGGGGCAAAATTTTGACCTCATCACGACCTGGGCTGAGCGCTCTCGTTCAGAGTGATCTCAAGGGACCAACTTTATGTGGTATTCTAATCCGTTACGTTGTTGTACGTAAGAAAAAAAATTGAGTTGTCATTTTAAGAGTCTTGTGTCCCACATGTGCCTCTTGATGTAGAGGGAACAAAATTCCGATAGACACGTAGATAGGTATATGTTGTACTATACTTTGTCTGGTGTTCTGTCGGGTGACCGAGGGCACTTGCTTGTGTCGTGTGTTGTCTGTTGTCGAACCGTTCTTAGCAAGTTGCAGAACCATCGACAAGTGCTGAAACCGAAGATGGTCAGAAGAGACGAGTGAAGCTGGTCGACAAGGTGTGGCGACGAGCCAGTGGAGCTGGGATCCGTCGTCAAAAATGGGATGTGTTCCCGGAACAGTCTGGAGCTGTATTCTCCCCATGGCCCTGGAGGCGAACCTGGAGGGACCTGGCGTACGAGCGCACCTGACATCCGAGCCCCGTGGAAGCAGCTCGTCTTTCCGGTGCATTGTCTGGCGGCGGGGGTGCTGTTATGCCAGCGAGTCCTCGTCAAACGTCCGTGCCTCGGAAAAAGGCAATCTGGGTCAAGGCCAGCCCGCAGTCTGCCTGGCGCGATCACCTCGACGGCGTGAACACGCGCGGCGCCCCTCCGGCCCATGTGCAGTGAGTCAGCGGCGCACGTGACAGCGAGCCGGCGGCCGCGTGTCGGGTGGTCTGACGCATGGCGCGGCGACCCCCATTGGCGGAATCTGCTCTGACGACCAGCGGCGCTTCTGATTGGACACTTTGGTGGGACCCGGTGTAAATAAAAGAAGCCCTGCGGCGTGTCGCGATCGGCGGTCCTATGTGAGAGGCGTCCCCGTGTCGGAGTGCCGACATGTGTGAGTCAGCGGTCTTAGGCGAAAGGCTGAACTATGTGTTAGAGAGAAGAGCTCGGCTCTTCGAGTCTCTGTCGGCCCCAGTGCCGAAATTGTAACGCCTCTGTATATATGCTGTACATAAACCTTGTTTAACTCACCGTCGTCTCGTCCGCTCGTCTTATCAGCTCTGCGCAGAAGCAGTCGCGAGCTGATAAACATACGCTACCAAACGGCTGGTGACCTTCCCGGCGGAGTTGAAAGCAGTGGCGCCTCCGGGGCCGTGTTGGCGTCGCCGTCTTTCGCAACAGTGGTGGCTTCGGCGGGATCGGTCCGCCGTTTCTCAACAGTGGAGGTCAGCGGCGGGATCGGTCCGCCTTCGCAACACCTCAAACAAGTCGCCGACTCGCCGAATGCCTATGCCCGCCAGGTATTGTCCCGGCTAGCCGGCGGATGAGACGTCAGGTCGCCACGAAGCTGTAAGCCGTTCCAGAGGGGACAACAAAGACAGCGTATTCCTTTGAAGAAACGGCGACCGCCGCCTCAAAGTGACCTGCTAATTGAGCGGACAGATTGGCGGACCGTTTGATGTCTGCTGTCCGAAGCTTGGGACCCCTCGACCAGCGACATACACGACGAGCAAGAGCCTCTCTGGCGCCACCTTTAAGTGCAGTGATCTTGACTCGAAATTGGATGTTCACGTGCGCCGTGCATGCTCGTACCCCTCACCTGTTGTGTGTGTGTGTGATTGGTGTTCCACTGAAGAAGGAGGAGCCCGACAGGGCTTATAACGGCGCCGCAGAGTGCAGGACGTCGCTCTGGACCAAGTAAAGGTTCAACCACCACGTTCGTAGTTTGTGATGGCTCTGGACCAAGTAAAGGTTCAACCACCATGCTCGTGGTTTGTGAACTCTTAACCTTATGCTGTAAATATTTGTAGATAGTGCCATAAACCTCGTTTGTTTTTTCGTATCCCCATCTTGTAAGCGCTCGTTTCCTCAACCCGAAGCTACACCACGCTACCACAGCACCCCGGGATCACAACAACTGGAGATCAACGGTGGGATCGCGACAGCACCCTTCCGAGGAACGCAGTAGCTGTGCGTACGATGGTTACATCGAACCGAAACCGGTCGTGCGCTCGCGCGCTCCGCGCGCTTCCGACCTCCTTCGTCAGCATGGCTCTGGCCGACTGGGCTCGCCCTACGTCACCTCCTGCCGCCGACGACCTTCCACCTCCGACGACAGTGCAGCTCTGACTTACTGGACTTGCTCTACGCCATCCACCGACGCCGAAAGGAGCTCTCGCAGGTGCGCCCCGTCCTCGGACTCCAGTGACCGTGCTCCCATCTTTCCTATCTCTTCTATCCCTTCAGTTTGTCGTCGCTCGCTCTGGCTCACCAGCTCACGTCTCTTCCTCTCTTCTCCTTCTTCGGCTTTCCTACATCTTTACTCCTATCCTTTTTATCCCTCCTCACCCCCATCCCTCGTGAGCTACTGTGGCGGTGTCGCTCACTGAAGCAAACAATAACGGGGCTCACTTTTCTCTTCTTTTCTCTTTTTAAGAATCACTTCTCGAACCGAAAGGCATACATTGGCAACTGGCACCTCTAAAAAACAATTTACTAGTGAGTAAAGAGAACTATATTTTTTACTGACAGCAAACCAGCAATGATGTTTCAATGCAAAAATAAATCTATCTTGTTAGAACCATTATCGATAGTTCACAAACGGCACGTCTTCGTCTTCAGAGGCAAAACGAACAGAAAGCATGTCTTGCTTGCTGGTTCCATTATTAAAAAACAGACGTAAATATCGGCGTAAGCTGCTTTAGTGAAAGCTTCGAATTTCGGCCCTTGATTTCACCGAGCACGGCTTAACACCCCTCACACGTTTTTATAGCAGTACGACACAGTGCAGTCAAGTTTAGGACACATAAAGAGGTTTTTTTTTTTTTCGCAAGGAAATCACTTTGGAGTGAAAGTCGAGATAAGCACAAGCAATCAAACACGTGTAGCACCTTCGAAAATCTACAGCCGCCCATAAAAAAAAAAAAAAACCCGAACGCGCTAGCTTCGACCTCCGAGTCTAAACACGTGTCTTCGGACGTCCTGGCAGCCGGTTGCCGGAACAGCCAAGCATAAGACAGTTGCGCAGGTCTGTTCATCGCGTGCATGCACGTATTTTTGTTGCTTTCATCGCTGTTCTCCATTACGCGCCGCTTATCGACAGGGTGGTGCACGCTCGCACGTTCAGGTTATCAAAAAAATGGGTGACTGTACGTAGTACAAAAACACACTACACTAACAGTGGCAACAAGTCCTCAGAGTGAAATCACCGACAAAAAATTGGAAATATGCGCGCATTGACAAAAGGAATCTACCTGTCACCGCCGTAGAACTTGCAGAAATCGATGACTTCGCCAGTATGACAGCTCCTGGGGCATAGGCCTATAGCGACTACCTACAATATATGAGCGAATAAAACAAAATGCTAGGGGAAAAAACGGAACGCCGATGACCACGCCAACCATAGGATGAAAACTGGTCATATGCGCGTCACTTTCCCCCCGCCGAACCAATGTTTACAGAACAGGTTTTATATAAACGTTGAGCCGAATAGCGGCGGCGCAAGTTTTCCCCTTCGTCACTGATAAGAGAATATCATTTTTTTTTTTTTACGGCCCCATCGGCAATGGCTCGAACTTGAGACTTTCCGAGGCTATTGCTGTACCCTTGGCAGCGCGCTGGTATAGGTCACGCGCATAACATGCCACCGCGCAACATATGGCGCCATCTCCGGATAACCGGTGTGAAAGCGAGCGCTTGAATTGCGAAACTGTCCAATGGGTTCGTTTTAATCAAAAAGGAAAAAAAAATCTAGCTCGAGCCTGCCAGGATTCGAACCTGGAATCTTCTGATCCGTAGTCAGACGCGTTATCCGTTGCGCCACAGGCCCACGGCGTCCTTAGTCTCATAATGCGAATGTGACCGATGGCTTTGTGCCGATAATAAAAACTCGTTGGACAAGAGTAGTATATGACGAACTCGGGCATAGATACACAATGCCCACACTGCTCAGAAGTGTACTGTTCACATGTTGTGTCAATGCCCCACGTTACCTCGAGGACCTCTCACCAGCGAATCCGACTGGGAGGAGGCACTCAGGAGCCTGCAGTCTCAGAAACCAACAAAAGGCAGTCAAGAAGGGCCAAGAACTGGCGGAACGCCATTACGTTTACGCCCCGACTCCGGCGTCGCCTGCAGTAGCGGCTGCTAGAGTGTCCCTCGTGGACACCCTGGTGGCTTAAACTCCTCAGGACAATTTAAAGTTATTGATTGATTGATTGATTGATTGATTGATTGATAAGATGTTTCAGAAAATTTCCGGGAGTGGACGGTCGCGAATTACGAAAAATACATTTTAAAATGTTTGTCGTCACGCGCGGAGATATACGCGAAATTTGAAAACGGAATTTCCACCTTATTTTTTCCGCTGTTAATGACCTTATGACAGTGAAACTTCTCGTGTCAGAGTACTCAGCGCACAGTTTATCAATCTGCCCAAGTCATTTTTTTTTATTGGTGTCCCTTAAATAAATACTTAAAATTATTATGCAAATAAATATTCATTTACTGCTTTTAACCATGGTCAATTTTACAGAAGAACACCTAACACTTCGTAAGCAGAAAATGCAACCGCAATTTGTTTTTTGATGTGTTTAATTCAAGCACACAAAATTAATACCCTCGACGGCCCGGTCCTGGAATACGGCACGCTGAACTACGGCTCATGCACATTAACCAAAGTTATCGGCTACAGTTATAGACAGCGCAATAAATTTAGGTCGAGACACAATGGCTATGCCGAAGGTTCAGTTTATCTAAGTTCATCCGATGAGCAGATGAGCAATGTCTCTTCATTTTTAGGAGCGAAGCTCCTTATAGCGGCACCCATTCATCAATCGTAGTTGTTGTAGTGTGTAACAAGTATAACATTTTGACCTCCAAGGTAGTGCCGGTGAGAGATTTCTTTTGTGCGTTGTTGAAAAATAAAAAAATAGGACTCATGTAAATGCCAATGGCTGCTATAATGGGGAATTAGAGACAGGAGCACTTGGCTTTTAGTTAAAGCGCACGCTGAAATCCCCATCTGCAGCCATTGGTATGTACATTGAACAGTATCTGACAAAAAAAGGGTTGCTACGTTATACTCGCTGGGTGTAACCTCCTTAGTTTCAGAAAGGTTTAGCGAGCGTTGAGCCGCAGTGCCATGAATACAATGACCTAGTATATACCATGAACTCGAGGTGGTTAAAGGTGGGAAGTAGATACGAAGAGCAAGCCGTAAGAAAGTAAAAGCCGAATTCTCCTGTCTCTCATTTCCTATTAGCAGCCATTGGCTTGTACATTGAGCTCTATCTGACAGGAAAAGGTTGCTATGTTATACTCGCTGGGCGTAACCTCCTTGGTTTTAAAAAGGTTTAGCGAGCGTTGGGCCGCAGTGCCATGAATACCGTGAACTAGTATATACCATGAACTCGAGGTGGGTAAAGGTGGGAAGTAGACCCGAAGCGCAAGCCGTAAGAAAGTGTGCGTGTGCCACCTCTCGTTTAGTCCTTGGAATGTTCGCTGGATGGCGGTGCTTCTATACGGGGAATATATGATGAAAAGATGCGAGATGGTGGTACTTGGAGTGTTGAATAGATGGACGAACGGACACACAGACAGATGCATGGATGCACGCATGAACGGACGCAGGGGCGTATGCATGGACGAACGCAGGGACGGACGCACGAACAGACACACGCACGGACGGGCGGATTGACGCATGGACGGTCACACAGACGGACGCTTGGAGGGATGGGAGCAAGAACGAATGGACGGACGAATGCTTCGCCCCACTCTCGATCATTCACTCCGTGGATATGCTGCCAATTTTTTGTTGACCACTGGTCCAAGGCACAAGCAAAATGAAGTTGCGCTTGAAGGAGATAATGTCCTTGCCGAGATGATGCCAAGGTGGTCCAGGCTGCTGACGCTGTTATGTGAAAACACAAATCATGCTCATCAAGCTCTCGATCATTCACTCCGTGGATATGCTGCCAATTTTTTGTTGACCACTGGTCCAAGGCACAAGCAAAATGAAGTTGCGCTTGAAGGAGATAATGTCCTTGCCGAGATGATGCCAAGGTGGTCCAGGCTGCTGACGCTGTTATGTGAAAACACAAATCATGCTCATCAAGCTTTGGATCTGAAGGGTGATCGCTGTAAATATATATCGGTCCGCAGCGACAAATCGTTCGAATAACCAGGCCTCTCGTGACAACCGTCGCATTCAATTGTACAAAGATGCATCATACGCCTACTAGTTATCATCATCATCATCATCATCATCATCAGCAGCAGCAGCAGCAGCAGCAGCAGCAGCCTGACTACGCGACCTTTATCTTTTATCTATATATTTACCTCTCCTTACTATCACCTCAATATGCATGGTGTATAAAACAGGGTACAAACAAGGTGAACATTGAACCATGTGTTGTACGTGCCCTACCACTTTTCTTATGCAGCGAATTCAGTTGGCCTACATATTGCCCCTATAGCAAAGCAATCAAATGGAGGGACTCAACTTCAAAAATGTTTATCTCCGCTAACACAAAAATGACTTGGATTAAACTTTCTGTGAACTAAGCCGCTGTGACTTTCAATCGTACGCGCTTTCTTCCCTGTTTTTTTCTCGGACCATCTTAGGGTGCTACAAACGTACGTCTCAAATTAGACAAAAAGATCGTTTTCGCCGAATCCAGGATTTTATATTATAGTGATATAGTCTATTCACCACGCATCGGTAAAACAAAACTATTCGTAAATAGGACATAGTATGGAGCGTTTGTCAGACGTAATTTATGCATTCTATTGATACTCGTAAGTTGTAGAAAAATTCCCGAAAATGCTATAATTTGCTCAGTTTTGTAAATGCTCTAAAGAGTGAAAAATTTGAAGCTATCATGAGGAACTGTCATAATAAAGCACGTTGCTCCAAAAACGCAAAAAAAAAAAAACCAATATTGAAAGAACGTACGAAACGGTCAATTTATAGAGAATTTTTTTTTCATGTCTGGTTGTCTACATTTCGTGAATTTCAAATAGTGGTCAAGGACGCAAAATTTTTTTGCCACTCAAAATACCCTGGGAAAATGGTTCAGAATTAATGGCTATAAATGTGTAATTTTCTCAAGCTCTTTGGCAGAAATTGGTTTTTCGGCAAGCGCCTTGGTTAACACACTTAGCGTGGATTGACCCCATATTAAGTACTGTGTACTCTGATTCGTAGTGCATAATGTCAGTCCCCCAAAATTTTTAATTTAGTCGTAACGCTCGGTATGTAGTGCGCTAGGCTGCCAGACAGCAGTAGACTATCAGAATAATGAAAGGAAGAGTAGAATACATAAGGTTTATTAATAATAAATGAGGGTGTTACGGCCTGCTTGATCCCAATACAGGCCCCCGTCCAGCCTGAATACGTCACCTAACTTCATATACTACCATTTGACTCCGTCAGAAGAACAAAAACCTACAGCAAGCCTACAGCACCAGGAGTGGTGGCGCCATCTAGCATATGCAAGCGCAGACAGTGACGACAAGCTGCCATTTTTTAAGGGTTGCCTTGAAGATTCTTGTTGCCTTCATACTTTGCGCTATGCCTGTAAGACGCAACAGAATCACTAAGTCACTTTCAATATAGTGGTTTATTTATTGCGTATGTGTCTGAAGGTTTTTTACTGTTTGTAGTTTGAACAGAATTACGATTAAATGCGGCGGCAATCACAGAGCTACGAGTGCCAATGGAAGTTTTTTAACTTCAGCAATAGATGGCGTTACCAATCAATGAGCCAGCTATAGAGTGTAAAAATTTCACATTGTTTCGAGGTTCGCCGAATTGAAGATTTAGTTCAGTTGTTTATTCGCAGGTCATCACCATCTCGTCATCAAAAGGTTAACATCGTCGATTTGTACATGCAAGGATATGCCCGGTATGTATTATTCAGTACCAGAAGCCCGTGTTCACTCTCTAATGAACGCACATTATGTAGTTTACTTAACGTTGATTTCTTGTCTTTATTTCCCTTATTGTACCACTTGATAACGCGTTAGTTTAAACTTGCATATTTGCCAGTTTCGCCTTGGGATTTTGTACTGTCTTGCTGTAATGTAATCGCACTATATCTATACAATAGGAGACACGCCTAACAGTGTTTACTTTCGAACTTCCCGGGTGCTCTATAATGTATCTATGCTCGATTGTTTTGCGTGCGTGTGATGAACGCAAAGCTATGAACTTGAAGTTTCGCTAAAGATGGACATGTCACACAAGTTGCATACGTCGAATCTAAACTGCATTTAGCATGTGTTCTGGCCATAAACATGTGTGTAGCCTCCTTGTTAAACAAATGTAATCATTACAAGTATCGCTTATCATCAGCGTTTACGTCACTGTTGACTGTAGCACTAGGCTTCAGGCTTCACGAAAAGTAGCATTCGTTTTCCGAGCTCCAGAATTATCGACTCTGCCTCACAAAGTGTTTTCAAAGCGGGACTTCAAATGTGCGACTGGTGCGTGCCCCTGAAGAAATTGCCGAAAAAAAAAATCGACAGATCTCACGTACCTGGGAATCGACGTTATGCGAAGCATGCGGAGGAAAGGTGGCCGTGTTGCAATTTTTTGACTGAGCGACACGTCATGAAATAACTCTAAATGTATGTACAAATGTTGCACGCACAGACATATGTTGAAAAGTTGCACGTGTTTATGTAACCAGATATTTGCACTTGCGCGGCGATGCCACCTGGAACATGCGTACTAGCAACATTCGCAGCTGATATGAAGCGCTGATGCTTGAGCGGATGCTGGCCCTGGACACTGCTACATAAATCAACTTCAGCGCATGCCAACTAACCACAATTGACGTTAACTCGACGTGACGGCTGTATCAAAGGAGTACATATGTAATATGTTTATAAATTTGAGTAGGCAGTACTGCAACGACTATTGATGGTGACGAAGATTAGCGTCTATTCGAAAAGTAGGTCCGAGGCCTGGCATAGCTCATCGGTAAAATGCTACATTGCCACGTAGAATGCTTGGGTTCTATTCCAGCCGGGGCCCTTACATTTATTCTTTGCATTCGTCTGGTCGACGCTACCGATGTCGGTTATTTCTTAACGCTTGCGCTTCAAAATTGCCCATGAGTGTTCTCGTCGTGCCTGGGTAGATACTGTCAATCACCTGTGGCACATACCCGCATACCAGTGGCACATACCCACCCGTGGGTATGTGCCACTGTCTGGCGGGAAGTGTTTGACGACATAAGCGACGGGATCGTGATATTATTCATTTCCTGACCAGCGCGTCACTTTCGTTAAAACATCTTACCCTCCCATGCTAGCTATGGTTCACGCCAAGGAGGTGACCACGAGAGCATCCAAGCGTAGGAGGCCAGATGGATATATACACTCAAAGTCGCCGAAGATAGCGAAGAAATGTTTCGCACTTAGAAATTACATAATCTGCACCGAGTTGCTATGGTGCGCAAAAAAAAAAAAAAAAAACTCCGTCGAGCCGGATTCGAACCAGCGACCTATGGATGTCCATAGTGATACACCTCTACAGTCCACCGCTCTACCAACTGAGCTATCGACGGAACGAGAATGGGCTGCAAAGAATGCACTTATAAACAAATTTTCTGTTTTCGTGCCCATTTCATAAGATTTCAAGATATGAAAGTTACTGTTGGAGCTAGGCTATCGTCCTTTAGCTAGTCTTACTCGCTCACATTTAGGACAGAACAAACTTTAGTAATTCCAACAGCCATGCGCTAAGCCTCACCCGCTTGCTAGAAAGTCATCTACCCGCAAGTGCACTACAAAGCGAACACATACGCAGGTTAAAACCCGGGTACAAATCAATTCTGCGTGAAAAGCTTTGTAAGGAACAGCGCAATCACAAACTTCGTCGAAGCATAGCAGTCTCAAGCCGAGAATCGCGCCTTGCCAGCTACTACCGGCACCCCACTTTGCCGCCCAAATAATCACTATTCCGCTCATTATCACTGTCATCGCTATCCTTAACCAACACAAGCCACACAGTAAGAACACTTAATATATTGGCGCTACTACGTTTAACAAGCTACCGAATGAACACAGCAAGGATATGATCGCGCACGCTCGTTAGCGACCCTCCAAACACGCTTCACACGATCTTGCAGTGTAAACATACATAACATTTTCGATAGTTCCAAACTGCATACACTGGATGTACGAGATCTACGCAGTCAGTGGCAATGCTCACAAACGTCTCACATTAGCTCGCACACGGTGACACACCCATTAAACACACTACCAGAGGCTTGTCAAGCTGGGGAAGCTGATTGGCGATGTTCTAGTTTCTCTGCATCCCGACAGAAGTCACTACAAACAAAAATTGTGCAGAGCCTCTGAGACACTGATAAAGCGATGTTAAAGCTCAAAGGCTACGCATTACAAATTGTGGTTTTTTTTAAAGCCGCTAGGTGACACTACCATACAGAGCGTACGCATATTCGAGTTCATACGTGGGCTTTTATCGAGGACTTTTCTTCCTAGGTTGAGGGTAGGCCGTTCAAACTTAAGCATTCCGCACCTTGGAGAGGTAAAGGCGGATTGTGCAAGGAGTGTATGTATTAAACGTCAACAGAAAACCAAACACTAAAAAGGAGAAGGTTTTTTGCGAAGGTTTGTTCAGAGTTATAAATTGAAAGTACAACAGCTGACTCGGTGGCGCAACGGTAGCGCGTCTGACTCCAGATCAGAAGGTTGCGTGTTCGAATCACGTCCGGGTCAAATATTTTTTTTACAAAATTATTATCATTTTTTTAAACACTTATTTGGACAAAAGTTTTATTGCAGGGTGGGGGTTTACAAAACATTGTAAACTTTAATGTGAGTTATGGCTCTAGTTATGCCAATTTTTACGTGGTTTGTTAGAGCTTTTACATGCGTACACAGAATAAGAATTGGATTCGACGAATTGAACACACTACGTCAATACAAGAACACAACCGAGTTATTAACTAGGGATTCGATTGATTGGCACCACGAGTCGATTGTTTGACAGAAACGCGTAAATGGACTCTAAAGTGATGCAACGAATGAGTTTATATCGATACTATGTACTCGCAGAACTGTAATATCGTGCACTTAATGACCATAAGTCAAGATCAATGTCTCAGTTTTTAATTTCGCGCCAAAATCTCCCCATGTGTCGGGACGAATTTTAAACGGCATTTTTTGGTATTTTGACACTATTTTGAAACATGATGTGGTAAGTCTATGGTCCCCTCAAAGGACAATGTACTGCTTCATTTTTTAGCCATGGGGAGCTGCGTATGACCTAGTGGACGCCGCAAAAGAAATCTACCGTATGTCATGCCGTTTGGTGTGAAAAATTCATGGCGGCGTCGCTATCCACATTTTCTTTTCGAGCATTTCCTCGCTTACTCTATAGCGTCTCCTCACTGCAATGGTAGTGTTTTCGATATTGTGAAATTGTAATTTACTGTTACTCCAAAAATTGATTTTCTCTATCGATGTCCCCTTTAGGGTACGCTAATAACCTTATCTGTTTCACAAGAAGACGGAAAAGACTTCGTTGCCGCTAAAACGGGGCAACGCCTCCTGGTCGGGCCCCTATATTCCAAGGCACCGCTGGCTCTCGCTATCCTTTCAGCCCTCCTGAATGACCAGCCTCAGCTGATCCTCAAGGGCTGTCCGGCCAGCATGGCCTTCCACTTCTCTCTTCTGTTATCCCCTTCCCGTTCCTCGGTGTGTGCTGGTATACATTACCGCGTGACGTGGCATAGAGCGTCGGTGTGCTTCCACACCGTGGGCTTATGTCTCTGCATGCTGTGGGGTAGTACGCATGCAATCTGTGGATGTTTGTGTATGTGTTAGTTTGAAGTCGACTCGGACTCCTGTGATCGTGTCTCCATCTTTCCTATCTCTCCTATCCCTCGATATGTCCTCGCTCGCTGTCCCAGCGCATCTTTCTCTTTATATTTACCTTTAATCCTATCCTTTTAATCCCTCCTCACCCCCATCCCTTGTGAGCTACTGTTGAGGTGTCGCACCCTGATGCAGAGAGTTACAGGGCTCACTTTTCTTTTCTTTTCCCTCTTATAAACATAAACACCCCCCCCCCCTCCCCCTCTGAAAGGTTGTTGTGTGGTGCTGGGTACCGTCTCCGCAAATCGCTGTAATATTTCCGGGATCGCTTTGTAACTGGGATCGATTGATGTCGGGTCCTCCACGGTGTTGCCATCGGCAGCTCTGTAATTAGTGAAACCTCGAACTGCCTCATCTGCACTTGGGCCCCGGGACACGAGGCTGCTCGTGTCCAGGGGCCCAACTGATTGTCTGGGTATCGCTTATGTCCAGCTCTATGCTAAGTATCCGGTGTGTCTTGGAGCCGAATTTTCCTTTCTGATAATATCTAAACGCGGCCTGAGAATCTGTCATAACAGTCAGCGGAGCGTTGCGCTCCAATCCTTCTCTTATAGCTAAGGCAATGCCGATCTCTTCTTTCTATAATGGTTGCTTGAGAAACCGAAGCACAGACCGTGATCTTACCTATTTTACTTACGACAACCGCTACCATATTTTTTGCGTTGGCTCATTGTGGCGAAGCATCCGGGAATCTCGCAGTATTCAATAACCTTCATGTTTTGCCGATGTATGCCGCTTGAGCTTTTCTCCGCCCTGTGTTAATATCGGATCCATGTTTTTTTTTTTTTTTTTTGGTATTGGTGATACCCCATACAAATCTCTGATCTGGCTGGGTAGTTCCATGGTCTCTTGGTGCGTGCGTATACACCCTTCAAGGCCGACTTTAAGAAGAAGAGCTCTGCTTGTTGGAGTTTACGCCAATGGTCCTCTGCGCTATGAGTTGGGCCTCAGCTATAGCTCATCAAATGTGTTGTGGAGGCCAAAGAGATAGGAGCTTCTCGTTGGAAGTGTTGCTATATGCCATCCTTATAATTCGATCAGCCTTGTCAATTCGTCCCTATATTCAGGGCATATTAATTAAGGGAACGATTACATCACTCTGTTGATTACCAGGCTTTTCACGAGTTCAAGGGTGTCTTGCTCCTCCATCCCTTTCTGTTTATGAGACACACGGGCTATCATACGACTAATCTGCTGCGTTGTTTTTAAAACCCGTAAAATAGTGTGAAGAGTGCGCAGAATGTTTTCGTAAGTTGCCTAACAACAACAACAACAACAACAACAACAACAACAACAACAACAACAACAACAACAACAACAACAACAACAACAAAAAAAAAAAGCACAGTCATGCGAATATTCAAAACTTATGTAACTATATGCGCGCAAAGTTTGGATCATATATTGCTACACACTCTATTTTCTATGTTTTATGTTCCTGGCACATTGCAAGAGTAGACAGCGACTTGCGAAACCCTTGCCAAAATGTCTGAGAGCATTACATGCTAGATACTTTTCAGATCATCTGTCCGGCTTGACTGGGTAAACGGAAACAGCTGAATTTATTCTAGAACAAACTCGGCCATCAGCGATAACGCTCGAATGTTTGACGTTCGACTCCGTGTGTATGAATTCAGACGCTTGTTCAGTTTATCTACGGCCGACGCTCCGCTCACCGATATCAGTGTACAACGTGCATTGCTTGATGTATTGCTATGTGGGGTTTAACGTCCCAAAGCCACCATATGATTATGAAAGACGCCGTAGTGAAGGGCTCCGGAAATTTCGATCACCTGGGGTTCTTTAACGTGCACCCAAATTTGAGCACACGGGCCTACAACATTTCCGCCTCCATCGTAAATGCAGCCGCCGCAGCCGGGATTGATTTGATTTGATACGTGGGGTTTAACGTCCCAAAACCACCATTTGATTATGAGAGACGCCGTAGTGGAGGGCTCCGGAAATTTTGACCACCTGGGGTTCTTTAACGTGCACCCAAATCTAAGTACACGGGCCTACAACATTTCCGCCTCCATCGGAAATGCAGCCGCCGCAGCCGGGATTCGAACCCGCGCCCCGCAGCCGGGATTCGAACCCGCGACCTGCAGGTTAGCAGCCGAGTACCTTAGCCACTAGACCACCGCGGCGGGGCTTGCTTGCTGTATAGTTCACTTCATTCACTGTCATCCATTTTTCGCCGGCCTTTTCAGCAAATCGGCACGGACTTACTGCGGGGCCATTCCCGAAATGGATCAATGTAGCTTCTGACTACCTCGCCGGCTACGCGGAGACAAGGGCCCTACCAACAGGCAGTACTGCCGAGGTAGCTAAGTTCGTCGAGAACATCGTCGCGCGTCATGGTGCCCCAGAGGTTCTCATTAGTCATTCCCGAGAAAAGTACGACCTTTACTGCGGACATAACTCAGGCGATCCTGAGGCACACCACCCAGACAACTCACCACCTGACCAACGGCCTCACCCAGCGTCCACATAAGACAATCGTTGTTATATATGCTGGCCGTGTACAGCCTCCGACATTTTTAATAATCCGCACGCAGTATCAACGCATTACAACGGCTATAATCTGTGAAACCGGCAACAGTACGCGCAGACGCACAAAGCATCGCTAGCGCAAGCATCATCTGCCGCGCTGTTCCTTTCAGGACGTTGCACGCCCTACCACAATGACTGTATTAGTTTCCTTAGATAAAAAAAAACAAAAGCGGTGTACAAAACAATGCGCACAATAAGAGCGTCGGTTTCTTTAAAAAACCAGCAAAAACAATGAGAAAACATACTTTGACAAAGAACTGACGGAATGCGTGCTTTCAATATGATGTTACAAAAACAAATACTCGAAGGCGTCGGTAGCAACAAGCGCACAACGTCTACAGGCGCGCATCTTCGCGCAGTTGCAGCTTGTGCACAAAAAGAGATTAAGGAGCACGCATTTTGTGCTATCCAAAATGAACGAGTTAAATACGCACGAACACAGCATGCAAATGAACGTGCATGCATTGAAACCGATGCATCGGTGATCGCGATTAAGCCTGATCGGGATCGAATTTCTAAACAGGGATTGGCGTCCTTCTGCAGCTGGCGTATCAATCGCGTCAGCCACGATCGCGATCAAATGTGCCCACGTGACAGCGATTTAAACTTTAGCTATAGAAAGGTTGAAATGGCATAACTTACGCTGCACAAACACGAACGATCCGTGGGATGCCACGTCTCGCACTTGATCTTTACCAGCCACAAGAGTCGCCTTTTCGGATCTTTCGGAAATCTGAACATCTATAGGAATTTCGCGGGTGGCTTGTGCCCTGTGGCACGCTACACCAGGGCATTTCACCAGAAAAAAAGTCGCGCACGTGTCTCACTCAACCGGCAACGACGAGGCGTGGGGAACCGAATGGCGGCCGCCGATTGGAAGGCGGCACTCACCCCTTCAAAGAGTGTTTACACTCTGTAAGGGGGCGCGCGCATCGAGGAATAATGGCTGTGTTCCAATTCTTAAACAACACGTAGACAGTCTACGCAGACTGCTTAGAAGACAGCACCGAGCCCATGCTGTCCGAAAATTGGAATACGTCTGGACGGCTTTTACGCGACGATGCGCCACCTCGCGTCGAGAAGAAAAAGCTAAATTAAACAAACGTAACAGTTCTATTTTCTGGCTTATTTCGCGTTGAAACCTAAAACAAATAAACGTTACTCACATTGAGCGTCTGGGGAAGCGTCTGCTTGTGTGCAGACGACCATTTCGGCGAGATCATATCTATCTGAATATTCTAGGAACCCTACTATCTGAGCGATTTGATAAGCCGCCATCTTGTTTAGACAGCAAAGTAGCTTGCGGTCTTTTCGAAGCGGTCTATATTTCCGGCTACGTGAGAATTGGAATGGCACTTAAGGTGGCTGCCGTCCACTTAGCTGTCTATTCAGCCGTCTAAGGTGAGTATTGGAACACGCCCAATATAACTAGATGGCGTTAGTGCCCTTTCACAGCATGCCCACGGAGTGAATGATGATAGGGGGTGCTTCCGTCAGTTTGTCTGTCTGTGCGTCCGTCTTTCTGTCCGTCCATGCTTCCTTCCGTCCGTGCTTCTGTCCGTCCATGTTTCTGTCCATTCGTCCGTCCGCGCTTCCGTTTGTCTGTCCGTCTGTTTGTCTGTATGTGCTTCTGCCCGTCCGTCCGTGCATCCGTCTGTCTATCTGTCCGTTTGTGGTTTCCTTCATTCGTGCGTCCATCCGGCCGGCCGGACGGACGCTTTGCCCCACTCATGATTATTCACTCCGTGAATACACTGTAATATTCTTTATCATTTATTTGAACCGTTTTCTATTTTTGGTCACGCGTAATATGGTTTTTCGCTCACAGTCAACGACGCCGACACCAATACGACGCCGAAATATCTGAGAAACGAGCTTTTTAACGCTGTCGCGTTAAAAATGAAGAACACTGCCATCTGTGGGTACCATGGATCTATAGCATTTAAAGCTTCGCAAAATGTCATCGATCCAATCTCGTGAAAATACGATAAACTTGTTACGTCACGCGAGGACGGCGCGAAACTTAAAAATGAAACTTCAACCTTGATTTTTTCCGCTAATAATGAACTTATGACGGTGAAACTTATGACAGTAGAGTTCCCAGAACGCAGTTTATGAATATAAACCAAGTCATTTCTCTCTTTGGTGTCCATTTAAAGCAACTTCTCTTAACGTAACTTCATATAAAAACGTTAACTGTACCCGGGTTGAGCGGCATCACGCCGCATGATGTAGTCAGATTTTGAGCGGCATCCTCCGGAACTACGCCGACGAGGCGCTACTATGCTGTGCAGATTATGGTTGGGCGTCGCATTTGCCAATGCGTGCGCGTTCCGCATTGGAATGGCTGACACTGCTGCACGACCATTGCGACAGTGACGAAACAACTGGGCACATTCTGTGTGAATGCCCACAATACTGCCGCAGAGACAGTCACTCTGCAATGCACTAGATGAACTGGACAACCAGACTCTTTCGGAAGAAAGAATCCAGCGCTACCGACAGGACTTTGTGTCGCAGAAGAAGGCTGTGAAGGCGCTCCTGCGCTTCTTGCGTTTAACCGGCCTGTCCGAACGACTGTGATCAGAACTCCCTGGGTGTGTGCGCATGCGATTTTTTTTTCCTACTTTATTTTACATCTCTCTATCTCTATCTTTTTTCCGACCCTTTTCCCCACCCCCGTACAGGGTAGTAGACCAGTTCTTCTAGGTTAACCTCCCTGTCTCTTCCTTTCATTTATTTCTCTCTCTTGAGCGGCATATGAAATCTACAGATGGACCACTAGCCGGGCCCCTAGAGCGCTAAGCCCTTAAAAGCAAACGTGGGAGGTAAACACTGAAAAACAGTAACGAAGGCTCGGAATTCGGCCGCCGTCTCCAAACAGGGGTCGCACTTGTCTCCATTTAGGAAGCGATTGCTGTTAGGCACGACGATTTGAAGCTAAAACCTCCAGCAGACCAACTGAAGCGGGTGCCCTGCCGCCGAGCTATACGGCTCGCGCTGAAAGCTTCTCTCCGAGTCACGTTATGAGACTTGTACTTCCTTTGACCACCGGAAGAATATTCGTACATGCCACCGCTTGGTGAGTGTGTGAATGCGTGTTGAGAAGCGAAACAGTCCAATCTGGACAACTCTTACGAAGCTGCCTTAATTTTTTATTGATTTGTTTACTCATTTCTCTATTCAATCGTCTATTTAACGAGTACCAATCGGCCTTTTCTATATATTTCTCGGTGTGTACCACTTTATTTCAGCCATTCAATGAATGCCGCTTTGCAGCAAATCTGTTTGACGTCATGGTGATGTTGGTTACTTGATTATCGCGTTAATAAGTTAGTAGTCGGTCTGCTTACTTTGGCAGTACTGTTGGAGCCTGTTGACTGGCCATTTCAATATGTTTGTACTTACCAGTTTCTAATTTTTTTCTACTTCTCACAGTGCAAGCACGCCCGTGCTTACGAGTATAATATCCATTCTGGCATGTATCCTTTGGCCCACATGATCCCTCTTGCAGTAAGTTGACGCATGAGAATTCCGTATATGATTTGTGTGACACGTAACATTTATTTTTCTTATGATTCCACATTCGACACGTGTGGCGAGTACGACAAGAAACAGAGCACGTCGCCAGTACTGGCGTGAAGGAGGGGGGGAGGGGGGCAAATGTCGCGATGCGATGAAAATCAAGAAAGAAAAAGGTTGATCAATGAAAATAAAAAAACAATAATTGAGAAGTTGGAACAAGAATTCGAATTTCCCCAGTGAAGTAAGTACAGGCTAGTGTATGTAAGAGAAACTTCTGACACTTATTCCTTTTTTTTTTGTCTCGAAGATAAACAAAGTCCCTGCTCGATGTACAGAATAAAGCAACGAACTTTTTTAACGGGAAACGGGTTACAAGTTCAGCCATGCGGGCCGCCGACGACAGTTAACAGCGAGAGACAGCGAAACGACATTCGGAGCCAATGTGGCGGCAAAGTTGACGTCAACATTTGGTGGGGACATTGCGACGTCGCGGGTGTGGAACGGTGAAGCGGAAATATCGCCACCTGTCCAGCAATGGACTCTGTCTCAACGTTCGGTCTGAGAAACTCTACTATGGAGGCAACGGCCTTTCGTTCCCGGACTCTCCAGTAGGCTATATATGCCTCCACGAATTCACGAAATTCGTTTTTTTTTTCTTTTTTGGGTGGTGTCGCACAACGGACAAAAAATTAAGACACCGATTTGCAGCGTTTTCTCTGTCAAGTATTCACTACGTAACATTCATCTTACTATGCTTCTCGGGTAATGCCGATGCACTGGCTCTAATTCTGATTCCATCCGGGAACGTTACATATTGTCACCAGCTTCACCGCTCCACACACGCTTAAGTGAACATCAAGAACACTCAATCTACTTGGTACACTTATTGTGAGTCGTCTATACGCAACAGTACAATCGAAGGGTGCATCTCCAGTGGCGTTAAGTGTGACATGGGACAGGGCTAAGCACCTCGTGTTGGCAGCCGGATTGGCTTGGCTTTTCGTTGAACGACAAAGCTGGAAACGTTTCGATAAAGTTGTCATTCTCGCGTAGTTTTTTGTTTTGTTTTACAATTTGATTTATCGCCACCTGGTGTCACTTTCCACTTTGGTTTTCCTGTTCAAGGAAACGTCACGGGACAATGGAAAAGCACACATGTCGGCAAATATGTGCCCCTGTTGAACAAGCACGTAGATGTTGTGTGCCCTTTGCAGCATAGTCGTCTCTTTTTTTTTGTTCCTTTGATTTGAGACGAACAGATGACGACGTGTGAAGAAATGTAAAGAGAAATACACACGAACTTTCAATTGCACATTTACAAAAAAAAAGCCCCTTAGGCAAGGAATGTACATACGAGATCTGTAAGCGTTACCCCAGCAACTGTATCATTCTTTTTTTTTTTGCTATTCCCCAGTTACCGTAGTGTAATCGCAAATTGCAAAGTGCTTGCGTCGAACACATGTGTAGACAATGTTGGCAAGAACAAGGCATATAACGAGTCAGTAACACGACAAAAATAAGCCAACCAGAGCCTCTGATAAAGACAGGCGAACAACACGTCATTTATTATGGCATAACCGCAATATGGGCCTGAAGCGTATGGCGCTCATCTAGAAGTATTTTCATTGCTATTCTGTATTTTCTTAGTGCTTTCAATTGTGAGTTTCCCATGTGACGCGAATTCAAGGACGTTTTTACCAGAAAATGCGCCGGTGGGATGTATCTCCCATTGGCACCAATTTCGCGCAATTGTGCAACTTTCTCTACCACTTTTTTTCTATAGTTTAGAATTAAGGAAACGCGGATCAATGTTCCGCACGCTTTTGCCTCTAGCTGGCGCGCCGAGGGTAGCTCGGTTCGCCGTGTGGCACATGAGGAATCATTTCTCCGAACAGTGTTGTCGAATGTGGACGCCATGAAAGCCCGGTGGGGACCAATTCAAGTGACAACGTAGTGGTTCAATTTTATCGGCGTCTATTGTGTGAAATCAATACACATCAATGCGTCAAGCGCGGAAAGGCAGAGAGGGGAGCATGATACCAATCTAGAAATGCCCATAAGAGATTGAAAGCCTTCAGCATAGATCTTGGTGAAATTGCAGCGTATATACAACTCGAATGAATGTTGTGGTAACCAATGTTCTGACCAAAGACGACGTTGTGTAAAAGATATATAGTCGATACGGGGAGGTTTTAGTTTTCCGCTTTTGACGAATGATGCGCATAAACTCGCTGTTCTGTTGCGGGAGTACGTGTTGTTTGCCTGTCGAGAAGTTTACATCAGCTTTCGACTTCGCAATTCTGGCGTGTTCCACGAAGAAAGTAAAAAGATAGAGAGATAGAAAGACAGAAAATTTTGAGCAACAGCGGTGGCGTGAACGGAGCTCATGTCGAACACGGCAACGCGTAGCGTAAGAGGAGAAAAAAATTAT
The DNA here is from genome assembly GCF_013339725.1 of Rhipicephalus microplus. Lineage (NCBI taxonomy): Eukaryota > Metazoa > Arthropoda > Arachnida > Ixodida > Ixodidae > Rhipicephalus > Rhipicephalus microplus. The sequence continues at coordinate 126,169,525 of NC_051171.1, read as the reverse complement.
ATTATATATATATATCTGACGACTTCAAAAAAAAAGGGGGGGGGGGGACGAGAGGCAGGGGGAAACGGGTGGGGTAGGGACGATATGAACACCTTAATATACTTGATCCACCAGTTCTCTTCGTAGGGGACGATAAATAACCCATAATATCTCCGAAGGTATACGACAATTACTACAACTATATAATATCGGCCAGAGTTGACCCACGAGAGACAACGGACTAAAAATCACACGTAGTACGGCGCAGCGAAACGCTGGGATCTGTGTCTGTTGTTGCAGATGAAGTGGAATGAATGGTGGAGTGCGATTGTTTTGTGTTGTGTTTGACGTCCTGTTTCTCTTTCCTGTCGCCGTCGGGGGCACCCTAAAGATTTGCGTCTCTTGTGTCTGTCCGCAGGATTCTTTTGTTTAACGAGAGAGATTTACACATGCCCGATAAACATACAGACTCGCGCGCGTACGCTTAAGACGCGTGCATTTTGTCGAACTACAAGTTATGTACAAGGCTTCGTTCTTCTGCGACAATAAATACCTCAGGTTGGGAGGGCGCGTTCCCTTGTCTCCGATTTACTCCCCACCCAAGCTGTGTGAAGTGCAATGCTGCGCAGTCTAAATCACAGAGAAGAGAGAGAGAAAAAAAGAAGTAATAAATGCCCGAGGCGTACACGTAATTGAAAACAAGTTTTAAAAGAAGGCCCACGCATTTGATACAAATACCGCTACTCGTGTTAATTTTCTTTCATTTTCTGTTATTACCAAAAAAAAAGGGGGGGGGGGGGGGTCCGTGGTACCCTGCCAGCTATAGGTTCAAAAGAAATGACAATTGTGGCGTCTAGCCATAGAGATAATGTGAACAGGTTCATCGGAAAGGAAGTTTCGCTCTTTAGGAAGTGTCCGTCTTTACAAGGGGATCGAACCTCATGCCACTTCCTTTCCAGGGCAGCTGCTTTGCCACGGCCGCGCGACGATGTTTTATTCTGCATTACGAAGCGACTGGACGAACTTTGTTTTTGAACGAGGCATGTAACACGCGCGTGGTGTGTAGAAAGACTCGTGCAAGAAAATGATGTCATCAACCACGCCGCTGCAGGAAGCTACAGAGGAAAACCCGAATACATGGCTGCAATAGAAAGGCTTCTTCATGTTCTTCCAGCGTAGGCCATGATAAAAGACGAATTTCCTTTGCTAGGTAATTTCGTCGCTTTTTACGAGGCAATGTCTGAGGTTGGTAGTAGAGGATTGTTAATAAAGAAGATCGCAACTGAATATGACCTCTGACAACGGTCGAAGGAAACAGATTCACGTAACGGCGTATGTCCTCCGCGTGTGATCGACAAGTCACTACGCAGGCGGTAAAAGCAATGGAACTTCGCACGGCATTCCTGATCCTAAATTGTTCTCGTGCCCTCAGAAGCAAACCGCGAAATGAAATGCATCTCTCTGTTAACTTCATCAGCGCGTGACCAATCAGGCTTGTCATAGTCCAACTAAATATTGTTATTTTTCGTAGTGCTGAAGTTTCACTCGAATGTGGAATGAAAGCTTAGACGTATTGTCCTTTTTGGAAACTTGATTTGATCGATTAAATCTGCTTACGATCTCATTGAAACAATTGGGTTTTGGTAGGCGTCGTAGTGAAAGGCTTGGAAAAGCTTTGAATATATCGGAAGTGGTTTTTCGATGTGTACGAGTATTTAATTACATGAACTTCTTTTTTCTTGCGCGTTCACCACCACAGAAATGCGGTAGCAGAACGCGGTAATCGAACCGGCAACCTCGACCGCAGCAGCGCAACACCCATTAATCAACGCTCGTCATATTTCCAAATAGTCCGTGCCTTTAGTGTACTCATCACAAAGTGCAACACCTCTAATGCTTTAGCGTTAACTTCCTTGCCTTTATTTCGTCATTAGTGACATATCGAGACTGTCATAATTTATCGGCTAATCTTCGAAAATTTCAGGCCACGCTCTCTTTAATTGAAGGAAGCATGAATGTGCGGTCAAACTAGGCGGCATAACCAGCGCGGCCACCACGTTCGCCACCTTTCGCGCCTGCCAGAAATCACCACAGTCGCAACGCGGCCTCCGCGATTGGCTCCGGCAGAGCCTCGTTAGAGCAAATCCTGAGCCTATCGCGGAGACCACGGTTACAAGCAACGCGTTGATCGAGCTTCTCTCGTTGACGAGATCATGTGACAGAGACACGTGACATCACACACCCGAACACTTGACGAGACGTGACATGCTCTGGTGTTACCATGGCAACGTTGAGGTATTTCTGAATTGCGAAATGGTTCACCACGCGAGGTTCTCGCCACTATAGGGGTGCGACCACGACTTTAACAATGAGTGACAGACGGTTTCGCGGACAGACAAAGGACTGCAGTGTACCTCGTGTATATATCGCAGATTTCAACAGTATCGCATCTTTCGGTGGGAACACTTTAATAATAAAAATAATGGGGCGGGAACGGAGTGGGAGTGCGCAAGCGCCAACTGACCGGCAGTGGACGATTTTACGTACTGCGTGTGCGTGGGGAAACATTGTCATAAAACAGGCAGATATGAGAGAGGAGGGCAGATAAAAATAAAAGAGACGACAGGTGTGGGGAATCCCTAGAACAAATGTATGTTGCGACCACCACCCACAAGCTCTTATTCAATTGTCTGTTCTTCGCTGATCTGCTGCTACTTCTATTATTAGCTCTTCTAGAACCGCCTCGAGAGGGCGCTTTTTGATTGGAACCAGGTAGTCGCACTGTGCGATGACGTTTTCGCACTACACGTGTCGCGATAAGCAGCGCCACCGTTGCAAGCCCGTGTGTGTGGCGATCAGTGGATGATGTCGATGTTGCACGAAGTTTTTGTGTGAGCACTGGGTACGTCAAGAACGGGGACAAGCGCGGAGGAAGCTCAAGCGATTTCATTACAATTTAGAACTAGGAGAGAGCATCATGTGACAATTTTAAAGCATATTGATAAAACTGCAGCGAAGGGTGGGTCAATGACATCCCTTTTGCGTGCCTGGGTAAGGGGTAGATTTTAGCCACCTCACCCACGTTGTAGAGAGCGCTGATAGTGGGCCACTAAAGGCTACCCAGAACCCAGCAATGCCTTGAACCACAGTTTCATACTAATACCAGAGGGAAATCTGACGTCACTGTCTACGTGCGGAGTCAGTGCTGCATTTTTGGCCACCTGGAGGATCTTGGGCTATATAAATCATTGCATAAAGTTTGCATTTTGGCCTATAAATAATTTTGGATTCTCATGTGGAAATTCTCGGTGGTTGTAGGGCAATGATAAGTCTCCTGTAACATGACAGTCATGCGCATATGTCGGTGATTCTGATGATGGTATGTGGCAATATAATAATCCGTCGATATTTTATCTAGCTGGTGCTGATGAACAGGAAAAGACTGGATGATTACTTATTCTGCGATAATGTACTCGAATGTATAAACAAACAGGCAGGACATACTTCCCAACATAGAGATGCGGCGTGCTGAGGTAGGAGAATAAATTTAGTCACACACACACGCACAAAAAACGGCCATTATTCCAATGAGTTCTGATCTATAACGTCAGACTTCCCTCTAATAACATACGAAAATGGTCGTGCAATTGCGCGAGAGGTTCCGATTTTCATGTTTCAAGTGGCAAATAAGGCTGAAAGCTGCGCGAATTACTACTGCATGTCGTTCACCTCGCGCACTTGTCGCCCGAGGACGGTAGGCAAAGAGTAGGGAATGGCGTGACATGAGTGTGCAGAGGAACTTGGCTTTGCCCAATGTATAGATGCCCTGACGTCATGCTCCCTCCTAGGTCGCTTCGCTTCCTCCACGAAATACAAGACGCACCGCCGCTCCTGGAATGTGTATGGAAAGATGGGCCGACCGGCCCGCAGGCCCCCGCGTCTCCAGCCGCGCGAAACAATAAATACAGTCTCGGTAAGAGACCGGTGAGAGGGCGAGAGAGGGATACCGCGCGCGCCCGACGTCGCGTTGCGCGATTGTGTGAGAACGGCCACCCGGGCCCATGACTTGAGTTTTGCTTTGTACATAGTTCGCGCACAAAACGATCTGCGCGATGAGGCGCACACATCACGCGCGCAAACAGTCACTCTTTGTCTCTGTCGGGCGTCGGGTGGCACTTCTTGGAGAGGTCGTCGTCGGGCGACGCCGGACCACTGCTGATCACCGACGTCTTTGCGCCATCGGAGCGGTGGAATGATGACGGGTAGTCGCTCTCCTTGCTCGAAGGTCGCGGTGGTGGGTGGTGTAACGCAGGGGGGTACTCGTCACCGGGGCTTGCTGGGCCAAGCCCGTGGTGGGAGAGGCCTGCGGGGTGCCTCTCCATCGCCAGTGGAGGGGACAACTCCATGGGGCCGTAGTCGTAGTCATTCGGACCCTTGTCGAGCTCCATGTCCAAGACCATGTTGGGTTGACATGACGTGGTCTTCCAGTGGGTCCTCAGGCCCGACGCGCTGATGTACTTTTTCTTGCACGTCTGGCAGGTGTACGGCCTCTCGTTGGTGTGCAACCTCTTGTGCAACTTGAGGTGCACGAACTGGGTGAACTTGGCTGGGCAGAGGTCGCAGGCGTACGGTTTCTGGCCCGAGTGGAGCCGCAGGTGCGTCTTGAGGTTGCTGGTGCTGCTGAAGCGCTTCTTGCAGACGTCGCACTGGTGCGGTTTCTCGCCCGTGTGCACGAGGTGGTGTTTCTGCAGGTGGGCCAATTGCGTGAACGTCTTGCCGCACACGGAGCACGTGAACGGACGCTCTCCGGAGTGCGTGCGCAGGTGCACCTTGAGGTTGGACAGCTGGCCGAACGTCTTGTAGCAGATGTTGCACTCGTAGTGCATCTTGCCGTCCTTCTTCTTGAGCGGGTACGGCAACGACCGGTAACCCCGAGGGTTGGAGCCCGGCGAGTAGGGCCTGTTGCTGCCGGGTGAGCTGCCGCCGGACGGTGGGAGTTTTCCCGTTTCCGCAGACATTGGCAGCATCGCGTGGTGAGGGCCGTGGTGCCCGCCGAACTCGGGCAACTTCGGGTAGGGAGGCATGGCCGCCGATGGCGAAGCGAGCGACGAGTGCACAGTCTCGGGAACGGAGTACGCGTACATGTTGAAGTGCGCCGGCGAAAACATGGGAGCGATGCCGTTCATGTAGAGGTAGTTCGCCGGCGCCGAACCCGGCACGCCGTAGCCAGGGCTCATGGCAGACGACACGGCGGGCTGCTGGTGCGCTTTGTCCGTGGAGTCGGGACTGTGCATCTCGGGGCTGCCTCCATTACTGTTGCTATTGCCCGGGTGGTAGCGTATGCTCTTCTTGTGCGGGAACACGAGTGGTGGCGGTGGGCCGGGCGGGTGGCCTCCCTCGCCCGAGGTGTCGGGAGCGGCCGGCGGTGACACTTCGCTGGACACGATAACCCGCACGGGCTCCTTGAGCGACTCGCGGCGCAACGCGGGCGCTTCTGGGCCCGCGGCGGCGGCGCGCTCCTGGTACCGCTGCAGAAGCAAGTTCTCGAGAATGCCAGGAGCCGGAGGACCCTTGGGACTCTGCGGCGAAATCCTCTGGCCCATGCCCTCGTAAGTAGAGAAGGCCGAGCTGGCGCTACGCTCCAGCACGTCCTCAGTGAACCGGGGCGCGCTGGCGTACTTGGGACTGGCTGGCTCATGCAGCGCGCCCAGCCGCTTCTCGTCGTCATGCCGTCGCTCCGGCGAGCTCGAGCTGTTGGGCCTCGGATTCTCGTCGCTGGTGGTGACCACCGCGGCCGCTGGTGGGCTGCTGGGCCCGCCGCTGCGGTAGTGGTACGCCTTGGGCATCTTGATCTTGACCTTCCGGAACTCGTTCTGCGGCGACTTGTCGGGCTGCTGCTGCTCGGCAGCGACGACGGCGACCGACTCGCACTTGTCGTCTCGCTTCTCCGCCTTGTCGCTGCCGCCGACGGGCGGCTGCTTGCGCTTGGCTTTGACGCTGAAGTCGAGCACATAGTTGTCGCTGTCGCTGTCACTGCTGTCCTCAGGAGGCGTGAGGCCGTCCTCGGGACCGCCATTGCTGTGATAGCCCTCGTCGCTGCGAGTGCTGCCCTCGGGCGGCGTCAGCTGGTGCGGCCGGGAGAAGTAGGCGTCATCCTTGACCGCTGGCTGCAGTTGCTCCCCTGCAAAACCAAGAAGGGAGATTGTTCTTAATCGCGGCATCACGTGTCGAGTCGATTCTTCGAACGGATAAAGTCAAGTGGTTCCTCTTAATTAATAAACCGGCCGTCTTCGTAAGACTTTCTACACGAGTGCTAAACTTATGCATTGCGGCGGTTGATTAATTGCCAGTGTCACAGAAATAAGTACCCTTCCACGTGCGCAGCTGCTTAACTGTGCATACGAATCACATAATAATTCGTATTTTAACCCCATTGCTTGAGATAAACCGCTCTGATATAAATAGAAGGATTACACCCAGTCAGTCGTTACACATGAGCATATTAATAAACGCCTAACGCTCCTCCAGGAAAGGAGCAGTTCATGGCGCAGTTCAAAGTGCCTGGCACGGTTAGAATGTGGTTCGTCCTTTTGGCAAAGCGCTTTCGTAATATAATTTTTACACAGCCAGCAGAAACGTTAGTAACATTAGGAAAAATGCCCTTGCACGCTTTCGCACTGCATAGATGATGCCAATGATGATGTCATGTAGCCTCGCCCAACCAGATATTCAGCTTGGTTGAGTACGTTCCTTACACGATAAACAGTAAAGCCTGCAAACGCCGCACTAAAGGAGACGGCTCAAATATTATGCACTTAGTGAATTATTTACACAGTGCGTCATTGAGAGTAGGCCCGCAGCCGAACCTCCTCCTTGAGGGGGATGGGCTCCTCGTGACTTCAATAAGGTTCTCCGACTGACTGACTTGGTTTCGTTTCGTAACCCCACGAGAAATTATTTCGTTGCTATTTCTGAATGATACTCGTTAAAACTGATCCACATAAACGCGTTCCAACGGGTGGACTACAGGAACAACACCACAAGGCAAGGGCAGTGGATACTCACGTATCCTCTGGAGCATAAGCTCTCCGGTGACGGGGTAGCTGAGTCGTTCCGCAAACTCCCGGCAGTACCAGACCAGGAGTTCCTGGTTAGGGTAGATGGGCTTGATGGTGTAGAAGTAGATGTCCTGCTTGACTTGACAGGCGACCAGATTCTGGTTCTCGCTCGAGTAGGCCGGGTTCACGTAACGCATCCAGTTGGCCTTGCTGACGTCGAAGCCGTCCACGTAGTGGAACGAGTCGGGCCCGTCGTACACTCGCCAGAAGTACTTGCGGTTCGCGTTGGCCGGAACCTCATCCTTGCGGTACACATCGCCCATCAAGGGGCCGAACCGTGTGCCCCGCGGGATGTAGTCCGTGCTCCAGACGCCCAGAACCTGCGCGCACAAAATAAGCGCTCATTACAAGCGTGCAGCTATTTTTCAAAGCACTCCACATTTCGCTGCGAGACGCCTTGCACGCGAGTTGAACATGCCCGCTTGCAGCTGTAAGAACTGCGTGCTGGGCATATGCCGCACATTAGAAGAATAACACGCACACTGTAACGTGAGCTCAATATTGCCCATTCTTCTCCTTTCTCCGCGATTGTAAAGTATACTAGGCGAGATGCTTATATAGGTTTCCGTGCATTATCTCCTATTTCCCAATAAACACTACTTTATTTTGCAGCCTGTATTCACCACGAGGCGGGAAAAGCTACAAGTAATATTCCGCACTGAGACGCGCACTTGTCGCCTACTGAACGATTGCTGATGCTCAACATGTACCATTCCTGTACTCCTTAAACTTGAAAGCACGAAACAGTTACTCTGCTTCCTAAAACTATTCAACATATATACTATGTTTGCTTGTCCTTCATTTCTAACCTCTTCCGAGCCAAAACGTCACTTAGCTTTCGTAAAAGATGAGGCGCTTGATTTGCGTGAGACTGGTGCCGCGGTTGTTCGTGGTCTTCTGGATTATCCTTGTCCGTTGTACGCGATAACAATAATCCTGCTGGCCACCGTGAAGCGTTAATCATAAAACGAGATGTACTTCTGCGGCGTGGGGTAATGGATAAAGCTCACTTGACTTTAAATGTTTGAACCAACTGGGACAACATGTTGAGAAGCAGGAGTGTCGAAGCATGGGTAGCGGACGAAGAGCGACAACGAGTCAGCTCAGAATATTGTAATGTCGTACTTATGAAGTTTACTGGGTGGCCGCCACTGGGCTTCAAGATAACATGCTTGATTAGAGCCACTTTCGTGCATGCAAGCAACGCTGCAGCGTTTGCGGCGACAAAAAAAAAAAAAAAACAGCCAGCCGATAGAGTCCGCAAGAATAACAATAGAGGCCACGCATATCCTGACGAGGCTTTAACCGTTACTGTTTCTTTTTGAGGCCGATGTGAGCGTTGATTGTAATCACTTTTCTTTTCCACGTAAAACACGGGCACGTCTAAGCAGACATAGAGCACGGAGCGGCACATACTTCGTGTGCTTCTGTATAAGAGCACGAGAAGCATCGCTAAAAAAAACAATGGCGTGTTGTCTGAAAGAACGCCGACGATATAACTGTTCTGTTGCTCTGCACTCTGGTGGAAGTGAGCTACAACGGAAAGCATAATATGGGCTTTAGTGAGCGCTATTCTAGGCCAGAGTGAAAACAGACTTTTTTTTCAGTTTCACTTGCAGCCCTTTTCCACAAAAAGAGAGAGGCTAGTGGTAACTAGGGGTGATTTATGTTTGACGATGAAAACGTCTAACCAAACTTAACTATCGCAGGTTTCCGCATACTATACCATCAGTAGCCAGCGGTATTTATACACTCTTATAACATACGAGAAGTTTTCATTCAGGCTCTCTTCTATGACTGAGCTGCCTTTCAAGATCTTCTGCGGACATTGCAACAGAATGGAAGATGACAGGAATAACGCAGTCTAACGAAGACTGTTCGTCCCGTCGTCTTTCATACTCGCTTATAATATAACAGTTCTCAGCTCCACCGAATGGACCATGGCCGTTCGTCCTTTCACCTCCGAAAGACAGTCGTACTAACTGGCTTCCGTTCGAAACCCAAGTACACTTTCTCGGTCTACATAAAAAAATTGCAGCATATCGGCGGAGTGAATGATAATGAGTGGGCGCAACTTTCGAGGAACATCGGTAAACTGTGAAGCCTCCGTAAATCTTGCCCAGTCGATCGTCATGTAAAGACGTCACAAACACACCGTGCGCTTTTCACCATCGCTGCAGCATCTTGCCGGCGCTTCCGTGCAGCTTCGGCTTCGCGGGCTTTCACTGCATCACGTGCTGCAGCCGCTTTCCGAGCCCTCCGCCCGCCGTCTCCGTCGCTCATACGCGAAGCACACGGACTGTCGGCAGAAGAGGACGCGCGCCAAGAACGAACGCACTTTATAGCTGCGCCTCCAGCGGTTTCCTATCACACAGAGCACGCATCGGAGTGGATGGATGGATGGATGGATGGATATGGCTGTACCCTTTAGATCGGGCGGTGGCTAGCGCCACCAAGCCGTAATACCTAATGAACCAAAAACTATATTTATTTTTTTTTTCCTTAAAAAGTGAGTTTGAGAATTCGTACTTGGGAGCGAGCACCGCAGCACCATCTAGCGAGCAAGTCGAACACTAGCGGTGCGAGTGCTACAGCGCTATCGCCATAGCGGTGGCTACTACAACTACTACGACGCCGGACAAGCCTACGCCTTAACAAGCTACGTTCTTAAAGATTATCAATAAGAGTCAAAAGTTCGTCGTTACTACCTAAAATATTGCCTTTATCTCAGCAGCGCTGTCATAATCGCCGAGTAAATTTACCTGGACCTAAAGCGAGCGACAAGAACGTTCATCAGTGAGAAGATAAGGCGACTATCTGAAATGTTGAAGAAGCGCCTGACGTCACAAAAACGAATAAGCGCTATTGGACGGATCACTCGTTCAAGTTCTTTTCGGGAGTGGCATCGATGGCAGAGGGCGAAGCTGACATTTTCACTCCGGTTGTAGCCGAGTGCAGCCTGTTCTCTCGTCCCCATCGTAGTTTTGTAAGTTTCAACAACAATGTCTTACCAACTACTCCCCGAACACAGGCCCCTCGAGTTCGGGCCTCACCCACTGGCTTGCACGTGCGCGCTTCTCTGTAGAAACCTTCCGAGTCTATCACTCGCCCGACTTCATTCGATGTGACTTGACCGACATTTGGCGCCCGTTTAGCGCGACTTGTCCAATTTGCACCGTTAAGACGACAAGCTATAACTCTATGCTGGCGTGGGATGTCGTAACCGGATGGAAAAGCCGCGAGACAGCGGCTGTGGCGATGGCCGAAATCGGATGGGGGTTCACGGTCGCAGTCACGCTTTGTTGATGTAACGCTGCGTCGTTCGCGTCGGTGCCCTTGAACGGCGATAAGGAGTGTCACTGACTCTTTAGCGCTTGCCCCTAGCGCGGGCGGTTATCGCAGAACTGTGTCACTCCAAACACTATCTGCGGAGCGGCCCGCGCCGCCGCCCCGACCCTGCAGCCACGGCGTGCCTCGCACTCGCGACTCGCCCGATGACATGTGCTTGCTTAGTTTCTTTTCGTTTGTTCGTTTGTTTGTTTGTTACATTTACCGCGTGCCGCTTCTTTCTCGCGCACCGTATTAAACCACGCAGTTGATTGATTGATTGATATGTGGAGTTTAACGTCCCAAAACCACCATATGATTATGAGAGACGCCGTAGTGGAGGGCTCCAGAAATTTCGACCACCTGGGGTTCTTTACCGTGCACCCGAATCTGACCACACGGGCATACAACATTTCCGCCTCCATCGGAAACGCAGCCGCCGCAGCCGGGATTTGAACCCGCGACCTGCGGAAACCGCGCAGTCGACCACAACCTAAGGAGGTGCCTTCCATCGAGCCTCTATTTATCTTCTATTTTCGTTAGCTGGGCATCATTTACGCCAATATTAAGGCAGATTAGGTGTAGGAGAAATTTATTCATCTTTCTTTCTACCCATCCTTATCTACGGACCATAAAGGCATTAGGCGTCAGCAATGGGGTGCAAAAAGGGTACTTGCTCATCTCCTGAAAATATGGTGACAAAAACAGAGTGCCAGATGGACCTTTTGCAATGATGGAAGCTGCAATCAAGCCTACTATCAAAGCTCACGTGATTTTTCATTGATAAAGTGCTCTCAGAAATTTCATCTCGGCACCAACGTTAAATTATTGATCGGGCTGTGGTTTTGGACTCAATAAACATCCGGTAACCAAAAGGTGTGCGCTTCCTCTGCTTAGGCGTCTTTCCTTTAATGACTACTTACAAGTGAATTCAGTATTTACTAGCCCCGCAAGTTTCGCGAAGTTGCACGAATGGTAATATGCACTACAAGTATAATCAAATCGAGATTCGGTTGCGGCTGTTGTTCAATGTGTAGTACACTTTTGTCATCTGACATCAGCCACGAGGAGCTAATTGCTTGCTCTTGTTAAATTCTGCAAGAAATGACACAGTCAGGCTAGACGATGCACTGTACAAGCGTATTTACAAGTGCATGAGCAAGCACTATAGGCTCACGATGGGTTGAAATCGTTTTTGTTGCATTCTCCACATCTAGCTGCGCCCTAGTTGGTAGCGTTGCAGGTCTGTACCAATGTGCACACCTATAGTACGTGTGTCCATATGCACATACATTGTGTCTCAAAGCCGTGTATGTGGGCAAAATGAGTTATCTACTCACGTCACTGAGCGTCTGCGATGGCTTGAGCAGCAGGTTGCGAGGCAGGGAGGCCTCCGCCCTGTTGGACAGGCCTTCTTCGCATACCTGGTCCCGCACCTGGTACACGGCCAGCTGCTCGAAGTCCGACTCGCGCAGGCTGCTGAGGTCCAGCGATCCATCTTCCATCATACGAAACACCTGCGGACGACAGAAAAGAACATGGACCGTTGAGAACCTTTTAACGGAATGGATGTACAGGAGGGGGGGGGGGAGGTCAAAATCTACGCTTCCATTGGAATAAATGAGATAATGGCCTGGGAACGTGTGTCCCCCTGTACGTTCTATTTACGCGTGGTCGAAGAGGGGCAAAGTTTGTAAGTGTACGCAAGCTTCGCTAAGTGTCCATTTCTATCATTTCCTTTCTTTAGTGTGTGTGTGTGTGTTGAACAAGCTTGTTCTGAAACATGTACCAAGATCCATTGCCAGGTCTCGGTCAAATCTCCTCCCACCGAGCCAGAAGAAGCAATGGCTCAATGCAACAAGCGTAGTCCAGCTTCAAGTAAGATCCGGGTGCTTACGACAGTGAAGAGAACTTACTAATCAGAGAGGGATGTCTTCGGCGCTAATAAATTGCATTATAAAAAATGTAATCATGATGTAAAAGTTCAAAGAAGAAAAACATACGCGTCCAGTAGCCGCGTTCAAGTTCTACTTAAACGGCTAAATCAAATCAAGCGCTAACCAAACAACAGAATCGATATATTGTCTTCGAAGGCAAAATGTAAATCGAAGCTTTGAAGAAACGAAATCGAGGAGTCCAAGTCAAATAGTTAGCGATCCATGCGGCGGTAAATTCAACTAAAGTACCATAAAACTGACCTTCGCCGAGAAACTCCAGCGGTCTACAATCCCATCACAGCAGTCCGCCTGGACCATAACCGCGGCTGGTTTTCCGCGAATCGTTTCTTTTACGGTTGCGGCTTGTGCTGTCGGGGCTGATCACTATCCTTTTCTGCGCCTACGTGCTGCTAGGGCGGTCATCTTAACAAAGCCTCTTTATCGGCTACGCACCTCACGCACAGTAGCACACACACGCACAGCCAGTACTAAACGCCCCAAGTAAGAGCACCGTCACACCCGCACTCTTAAAAATAGGATTAAAAAGATTGAGGCCGGTAGGGCTACGTCCTCTAGCCCTTTGATAAGCAAAGACAGTTGAGGCGCACCATGTAGTAACGAACGATAACAAGCAATAAAGTAAAAAAAAAGAAGCAAAGAGGATTGGACGACTATGTGACACACCTACATACAACACTCTTCTACAAACGCATCTCTCTCCGCAACACGGTGGCGATCAGTGTCGGTTCAAAGACATAGAGTTTTTTTGGTGTAAATGTCGCTCTCCCAGAAGATAACCTAGGGCCGCTATCACCGAGTTCAAGGCCACGCTGACGTCGCAACGTTGGCCGACGACAGCGCTTCGTCATCATCACCATCGCCACCATCATCGCATCGCCCCTCGCCGGCCCTCCTTTTTCCCCGCGCTCCTTTTCCTCACCAATCTGGAAAAAGTCTCGCCATATCGATAGAAACCGGTGACCTACCTTCCTGGAAGGGCAGAGCACAACTGCCGAAGCTCCGTAATATAAGCGTCGGGAAAATTCGAACGATTCGCATGAGCGTGACATCTACATTGATGACTGCGGAACCTAGACGTTCCTCTATCTTTATTTCCTGCAAGGAACCACGAAAAAAAATGGGGAAGTTAATAAATAAATAAAACAGTTGTGCGTCATCGTCCGAAGGCTACTGTTTTCATTATGATCCAAGTACCTGTGTTGAGCACCAATTAAGACAGAGATAGGTTAAAATGAAAAGAAAGCACGATTCATACGGTGTGGTCACGTATCCTCCTTGTATGTCGATGGCACGAATGATTCAATTAGTTACCATGTTAGTAACCATATCACGGTACAAAGTCTATTTCACGAAAACAATCAGGACGCGAAAGCTCGTACTAAATCATGTAATCTATTCAAAAAGCTGACAAGAAAAAACGAGTCAAACCGTGCGACTTAGTCATATCGCGAATCGGTAAAGCTTAGCTGGAGTTCAGTCAGTACTAGTTGTATGGATACCACGATCACCCTTGATGCATAAAGTACCACTGAAGTGCACTTCAGTGCTACTTTAATAGGCGACGCAGTATGCACGTTAAAAGGGTGATCTCGCCGCACCTACTTTCGAGCGGGAGCCCTTCGGAGTTGGCAACTTAGTTCGTACCATACCATATATACAAGAGAACGTTACACTAAAATGCTGGATTCATCGGCACCGAGTGAATGTTGGTGGCCATAAACTGTTGGAAATCACTTGCTCTGTTTACTTATTGTGAACTTTTTTCCCCCTGCTGTGCTCATTTTAGAAACACGCTAGAACATCACCTGCGACAAAAGCGCGTGGGGAGTGAGCGCACTTGACGGATCAGCGCTGCAGCCCTATAGCTATATTTACGACATGCGCGGACTTCGAACAATGGACTAAAGACAAAACACCTCTGAATGCTCTCATCATCCTTGCAAAGGACTTGAACAGCTCGGGTCACATTAGAAGTCGTTATTCTAAATATTCGTGGATGAGTTTGAAACAAGGATAGACATAAAGCGGCGGTCTCGGCTCACTCACTGGAGGTGCAGGCTCGTCACCGAAAGGCACAACGGGAACAGTCATTTCAAGGTATCCGCAGGTATTCGGCCAGGGAAGCTACGGATACGGCGTAAGGATCATCCTGTGTCCTGGCATGCGCTTCTTCTTCGGTTTGTAAATGACAACTTAAGTCTTCTTTTTTCTTTTTTCCCTCTCCGTCGTCCAACAAAACTACTGTCTCTTTCGCGGCTCTCGAAGAAGTCCTGCAGTGCTACGGCAAACCGTTACTTTTTTTTTGTGGTTTTTTTTTTACACGCGATTACTGTCCGTCTGTCTACGTGCTCCGCTTAGCTACGTGCGTCCCATCGAGAACGGGGCAGGCGAGGAGAAAACGTGTCGCAAGAGGGTATCGCAGTGCGGATGAGAGAGAGAGAGAGAGAGAGAGTACGCCGCGGTACAAGCGTCGGCTTCTCGCACAACTTTCACTGTCAACGCCGCACCATTATTGGTCGCTTGACGCCCGCCTTATCTCGGCCGCTCTGCCTCAGTACCTCTTATTTATTTCGTTTCGTTTTTTTTTGTCTTAATTTTTTTTCTGTTCGCTATCCACACTGTTCGTACATGCATTTTCTCTAGTTGAAGAGAGGGAAGCGTGAAGGCTCGGATGAGCGCATTCTCGAGGTGTTAGCCGGTGCGGCTTATCGCGGGCAACGGTGAAAGAAGAGGGAGAAATAATGGTTTGTAACGTGATCGCGCAGTTTTGATACCCTTCCTACACATGTTTTAGAGCTATTTCTACACTTGCGCATGAATGATGGATACACCCACTTCGGTGTGTCTCGCTGTAGTATTTCACCCATCTGCTTGAAATGCACAGCACGATACACTGTCAATCGGAACAGAAAGCAGTCGCTTACCTTCCTCTGTTTACAATTCCTTAAGTTTCGATTGCGTTCAATCGGTTGTGTACATTTAACGTTTTCCCTCTCTCAGGTTGATGAAGAAAAGTGACAGGTATCGTAGCAGAGCGTTCCGACTCTTGTCCTGTCATCGCCTTCATTTCGTCCGGTGTATATCCTTCAACTCACCGCTTGACAATGAACCATACACAGATGGTTTACGGGATGCCTTGGCGGATGCGAACGTTGCGGGATTCGTGGCTCGTCGAGGGAGTAAGGCTTGCGAGGCCTTCATCCGGAAAAGCAGAGGCCGAGGGGTAGTAAACAACAACAACGCCCAGCTACAAGTCTTACAGTATCGTGACACCCCGCAAGCTTCATCAAAAGCGTCCGGGGTTTCTAGCCTGACGCTGTAAAAGTCCGGGCCCGAGGAACACCTCGAAGTGGGGGAAGAGCATCATAGAAAAGCGACGTTTCTGATCCACGGTTCTCCGCGTGATCGCGCTAAGCTCCCACTTGATTTCTGTTTCACTTTGCCGTCCCAGATAGCACGCTCTGCGCACCCCCGTGTCGAACAATCCCGCGCGTCCCCCCCCCCCCCCCCCCCCTTTGCTGCGTGCCGCTTGCGGGTGCAGTCTAGAGTGGTCCGGGGTGGAGATGCTTACTTGACTACGGCTTATTGGAATTTAAGTGAGTACACACACAAACCGCCTTCGAAGCGGAGCTCCCTGTCTCCGTGTTGCTTTGTGTTCATGCCTTGATCCCACCCCCTCTTTCTCTGTTGCACAGTTTTTGATTCCTTCTTTCTCTCTACATACAGAGAGACACGAGAAGGTGCCGCATGCTCGCAGACCTGCGCCGAGCGAACACTCATGTACTTTGCTTTCACGGTCTGTCACTTCAATCTCGGTGCACCGAGCCAAGCTCCAATCCGTCCCACAGATGACGTCACCCACCGTCCCCGGTTGACAATGGCCGTCGCTGGAGGAACGACGGCCATCTGTTTGCGCTGCGGGAAACTGGGACCCGGCGTCGTGTCGTCGTCCCGCTGGCTCTGCAGTCCTGACACCCCCTCCCCTGCTCGGCTGCTGCAGTGTGGTGTGTGTTTCCAACTTTCGAGACGCGCCTTCCTAATCGACTGATTGAGTGAAGGCACCGTAGAGAATGGCTGTATTATGTGTACCTGGGGAAGGACGTTCGGCAAGCCACTTCTCTCCTGCAAGCGGACCTCTGCGTTGTCGCTCTGCGACGAGACGGGACAGAAGGTATACCCGTGCGAGCTGTATGTATGGGAGGCTCTTCCGGTCTGTCTTCTCCGTGGGCTTTGTGTTTGAACCGGTAATTAAAGTACGGACGCGTGAGACGCTCCCATTAAGCCCGGCGTCTTTGTAAACGTCTGTGGGCGTTCCATTGGCGATAGCCTGATATATTGATCTACGGCTTGCGTTCACACCTAAAACCGTGCTTCGGATCTGTGCACGGTACGAGTGGAATGCTGGAATACGAGTTCAATGATGTGCAAATGTCTGACGCGCCACGCATACTCTGGAACCGTGGACCATCGCTAACAGCACCCTGTACTGCTCACTTCGCACATCACTTCACCTGAAGACGACGACTGGCTGACTGAAGCTACCATACTGAGATAAGGTCATGTAACGCTGAAGTTAGCTTTGAAGAAATCCGTCAAAGAACTTCTGGACCTCGAGTCCTTGAAAACCTAACCATTTTATTGTATAGCTTGTTTCATTATCTCTCCTTTTCTCGTCGAGGGCCGTTGCAGTCGCCCAGAAGAACATAACCTCAACGTTGGGCTTAACGACACCACTTAGACCGTACCTGTGATCAGTAGGACCTTCAAGCAACATACCGTAATAGACATTGATGGAACATGGTAGAATTGACTTCGAACCACATCTGATGGGGCGGCAGTTGCTTAATACTGGGTGTCCCGTAATTCTGTCGTAGTATTGTCTCTTTCTTTTCCTCTATCTCTCCCAGAAACATCCACGTATTTGACATTCGACTACTGCGTGACACTGTCAGCCTTCGCTCAAATAGTATGTTTACTTAACAGTATTTTGACTAGGGCGAGTTTGTTCGTTGTGAGACAATTTAAGAAGTAAGAACGCAAGGACAAATAACTACAGTGGGCTATGCAGGCACTGTAGCACCCATTATGGTTCTTTCGTCTTGTGCCCTTGTGCTGTTACTTCCTAAAATATCGGACTTCATCAAAAAACTACCCGCGGAAAAAAAAAATCGCAATCATGATACGCCTGTCGAATGGCACGTGTAGAAAGGAGACAGCCCGGAGCAATAATAATGTCATCTTTGACTGGTCGTTTCGGAAAGCTTTAGAGTGCTCTCCTGAGATAGAGAGGCTGCGCCTTTTCCTTTCCTTAGCTTATATCACTCTCTCTCTATCGTTCAGGAGAGCGCTCTAAAGCGCTCCGAAACGACCAGTCAGAGATGACAATAGAAAGACGTGCAGGCGTGCCGTCAGTGTTTATAAGCACGCTCTGCAGTCAGTGCGAAGCGAGCTTTCTCCCGTTCTTGAAAAAAAAAAAAAAAAGTCACACGCTGCTTGATTGCAGGAGCGGTACTTGGAATTGACGACGGGCATGTAACAAAGAAAACGAAGCGAAACTACACTTCACCGAACAAAGCAGCGAGTTTCGAGCATGGGAGATGTGTGCGAGAGAGAGGCATTGCCGCTATTTTGCTATCGTCTAATGACCAGTGTCTATCATATCACGCGCGATGAATCCTGGGAAGCAAGAGAGAGAGAGAGAGAGAGAGGATACGAGCAAGAGCGATTCGCAACTGCAGCATCGGGGGCGACGGCAGCGCTGCTGAGAGGGATGTCGACGTCGCGCTTGCGTCTGGAATTGTTCGCTTTAATGTCCTTTTATCGTTGATGGTGAGAACGCAACCGGCGACCGAGCCGCCGACCGCGGTTCCTTGTCGTACGTCGAGGTTCAAGGCTGCGGGAAGAAGAGGCGGGGGGGAGTGCTGACCGCTCGGCACCTCCTCAACCTCCTCCACGATCGTGTTTCCGTAGCGGGAGCGTCGCTTGCGTAACGTGTTACCCGCCGCGCACGCGAAACGTTTAGGGTTTAGAAGAAACCGCTGTCGAACGGCCGTGACACCGTCGGTGACGGCGTGGACTTTGACGCGAAGTTGAACCGCTTGCCGTGCGATTCTCTCTCAGACGAAAACAGAGATGGGAGAGCAAGGTTAAGAGCGAAGATTGAAGGAAGAAAGGAAAGGTTTTGTGACTGAGCTGAAACACTGTGCTGGATAGTGAGGGTGAGCGCGAACGAAAGGGGAAGTTCGCCATTCGGAGCAAAACCAGTCAACGGTCACGCAGGTTGCGACATTTCCCTCAAGATTTACGAGAGTATGTCGAGTGAAATTAGCGATTTAGCCCCCTTTTACACCGTCCGAGTAAAAACTGTACGCTCGCCTAGTTTCTCTCTAGTTTCGAAATCTGAAGACATCAAGATAAACAAGCAGGTACATCATCCCCCACACCAGAATTGCACTGTTCTGTGGCGGAGGTCCAGCACGGTTTTTTTTTTTTTTCATTCACCCGAATTGATGCAGTGATGCACTAAACTATGTACACGATTGCCTCCACATTTTTAATACCCTCTCCTCATCCCTACGGGCGCTGAGCCGTGCTCCCACTGTAGGGCTGCAGAAGCGGCGCCTTTTCCTTTCCTCAACCTCTCCTCCTCGCGACGTATCCGATTTGGTGAGCTCGTAACACCTTCGCAAGCTGGTTGTTTCACGCACCTGACGCGCCCTTGAAATCCTCTTTTACATCCCTATTTCGTTTCAGGGAAACTACGGTTCCTCGTTCCCGACTTACGCTCTGATATTTGTTTGGAGCAGCCTGTACACAGCTGGATCATGTTGGTTCTTCATATGAACCGGTTATTCGTTTGAATTTCACGCTTGCCATGTTAAGATATGTGCAGGTATGAGTATAACAAGGCATCCGTTTGATTGTAGCTGACTATTCGGCAGAGGCGAAGAAAATTAAAGCAACACAGTTATTTCGTTACATGCGGTTTGCCAGCCAGTTTCCTTTTACACATAGAATGAGCAATACAAATTTAGTCAGACCGACACCTCATGTCTTTAACCATTTTGCTTTTCTATTTGTGAATGTCCCGCTACACGTTGCAAAGTATGCATCGTCGTTTAGGCTGGTGGTTTCGTGACAATTTAGATATGAAATGCGTCCATGAGTTCACCCGGATTCTGTTTGCCGTGTGTCAAGAAATAATAATAACTCCGAATATGTGCATTGTCAGTCACTTTTTTTAGCTCAATCAGATATATGAATCGCTGTGCATTGCCAGATTCCCATAGATCAAGTAGCAAACGCAAGAACAAAAATATATGCATTATTCATATATGAAAATATATGCATATATGCAAAACAACGCGACAACGCTCAGCGGTCATTGCTTGGAGCTATCAGATGAAACGCCCGAACTCAGTGCGTGCGCTCTGAGCACTGATCAGCGGTGCGAGCCACTCAGTTGCGCAGATCAGCGCATTTTTCGATCCGCTCGTCGTTTTGTTAACTCGGCACAATACTTCTTTTCAGTCTTCTTTGTTTTTTTCCGTTCCACATCGGATTACCGCGAACGTATACTCCAACGTGCCCGAGACACTTGACGAGCTCTACATAACTGACTACATCATTACAGATCGCGACACACGTGCTGTTGCGACACAAGCAATCCGCTTCTTGCTGTGAACTGAACATGCATCTTCGCAACGCAACAATAGATACCTCTAGAAACAACTACTGAAGGGAACGAAGTCAGCTTCTGCGGTTAGCTGAATGAAAAAAGTTATCCATCCCTTGCAAGCAAAATAAATAGTGATCAAGTCCGGTTAGATATGTCTCAGTGGAAAAAAGGAAGACGAAAATAACACGAGCAGGAGAGAAAGACAATTTGCAGCTTGCATACGTACGAAACACCCATAAGCATTGATCCGTCGCCATGCTAGTAGATAAATTCAAATAAAGCGCAAAAAAAAGACGCGTTGTCCCTAATGCATCAGCCCAAGACGATTGCAAGTCGACAAGCAGCCTTTTTTTTTTTTTTCTGATGAGTCGATTTTACCGACCCCAACCCACGATAGCAGTCAACTAACATGGTTCTGTTGTGTTTTATCTGTTTTTCTGCGAAGAGGTTGAGGTCCATATTACCTCGGCAACTCCATGTCAATATGTTCTCGAGCGAAAAAAAAATAATAATGAATGGCACCCGAAATGAAGAATCAGCACAAAAAAATAAATAATAGCACACAGAGAGCAGTTGGAATAACATGTCAATGTACAGTTTGCTTGCAGCAGTTGACACTCTCATAAAAAGTTCACACGCACATCTTTCTATTTCTATTGGCAGTATATGTGTTAACACATCATTGCTTATATCACAACCCCTAGCTGCAGACCACATCGCAACCGCTCTTTTTTGGCTTGCAACCACTCGTAACTCGCATTCAAATGTACTGTATCAAAATGCACCAAGAAGAGCATTGATTACGTCACATATTGGTGTTAAAAATCATTACACCATGGTCGAAAAATCTAGGTATATGCTAGCGGACTCGTGAGTCAGTTTTCTCCACCTCATAGAGACTCAGAGGGAGCCGTAAGTCTGGATGGGTAATGTTTTGATGAGTTTGAGTCCGAGTGAGTGCGGTTGAAAAACATTTTCGAGAGTGCGAGTCCGGGTAAGGACAATTTTTGGTGAGTCTGGGTGCGCTCTAAACGCGAAATGTATTTCACGAGTGAGTGAGCTTTACAAATTTTGCTGACCTATGCTTGTGCGACAAAGTTCAGTAGAGAATTCAATATCGCAGCAGCAAAGGGTGACGTTGATCTGTTATATCGTTCAGCGCCGCGCCATAAAGGCGTTGCCCCCCTCCACGTGTTTCACTCTCCGTTGCGGGGGCATTGGTCTCCCCCAAGGCCCCCGTCGCAGTCTTATCGCCACCCGGGGCATCATCCAACAGCCGATGACCAACAATGCGGTCAAGCCTTTTGTGTCACCCCGTGGCAGTTCGGTAATTGTTGCTAGGTGCCAATGCGCTCTTTGTGCAAACATTGTACTTTTTTTTCTACCGTTTCACTCTTTGTACATCGTTCGGTCTCTCCACCTCTCTCTCTCGACTCTCTCTTTTTCTTTCTCAAGCCCCTCTCTGCTCTAAAAATGTCAGCGGCCAGCAGCGCTTATCTACCTAATCTATCAGCCGTAGAAGTGTGAACATAAAACACGTCTTACATTATCACAGTTGAGCACAATAGCGGTACTCGCCTCTTTGCAAACAAGACAGTCGACGTAGAGAAACGCACCTATTCGTGCGCCAACAGCTGTCGAACTCATACTGAAACGTTCCGTAAGCGAGTCCAATAAATCCATATATTTTCGTATGGATTCCATATATTCCCGTATAATTTCCATATATTTTCCACATATTTCCGTAAGATTATTACGGAAACATACGGAATTATTGGACATCGCATACAGAATGTTTCATATGGATGCAAAAAAAAAAAAAAAAAACGTGCCTGTGGTGAAAGGCACACTAATCATTCTTTAACGGTATCTCCTCAGACATTTCATTTTTTTCTAAAAAAGTTATTAAATTATTCAGTAGTGTAACATGTTAACTCAAGCAGGCATAACCGGTTGTGCATTACAGCGACTAAATAAAGCCCCATTGAACGAGTCCGCATTGCAGTGTGCACGCACAAGTAACAGCGCACGCGAACTACAGTTTCTAATATGCCTTATTTGCGGTCGTTACACACAAATGTAAATACCGATTCAGATCTTTTTATTCTTAAACACGTTCTCACCCTGTCACTTCTCCCCTTGTGCTCTCCCGTCATATGTGTTATGGACCACCGCAACACCAAACCCAAAGCTTATACCGTGTCAGGTGACAGCGAAATCACCTATTACAGTTGTCGTTACAGTGCGCCCAGCAGTGGCTTTCATTTCCTTCGTCGTTCCCTGCTGTGCTAAATTAAACAATAACTCACTGCTATCGCTGCGATTATACAGCATCCATAACCTGCAATAAAGAGAGAGAGAAAGAGAGAGAGAGAGAAAGAGAAGAAATATGAAAGGGAAAGGGCAGGCAGGAAGGCTATCCCGGTAGAAGCCGTTTGCTGCCCGCCAACTGCTGCATGTGCTAGCTGAGCCCAAGAAACTGCACTTACGTCACGAAACCTACATCCAAAGCTTGCTCACGCCTCTCAAGTCAATGAAGAGTGGTGATAATATGAAGCGTTGAGAAAAAGCTAGCTTTTATTCCGCGCATGCATTGCTTGCGAGGTGCTGGTGCGTTACAAGCATGCTGAGAGGGAGAGAAAGAGAGAAAGCGAACAAGTTATGAGAATAGACGTGTACTAAATCAAGTTAAGTAGTCTGCGTTTTGTCCACGCCTTCTTGCGTCTAATATCGTTTCGGGTGCACTGTTCCAACGATTTAGCCGTAAAGCGTCGAAACAATACCGTTAGCGTTACACGTATAACACTTGCGGGCATCGCTTTCCGACAATGGGACACGTGCAACTCACTGCGATGACACTTTGCCACCGCGTATATAATCCGAACCACGCACGTAGCGAAAGTCTACGCTGATACGCACTATAGCAGGGTCGACAAGGACCACGGCGTTTGCCCTCTCTCTCTCTCTCTCTCTCTGTCTCTCTCTCTCTCTGGCTACAATCGCTGCGGGAGGCGCGTGTGAACGCACGATAATAGAGGGCTGTGGGACACAAGGGCAACACCGCGTGCAGGCGTGCGACGAAAGCGGCAGATTGCGTGTGCGACCTGTAATATACACAGTGCATCGCAGTTAACGGTACAAGGCGCGTAACCTGCTGTACTGTGCCTCAGAGATGCAGACTTGTATCCGTGCAACGTGCCCCGCGGAAAAACCGCTAAACCAGATAACGACGAACAATTAACCAGTTGAAAACGCTCGTCGCCAAAATCTGTGACGTCATGGCGAGCTGTTGCAGCGTCCGTAGCGGTTCGTACCAGTATACAATCGTGGAAAATCTGGCGCTGAAGTGCCTGTGGGAGCTGTACCGCATCGGCGCTTCATCCAGCAAACAAATGATGGGTAGCGCGTGGATTAGGACTTTCGGCTCTGTTTGGCCCTGTGTAACAGCCTGTAGCCGCTTTGTCGCGATATGAAATTCGGGTATCGCTCGGCAGCCCCAATTCATGTCGGTTCACGAGGTTTACAACTAGCGTCGTCTCTCTTGTCCTAAACAGAGCCAACAGACAACAATGAACAAAGCCGCACGTTTGCTCGAAGCCTAAAGTGCGAAGACTAGGCGAATCCATATGGCACCGATCACTTTAATGGTGGCTGAACGATGACTAAGTACTACAGTTGTCTCTCGTAAATATTGCATGAAACCCTATGCCAGAACGTTCGCCACCAGTGTATCTATCGCTTTCAGGCATTATCTGGCACTGTTAAACCTGTTAGTGACGAAAACTGGCCCTAACGAGACATCTTGTGCAGACATGTTGCGCAACGCGGTAACAGGCAAACTACCTGTTACCGTGTTGGTTCAATACTCATCCGCACGTGCGTGTGTGTGTCGAGCATGAGTGTGTCACTTCACGCCTCAAATAGGCCACCCGGAGTAGCAAGTTCGCTGTCCTAATCGCCATCGAGAACATCATCATCATCATCATCATCATAATCATCATCATCATCGTCATCATCAAGAACAACAGCAACATAGTTGTGCCCGCCAAGGCCTCTTACAACACAATTTCCAACTATACTGTTACTGAGCGAGCCGTTTCGATCTTGATGCTGCACCAACGCCTCCTGTGGCTGGACAAAGAAATGATCGCCCGCCACCCAGTCAGACTGTCTTTCGTTCCCGCCTGTTACGGTGAAAGTGAGTTTCCCGCGCAATGCAATAACACATTGTAGCCTTTTAGGGGCGAAGCTTCTTAGGGCGTGGGCTGTGCGTCCCCTGTATGTAGCCACCTCTAGTTTAGTTCTTGCAGTGTTCACTAGATGGCGGTACCGTCCCCTGTATGTAGCCACCTCTAGTTTAGTTCTTGCAGTGTTCACTAGATGGCGGTACCGTCTCCTGTATGTAGCCACCTCTCGTTTAGTTCTTGTAGTGTTTACTAGATGGTGGTACTTGTAGCTGATGATGAAAAGATGCAAGATGTTATAAACTAGAAAGCGGTACTTGTAGTTGATGAAAGACGCGAGATCTTATAAAATAGGAATGATGTCACATATGGCGCGTGTCATTGGTTGAAGGCAATCGTTCGATTTAGTGCGGCGACGTACGCTAGGGGGAGCGATGTAATAAAATCGAGTGGGCAAAATGTACAGAGGATTCATGGTTTACCAGGTTTACCTCCGGAGCTTCGCCCACTCATCATCATTCACTTCGTGGATATGGCGGCATTTTTCTTTCTTCTTCTTTTTTAGAATCTATAAGGAAACTGCAGCAGAACAGCGATGAGCTTCGTTGTTTCTACCCTATGTTTGTATGTTAGTGGTACCCAAAGACGCACCTCGCTAAGCGTTTCACGAAGCAGGCGTTTAGGGGCGTCTTTTACCGCACTCCTACAGCGCAAACACACACGAAGAGCCTGCTTTTTTTTTTTTTTGCGACAGCTATGCAGCGACGCTTTGCGAACAAAGCGAGAAAAATAAGTCGCTAATGCAAGCGGGTTTCAGGGTCTAGAGCAGTGTCGCCATGCAGAGTTATCTGTTCCGAGAAAAGAACGATATATCTAAACAAACAAGAAGGCGAAAAACAGATAACTCAACACGCAAACCGTAGAAAGGCTTGATAGCCCCTCCGACAAATGCCACAAGCGGTTTGAGCAGCCCAAACAGTTGGGCTCGGTGGCGCAACGGTAGCGCGTCTGACTCCAGATCAGAAGGTTGCGTGTTCGAATCACGTCCGGGTCATTAATTTTTTATTGTCGAACTTGCTTTTTTTTCACATTTTCATCGACACATTCCCAGAATAATCAACTCATTTTTTTTTCTTGTTGACTGCACTTTTACGGCAATATCGTATTGGATCTTCGGCGCGTTCTCTCGAAGACAATTCCCTTTTCTGTGTCTGCCTGGGTTCTACCACCGTATTCATCCAATAACTAGTGGCACTGGATACACTCTTATTTGTGTCCAGGTTAAATGCTGGCTATATCCAGGAAACCAGACGACGAATCTTTGATTTCCTGTTTATATACAGTGGTTTAAGTGGGACCTGAATAAGAGTACCGTTGACTACGAAAAGTGTCAACGTTAGAAAGCTACAGTGCTAGCGGAATGATGAATAATGACGCGTATCGTTGGCATTTTCGCTGTTGAAAGTGCAACAATATCTTCATTCAGTATTTGTTCAATGACTGATTAGCCCACCAAATTTCTTTTTTTGAACAACTTTACCTTAGATAAAGAAATGTGTCACAAAAGGAATAAAAAAGAAGGTTAAAAAAGGAACAAATATATGCGACCAGTGCAAGCTTCAGCGTTGAGATTTGAACCCAACGCTAACGTTTCTATTAGAAGACGCGTCTCTGTCAAACAGACAGCGAGGAATTTTAAAAAGAAAAAGAAAGAAGCCAGTGCATTGGCAAGGTTCTCGATTTCATGTGCTCTTAACGAGCATTTGACTGGGGTTCAAGTGACAGCCCGCTACTGGTCCGGGATAAGGCTCCACACTAACACTTTCAAGGTGCAATACAACAGTCTTTTTTTCTTTTCTTTTTTTTTGTCGCGTCATGAGCTTGAACAAGCGACCCATTTCGTACAGATAGCACCGGCGAGAAATCGCCCACGTCTTCTCCCCGCACGAACAACCCCCGAAGCAACACCAACAGTGAAAATCGTCACAAAAAAAGACATTAAATAATAGAAACTGTGTAATAGTTGCAGCCGCTCCCATATCCGCGCGAGAGAACCGCGATTAGCGTCAATTACTCTTTAGTATGTATAACATCCATCAGCGTTCCCAGCCACGATCCCATGCTATACTTTGTTATAGTTAGTATCCAAGGTTTCCCTGTCGTGTATAATTACTGCGTAATGTATGCGGGAGCGATCGTTTATGCGTTCCTATCATCGTTAACTCAGCGAGAACACGGCGTAGCACGGGAGTATACCGGCGCTGTCATTCCATCGTTCATAATCGTGCGTCGCGCCCACTCGGTGCGAGTGTCAGGTCGTTGCCCGAGGGTGAGCAAGTATTCAGGCCGTCTCTCTCTCTCCCCCCCCCCCCCCCCAACTTTTTTTATATGTCTGCCAAGGTGTGAAACGAGGCCAGAGGTATCTACCACTTGAGTATCAACGTCGGTATTGATTGATATGATTGATATATGGGCTTTAACGTCCCAAAACCACCATATGATCATGAGAGACGCCGTACTGGAGGGCTCCGGAAATTTCGACCACCTCCATGGCGTTTTTTAACGTGCACCCAAATCTGAGCCCACGGGCCTACGACATTTCCGCCTCCATCGGAAATGCAACCGCCGCAGCCGGGATTCGAGCCCGCAACCTGTGGGTCAGCAGCCGAGTACCTTAGCTACTATATAGGCCACCGCGGCGGGGCAGCATCGTCGGTAACTGCGCATGGCTTGGAAAGTGCCTCTATCCAAGTTTTGCCAGTGTACTCGAAAAAAGCGTTTACACCGATATTCGACTGCTTCGATGCGGGCGCTGGAATCTAGTTGTCGCGATCATCGCGGTAACCGGAAGACGAATCGTGTCACGTGCAAATCGTATCACCCGGAGCAAGTTCCGAGAGTTGTGAGAATAGGCGCTATAAACGTCGCAACGGCTGTAGCAGTGCGGTGGACTTCAAAAGCGGTCACATTCGTACAAGCAACTGCATGCGAAATCCTCGACGATTCAGCTTCACTGAGCGCAGCCCGCCCGCATCTGCATTAAAGACAATGTCGCGACTTGTGGATTTGTTGAAGTTAACGGTCATGTTATTCTATTGGAAACAAAACGAAAACAGCAATAAAGAACACAGGCAGAAGTGTATTCGAAGCCCGCAAGCACGAAGACTATAGCTAAATGTGTGTACTACCAATCATTCCTCTGGCGGCTAAACGATCGCAGCGCCAGAGTGCCATTTAGTTAATTTTAGGAAACTCGTTGCTTATAACGTATTTGACGAGGAAAAACGTATACGACAGGGATATGAAATCTTTCGAGAGATAGAGAGAGAGAGCAAACAAGGGGGAAAGGAAGACTGTATGTCGGTGGCTGGATTAATGGCTCACGAGGTAAGCAGCCCGCATGCGAGAAAGGCCAGCGATCCCATGAATGATAGGCGCAAATAAACGGCCCCCGGAGATTGGCACACCCAGGTGCATAGTCGTAAGCGCGTGTGAAGTGATTGCGGCACACTGGCCGGTGAAGGATGTGACCTCCGCTGATACGACGCCGGGCAACCGCCGCGCGAAATACCGATGACGAGGCTCACGTGCGTGTCGAAGCGATGAGACAGTTCGCCTATTGAATTGACACGAAAATATACTTTTTAATGATGTGTTATGGTTCAATGCCGGTAAAAAAAAACAAAGATTATGGTGCGTCAGTCACACGATTATTGATTGATATGTAAGATTTAACGTTTCAAAACCACTATATGATTATGAGAGACGCCGTAGTGGAGGGCTCCGGAAATTTAGACCACCTGGGGTTCTTTAACGTGCACCCAAATCTGAGAAGGCGGGCCTACAACATTTCCGCCTCCAAGTCACACGATTATAATGGTATTACAATGCGGTTATAAGGCACGGTGCGGTATGACATGCTAATTGAAAACAAAAAAGCACGACGAATTACCAAAGTCATACGGATTTCATTCGCTAGGTCCCTAGGCATTTGCCGAAAATGACTCGAAGACACAAGCATTTTCTCTTCCTTCTGAGTCGATTCTATAACACACGCCCCCATTGTGTGAAGATTTCTGCACCAAACGCGGTTTAGCACAGCCGCCGTGATCGGAGACACTGGAACCTTCCAACGGTCCACGCGGCCATGCAGTGCCTCCGGGATCACCCAACCGATGTCCAAGCATAGGTCTCGTGTGATTACGTCATCGTGCAAAGTCAAGCAATGTGACGTGGGATAACGTCACTCATTCTGGAGACCTGTGACGTCATGTGGTGACGTCACCAAACTGTGATGATTTTTCGCATCGATGGTGTCGCTGCTTTCGCGTCACTGTGTCACTCTTTGCAGTTGCTGCGGTATGTAAGGCTTTCGACTTGATAGCAGAATAATATAAATGGTGACACTAATGTTGCCGCAGCATGTTACGGCTTCAACTGCTGTCGCAGTGTGGCCCTATATAGGCATTCAAACCAGTATGTCCCTAACTAACTAACTAAAACCAATCGGCCAACAAACTAACTGAGGCATTAAACAAGATAGGCACCTTTACGAGCCACCGATTTCTCCACGTACAGTTTCCAATGTACTACAACCACATAAATAAAAATAACCTACTTAATTAGGCGCACAAGGCACAAGCAAGATTTTTTTCACGCTTAACAACCTTTTGGGCCGTGTATTTTCAGGTACAAGTTGAGTGCCAGCCAATAATTTTTTTTCTATTTAATCTATTTTAGATACTAGAAAGTGCACGTGAGTGACGGACCTAATGTCACTGACAGCACGTGAATAGCGTCGTAAAGGAACGTCGCTTTCGAGTCATTATTTTTTTTTTCGCCGCGAATAACAATCACGCCGAACGATCGAAGCGGTTCAACGATCTCACCCGACAGTGGGATCACTAGCACCTAAACGTCGCGCGTCGCGTTCTGGTGTACTTGATCTCCCTCGCTATTGTTGTTATCGCTGACTGCGCTGAATTGCGCGGTTCATGACCGACGCTGGCTCGAACTGTCGGTTGATCAGCGTTGACACCGTTCGGTGAAATCATGTTGAATCAACGAAGCGAGGAACTGAAACTTGCGCGCGTGTCGGTTACTTGAGACTAGTGGGGAGATTGGACAGGACAGAAATAAGAGTGATCGTGTCACTGTGTGCTGCAAATCACAGTACGCATAGTATGATGACCCAGACGGTGGTGTTTCTGATAAGTAAACTGTATTGATCAACACACTGTGACTGTTGATCGATATTTCTTCGTGTATTAGCTGGTGACTGTCATAGTCGCGGTGACCATGTTTTATCCTGACGTTTCCTTATTAATCCATGACGCTTTAGTCTTCATTTCACTGTTAATGCAGGCGACTTTCACGAGCGCTCTGTAAAGTTGCTTACTACCAGAAACAGTTTGCTTCGGCTGCACACCATGATTCTATTCATTTATTATACTAACTTGGTCGATAAGCTTCTTAGGAAAGAGCGAGAACCATTTTTAATGGATGGAATTTTCCGAGATGTCAACCTGTTTTATAGCATGGCTTGCTACTCCAGGTGGCCCTTGATGACTATGATATGTACAATCATATGAAGTCCCCCCCCCCCCCCCCCCCCCCTTAATAAGTTAACGAACCAATCACAAGCAACCGATATACAGACTGCACGATACGAAGAATATCGTATCAAATAATATTTGCGATTCCTTCAAGTCTCTTTTTTTTCTCCTTTTTTTTTTTCAGGAAACAAGCCTCGTGTTCAGCCACCTGACCTCTGCCGAATCCCAGAATCCGAACGACTTTGCCGGGATGGTTCACTAATTCTCGGTTGAATTTTTGTTCCCTTCAGTGGGCAGCAGTACGATCAACGTGTTGTTTTACAAATGAGACGTTTTCAATTCAAGGTAGCAAGGGCGCTCGCTGAATGCGGTACCTACGTCCCGCAAAACTGCACGCCGAGTAACACCTTCTCGAGTACACCTCAATCAAGCGACACGGCTGCCACCCGCAACCACTGCAGATCGAACACGTTGAAGTCCAACAAGTTACTATGTATATGCCTGCCAAGGCGAAATAAAAAAAAAATAAAAAAACGAAAGCTCGAGAGGCTTTTCGTGTCACCCCGTCTTTCTTTCTTTTCTTTCTCCGTTAAGACAGTGTTGCGGCACCGTCAACTAGCTCAGAAAAATACTGACACGCGGTTGTGACGATAAAGGCCACACGCGCTTTGTGGAGCGGAAGCTGGCGCAAGCGCGGTGGCTGGGGAACGAAGTGTCGTGCAGTTTTATTATGCACATAGCCTCGGTGTCACTACGCTTGATCGATGACGCCGTTGCTCTTCAATGGTCGAGGAGACAGAAGAAGAAAAAAAAAAAGCGACCGAAAGGACTCTCGGTTCGCCGGTGAGAGCTGTATGAGCGAAAGCCAATGTAAGTATCCAGTCCTGCAGAGAACGCAGTGCAGAGCCAGTATGAACGGAAAGCTGTAAGGCAAAAAAAAAAAAATAGAAGGAAGAGAGAGACAGAGTGAGTGAGAAAGAGAGATGCTGTCCTCTGTGAAAGCTGCAGAGGGTGAGGGCGAAAAAAAATCCGGAAGGGATAAGAGTATAGTCAACTAGACTTCATACAGTTTGGCACCCTACGCGTGGGGAAAGAATGTGGGGGAGTATGGGAAAGGGAGGAACGCAAGTGCAAATGAATCATGAACATAGTAGGGTGTATCTGCAGTCGGCAACAAGTCAGTCGCCTTCGGGCATTGAGCAGGGACTCGTATGGCCTTCCGAGCGGACGAACTATGAGGTAGGCTCCCAAAACCTTCCCGTAAAACGACGATAATCAAGTCTGTACTAGACAGAAAGGGAAGGCAGGTATTCTAACTGTTCTTGCATAGCCCACACGCTATCCTGCACAAGGGGAACGGGTGGGGAAAATTTAAAGATGAGTAAAGAAGTAGAGGAAGACTTGGATATGCAGGTCTCTCTTCCCAACCGTGCTCGACTTGAAATATCGCATTGAAATGGCTCTGACCGACCCGAGTGACTGCGCTTTGCAATCGGCTTGAAATTATGTTCCGGGTCCTCGGGAAAGGCTGCGTCAATCGTTTACGCAGTCTTGAGACCATTTCGACAAACACACGTGCAAGTGTTTCACAGGCATGCACACAGTTCGCAAGGTGTCGTAAACACCCATCGTAGCAGTTCGTCTATTTCTTGCTTCTGATCATCCTCCTCTCAGCGCCGCCTGAAATGAAGAATTATGGAGAGAAAGAGAATAAGGTTGAGTGAAAAAAAGGGAGGTTAACCATAAGAAAATATTTAGTTTGCTGGAATTGTGTAAATATCTGTGCCACACTACGGACAAAAAGAATCCACTTTCTTAGAACCCGCCGACATAATCTCGTTACGCCAGACGAGGCATGTAGCCTTCACTGCAGCACACGCCGCTGCTGAGGCAAAGTAGACCTGTAGGCAGTAACTATACAGAACACGCGAGTATAACGTTATATACACACGCCTGTCCAATCACTGCCGCGTCTATACAGACAGACAAACGTACGCCTGTACATAGAGGCGCCTATAAGCAGAGTAGATCGATGGGTGCACGATACATACAAAGAGACGCTCACACGAAGAGATGCAAGACCGGGCATCGTGCCAGGAACTGGGGCGCGCTATCACCTTCGGTAATTGATGGCCCCCCGTGATTCATAAATGTACGAAAGGGGCAGGAGGGGGGGGGGGACTTTTCTCTTTCTTCTGTTTTGCTTGCGCCTCTCGCCTTGTTCGCTTTCTCTGCGTTTTTCTTTTCAATCTTCAGCGCAGGCTCTCTTTCACCGTCCTTACAGGCGCGACTGCATGCGTGAAGCCGCCCTTTAAATTCTTGCTCTTTTTTGTGTTGCTTGCTCGCGCCATTTCATTATCATTGAAAAACTCGGACTACGTCCCCCTCCTCATCCCCGCAAGGTCGCAGACTGGCGCCACAGCGTCAACCTCGGCACCAGTCGGCAGCGGCGGCGGCGTCCGTTTTTTGGCAACGGTCACCGTATGCAGATTGCCCTGAGAAACTTTTCCCTTCCAAGCAGCCAGCCACCCTAGATAGGCTCCGAGCCTAACGGGCCGATGCATCGCTTCAAAGAAGGGCGCTGAGTACATCCTTGGATGTTTTGGAGGACGCACTGGTCGGCCGGGCAATCGAAGAAGAAGAAAAAAAAAATCCTCGCCTACGAAACCTGCCGATCGAGTGACGAGATTCGCTCGATACGATATGACACTTTGCGAGAGAGGATATGGGATTGTGGCCCATGCATGGTCGCTTCGTATTTATCGTGCGTTCTGATTGTCGAATTGGAAACGATTCCATCACGAAGAGGAAGGGCTGGAGGAAACGGTGTCAGGGTCGAACCCATGGAGCGTGTTTCGTGAAATGTAGGCGAACGAACGAAACTTGACAGAAACGGCGCAATACAAGGAGTACGTCGCGTCAAAAACTTTGATTTCTCCTTTAGGAGCAACCGAGAGACGGACGACGACGATGAGATGAGACACCACGAGAAGACATGGGAACGTGCTATTGCGAATTTATATTTACTAATACAGTCGCGCCTTGTCGCAAAAGAGGCTTAGTCTTCCTGTTGTTTTGTTGTTCGGATGAAGTAAGGTGGTATGATTTCCCCAACTCGACCCTCTAGTGGCGCCACTGCCTCGCTGTATATTATCAACACGCTACGCAACACAGTTTAATAATAAAAGAAAATAGTTTGAGCAGAGGAAGGATGGAAAAAATTAGGAACGCGTAAAGGCCCGAAGCGAAGTTAAACCACGAGAAACCAGTTGCCATTTTCTTCGTCATCTAAATAACCTTACTAGCGACAGGTTACAAGATATTTTAAGAAAACCTTTGCTGTAGATTAGAATCTGCCGTTCGCAACCAGTACCATATCGTGATTAGACCGAGGACTTCTCAATATAAGACGTTGCCGTAAAAATGATAAGAAAACGCAAGCAAAACAGGGATTCATTGTGAACACCGTAACCAGAAATTCGGAATGGCCACTAATGTGTCAGCTAACAGGTTCCGTTATCATAACGGCTAAGTTCGCTTTAAAATATCTTTTCGCTCATTTAACGATCCACGAAAAAGTAAGATACAAAGAGACCAGTAACTCGTAAATCCATACGCACGTCAATGCCACCCCATCCTCTTTTCACCGCAATAAATAAAACTTTTCGGTTGTGTTATTACTGTACCCTCTCGACGACTGCGTAAAATGAACGGACTCGTTTGCCCCAGTTATCTCCCAAGGCTTTCTGGTTTTGCATGATATCTGGTTTTGGCACGAGATCAGGTCCACCTCTCCAAGTAGGGCAGACACATTTCACTTCAACGTACCGTTCCCGAATAACGTCCATACACCTGGCGTAGTAATCGAAAAAGAAAAGTGAAACCGTCTAGCAACCGGAGGCATTTGACAGACATACCAGTCCACCGTTGTGAATGTTTTTACTATCCTTCTCACTGAAATGTTTCTGCCTGTATATCGAGCACAGTGGAACTTCAGCGTGGCTAACACGAACATTACGAACTTTTCGGTGCGATTAACGCAACCGTTACAAATTATTCGTTAGAACTAATAAATATAATTGCTCGGACTTTATGTCCCAGAACCACGATATGAATATGAGAGACACCGCAGTAGAGGGCTGCAGAAATTTCGATCATCCGGAGGTATTTAACATGCTCCTAAACATACCTACACCAAACTCCTAAATGTCTATGCCTAACAGTTTTAAAGCGCCACCAAAGTCGGCCCATCTCTGATGGGACGTGGATGTCACGTGACGGAGATATCGCGTGACTCCACGTTACGCGTCGTCATAGTGACGTCAGAAATTTCGCCGATTAGTGGCGTCACCACGTGATGACGACTTTTCGCATCGCTTCTTCATGACACCGCCGACGTCCATTTCTTGCGTATAATGAGGAATCTGAGTAATTCCGCCTTAGTATGCACTGAATACACTTTCACGACAGTTCCATGCACATTTGTTTTCCCATCCACGAGGTGTAGCTAACGTAAGCACTTCTCTGCTCACCCCGAGTGAGACTAAAGAAAATGCTAGGAAGAAATCCTGCTAGAGGAGTCAGTATAGGGGGAGGTAACAGTATAAGGCGCAACGGGTGTTAGGTGTATGGATTACGGGGTTACGCAACAGCTCTCGCATCGCACGAGCTACCGGTGTTGAACAGCCCGAAACTCCGTCAGTGCAGGCGCTGCCTCCTTTCACCCATTCGGGTCCGGCCTCGACTTTCCCCTCCACAAGCCTTGGGAGGCGCGAAAATTTCCGGATCAAGGTGAGCGGGACCCCCGCTCCAACTGCTTCCCTTTATAGCTCTCCAGCACCGCGACGCGCCTATTTCTTGTTGCTGACTTTATCACGCGGGGCACCCCCCGGACGCGGCTGCCAAGAAAGAACGAATTAGTTAAGATAACATTTGTAGTGAAAGGGTACGGTTAAATCGGGAGACTAGTTTCGAAACGGCCTTTTGTGTTTCGTCCCCTCTTGGCATACGAGGGTGTGTTTTTTGAGATACGAGGAGCACCGGGGATAATGTATGCAAACTAAAA
The DNA here is from genome assembly GCF_013339725.1 of Rhipicephalus microplus. Classification (NCBI taxonomy): domain Eukaryota; kingdom Metazoa; phylum Arthropoda; class Arachnida; order Ixodida; family Ixodidae; genus Rhipicephalus; species Rhipicephalus microplus. The sequence goes on along the minus strand of NC_051171.1, from coordinate 126,134,661 downwards.
CTCGCGCGTACTTAAAGGCGTTGACGGGTAGGAAAAGAAAACAAAAAGATAGGCAGCTGCCATGGTTGTGTTCCACATTGACTTCTTTCGTGAATGATGCGACGCAGAGACTGTCTGTTCGCCGTTGCTGCGACAATTTCGTCAGAGTTCACAAATGGTAACGCCAAAGTCAATCGACGCTTTAACGCACGTTTTACAGCTCGTTAAACACTACCACCTCCTAACTTTTTTCACGTAGGTGGCTACTCCACGCTGAACGTTGAAACTGTAATATAATTTTGTAATCAACGTTCGTATTATCAATGCTTGCGTGAATGTGGTGATGAATTGCACAAACGCTATAAGCTTCCCGCGTTCCCATAGAAAAGTACTTCCTATTGTTAATAGTCCTCTCAGTGAACTGAGACTTGATAAGGTGTTGATGGGGTACTCTTAAGACGCTTTGTGCGGTTTATTTATTCGACGCCCAATTCGTCATCACACAGGCAAGCACTGCGTTGTACGTATTTGGCTGCTGCAAACCATTTGGAAAGCTGCACGCAGAATATCCTTCTCCAGTACTGTTCGCGAAAGCTGACTTCTCTGTAACAAGGCGCTTTGCGGGGAGAAGCCCGCTTCTGTGATTGCAATCCTTGGTTGGACTTGCTGTCCATTTAGTGGGTTTGCGTAAATGAGAATTCTTCTATGGCGACGTGGTTGCACTGAATGAATGAATGAATGACGCCTCTGAAAATCTGAATCTGCATGGCAGCTCGATGATCCAATAAAAATGCGAAGGATCTCCAAATACTGTCAAGTTAAACTCAAGCCACGGTGAATCTGCGTCAAGAAATACGAAACAGCTGCAAGACAAGCTTGAAACTTGTCCGGTGCGCCAGCTGTAGAAAGGTAACAAATGTTGAAAGTTAAACAAGTGCAGAAAGGCAACAAGTGTGGCCCACGACCTCCCTCAATGGCGGTTATGTATCCACGTCACTCGCTTGCTCGAGAATGTTAAGGGGGAGAATGTGGAGGAAGAGTGGGGGTAGCTGCAGTGAGTGATCCTTTTGTCGCGCGGCGCCGGACAAGGTCGGCGGTGACAGGCCGGCTCCGCGCCAATGGTCAGCAGATGGATGGCCCGCTCGAATCGATGGGTCAGCGAGCGAGCTATAGCTACCTTTTACAGATAGCCGCGCACTTTGCGGGGGAGGGGAATCGCGGCGCCCTTGAATAGACTGTGCACTGACGGTCGATCGAGTAGTCCTTTGCTTAGCACCCTTCCGGGAATTCCTCATCGGAACCGATACGCATGCTTCGTTCCCAACATAGAGATCGTGCTGCCGTTCAACCGATTGCATCAGCGCGTGAGTGTCAACGCTAATTGAGCGACTGCTGAAACTAATCTGCGTCATTGTGCAAGTTAATCAACGGCTGCCTCACGCCTGTGCTCTCACTCCTATCGTTGTCCCTCTAGGTGAGCGTTCTGTCGTTGTGTAAGACGACTTGCCTTTGCGAGGACAGTTCGAAGCCTCCACGTTACACCGAACATGCGTCTTATTTGGGGCCTCGCGTGCCCGCGTTTCCATAGTTTATCGAAGCACATGCAGCGCCTCCGTCCACGGCATCGTGGGAATGTCCTCAGCGGCGGTGACGTAGATCAACGACCTTTTATACGCGTACTTTCTTTTCGCTCGGTGCAACTGCCGCTCTTCGTAACGTGTGCGCGCGGATCTAAAACAGCTAGAAGGGAGAAAGAAGGTTAAACCTCGCCGACGCAGCCGTGAAGCCGTTATGCTGCCCCCCAACGCGGAAGCGAGACGGCGGCCGTCGCGCCGTGGCAAGGTCGGCGGCGGCGGTTTGCAACCCGCTCGCTCGCCGAAGAAGACCGGCAGTGAGAGGCAGAGAGCCCTTGCGCCGTGCTGGGGCCGACCTGACCGCTTCCTGCGAGCACCGTCTGCCGCGAGAGTGTTTTCTTCTTTATTTATTTTTTTGTTCACGGCGGTGAACGAGACACCTCGTGTCATTAGTCCGCTGGTAGTAATTGGTCGTTCATTAATATAAACAAGAAAAGAAAGGGCTGAAAACTGCGGCTGAAGGCTCAGCGTTAATCATCCCTGCCGAAGCGGGAGAAGGCAGTAGTGCTAAGGGCAGTGAGAGAGGAAGGACGAGAGGGTAGAGCGAAAAGGAGAAGTTTGTGAAAGAAAGAGGCGCGAAGAAGAAAAAAAAAACGTTAGACGAAGGAACAGGCATATATATATTTTTTTATCTATAGCGCTGCCAGAGAGTTCCTGGATAGCAGTTCATGGGTAGCAGAATGTGTGAAGCACGTTCGTAGAGCTACTTTACTGAGAAAACCTATCGTGCCCTCCTTCCCTGCCTTACATCACTGCGGTTGGGTTGACTGTATTAACCACATACACGCAGCTGTTCTAACGAAAAAAAAAAAAATCCTGCACCAAGACAGCTCGATCAACATTGCGTCCCGGTTTCACGATAGCCTGAGAGCAAGAGGATATATGCTAGCGCGGAATGGCAACGCAAACGTTACACAATAAACATGACGTTAGATATAGCACGAGAACAGAACGACGACAAAGGCACAAGAAGGACAAAAGGTCGTCGTTCTGTTCTCGCGCCATATCTACCGTCATGTCATACCAACTAGCCCAAACCACCACAGATCTAACAATAAACATTTTTTTTTCTTTATTCAGGAATGGTGATTAAACGACTGCATATTTACCACGGTGTGCCCCAAGTTGAATCCACATTGGATTACCCAGGCTGTTGGCGAGACCGAACTGCTAAAATGAGTGTCAGTGTCACTTAAACCGCAACGCGTTAGGAAAGCTTATTTGGATTTTTTTTTAGGTGGGGAGGGGGCAAAGGGGAGGAGACAAATCTGCGTCATTTTTTTCTCAAGTAAGGAGGAGCGGTGAAACTAATTGGCCGCGCACTTATTATTGTCGCTTCACACAGTTTCGCAATGACCAAGAAGGTCGGATAACCGTGACAACTTTGATATGAGGGGGTGGGGCGAAGAGGTATCTGCTTTATCACGTCAGTGAGAGATAATAGTTCTATAAGTAGAAGTTGAATTCTGCGACATAAAACGGTACAACTAGCGCCACTGGACGAGCCCTACAGTCAGTGTTTCCGTAATCCGTTACATTCGTTTAACGGAACGAAAGCTCGCGAGCTGTTTAGCTGGATCTCGAGAGAGTTAAAAAGTGCACGCAACACTACACGCGCCACACAACAGCTCCTTCTCCGCCGCACGGCGTCCCCTTGGCGGCTGGCCGGAAGAAGCGGGGGAGCTGCTCTCCTTGGCTGGCGGCGAAGAAAGTGGCCGATGCCACGTTCCTCGCAAGGTTATCGGGCCGATTTAAGCCGTCCCGTCCTTGGCTTTCTGTTCTGCCTTTATTTTAACACGCCACCTCGTTGTTCACGCGATCCGTACAACCCCGGAAGGGAAGGGAAACTGGTTAAGCAATGGGCCTCCACTTCAATGTCAAAGGCGCGAACACTGCCGTTGCTCTAATGGGCCGCCCCCCTTCCCCGGGGACTCCGTCACCGGCGTGCAATGTCAACAACAAAAAAAAAAAAAAAAAAAACTCACGTCTCCCTCATGCATTATTCACCTAAGATGACGCGAACACGAAAACAATCTTCTCGTCTCCTTCATCCCAGAGGACTATATTCATGCTCACGCGCCCCTCTCCGAACTGCCTCTACACCCAACGTAAGTTTGCATTGCCTCCAAGATCGGACGCGTCGCGCGCTTACTGCCCCTCGCATGATCTCGCCATCGCCCCAGTGATCGCATCACATTTGACCAAGCGATGTTGTTTTGTAATGACGTCATTATGTGATGTCACGTCACGTGCGACACATTGGCGTCATGATGACGCCATCACTTTTTTTTCTTTTTTTTTGCGTAGCTCGTGTTGACGCTGGCGGCCACTTTTCACGTTCGATGAGGAATGCAAGGCTTTCGCCCTCATATTTTCGCAAATGGAAACGAAGATAGGTCGGCGTGGCAGGCGTGTCTAACTTACTACTCCTCACTGGAGTGAGCTGAAATCGGCGAGAGACAGCTGAACGCGATCATGGTGTAGTACAGCGAGTCGCGGTGTCCTACGGGTGACTGTGCACTATACTCACTGCAGTTTTAACGCGCACATGTTTTGGAGAGTAGCGTCAAAGCATGTCTTGAATAGAATTGTCGTTAGGATAGTGTATACAGTGGCGCAGCTTCGGTAGCTCCGAGCGTAGATATATTGCATTGTCAGTGATGGTTTATATAAGAATAGCTGGGCTTCAACGTCCCAAAACCACAATATGCCTATGAGAGAAGCCGACGTCGAGAGCGTCGGAAGTTTCGCCCTCCTGGGGTTGTTTAACCGGCATGTAAACCTAAGCACACGGACGTCAAACATTTTGGCCTCCATCGAAAATGCGGGAGTGATGGTTATCGTCACGCGCTTGCGTTTCATTCAAGTTTTGAACCGCTAACAGTCCAGCTGGGCCCCGCCGCGGTGGTCTAGTGGGCAAAGTACTCGGCTGCTGACCCGCAGGTCGCAGGATCGAATACCGGCTGCGGCGGCTGCATTTCCGATGGAGGCGAACATGTTGTATGCCCGTGTGCTCAGATATGGGTGCACGTTAAAGAACCCTAGGTGGTCGAAATTTCCGGAGCCATCCCACAACAGCGTCTCTCATAATCATATGGTGGTTTTGTTGGACGTTAAACCCAACATATCAGTCAATCAGTCAATCAACAGTCCAGCTGGCGCCTGTTCTGGTTCATCTCGGCTGCTCAGGTTCAGGAGCACACACGCACGAAGTGACACTGGGATGCAACCTATCAGCAAAAGAGAAAGAAACTGAAACTCTGAGTATCGCTTAAAAAAAATTCACTGAAGTAAAAACATAGCTCTTTGGGATCGCCTTCAAGAGAGATTGGCCGAACGGGGCCATTTGGAAAAAAGCCAAAAATTGAGATGTGCGATTATCGCACTGTCCTTAGACGCTATTACTCAAGGAAACAACGCGTATCTCTATTTAAATCTATATTTTAACATCCATCTTGCCGTTGTTGTTTTTTTCTGTCGTTACACGTCCCCATGCCACAACATAACACACGTTACACGTCGACTTGAAAACAATGACACGCTTGGTCACCGAAGACAATCATGCATCTTAAGTTTCACGCGAGGGCCTCATACATATAGGAACCGCAATACTTGCAAGATATGATAGCAGAAATATATATATATATATATATATATATATATATATATATATATATATATATATATATATATATATATATATATATATATATATATATATATATATATATATATATATATCACAGACAAATGCACAGATACGGCGCCCTCTATCGCAAGTTTCATCTCTCCGAAGTACGATCCAACTCGCCCAAGCCTTCGTTTCGACCACGACACTACTGATAGGAGAAGGTAATCGAGAAAACTCTGATAGTTTCCGACGCCTTCTCTTCTTTTACGTTCTTACTCATTGCATAACGCCTCAATGCGCAACGCTCTTTCATTATTTTCTTGTTTGTTTCGTTAAACGCCGTTCACCTCCTCTTACCAGGTGTTCCCCGCCGTCGCAATCGATACCATCGGCACCGCGGTGGCATAAAATGTACGGCGAAGGGCACGGCAGCCTCGGTCTTGTCGCAATCGCGTGATCGGATCTCGCGATAACGGGGCGACGCAGCCGAGAGCGCCGATCGCGCGTCTCATTATCGCACAGATCGCGCAAGAAAGGACCTCGATTCCATTTCTGACCTCTTTTCCCCTCTCCCCGTTTCTATGCTTCCGTTATTTCTGTTCGATAGAGGCTCTTATAACTCCTATAGGTCAGTGTACTCGCGGCTGCCAAGTCTGTGACCCCGACGGTGTTGCCAAGAGATGCAGATATCCGCTACAAGCTGACGGCCGCGGCTCCAGCTGCATCGAAATGAGCGAGATTGCATTCGTTCTGCAACAGCCTGGTTCTCGCTCCTAAACATACACTGCCTCTCCTGACTACGCTCAACTCCGCAATGCTTCTACCGCACTTCGCTGCTGGGCACGTTCAGTGAGGTCATGGGTGTGAGTTGTTTTGGCAGGACTTCTACAAATCGAGAGTGCTGTCGCTTCCTGGTCGAACACGCACGATTTCCGTACCTCGTATCAGGGGCCACGAAGCCGTGTCATGTCGAAAGTGTAGCGTTTAGATGAGGACCGAGATCTGCGACCGGGAACAAGTTTGAGCTGGCACCGGTTATACTCATGACACTGAGAGCATTGTAAAAGAGAGAGAGAGAAAGAGAGAGAGAGAGAAATGAGAATGCATAACATTAACCCCCTTACACGCCTCAATTTTATCGGTGGTTTCTTATCACGACATCGAAACCTGTCGTGCCTGCCACTGCATAATTAGTAAGGACTTCGCAATGTCGGATGTATAGTATCGAAGGTGCCAGTGCTGTCAACCGCGTACTCAAAAGATGGCATTGCGGAGGAATTTTGCGTACTTTTTTCCAGGGGTGGTGCTAGGATTTTTTTCCTCAGGGGAGGGTGCGGATGGAAGAAAAAGAAATCTGTGAAAGAAAAGAGAAAGAAGAGAAAGAAAACTGTTGATGAGAAAGAAACGAAGCGAATATAGCAAGGAAAAAAGGAATCGTTACAGAGAGAGAGAGAGGGGCCGAGGATAAGTAAACAAGGGCACGACAGCGTATGATGCGGAGAATTTCGCGATCCAAGGCGGAAACGTCGAGAAAGCACCCTTATTTCGTCGCCTTCCTTCTTTTTTTTTCTTTTCGTTTTTCCCGTCTAATTCACCTCACGGTTTCCTTAACGGCGATACTTCGACCGAGTGCTTTGAGCCGTGTTCGATAGGCGGCGCGGATGAACAAAGAAAAAAAAAAACCAACGAAAGAAAGAGATTGAAATCGTGAATCCGGTGCCGACCATGTACAAACACATGACCCGAAAATTGAAGCACCCTCGACGACCGCTCTTGTAAAAGTCGGCGTGTACCATGCTCTCTCATCTCTCTATACACGTTAACCTCTTGCCTTCATCTACATCTCACAAAAGCAGCGCTGCTTTAAAGAAAAAAAGAAAGAAAGAGAGACCGTCGTTTTACGGCGGCAGCGTCAGATCTCCTCATCTTAGAAGCCCCTCCCATTCTTGTTCCATCTTTCTATATGTGCTTAGTTCTGCAAAGGACACGTGCTAGCAGACGACGCTCTCCCTCCCCACCAAACGGCAGCATGCGTACGTCTGCCTCTATTCGCGCACAAGGTTCAAAAGGCAAACAGCCTTAGACAGTCAGCGAAGCGACGATGCGGAGTATACGTGCGACCATTGACACGTGTTGACTCTCCCGAGTCATTCGAAGAAGACGCCGACATAGTTTTTCTTTCGTGATCCCTGCCTTTTTAGCCCTTCGACGGTGTATCCGATCCTTATACACCATCCCCCGCCCCCTTCGCAACCTCGCGCCCCACCTCTTCCCTCTTGTTCCCCCTCTCAGAGATTGCCCTCTATACGTCACGTACAGCGAGTGTCGTCCGATCCATCCATCCGTCCATCGCTCGAATCTTGGGACGGAGCCGCCGTTAGTTCGGCTTCTCCTCTGAGCACCGTGTTTGCCTTGGGTCGCGCGAGCGGCCCTTGTAGAACGTGGGTTCACGTACGCATCGGCGAGCCTTTTCAGCGATCGGGCCGAGAAGCGAATGTGTACTCGGAGCGCGCGCACGGATTTCTGCAACCGCGGCGAGGGTGGCGTTCTAGCCGATGCCAAAGCCCCAACCGGAGCCGCCGGCGCAATGGAAACCTGCATTGCGGTGAAACGAAACGAAACGAAACGAAAAAAAAAAAGGGGGGGGGGGGAGTGGAGCGAAGAGCTTCTCCAATTCGCTGGAGTTATACACTCGAGCGTACACTATGAAAAAGATTCGTGCTACGTTATTCGTGCGACTTGTTCTTTTCTCTTCGTTTTTTTTTGTTCTTTGTAAACACGGTCTCTTCCTTTTCAACGCGCTTGTGTGATCGAAGTGATCGCGAAATTGAGTTGTCTCGCCGCTTTTACTTCGCGTTCTCGTCGCTATCCCTATGCAGACCTTGTCGCCGCATCTTCTAGCTGCCTCGCTGCTCTGTTTTGACGACGTCTGCTTTCTTTTCCTCGTAGAAAAAAAAATCGAATGCTTGGACGGTATCACTCAAAAGCTACTTCTTTTTCTTTCGCTCTTTCTTGGCAAAGCCTAGCTTACCTCACTAGGCATGCCGGGTACCAGTGATTCAAAACTAATTCGGATACACTGGCTGAGCGGGGATCGAGGGACAGTTTAGAATGCGCGAAAAGTTTTTCGCGCCTCAGTTTTTCTTTATGCGTGTAGTTCCTGTCTGCAAGATGAGATAAAACTCGCCACTTTTTTTTTGTCGGTGAGCTAGCGTGCGTGCGGATTGAATCGAAATTGAAATTCTTATTTTTTTTAAGCTCTACCTTCTCTACTCATTCGACGAGTTCAAGTATGCGTGTTCAATAGAATCCCTAAAAGAGCGCTAGAAGCCAAAATAGCTATCGAAAGAAGAAAACGAAAAGAAGAAAAGGGAAAAAAGGAAGTCGTTGAGATTTCGACAGTCGCTAAGTTTAACGCTTTATAGAATGTTCGCTTTCCTGGGAATCCATTCGATTCGGAGTTATACGGATGCGAAACTGTCCATACCAGGAAATTTGAGTTTCTGGTGTCAATATGGATGCGCGAAAAAAAATTAACATAGTAGAAAACGGTTGAGTACTTGGTCAAGAGATTAAAAAGGTATACACTGGGGCTATAAATCTATCCGTTTTTTTCCAGCGGCTCTCTCATAACAAAATGATTGTTATGAAAGACCCGCAGAACTAGACGAAAAGACGCTGACGTGGTTTCATTTTTATGTGTATAAGTTGATGCTATCTCATTGCTTAGCCTCAGATTCGAAGAAAGTATACATGGTTTAGGCTTTAGAATTATTTTTCATGTATTTAAGAAGGGTAGGGGGGGGGGGGCAAAGCATGTGATGAGAATATCGTAGTTTGCATACATAAACACCAAGCCGACATACTCACGTGTCGACCGTCAATGATATCGCCCAATCGAGTCTACGTTATGAGTTGACATATCTACTTGATTCAAGCTTAAAGAAATCATCCGGCAAATTAAAAAAAAATGGTTTTACAGCCACACGAATTTACTCCGAGGACAGAAAGGTGCTCTCAGAATTAAAGTGTAACAACCTATCAGTGACGTCATAATTAATGCATACTCTAACACAGCTTTGGTAGGTTGTAAGCAGCGTAAAGAGCCGCCTCGGGCAGCATAAGTTACACAGGTCAAAGTAAACGTGAGCATAGATTTTCATGACCAATCTGTGCAGTCAACGGTAGTGCGATTTCGTTGAACCGACACGACGTGAAGAGAGGCATCGATTTCAGAAACATTCGACGCGTGTCGGTACCGAATTATAGCTACCAATAACGATTTCTTTCCTGTCGAGTGGTTTCGAAGGTGTACTGATGAAGCCACTCACCGAATTTCTCGAGTGAACTGCGATGCATGGCTACCTGTTCTGCGTTTGTTCAAAGCGATTAATTTCAATAAGACGCAAAAGCAAGCCAATCGACCACCGTAGGTCACTTCACTCCTATACCATAACACATGCAGCAGCAGAAAATCAAGGAGAGACTGAGTTTGTCGCATTTTACTTCTTTAGCGAGGCCTTGCTGCGTATGGGAGACTTAAATGGTGCATGCTGAAAGTCCATGCCTTCTTGTCTTATTCTCTCTCTCACACTTTTTGCCCTTGTTTCACACACTCATCCCCAAATGGAGAACCATTAAACGGTCAATGTGTGTGCACTTTATTTCACGCATTTCAGAATACACCACTCTCAAACACCCCCCAAAGAGAAAAGCTGTGAAAAATCTAGCCTTCCTTGGTGTTTTAAGAGCATAAAAAAAAACCACTGGCGCGCTCACCAACTCAACAAATTCTCGCCTGTTGTTATTTCTATAAGCAGAAAACACAGACAGTAAGAGTCATTTTATCGTCCCTACTGAAATTGCCGCCTTCTTTCATTTCTTCCACCTCTGTGAAAAGCAACAGCAAGAAGCAGAAGCCTGTAGCCCTCGTAATATTCTGTGACCAACCACAGTGTGGTGCGTCGAGAAATCTCTTCCGAGGAGCGTGCCACGAAATGGGCAGTCGTAAACACAACAGCTAGCGAACAAGCGCGCCTCAGTGAATCAGTGAACCCAATGCGTCGTTATAGACGAGACCTTGCCGAAACTTAAAACGAAAAGAAAGAAAGAAAGCGTGCAGCGCCACACTCACCGAAGAACTGAACCGTCGCCGAACTCCGGTCCTCAAACACTCGGCCAAGTTGAGAGCGATATCCAACGTCTCCGGCAAGTGGCCCATTAGAAACAGAACGCCGAGTCGACAGGGGAATCAGTGGAGCGCGCACCGCAAATGTACCTAGAGTATATATATTTGTTTCTATATACGAGCCTCAGTAACAACACGTCCTGGCCAGTGTGGCCCGTCCGCGACCCGTCGGTGGGGACATCATCACGACTTCCGCTCCGTTTGATCTCAGAGGAACTTCACTTCTCCGAGGTCAAATGCTGCGCTCGCATCATCCGTCATTTTCTCGGGGAGGCCAAAATAAGCTCGCGGGTCGACAGAGTCCATCTCGCTCAGTTCGTCCGAGTGCGCGCTCAGATGATCTGGTCGACGCTTCCAGAGTGTCGGGCAATCTCAATGATGTCGATCTCCGCGCTTGTTGCGGAGAGAGCGAGGAACAACTGTCACAGATGAGAAGGACGTCGATGACTTGGAAGAGGGTTTTCGCCGCGTCTAGAACGCCGCTTCGTTCTTTTCAAACAAGTCTGCGCGTCCCGCAGAAGCGGCCGGAATCAAGAGATTCCATATATTATGAAAGGCGTCACGTTGACACTACGAAATATCACGTGGCACAAAATAAAACTCAAGGTTTCGCACTGAGCCCAGTAACTTCGCAATCATCGAAGTCCAGGTCCGGGCTCATTCGACCATCCGGGGCGTATCCGAAGCGCTTGCTGTGGTGGTGCAACCATCGAATGCTTCGGAGACCTTGGAGAAGAGGAGGGTCGTAAGCCTTCACGATCACACAGCGACGCTGGGACTGATGATTTTGACAATCGGTGATCACTTTCTCTCTCATGCAGCACCGGTATCTTGCCTGAACGCCAATCTCTGTCAAGCCTTTCGTACAAGTCTTCAGAGACGTTGAAGTTCTTACGAAGAGGGAGGGTCCCGTGCATTCACAGACGCACAGCGTTGGTGAGACTCGATCACTTCGTCAATCTGACACCACCACTCTTCCCATGCATCGCTGGTTCCCATGCAGGCGTAATAATCGTGCGTACGCCAATCCTCGCAAACGTTGTGATGGCACACTCACTGGCGTTTACGCATCATACGAATTCGCCGTAGGCAAAAGGCAGGTCATCGACCACAGGGCGGGATCCCGACGGGTTCCTCCGAAGCGCGCGCACCTTCAAGATCAAGGTGCGCACGAAGTCTAGCCTCAGGCGACACTGAACCCCGACCCACCGCTTTTCTTCGCTCCCCCGAGGCGCCGCAACCCCACGCCCCTTCATCGCGGAGGTAGGGGGTCGGAAGAACCCTCCGGCGGGCGACCTGGTTTCGGTCCAACCAATGGCCGGACACTTGCGGGAACGGCTGGTGGTTCCTTTCTCTCCCCTCCACACCCTCGTCACGTCTGCACCCTCTCTCCCTCATCGTTCCCGTCCTCCCCAGAGGTCCGTACGTAAAGAACGTCGGCGGTGAAAACAGCCTTGCAGTGTGTACTGTACGCCCAAAGTGCCACCTGCGTCGTTGCAGGGCCGGCTGGTTTCGCCGACCGCAAGGAAAGAACCGTCCGGTCGCACGGCAGTCACTTCCGCATAGGGAAGGAGGTAGCCCCCAGGAGCACGTCAACTTGTTTGTTGTGACCAGCTCGCGAGATGGGTCCAGACGAACAGCAATGCGGAACAAGCTGGACGGGCGGACCGATTGTCCCCGCCGAACTACGGACTTGAAAGAACCGACAGAGGAAACGGGATCTTTCGCGCTAGCTTTAACACAGCAGTGGTCCTTCTTTTCTCGTCTTGCTCAGCCTCTTTATTCCTCTCATTTCTCTTTCTATCCCTTTTATTTGCTCCCCATTTCACTTCCTCCTTGAGAGAGAAAGAAAGCATGGTAGCTATTTTCTCCTTATGCCCGAATTTTCGTTTTACGTAGCGCGGTTTTCTGTGATGTGTAATTTTATTTTCTCTAGCACGCGGTGCAAAGGTTTCTTTAATCATCCGGAACTAGGCGCGTCTTGCGGAACACCACCGTCAGCCCGGAGGAAACGGTTAGAGGCGTGGGACAATCCGTTCACTCCCGCATATCGTTCCCTTCCTGTGCCGGATGGTTTCTATACAGCTCGCAAGATTCTGTAGATGAGGGGGTTCGTCTCCCGTGTGCGAAGCTGTCCCGGAAGCGGTACTTCCGCGTCCACTGACCTCCTTGGCTCGGGCTACCGACACCCTGACCGCTTGTAAAATCTCAGTTCCGGGATTTTTTAATATACCTTCCCCTCACCCTTACTCGCCGAAAGAAAGAAATCAGCTGCTCGACCTTCTTCCAAAAGTAAAGGCCCGTGTTTTGCACCGCTTATGCTTTGGTAGTGTAGGATTACACTATATAAAATTTCCGTTCTGCGGTACCTACTGTGAAGGAGATGAATAGTGTTGTTTTGCTGTAAGCCTGTGAATTGCTAATACATTCCGATTTATGTCGGGTGGCGTCGGTCATGCTGTAAACGTAAACAAGCCGGCGATGAAGATTTGTCACAAGCGGTCTAGATAAATACGTAAAAGTAACAACATTTCCGTTTTCGACAGTGAAATCGATATGCATTAGCTTCCGCTTAGCCGAACCGAAACGACTGTGGAACGAAGTTCCGATACCGACATGAAATTCGCTCGAAAGTGTTTAGTTCTTGCCAGGTGTTTCTTTTCGGTTTCAGTTCTACTTTGACCTCATGAGAAAGTGCGCAGACTGCGCCGTGGGGATCTAAACAAGAAAAGCGAAAGCAAACGACTCCTCAACGGTACGTCCAGCTTCCTACTTTCTCAGGAAGCACGTAGCGGAAAGGGTCTGAACCTTTACACTTGACAGACAGAAAAGAAATTAGGGGGGGGGGGGGGGGGGGGAGAAAAGGTTAGAAACGAACCGTCTAAGCCTTCCGCGCGGAAATGTTGCAGCAGGAAGTGCCGCTGTTGCTAAACGAGGCGAAGTCACATGACCGATGGCGAACGCAGGGGTCGAACCGTGGGAAAAAGGACAAACCTTTCGCTGACCCGCACCCACCCTTTCCTCTACTTCCACGTCCCTCTGGTAAAAAAATGGGGGAGGGAGTTAGGGAAAGCCCACGGCGGTAGTGGAGAAAGGGTCCATCAACCCCCTTTCCCCTCTCCTATCGTGTGGACCTGAAGAGGGGGGGGGGGGGTGCGAATTCCTTGCCTCCTCAACCAACGCCGCTAACCCGAGAACCCCTCTGAATCACTCCCCAAGTCCCCCCTCTCGACCCCAACTCTAGCGAAGTGTTTGCACCCCCACTTACACCGATCGCTCCGTTGTCGACCGCTTTCTCCTGTATCTCCAAGGGGAGCAGCGATAGTAAAAGTACACACTCAGCCTGCACTGGGGCGGTTAAGGTCCTTTCTATTTCATCTCATTTTCTTTTTTTTTTTTTGCTCTTCCACTCGCGAAGCTGCTGCTCTTCCGATTTGATTGCTTTACTTTTTTCTTTTTCGAGAGAGAGGACCGCTATTGTAAAATTTTGTTTGCGCGACCATACCTTCTTTTAGGTGTCTGGCAGTAGCGCATACTTTGCCTGTCGTCCAGAAACGCCCCTTCGCGCCCGGAGCCGTCTCTTCGCCAAGGACGTCTGGCGAAGACGTCGTCGTCTGCTACGGTTCGGTTCCAGACGGCACCACGCTGCGCGGACAGTAATAATGTGTCCGGGACTGACCGATTGACCGGCACATACATCACCCGCTTATGTGCCGGGCTATTACCACCCGTGGCTTTCGATATATTCATTACGGCACGGACTCCCTTTTTACGTGTACGAGCCTTCTTCGAAGGCTCCGCGGACCTTGCATAAGAAAGGCAAGACGCGAAGAGCAGCGAAAAAAAAAAAAAAGAGGCGTTTACGTGAACACTTTTCTTTCATATGCTATCTCGAAGACTACCCCGCCTGGAGTTAGGTAACGCGCGGCGGCATATGAAAAAACAATTATTAGAAGTGGCTAAAGACTAATAGTGAAGACTGGTGGGAAGTGCTGCGCCTACGGAGTGCTTCAGTAGAGCACGGTCATATTTCACACTTTGCGCGGCCATTTGTAACCGACTCGGCGGCCCGCCCTCGACACTGTGTCATTCTGTGCGGTGCGCTAGGGCTTTCCGTGTGCGCAACTTGAATACCAACGAAAGTTCTTATGCGCTTTGGCGCCAAGCATTCGAAGTAAGGCGTTGAGCGGCCATGATGGAGGTATGGTTTCTCGCCGCCGTATAGTTTTGGCGTGTGACTTTTATGTTTTCTTTTCCTAGAACGATGTCTCTGCTGAGAACATAGGGACAAGGCAGGGTGCATTGTTGCTACACATTGTTCTGAAACCGCGGAAACTTGATACGCATCGCGTGATGAGCGTCGGAAAGACAGGTGAGAAGTGCGTATGCTTACGTGCCCGATTGCATGTGTGCAGGAAGCAATTAGGTTGCTTTATTTATTTATTCATTTTTATGTAAAGCTATCTAAACGCAGGCACAGCCTTTAAGCTCAAGAAATGTGGGCGCACTACGACGCTTATGAAATTTCGAACATCAGTGAGACCAATGCCTGCTCTATGTTGATTTGACCATGCTTTGTTGTTGCATGGTCATGCAACGATGTCATGCGATGTTGTCACCAGATGACGTAATGCCGCAAAGGCGTTACAAATTTCGGTGATCTGTGATGTCGTCGTGGCGTAACATAACGATGCTACAACAAACCGTTACCTCTCTACATGCATCCCGCTGGAAAGACGTCACAGAGGTCTCACGCTTAATTAATTGTTTCTGTGCCTGCTGTATTTTGCTGATTGCCACCGCTCAACAAGATATTTGGACATTCTCCTTAAAGTAAGCAGAATAGTAGTGAACGAGGTGCAGCCACGCCTTCTTGACAACCTAAACCCAGCTTACTGTGACGTCAGGAGTTTGGGCAATTTCCAGACGAGCATAATCAAACAGTTACATCAATGAGAGACTCGAACAACGAATAAGCAAACCCGCATCACGCTTCTCCTACAAGTTCAAGAATGGTTACACTTCACTTATTGATTACGTCATTAATAATGCACTGCCGGTACTTATTAGACATTCCGCCATGTTTAGCACTGAACTGTGTTGGCGAAATCATCATTTTACCACGTCAGCCGATCTGTGCGAGCCATATATCCACACCTGTACGATCGTTCTCAAACACACGCATGCAGACGAAGCTACCGTATACCCTTCTCACGCACGCGATTGTGGTGGTATACATTTGTACGTTGTTCGCGCGCAATAACAACAATAAAAAATAAGAAACCTACAAAAACAAAGATCGTACGTATACATAGCGCGAACGAGACTTTACGAGAAGACGTGTCTACTTTTCTAGCGTTTCAAGGCCAAGGGCACGAGCATGCAAGTGAGCTCGCGTCATACTATATACTCAACAACCTCCGCCGTTGCTTTAAATGCAAAAAATTTCGTCTCCGAAACGAGCGGGAGATGCACGTAACTTACGCGCCGCGCGTAGGCGCGCAGTTTCGCATGCATACGCACAGGCAGTGCATGCGCGCGTTCGACACGTATTCACCGATCGGCGTACACGCTTACGCGCGCCACCTTGCACGACTCCGTTCTACTTGCGATGCGCGTCGTCGGTTCAAAAACGCGTGGGCGAGCTTCAGGGTTAAACTTTCTATTCTCGGCCTTGAAGAAAAATGGGCGGGCAGCTGTTGAGAGCCGATCGAGTCACGCCCGACGTATAGTACTGTTACGTTACATAGATTGCCGGAGCGAATTTAAGGAGTCGCACCCATTTCCGACCACAACGTTATTGCGCGAGCGAAGTTTGGTGATCGGTTTGGCGTCTTCTAATCGAGTCGATGGTAGGTACTGCGGTTGCTAAGGGCGACATTTTTCAAGGTCAAATCTGTGTGCTGATTAGAGAATAACGAAACACTGCATCGCGTACGTTCACTGCCCGTATACGGTACAGCGAACGCGTTCAAATTTCGTCTTATCGCTCCTCGCTCATGCGAGATACGCGCCTGTGAGGTGAAGCAGACGCCAAATTCACATTTCGCGAGCCTGCCGAACGCGAACAAGAGGCGTCTGCAGAAACGGGGCGTTCCGTTTGCGCGGAACAGGTTTATCTCATCGCGGACCTGCCGCGCAGATGAGAACGTTAGGTAGAGTTGCAGTGCCTCTTGGAGCCATAGTTAACGGGGAGATGCCGTAACAGTGCGCGCGATATCGTTCTCTTGCCGTATCAGGGTACACGCACTCAATAACGCGCATCGAGAGTTTAGTACACCCCGCCGTGGTGGTCTAGTGGCTAAAGTACTCGGCTGCTGACCCGCAGGTCGTGGGTTCGAATCCCGGCTGGAGGCGGAAATGTTGTAGGCCCGTGTGCTCAGATTTGGGTGCACGTTAAAGAACCCCAGGTGGTCGAAATTCCAGGAGCCCTCCACTACGGCGTCTCTCATAATCATATGGTGGTTTTGGGACGTTAAACCTCACAAATCAATCAATCATCAACGTACACGTTTCCAGATTCACCAGCAGTGTACAGGGGACGGCTGTCGGGATTCGAACTTGCGACGTCTCGCCATGAAGCAGAAGGTCGTGAATAATTAACTATTTCGGCTGCATAATCCCGGGGGTATACTGATCTGGTCGCTGACTATTTCAGATCGCAAAGTGTTTCCCTTCAGACAAACGTATACACCACGCCATCTTTGCATTGCTCGTCCCGCGCCCACTGAAAATTGGGAGTTTTAGCGTTCCGCTATTGTTCGTGTATTAGGACACCGTCTTCCTGCGAATGATGGGAGTGTACGTACCGGCGTCCGTATTATCAATGAGCCTAGCACGTAGCACCTCCGAAGTTAAAGGTGACAATTCTTGGCAACTAGGGTACACAACAGGTTAAAAAGGTCACACACTCCTGAAACGGTCTCTAATAGTTTAGCAAACCACCATTCGCGCCTTTTAAAGCTGAAAAAAAGAAACAAAAAAAAACAAATAGCGAAAGGAAAATTTTCCACAACGTTCCCGGTGACCTCAGCACGACGCTGTGCAGCGCATAGGTGCGTGGGCTGTTTAGCATTCCACTTAAGATCGCCACGCTACAATTCCCGTTCTTCTAGGTCTCAAAAAAAAAAAAAAAAACGGCCGAGAGAAAGCGAGGCGCATTTACGTGACTAGATTTCGAATATCGCATGATGTCGCGGCGTCGGTCCCCCTCCCCTCCTTATGTATATAAAAGCCAACTCTATATGTGCCACATGCTGCCCCTTTGCAAGCTTCTCTCTTGTGCGCCCCACCATCCAATGTTCCTCTTACAGGCAGGTATTACGTAACAAACCACAATTGCACGCCACCCCACTTAAGCGCTGGTACGATTCTCAAAGGCTTGAAGAAGTAAAAAGAAAAGACGAGAGAAAGTAGTTTTTTTGAAGTCGCTCTTTTATTTCCTTCTCTGACCTTTGTTTTCAAGGACACAGCGATGATGCCGAATACTTGCCTGCCCCTGCTGCGGCTGCTGTCCGTGCTTAATGAATTGCCTCTTCAAATTCTTGGGGTTTTATAGTTCGCAACTTCGTTGCGTGAAAGGAAACGTGGATTTGCTGCATCACAATTCAGCCGACGGAGCAGCCGCCGCATTTGACGTACCTGTCTCCCTTGTCTTTGTGTTTGTAATTTCTATTGCGCTGACGTACGAAACGGACGCCCGTGCTTGCCTTGGGCGCGTGACTGCGTTACGATCTGATACATGTATGCTGCGTGCAAACGCAAAGACAGACCTTTCGGGAAATTAAACGACCTTGGAAACTTGAAGAGAAACAGGTAGAAAGAACACGACAGGTAGTTTAAATTTTCTCACATCCGACTAACTAGCGAATCACTTAACCCCACAGGGAAAAAAATCATAAAACAAACTGGTCGTAAATAGCTTAAAGCCACACTTTCACTGCCAGCGCAAGTTGGCTGTGCAAACACTTGGGAAAGACCAACAGTTCAGTTCTCGCGTATATTTCTACATAATACGGCATCACTGTTTGAAGGAATGTATAAAGAAAAGCTAATCAACATTCCTAATATGTGACTGCGGGAAAGGCCGACTAAACGTTTCGTCGACTTGTTTCCACGCTTGAAACCCGAACACGTGTCGTTCAGCGTGAAAACGTGCGTGGAGAAGATCAAGTAAGCCAGAAGGCATATTGCCTCAAAGCCGTAGGTAAAAAAGCTTGTTTGTGGTTTGTGTGATACGTGACGCAGGCGACGTTAAACTGAACGACTAAAGCAGAGTTTTTGCGTGCCAAATTCACGGTGTGAACGTGAGGCACACCCACATAAGAGACTCCGGAATGATTTTTAACCACGTGGGTATTTTGACGTGAACTTACACTATGACCTATACCCAAGTAAAGGAATGTTCCTGCATATCGCGACTATCGAATTACGGCCTCCGTGGCCGAAAATCGAAAGCAACCCCCTGGTCTTATCAGCGCAACGCCCTAAAACATTAATAAACATTCGCGTACACGCAGCGCCCTCTATAGAATAATTCCATTTCATTTCACTCCATACTGAAGCCTATTGCCCATATGGCAGAGTTCCTTTATAGTTTGAATCATTATCACCGTACAAGATCCCCCAAATCAAACGTGGAGGAATTGTCGAGGAAGGGCCGACAAAAGTTTCAAAATTTTCGAACATGGTGAAACTACATGGACGCCAAATCGGCAAGAATTGATCGTCAAAGAAGAAAGCAAATATCAGCTCAAAATGGTCGCCGATGATCAATTACGTATCATCGACACCTTCGGTTGTTCGGCATAATGTAATCACGTTCCATAATGTTCGGATTGGAACTTATGTTTTTTTTTAATAAACAACGGCTGCTAGAAGCAATCGCTTGAAATAACAGCGTCATGTCGTAGTCTGGACGCCAAAAGTAATCTTGGCTATAATGCGAGTTTTCGGATAAACATTACCTCTATATGATCCTAGCTGTAGATACTGAAAGGAGGAGGAAAAATTAAGTGGAAAGACTGGGAGGTTAGCCAGTTTTTAGACCAGCTGAAAACTAAAGTATACATGCATTAGCCCTAAATTTCCGCCTTTCAGTGCAAAACGTGTCTGAGCTTTAATCGTAGTATCCTCGATTTTCGCACGAATATATGTGATCAAATATTCAGCGTGGCATTGGATGTCGATGAGAACAGTAGAGCGTATAGCAAAAATGCAAAGTCAGAACTCGCTGCTTTCTATCGCAACCGCACAATCCCGCCGACTTCCACGATGGCGGGTAGATCCAGCATTATTAGATTTGCAAAAAGGAACCACAAAAGACATCCTCAGTGCTTCGTGCTGTCAGGACCGTACGCGGAGTGCAAACGAATTGACGCGTCTTGCCAAAAGCACGCGTTATACTGTCGTCGAATCTCCAATCTGAAGTGCAGTGATCTATTCAGAACACGACAGTAGGCTTACTGCACCGTGTCTGCCCCTACACTCCATTTCATTGATTGATTGATTGATTGATTGATGTTTTTTTTTCTTTAATGATGCAAGGTCCTTTTATTGGCAGGCTATAAACGCCCCAGACAGCATAACACGCGCGTTTGGTACAAAAACCTCAACGAACAATTTACCGAAAACTGACCAGCGTGTCTCACGTGAGAGAGAGAAGGAGAGAGAGAGAAGGAGGTAATGAAAGAGGAACAAACACATAAAAGTAAGGAATGAAAAGTGACGACAAGAGGGGAGAGGGAAGCGGGGGCATTGAAGCGACATTACACTGAAAGGGACCAAGGTGTCGCACGCTATAACAATTTGCTCATCTTGCATTCTGTTTCCCGCTTTCTTGCTTTCTCTGCAGGCAAATGACGGGGGCTGTGCGCAAAATGCACGCGATGCGACCAGTTTTTCACCTGCTCCGTCCTCTGCAGTTTGTGCGCTGTCGAATCCACAACGTTTACTTCTACTCGTAGCACTCTTGTTTGTTAAGTTTGTTTTTTGAGTACGAGTTGCATCTGACACCTGCCTCACCCGGTCTGGCTCCGAGCCCGGTATCCCCTCCCCACTTGGTGACTCTCTCGCCGTCGCTCTCTTTCACCGGCTTTTCGGCTTCGAAACTCAACGGCGTCTAATTTGATTACAGCCTTACGCAAGCAAAACATACCAGGGTCCCGATAAAGGTTGTGGGTAAGGTTTCAACCTGTGGGGAGTCGTTTTTCCATCGACGTTAATTAATAGGTTCTGACTTCGTAGTTACTGCACAACAATTAAAACTGCCAATAAAAACTCGTAATTTTTTTTTTACTCAGCTGGCGCAGTTGTCGATAAATAAATAAGTAAACAAGGCTCCCTCAGTATGCCGCCTTCGTGTCAGTCTAGAAACGCGAATAACATGTCGCCCATTGGCCCACGGCCTCCTGGCTGGCGCCTATAGGCGTTGGATCCGCATCATAGAGGCCTCCGGATTCTTACAATAGTGTTTCATCCAACTCCTTGTGTGTTCCGTCAAGTTTCGCAATACCTGATGATCCTACGACTTTCAGGAGTCGTCCGATGCAGATATACTGTACAGCTTTGAATCAATCGTCCACTTTGACACTATAGCTCTGACGCTGGCTACATGCATAACGTAGTAGTGTTGGCGGGTGGATTCGCCACGAAACCTTTAGATTTTACACTTTAGTTAGCCCATTATTACGTCATTATTTGCACAAACTTTGTTATGCACATATTTTCTCTCTTTCGGGCATTTCCGACGCACGCCGCCACGTTTCCAACCTAGTGTCTTATACAGCTAACGGATGTGGTCTGTTTCGGAGGTGTGTTTCTCGCACAACGCGCGCCGGATGGCCGTAACCGTTTCTGAGCCAACTATATAAGAGACGCGTGCGCGACTAAGCGTGCACCTCAGCAGCAGGCCCCTCTCGCTTTCGGCAGCTGGACGAGTGAAACCCGCTGCCACGGAGTGTTCAACGGCGCGACAAGAACAACCTGCCTTCCAACCGAAGCTCGGGCGTCTTGTCACCTGGTGTTGGCGAGCGAAAGTGAGCGCAGTCACGGCTGGCGGGCGGCACATCCCACATGCCCGAAGCACCGGCTCCGTATACAGACCACTGATGTGCTATACCAAGACAGTCGCCTCAAAAATTAAACACAGCTACATGCCTTTAAAATTTGAGTAACCAGCGGAGCTGGCTAGAGCTGGCAAGCAAGATACAGACCTAGTGAGCTCGAATTGAGCTTTTGTTCTTGTTCACCTATTAACGGTGGCGCATACACATTTTGGAGTTGTTGTTGTTGTTGTTGTTGTTTCCCTGTAGAAATGGCTCGTACCCAAAGAAGGGGATTGGCCGATTTTAAGGTGAATTTGCCCTAAACTTTCAGCATTGTGTCATTCCTACAATTTTTTTTTTGTAACTTAATTTTGATTTGAAATACCGATATCATGTTTGCAGAAAAAAAAAATAAGAAAAATTTTGAGACAGCAATTTAGCAAGAAAATCGTTTAGTCGCAGTGATGTATTCTTGAACGGCGAATAAAACATCCCTGTGGCTGAAACCCAGTGTAGAGGCTCCAAATGAAAGAAGATCAGGCTGTGATAGTTGCAAGCCCAGTCTTTGAAGAGGTGGTGCTAGTATGCTTTGCCTGTATAAATCGAAACGGCGACAATGTAATAAAAAATGACTGATCGTTTCCTCTTGATTACAGTAAATGCACATAGGGGAATTCAATATGCCTGATCTATGCAAGTAAAAATTGAGGGAGGTAACGCGGCAACGAAATTTCGTGATGACAACTTCCATCATACTTGATTTAGTCAGTTCACTGCGCCAGGGAAATAACAAGTGTTTGTACTCTGGAGAAGCCGTCAGGGCAGGGTCAGATAAATTTTGCCTGATTTTAAGTGTGCGAAATCGCGCCACCGTAATGTATACTGTATGGGGGAAAATAGGAATAATTGGTGTCGAAAGGGATGCCTTCGCAAGAGAATCAGCTATTTCGTTTAACAACAAACCTTTGTGCCCTGGTGTCCAGATTAAATGAATACTTCGGAGATGACAGGGGATCAACGATTTAAAAAGTTTCACTATAGGTGAGTGACCAGATGCGGACAAAGAAGAGCACACTGATAATGAATCAGTTATGACTGCTACAACTGGAATGGAAATATTTACCTTTCGCAAAGCTAACATTATTGCCATGAATTCAGCCAGAAAGACAGGAAGAAAGTCCGGTAAGCGAAGTGAAAATGACCAATCAAGTACGGGGCAATATATTCCAACGCCTGATTTTTCATGTGATTGAGATGCGTCCGTTGCTATAATGACATTTGTTGGCATAGTACTTAAATGGTCCTGCAATAAACCATTTAAAATGCCTGTAGGTAATAGCTTTGCGTGAGTTGGGAAGATATCATGGTAAACAATTTCTGGAGAATTTTGTTGCTCAGTTAAAGGAATCAGATCACGAACGTGTACATTTAGGGGCTCAAGTAACGATTGAACAAACACTATTTGTGGTTTGGTAAATCTGGGCCAATGCACGGAGAAGAATAGGTCAGGATTGGAAATAAAAATAATTTGTTCAAGGTTAAACGGTTCTTCATATAGTCGTAAAAAGGTCTGCACAGTAAGAATGTTAAAGCGACATAATAAGGTTGGTATTTGGAGTTTTTGCAGCCACTTCCGTCTCTTTTATCTTCTTCTTTTCCTAGTTAATATCATTGTACCTGTTCTTTTTCCTTTTATCCTTATTTCTTTTTATATTGCCATCTTTTCGCCTACCTCTCTTCCTTCTCCTCACTTTCCTTCTATACACTCCATTGTTATAGTATACCATGCATGGATATATGCTGTGACAGGAGCTTCTTGGCACATACCCGCTTTCTGTGGCGCATACCCGCCGAGCTGGCCGAGTTTTCTGTCTAGGATACGACACTGGCCCCACTTGGAAACTCTAGAAGCTGCGCTGTTCGGGCTTCGCGTTCACGGGCAACAACGTTCCGCGCTGCTGAATAGAAACGAGTGAAGAGGCAAGACAAGCACTTCCAACCGCGTAGATTCGCGTGTTGGACGTGGGTTGGACTGGCTGTACTCGAGAATACACATAAAGCCCGGCATTGCCTCTACCGGTAATACCCTTCCTCCGCCGAACGCCTCTGTAGGCTTGTCTTGCGTGTTCGTTTCCCAGAAGCATGCAGCCATCTGCTCTTCGCTGCGGGACCCGTTTTCTCGAGGCAGCTGGATACGGCGTCGGAGCTTTCGCTTTCTGCTCCGTGCCGCGAGTATATAGGGCTCGTTATCGCGTCCTGCATGACAAATGTGCTCCGTCACGTGACAGACGCTCGCAGACACAAAGAAAGAAAAAGATAGCCATGTAGGCAATAAGGAAGAAGAGCGATGGCGTTGGGAAAACTTGGCCTTGGATAAATAGAAAAAAATTCTGCCCGTACATCGTATCTAGTCTTCCCGTATTGCCGCAACGCTTCCACGTTCACTTTTCTAGACAGCGATGAATTATGAGGAATCGACTTAGTCTTGAAATCGTTCGGGGGAAAAAGTGAAACAGAGCAATGAAGGAAGCGGAATAAAGCTCCAAGTAAAGCTGAAGCGGAGTCTGCTCCGATTGAATACAAATAGCTTTAGCCAAACAAAACAGATTACAGGAGAAGTGAATTAGGCGCTGTTTGTATAGCCCGACCGCCTGCTACTGCAGCTGCTATACAAATAGTTCGAGACTGTCGAAAGCTGCAGTAATCTCTAGGGAGATTTTTTTTGGTCACCATTATTGGTTAAGATATGGCGTGAATGCTGCGTTTTCGAATGAGGAAACAAATGTAAGCGAGACACCTGGCAATGAATACGTCAATGTACTGAGAAGTTTGGAACGTTCTGATTGAATATTAAAAAAAAATAAAAGAAACCTTGGAACAATAGCAGCTGGGGAACACGTTCACGGAGCCCGAAAATTGAAAAAAAAAAAAAACCGCGAGGCATGCACGGAACACGCCGCACACTCACAGTGAAAGCTGAAAGAGCGGCCTTTTTACAGCCTTTTAAAAACATTCTTTGGGTAACTGCTACAAAAAAACTTGCAGGGTAAATGTTACAAAAACTTGCAGGGTACCCGCTGCGCCATCAATCATCATTATTTTTGTGTAGTAGGAAAGCATTCATTGTGCCATTCTTCGTCATTCTTTGGAGAAGTGCGGTGCCCGCTACACAAGTGCAATATATTTTGTGCAATTTTATTTTGTGGCTGACGACGACGAAGAATTATGGTGCAGGCTTTTGTAACAAGCTGTAGCATTCGGCAACCCACTCGTTACCAAATTTTCATTGTATGACGCCTCGTTGTTTATCTGCTGTTCTGAAACGCTTTATTTCTCATATTAATGAGATTCCTTTCTTGACAAGAAGCTTTGCGTAAAGTCAGTTTGCAACGAAGTTTCGAGCAGCGGCGTGAGGCTCGGTGGTAGAATGCAGGGCTTGCACGCGGGGTACCCCGGAGGACCCCGGGTTTCGGATTCCATTGTGTCATAGGCGTTCTTTAGTAACTAAGGCTTTTTCCCCTTACTTCGTGCGATAGTGACACTGGCAGCGGCCGCGAACTACAGCGCACGCTACCTTCATTGTGATACTGATACTGATTTTGCTGTAAAAGTACCAGCTAGCGAGTATACTGGTGACACGAGGAGTTCTCTTAGTTTTCGCTATAGCTTAGAATACAAAAATTACAAGATCGAGGGTAAGAAAGAAATAGAAACACCACAACTTTTTTATCGTTGGAGAGAAACAGAAAGAAAGAATAGAGAGTACGAGAAGCGCTGATAAGTTTGTCAATAAACAAAAAAAAGGGGGGCTTCCCGTCCTCCTATACTGTACAGTCGGGAAGGAAGTGGAGAAGTGGTCGAGAAAACAATAACTCCACATTCCGTAAACAGCAATGCATAATTATTAGTATCATTCATTAGTTCCGTATTTAAGGCACCATATACCTGCCTTTTCGAGCACTCGCAATTTCTCATCTCTATCCCACCTCTTTCTCTCGTCTTTATACCCCCTTTCCCATTACACCAGCATAGCGTAGCAAACCGGGCATGTGCCTGGTTAACCTCCCTCCCTTCTCTCTTGTTGTTCTTGTCCTCCGCTCTTTGAACCCAAGTTCGGACTACGCAGTTAGTGCCTAGCAGACCATCGAGAGCGTCCTGTCAACGAGTTTATGATCTCGTAAGCGGCTGGCCGGAGAACATTTCGACTTCGAAAACACCTTGCTTTACTTATACTTTTTACGTTATTTTCAAGGTTTCCTATACAGACCCATACCGTACACGTGGCTTTCGAAATGCCGTCCTCCAAGTAGCTGGACGAGATCATTCTCGTTAGCACGCCGCTATTACGGACACTCGGACCCCGGGTAATGTAACACGGTAATCGGATGCGCACCCCTTTAAACAGCTACGCAGCCTGAGCTGGCGTTCCGTGCAACGTTTATGGAAGCTGGCGCTCGCGGGGCACATTGCCCAAGGCTGCGGCTGCGCGTCCATTACTATAGTCGGCGCGCGTTATTGTTTCTGATCAGCTTCCGTGAGGGTCATCGGCCCGGAGAGCTCGTTATCCTTCACAGTGCTAGCGGTCGAGCACTTGCAATATGTAAAAAAGAAGAAAAAAAATAGGGAGGGGAGAGAAACGTGTAAGCTTCAAGACACTCAGGGTGTACTATACGCGTGTCCCTAGTTTTGCCAAGAATTTTTGCCTATACACAGCCAACAGGTAACGCGAGATCGCCAGTGGGGCGCCACTGCATATTATTATATGCAGTGGAGCCCGCTTATAACAGACACCAGTGTGCCTATATTAAAACAGGGGTTCATAAGGAAATGCATACATGTATGCCTTGCCTTTATAAGAAACCCCTCACAGTATGAAAGACAACTGCTCCACAGTTCATGTTTCTTATAAAGGGGTCCAACTATATATATAAGAACAAGCAAATATACGTACGAGAAAGCAATAAACCTCATGTTTCAGCTGTGCACGATTTTCTCTGAGGAAGGCCGTGCCGCAGCTGAAACATCACACATTCAAGTTTTGCTATTTCGTACGTGTAGCTGGTTGTCTGTTTTTTTTTTTTTACACGCACTGCACCCCTTCAACTTTTCTGCTGAATACATGTAGAGAGAGAGAAACTTCGGGTAAGGTAACGTTGCTTCGTGGCTAGTGTTCGATCACCGACTGCTACATCCTCTTTCCAGCATGATAGTTTTCCGGCCAGCTGGCTGCGCAGTCTAGCGGTGACCACACGCCAAACGTAGCACATTGTAAGCGCGAGTTGTTCGACTGGGAACTCTCTTGAAGCTACGTATGGGCACGCACGAACTGGTTGCGTGCAGTATGCGTCTCACATACCAGGAAGTGATCGTGTCTTCGAGCTATTGGAAAAAAAATAAAAGACAAACAAACAAGCTTTCTTTTCGTTTCGTGTGAGTGCGTAGGTCTTAGCAACAAAAACGTGGACCGCAACAGAGAACAGTGCGTGCTTGCGTGTGTATTTATTTTTCTCTTTCGTTCGTGGTTATTTCTCCGTGCGAGAAACGCACCAAGGCAAAAAGAAATGCGCTTTTTCGGGATGCCACGTTCTCCTCCCTATACATGTTGCAACACACACGGAAAAAGTTTTTGCTTATTCGTACAGCCCTTGTCGATGCGTTCGTGATGTTCACAGTCGGAATCAAAAGTTAGAGCTTGGTATCAGCACGCGGGAATAGTGCATGGCTGACATAGCACGTCTGACACCAAGAATATCTGAGTTAACTCGTAAAGGGAACATAACTGAGCGACCGCTTGCGATGCGATGCCAAGCCATGCCAAGCCATGCCATGCCATGCTGCGTGCGTGTGTGTGCGCGCGCGTGTGTGTGTGTGTGTGTGTGTGTGTGTGTGTGTGTGTGTGTGTGTGTGTGTGTGTGTGTGTGTGTGTGTGTGTGTGTGTGTGTGTGTGTGTGTGTGTGTGTGTGTGTGTGTGTGTGTATAAAACCTGTATGTCTTTTTCTTACTTCCTTATTCCCCTCTCCATGTGTAGGGTAGCAAACTAGACTTAGTCAAGCTAACCTTCCTGCCTTTCCTATAGTCCTTCTCTCTCTGAACTTCACAGCAATGTGAGAGACTATTCAGTCAAAATACCCAGTACATGTTGCAAGTGCTGTTTAGAACAGGCGGAAAATCAAGATCCAAGGGTGATTCAAGAGAATGTTCAGTAGTTCCTCCAGTGCCGTGGCCTTTGAACTTTTGAACCCGACTGCGCATGTATGCATGTATGCATGATGCATCTATGTATGCATGTGTACATGCATGTATGTACACATGCATATATGGGGCCTTTAAACCACGTTTTACAAGCAACAAAAATATGCATTGCGACGAACAAATTACCCTGACCGATGTTTGCAATTGACTGTCGAAGTGAATGTGAAATTTTTTCATTGGAGCAAGCGAAGAGTCTTGATGATGCCACTTATTAACGTCACTTTATATTGTCACTTGCTGATGTCACTCCCTTGATAGTGTCACTTGACAGTGCCGCATGGTAGTGCCACCTGCAGCAGCCACCTCGTAGTGTCACTTGTTAATGTGTACCTCAATAATTGCACCAAGCGCTTTATCATACCGGAAAACTCGCATTGCGTCAGCTCTCCGTGAAGCCAAGGTTCTTGAAAACTTGCGTGTTGATACGCGTAATTAATAAATCTCGCCATCATACATGGAAAAAAAAAGTTAGTCATTGCTAGACGAAGTCTCCGCGACTCGCAGCTTTTTGAGCTTCATTTTTCCTTTCCATGCTGTTGCTTAGAGAGCTTGTAATTATTCGCCATTATTTTTTTTCAGGCGCAATTTCATTTCCTCGTTTGCCGCTGAAGCTCTATAAGGTACGTCACTTTCATATTCTTCCCGCATACATCCTCCTTAGTCTGGCACGAGCGAGCTGCCAACCGATTAGGTCTTTTACACCCAGCGGAGCAGCATGCCAGGAACAAGGTACTACTCGGCAGCATCGAAGTCGTTTCGTAGATTACGTAATCACCCGTCGACCCATCGACATCACAAATACGTCACCGGCGCGAGCACCTCGCTATGTATACAGCCAACGGTACACCGTACGCTATGTATCCAGCTCCGGCACCTAGCAGCCCTCCCAAAACCGCAATATACGCGCGCGCTGCTGCTGCTATTTCGAGCGCCTGACATCTCCAATCGCAAAGTCACGCCGCCGCCGCCCGTTTCGACACAGACGCACGTACGGTTCAGTAAAACACAAATAACGAATTAGCCACACATCGAAGTAGCGGCGAAGCAGGAAAGCGACACTTGTAAGGCGGAAACGCAGCAGCAGAGGGGCGGTGCGTTCTTCGAATTGTTACGGGTCATAGTACGCTTACACACGGCTATTCTCAAAGAGAGGGAAAGCGTTTTTTTTCTTCTTCTAAACGACGTCGGATCGTTGTGCCCACGTGCGCATCGCACGTCGCGGCGGTGGTGTTAATTGCGCATGTACCGTATACTTCGCCGAGTAAGATGCGCAGTTGTCTTTGCCAGAAATGTATACGGTCGAATTCGTTCAAGTTTTTTCCTTCTTTTTTGTAAGAAGCAGTGTTCGCTCTGTTTAATAACTGTCTGAAGCTTACTAAAGGTTCGATGTTAGAAACTACAGAAAAAGAAAAAACAAGGCCACAAAAAAAAAACTATTAGATTCATTTGCCTGACAATCTTATAACACCGGACCTAATGAACATGACCGACCTACGAAAGAAAAAGCACTTTTGGAAAGAAATACACAGTGAATCAGACTTCTGTTTTTTTTTTAATACAAGAGCTTTCGTCAGCTTTCCTCAGTGATTATTGTTATTTTCTGGTAATTTCCGTACTGCTTTCGTAGATGTATGACACAGACAGTATGTGAGCTTCGATTAGCCGAGCTGCACACGTATCTACAACAAACAAACAAACAAACAAACAAACAAACAAACAAACAAACAAACAAACAAACAAACAAGCGAACGAACAAAGATTGGCTGAGATCGTAAAAGCAGATCCGAGCCAATGAAAGAAAAATTATATAACAAGCACTCGATATTCGGTCGTAAGTTTATCGATGATCGTGCACACTCATGCACTGCACATAATCAATGCTATATACATGTGCAGAACATTCCACTGCCCGATTCAGTGCCTTTATAGTCCAGGAGGTGTCATTATATACACGCGCATAACAGAAGCCCGCAGTCGACCACTCAGGTTTATTCAAAACGCACCACACTACGGCGTTGCGTTACTTTCTATTCAAATTCATAATCATCGAAAAGGGCATCCTTCATGACCACGTTGCTGGGCAATTTAATACACGAGTCTTCACGTTTTCCTCACAAGTCGCTTATAAAACACGTTTTGTAGCTTTCGCAACACCCCAGGTGCCGATCCGATAAAGCCATGGCCATATACTGTAGCTGTCGGGAAAATTTCTTCTCTAATCGAAACTCTCGACCACTGAAAGTGCTAAAAGTCTAAGGTCTCGTACGATGGCGGCCTCTAAGCGAGAAAATACGCGCGCAGCCGTCAAAGAAGCGCGTTCAATGTTTGTAACGGTGAAACTTCCGTGCAAGGTCGTTTACACCTAATGAGCCAAGCGCGCGATCGTATACATATAGTGCCGCTTTAAGAGGTGACTCTTCGGCGGCTCAGCGTCCATCCTTTTCCTTTCAAACTTTCGGTTTTTCTTTTTTTTTACCACCTTTAATTAGCATCACCTACGCGTTAGTTTCACCTTTCGGGCCAAGAAGTACGCCGCATCCTCTCTTGCTCTCACCCTTCTAGACTTGACTGCCTTCATACGGGCCTTAATGACCGCAACGACTACGCTGTGGTAAGACGAAGAAGGTCCGTAGGAGTTATATATCATTCCTGACAGTGCTCAGCGTATGCGATCTTCGCATTGCTTTCACTCGTCCATTTCCCTAATGGCGTGTGTGGTACACACGCAATTCCGTGTGTGTCTAACAACAATCACGATCCAATGATAACGAAACAATGAAACGGATGTCTGCTGGGAAGCTTCAGAGAACATGCATGGATGATGCGGCTTTCGCAATACCACATGTGAACAAATGAGCATTGGGAGTGCAGGTTTAGTGCAATTCATATGGCTGTCGCTCCGGCTCGTATCCTATACACGATGCGACAAGGTTAGCGGCAATTAGCGCTAAGACCTTGCTGAAACATGAGCATTATGTAGCAATACGTGTGCAGATGAAGCTATGCGGGAAAGCGGTGCTTCATTTCGGGAATGTGCCATATACACATCGTGACGAGCAGATAGGCCTGCTTTCTTCTTTTTTCTTGTCTCGGTGTGGAAAATTGCACGTCGTTCACGACAGGCTCTTCGTAAACGCGCCTCTTATCTTCGGCGAATGTTTGCACGGCGTTTCGAAGCTTATAAGAGGTCGCAACGAGGCACTCCCATTGTATATGCGTTTGTAAACACACTCCTGCTTATCTCGTGGTTGTCTGCGCTGCGTGCGGAGTCGGGCAGCTTTGTGTAAAGCTCTCACAGAGAGCTTACGATGAAGAGCCGTCTAGTATGGCGTTGTGACTGTGTTTGTAGTTGCCACATGTTGTTACAGGTTGAATGAGCTACTTCAGAGTCCTTATATACACAAGAAAGCTGTTGCGTGAGAATGGTTCGCTAGAAAAAGTTATCTGCTAATTCGTACTATCGATATTTTGTGACTTACACACAGATAAGACGGATGCTTATAGGCTAAATAGTGATTTGGAATCAGCATAGTTGCACAGCGGAAGAAAACGAGTAGTTACGGCGTAACTGCGGAAGGAAGAGACATGGACAGGAAAGAGCGCTGACTCACAATCTATAACGTCACAGACAGATGCTAGATTTTTTTTTTTTTGAGCGCTACCAATGGCATGCTAACTTATAGCTTCCCGAGCAGCTGGATTTGATTAGCCTCGATAATCTCACGCGTTAGCTGCTGACGATGTTTTGCGACAACGGTGCTCTTTTCAAATTCCGGTTCGCAGCCACAATCTCTACAGTGAATACCCAGAAGGTGGCCTTGAACAGCTGTGTTTACAATATATAGTGATTCTCCTCTTAAACGTTCATTCAAGCACCTACCAGTTTGTCCACCATACTTCCTACAAATGCTTCTTATATTACTAGTGGAACTCACCACAGAGGTCGTTGTTAACATTCAGCATCGTGTAGTATATACGTTCGTGCAACGTCGTTCCGGAACGCCTCATTTTTAATTGCCGGCTTCAAACACACACGCATGCA
Organism: Rhipicephalus microplus; assembly: GCF_013339725.1. Lineage (NCBI taxonomy): Eukaryota > Metazoa > Arthropoda > Arachnida > Ixodida > Ixodidae > Rhipicephalus > Rhipicephalus microplus. The sequence goes on along the minus strand of NC_051171.1, from coordinate 126,102,890 downwards.
AAACAAGCACGAGGAGCCGGTTTGCTTATAAATGCGTGGCGCGGCGCCGAACAAGTAAAGATCTGACACGAAGCCTTATGTTATTATTCACTGATACTTTCCTGGCACGCATACTTAAGTCGATAAAAAAAGAAAAACACATAAAGAAACGAAAAAAATTTTCACGCGTTCCGGTCAGCCCCGGGAGGGAGGTTTGCATACGCGGACGTGACATACTGGCGCAAGGACGAGCACACACGAGGACACCACTAAATCGGTGCAGTACCGAGAAAAGTTTCAGATCCTGGGCCAGGAATGCTACGAAAGGGGCATAGCTAGGTGATTCACAGTGGCTTGGCGACGCGCTCGTGGTAAAGAAGTACTGTCAAGAACACACACAGCTTCACAGGACAAGTACGAGGATTTTATTTGCGTTTGCGTTATTCGTTGTGTTACCCTACCATAAGCGCATCGCCACGGTCCTATGAAGGATAGCCAAATAAAACCGACGTCGTTCCTGTTTAAACGTAGTTTGTTACGGGTTATAAAGCGGCCGCTGACCAATCATGATTGCCGAACACGCACGATGACCATGTATGAAGCGTTTAACACGTTAGGGTGCCGTGCAAACAATTGGCTAACGCAAAAGCTCCGGCACAGCACTGCACAGAGTTATTTCGACAAAGTCTGCTCCGCGTGCTCCGTACGCAACGGAGCGTGGCGCATACTGAAGACGCGTTCGTAACGCGAAGACGAATGAGACAAAAAAAAAAAAATAAGCGTCCGGCGACCCCAGTTCGCCTCGCGTAGAGCGACGCCCGAAGTCTTCATTTGTTATGCAGTGGTTTCGGGATGAGCGATGATATGCAAGCGCTCAGCGATCCGTGGCAAGGCGCGGACGCACCGCTAACCTGCACGTGATATGTGTTAAGCAGCACGCGCAGCAGTGGTTACCTGCATGTATACACACGGCCGCGACAACTCTGGTGCCCCACATTTCGTGCGCGAATGCGTCCACGTGACTTCACTAAATCAGAAAGAGAGAGGGGGTACACGAGAGAGAAGGGAGACGACTTTACGGAACGGATCCAGCATGTTGTTTGTTTAGTTTGCATGCAGCTTAGCTGTGAGAAAACTTGTTTCGAGGTTGTCAACGGCTTACAGTTGCAAATTACTGCAATGTGCATTTATAGCGTTCACAATTTGAGGACTACGAAAAGCAAGAAAAAGCTAAATATTTTCACTGGTACTTCGGGCCGCCTTGAAGTCACATTTGCGGCCTGTGTTAAAACTCGCTACATAACATGGGCTACAACACACTCGCTACAACATACTATGGGCAATTCAATCGAACAATGCAGCGCCTCATAGATATAGTATTTTGAACGCTGTTGTAAACTGCTGGAGAATGTAAAGTTCTGACAGAGCTACTCTGTTACACTGTTGATAGTCCTGTGGGTTATGGGAACCCGGGCTCAGCAGACCCGCGTCGGGACGTCCAGGTAGTGTCTGGTTTCCTATATCTCGCCTCTAAACTTCTGATATACCAGCTGTACACTCATTAGTCGTTGTCCCTTTCCTGTGTACCCGCGCCATTGCAGTAATCTTTCTCACTCTCAACATGACGTGCACCCGGTGTCTCTGCGAACACTGAAGTTTTCAAACATGTTGACCATTCACTCATTTCATTCTCACACCTATTCTTTTCGTCTATACGCAACCGGGCAAAACAGCACTACCTTGATTCAGCAATCAGAGTTTAAGCGACCCGCGCCATTGCATCCTTGAAGTCTCCCACTAATACGTACGCATACCTCGGACGACCATTCTAGCATTCGAGAGACGTCTCGTTTAACAACGTGAAAAGGCAGAAAGAAAGACGACAGAGGCATTGTAAAGCACGTTATTTACACTTGCTGTTTGTCGTCTTTGTTGACACTGTTTATTTAGCGCTGAAACACGAGCTATACAACGAACAAGTATAGTCCAGCAAGCGACCATTCGAGACACGAGTGTTCACGGCATAGTCGCGTAATATCCTAATTGTCGGGGTTTCAAGTCCCAAAACCGCAATACACTTATCAGAGAACGCCGCACTGGAGGGCCCCCGAAATTTCGACGATGCGGTGTTCTCTAGCTTGCGCCTCAACCTATAGGTACAACGCCCTCTACCATTCCAGTTCCAACGAAAATGCAACAGCCGCGGCTGGGATTCGATCCCGCGACCTTGGAGTCGGCAGTCGAGCGCCATAGCCACTGCAGGCCACCGTGGAGGGTAGCACAGTCTAGCGTAAGTGGTCGAAGCTTGTGTTCCGCGTTCCGTCTATAAGCTATTGCGCACCTGCGTGTGCATTAATGCGCCGATGCCGAGGTTGCATAGCCAATGAGCCTCGTCTTCAACTAGCCATGCTTCGCGCAAGTTTCAACACTGCCCTTGACTTCAAGTATATATCGATGACTCGAATGTTGTATTAAAAGCAACGGCTATTTTTTTTTCTTTTGAAGAGCAGCCATGCAACATTACAAATACACGGCAAATTACTTTCCAGCTTATCCCCTTTCTCTCACACTCACGCTCTCTAATTCTATAAAGGCAGTGCAAGACAGTCGTAGTTCCAGGAACGTGAAAAGAAAAACGGCAGCTCTGGTCACAAAATGCAAATCCGACGGGGAATTCACCAACAGGAAATGGAAGGAGAGTCATTCTCGGCCCCTGTTCCCGGGAGAGAAGGGCATGGTCCGCGCCATGTGCAAGGTCTTGTGGCGCGGTGCGCGCGTGCATATGAAGCAATTAGTTGACGCCAGGTTCCCTGCTTGGAGGTCTTCGTAAGTGGATGCGCGAATGAGAGAGAAAGAAAGCGCGTTAGACCTTGTCGCTCAATGCGCGCGTATTAGCAAACGAAACATATTCATCACGCCTGCCGGAACAGCTGCGCCAAATTAGATCCACGCGTCTTGTACAGGGAAACATACACTGGGGCACTGACGTTGCTCGAGTGCGATACTCGTGTAAGCAAGTGGTTCAATCTTTTGCACTGTGACATGCATGTCGAACACGAACCAATCACTTAACTTTTTATTTATTGTTTACCCACCACCAATTTGATGCACGCGGTGAGCATAGCGGCTAATGCGTTGAGCCGCTGAGCTCTGGGGCAAGTTTAGCGCGAAGCTTATCAGTTCGGGCATGCATCCAAACATGGACACTCCCCCGACTCGATCGCCAATTTCACAGCAGATCCGCGAGCGACAGAGATGGAGCCGCGCGACTTTGAAATCCCGGATGCTAAGAAGAAGCAGCGAGCACTACTCCAACAAAAAGACACGGTGGAACACGTCAGCCTCAGACGACAATGTCGCGCTTTTATATTCTGTTTCGTTCGTACGTCGTTATCTGCGGCTCACCACTCAGCGCTCTTCTTTGCGCGCACACACACGCTCACGCAAGCACGCACGCACACACACGCACACACACACACACGCACGCACACACTCTCACTCAGGCGCCAGGCCTTACGAGGCGTGGATATAGCGAGACATCTTGCAAGAATGGTGTGTGTGTGTGTGTGTGTGTGTGTGTGTGTGTGTGTGTGTGTGTGTGTGTGTGTGTGTGTGTGTGTGAAAGAGAGAGAGAGAGAGAGGGGGTAGCTAATTGGAGAACCTTATCTTAGAGCCACGACTTGAAGAGAAGAAAGCGGCAATAAAATTTTCAATTCGCAGCCTTCGTGTCTCTTTCCTTCTTTTGAAGAACATGGCGTCACCATGCCAATACTAAGCAAGTGGGCGTGCTACACTCACGAGGCCAACGGAGGGGGACGGGTGGGAGAGAGGGAGGCATGTCTCTCCGATACATACGTAAAACTCCTGTCTCGGCTAAGCCCGGCCGTGTGGCCGCCGACATGGGGACCAGCTCATAGAAACGCATGCGAGTCACACACGCACACGTAGGCACTTCGCGCTCATTGCGAGCCATTAGGGACGTGCAACACTGCAAGACACGGTGCGCGCTGCTCCGCATAGCATGTGCGATGTGGATCCTGCAAGCAGACGCGATTCCAGGAAGCTTATCGCGTTTAAGGCGAAACGCTAAACCGGCAGGCGCGGTTATACTAGTTTTCAATGCAAAGCGAAGTAACGCTCAATTAGTTCGTTTTTCCAGGTTCTATATATAAACTTCGCGATCTAGAGCTGGAGGATAGCGAAGAAAGAATAAGAACAGACCAAGATCCTATATCGTAAGAAAAGAGAAACAAGACGGTACGGGAACAATGTACCGTGCCAGTTTCGGCCTGCAATGGCGTGGACATCTGTAGGGTGATAAGGTGACAAGGGCAGAAGTTAATCTAATGAAGGATCCAAACTAGATAGATAGATAGATAGATAGATAGATAGATAGATAGATAGATAGATAGATAGATAGATAGATAGATAGATAGATAGATAGATAGATAGATAGATAGATAGATAGATAGATAGATAGATAGATAGATAGATAGACCATTTAGTGCACTGAATCCCTGCACCCATTCTAGGTCCGGAATATTGTATGCACTGCTTGCGTCCATCAATAGGTTACATAACGGTCTTCGTCCCGATCTGGTCGCCGCTCTTGATGCCGGAACTTCCCCCACCCGTACACCAGATTATCGCAGCAGGGACCCACGGAGGAAAAGATAGATAGCGGCAGTGCGAGGCGTCACTGGCGCCGAGCTGCACGAGGCGCGTCAGCCCATGCGGCTGGGCCAGCCTGGGCGCCTTCCTCGCTCGCCCGTTTATCGCGCGGCGCCGCGACGTCGACGTCAAGGCCGATGAGAGCGAATTTGTCGGACAAGAAACCGAAACAGAAAGCGAACAATGCAAGGGCGGCCCCGTCGCTATAATGTCTGTAAATGAGGGGAGGAGGAAAAAAGAGGCGAGAAGAGGAGTAGAGACGCTTCTTCCAGTTTGCTTGGCGGTCTGGAAAACGAGAGGGGAGGAGAGCAGATCCGGACGTAGCCGAAACGTCGCCTGCGAGAGAGCGAGCGAGTTGCTTTTCAAGGTCGCGCGTTCGAATCTTTATGCGATTGTGTATTTGTATGAGCTGCCGTTCGTATAAGAAAATCTACTACATACATCGTAAGGCGGCAGCTGCCGACTGGGGAACGTGCCCAGGGTACGGTTTTGAAGTCGCGTCGGTTGCCCAATTGACGCGAGACTTTTTCGACCGACGCCTGGTCTCAGGCGGGTCTCCTTGTCACTGCTCTCTCTCTCTCTTTCTTTCTCACTCTCTTTAATGACTGTACCTGGGGGGCCGTATTTCTTTGTTAAAATGTTTTACAACTTATCCGCACCGACGACACGCAACCAGTTCGACGGCGCCTTCCTACTCTTTCCCGCAGACTCACTTTCTGATTCTCAATGCAACGCCTCCGCTAAGGTGACTTCAGCTTGAGTGTCTTTCCATTCTAGCCTGCCTTTTCTCTTGTTTCGGATGTTTCTTTCGTACTTTCTTTTCTCGCTATTACCCGTTGAAGCAGGGTGCCGAAGATTTATGCTGCGCCAAACGTTAACTTCCTACGCCCTCCAACTACGGCAGATACGTGTAACAAAAATAAGAATGAAGAGATACAGAAAAACGTCAGACCTATAGTCGAGAGAGCAAAAAGAACCGACCGTATCCGCTACAATAGTTTCTTTCTCTTTGGAAATCCGCGATATGACCTGCCACACGCGGCACAGCTTGGCGAATCCTTTACGACTTCCGCGAATCCATATTCATAAATTCATGTCTGCGCATGTCGGGCACGCGCTACTACGCAAAAAAAGTAAAATGACAGAGTGAGAAGAAGAAGAAGAAGAATAACCGAAGCGGCTGAAGGTGCAAAACGTGCGGAGGCTGTAAAGATCGGACGCCACCAGCGCTGTTTTGTGCAGAACGGCTCGTGCTGTAAACCCTGTTCGAGAAAGCATGCAAATTTCGCATGCTCTGGCAGGGCGCCATACCTCGCTTCATCCGCGCTGTAACTCGGTGCAAAATGCAGACGCGCGTCTTTAACTGCGTTGAAGTGCGCAACCACTGAATAGAAATAAATTTTTAAAGTATCTCTTTTAAACCCCACGCGAGTCGTACATGCACGCCGATTACGGTTGACCGCGGAAAAAAGGGACCGTTGTGCAATCGAAAGTACATACTGGTGGCGCCCTTCAGAGAAGTATGAAAGCGCGGAACTGATTTTTCTCGCGTCTAGATTCGCCTTAGTAGCCTTCGAGTGCCTGAGATTTTAGTGGGAAATAGAAAAAGAAATGATTTTTTTTTTCACGTATTAGTAAATTACTCTTTCTCGATGCCTGACAAAACACTATGCCTGATTCGAGAAGACGCTTGGTAAACACGAGAACAAGGGGGGGGGGGGGGGGGGGAGTAATGCGGATGGTGGCGCTATTTCGAGGTTGTCACGCCAGTCGCCATGATGCCACAGATTTCGAGGGCGTCTACCAGAGTTTACGCGGTCCCTAATGTGTAAAACCGAAGTGCAGGGCCCACAGAAGGAGCCCTAGACTTGAAATAGCAAATTTTGGAAAATTTAGATGTACGAAATGTGACCAAAATATACAAAATATACTTTGAAATCCTTGGCGTCATTGCTGTTGACTTCGGTGGAAAATTAGAATAGTGAAACTGTGAAACTTTCGACATAAGTTTTCTAAAGCATTAACGAGCGTATAGTTGTGAAATTATCGATACGCCGGCTTGGTGAGCATAATAGTATCAGCCTGGACTCATTTATTGTATAACTTTTGTGACTCTTCTAAAGAACACACAAATTAAGCTACGAGTAAAGGTTAGACTGCATAGAAAAGAAAAAAAAACATCTTGTTACACTGCGCACAGAGTTCTTATAGACATAGTTGTGATTCAGCTATAGAACGTTGTACATGGTGCAAATATACTTCGCACCTCAGGTACATTCAAATCGAATTTGAAGTCACGCTCCACGCCTTATCAGTGTCATGCAAATCACAGTTTGATGACAACATTGACGAAGTTCGGCTTAAGTACCTATCGAGGCTGGCCATCACGTCACCGCACAAAAACACATTTTCTATCGGGCCTACGCATGACTTATATCAATGTTTATAATCTCTTACGACACATCTCTACTCATCTCACGCCCGTATTCAGGAACATTTTTTTTTGAAAAGGGGGGGGGGGGGGCAAGTTTAAGGCCTTGAACAACGCCTATTTTTATAATTTGTCATTGGTAAAACACCCATGTCCATTTGGATTTCGGGGTAGAAGGGCCGGGACTCTTCCCCACCTCTGACTACGGGCCTGATTCATCTGTAATATAATGTATTCGTACCGACGTGCCGCTCAGATAGCGACTCTCTTCCTAGCACCTAATCACCTAACACCTAACAGATGTAATTCTTCTTAACAATTGCAAGCGATGGCTCCTTTGTGCCGAGCAATCATTCATTATTACCAAGAGATCTCGGCGTCTCAGCCTGCACCTAACTTCCAAGCAGCACTCTAATAACTCAAAGCACACAGAAAGGTTGGTAAGGAGGGAGTTAACATTCTCTCTGTACTGGCGACAAGGAAGTCTAAAGTCTGCGCAACTTGGGTCAAGTCCGCCATATGACCGTGAAAATAAATATATCTCAACCTTCCGCCGGCGGCGCGCGCATCTCTCTTGACCCGGAATGGCCCAGATACCGCCCTGAACCCTCCACCAGGCACATGCCTTCCCAACCGGGACACACTCACCGGTGCAACAATAAAGGGAGTTCAAAAAATACGGACGGGGAAAGGGGAATAGCAGTGGCACAAGGAGACAGTGACAGAAGAAGAAGTACTTGTAGCCACGTAACGATGTCGCCCCGTCGTTAGCACCATCGTCTATTGCACGCAGTGCGGTTAGATAGAACTGGTTATACCCGCGGCGGGTCGGTCAAAAAGTCGTCAGCTTAACGTGAGCCCGTCGATTCCGTGGCGCCACCGCAAGCCCACACCAATTCCACGCCCCTCCGGCACCCCTCCCCATCCCCCACCCTCCGCTATCTCTTCTTTTGTGGCCTAGTTTAAATGCATGCGCACGCATCAGACGCCGCGTTGCGTTTCTCGTCCGTCTCTCATCATTGCAACGATGATGATAATGATCAGCATCGCCTTCGCCTTCTTTTCTTCGTGGTTTTAGGCTGACCACAAAAAACGAAAAAAAAAGTATACAGACGTCGAAACAATGGCCCGGCCTGAAGAAGAAGAAAAAAAAAAGGCGTGATGGTGTCGGGACACGCGATTGGCGTGTTCTTGACGCCCGAGTTTCTTTCCACGTAAAATCCGTTATGTATACTTGCACGCTATGTATACTCACGCGCTGAATTTGAAGGGGATAGATGTATATACGCTATGGCCCACATATGCGAGGGTGTGTATATAAGTATATAAATAGAGTCTTTGCACGAAACTCACATTTCGCGTCCTGCTTGTTTACTTTTGTTGTTGTTGCTGTTGTCTGTTCTTTTTTTTTCTGTATGTGTCGATCGTCATGCCGATTTGTTAGGTATACATCACAGCGTAACACCCGCAGTAACGGAAACTTTGTCCAAACTTTCTTTCTATGCTTCGGTAGTTTTTTTTTTTTCTTACAGCCCACCTTGAACAGTTGCGTTCACAGGCCGAATATGATTTTGTAACACGGGAACAGCCACACAAGCACGCAAAGGTTCGAGCTTTTGAGCACCTCGACAACAACAACATTCCGGCTATAACGAATAACGACTTTTGTCCTTTATACACAGCGAGTTTTTGAGCACGTACACTATTTACAACGAAGTCGAGCATGCAACGAGCAACTTCCAAGACCCCGACCACTTTATCATATAGACGCTGGCGTTGTAGCATCGGTGAATATAGAATACGTCGTCGAGAAGCAGCGCTGTTTTTGGTAACGGGGGACGTGGAAGCACGCGGCCTTTCATAGTGACGCGTGAAATAGTCCTTTTTTCTTCATCATTTCACGAAATCTAAGCATGTGCAGAAAACGTTGCAAATGTTGAGTACTCACTGGCTGCAGTCAGTGAAAGACCTCTTCTTCACGGGCTCGGCGTTCTGTAGAAAAAGAAGACAAAAGAAGACACAAATAAGGGATCAGAAACGTTACCACTTTGTGTAGTAGTTGCGAGTGTATTTATTCGTTTCCATTTCGCTACCAGTATTCCTTAATAATAATAATTCTTTGCGTCTAACGTCCCGAAACTGCGATATGATTATGAGAGACACCGCAGTGGAGGGCTCCGAAATTTTCGACAACCTTGGCCGCTTTAGCGTGCCCTTAAATGTGAGCACACATGCCTCAAGTATCCCTGCCTGCACCGATAATGCGGCCACCACGGCCGGAAGTCATGAAGTCCGAAATAGTGTTTGTATATGGTAGAGCTCGTGATTGTGATAGCATCGCACCTGGTTGGGACAAGCCGAACCAGAGTCCCGGATCATGGTCTGATACAGTACTAATAATAAAAGCTTTCCGCACACGTCCCTACCCCGTCGCGAATAATCGGAATAATAAAGAAAGAAAAATTGACAGCAACATATTTGTAGCAGAAAGTTAAACGAAGCAATACGTTCCAACTTCATGAGAGAACGATGTGCTACCTGTCACGCAGAGAGTGTTCACAAAACTTTATAAAAATCTACACGATTTAATTCAGCATTCCTGCTTTATGAATGAAATTACAAATTACTAGGAGAGTAGCGTGACACACCATAGTCGAAAGGGCATCTTGTAATAATTTTTCTTGCCCACTAAGTTTATTATTTTTACCTACCTAATGTTCACATATTCTTCTACACAAGCATCGATAGACGCTGTTGCCGACGTTGGAACTAGGAGTCGAACGAATGACCTCCGACCACGAAAAAATAGAATGGTATGTATGGCCACTGAGCAACGCCACACATCTCTTGTTCGATACGGTATAACAATAATTGTCGGGTTTCATTTGCCAAAAACCAACATATTTGCTGTGCCCTCGACCAAGGCGGGCTTCATATTGTAAGTACGCCGTCGTGGAAAACATCGGCATCCAGTAATATCTACCAGCTGCGGTGCTTTAACGTGCACCACCAAAAACAATAACACGGGTCTTTAGCACTTCGTTTTTTCTAAATGCGGCTGCCGCGCCGGGATCGAACTCGCTACCTTGAGATCAGCACACGAGTTTCGTAACGCATTGTACAACTGCGGCGGTTCAATATATTGCTTCAAACATAGAGTTCGGATTAACGATTTCTTATCTTATTTGTATCTGCACACCGCAATGTTCTCAATGCGGGTAGGATGCGAGAAATCTTTCGTTATAAGTGCTATTTCGTTGTAGTGGCGTTCAGGTGTATATCAATACGGCACACATTGTGACAGCGCAAACAGCTGTCCGCGCGCAATGCCGACAGTAATGTGCGGAGTCGCATTTCCATTGCGGTCTGCCTCCTGTCCGTGTACAGCTCAGCGAAGAATGAGGCCTTATTGATGCGTGCCCGCCCCAGTTCTCATAGTCCTTCTTCATTTTCTTCTCTCCTTCTTCCTCCTCCACGTCGCCACCGTTTGACGAATGCCCACCTCATCCGTCAAGGCCCGCTCATATAGCGCCGGGATCAACGGTGTATGAAATGACGGAGGAGGGTGCACGCCCACTATTTCAGCCGAGGGCTCAATGCTCTCTCAGATGCTCCGAGCTGGTGCCGTATTCACTCTTAGAAAACCCGCACTCGTTTGCGATCAGACGCAGTGTTGAAGCAGTGTATGTATAGTCACGCCAGACTGACCCAATGCAACCTTTGCAGATGCGGAGCAATGTGCCGCCAGAGATTGCGTAAACGAAATTCGGAGCCTTTGATGACAATTTGGGAACACTGTGTTGATTGATTTGTCCTAACGGCTTCGCGAGTGTTGGTAAGGCTTGTTCCGAAGAAAGAGTTCAACGAGGTGCAAAAAAAAAGTAAGACATGACAAAGCACTGCAACATCGAAAAACCTTTCTGCAATACTTCATATCAAGATGTACTCGACAGCAACCGATCAAGAGCTCGGAGTTAGGTGCCATTGAGGTGCGCTTCTGAACTCATTGAGGAGATCCTGCACCTTGAATTGTGTCACCACTGTACCTTGATACTGCGCTCAGTGAGACTTTGGATTCATGCAGTGAAATCTTAGCGCAGAACAATTTCCGAGTATGACGCCCAACATTCGCGGGGAAGTTATTGCAGAGTTAATGCTGGAAGACACTGTTCGTTTCTAAACAACTCCAGGACCGGCGTAAAACCACTGTGAATTTGTTATACACAACGCAGGGTGAAATTAATTACCATTTATCTTCCTAAGACAGTTGACGGGAATACCGTTTGATCTTTCTATTCCTTCTCCCTACGACTGCACCTTGAAATGGGGAAGGAATCGGGTATCAGAAATTCGGTTTGTCTTACAATAGTAAACACGGTATATGACCGCACCTGTATAACTTGCATACAGAGCAACGGTAATGTATAGGCGTACTTTCTTTGGCGTAGCCTCCTTTTTTTCCCGCGGTGATTCCATGCCTGTTTTCTTTTTCCGTTGCACGTACGCCCAGCTGGCCGGTGTCGTTCCGGCATTTGTTCCGCTGGCCTTGTCTTTCTCTTGTTTCCTTTTCGCAATAAAAACACTGCTTCGGCGGACCCCCAAAACAACCGCTGTCACACAGGACAGCACCGAACCGTGCCCCAGCTCAGCGGCGACAAGAGAGCGACCTTCGCAGGAATGCCGTTCTATAAGCGGTATAGAGGGGGAGAAGGAGCGGGGGGTTATTGGCGCGCAAATTGGCCGCTATACACCGTTATGCAATTATGGCGGGGCAACGGACGTCAAAACAGCCCCCCTTCCATCTTCTCCCACTTCACTTTCGTGCCTATATAGCTACAAGTGATTGCACGGCTCTGTCAATATCCGAAGGTGCGCGTTGTTTGCGACTCGTAGCTTGTCGGGACGCGAGACCGGAGGTGCCACTCATGTCGACACCGACAATAGGACTTTTGCATGCGTTTCGAGTTAATTGCGCAACGCCGAACGCGAAAAGTTCGCGAACGAAACGAGAGGCCGATCGAGATGGTATGCTTACTTACAGGTGCATGGCTTGCGCTGACGTCACTGAAATTGCCATGTTGGAATATCAGCATGAGACACTTGACGTTTGCGATGTCACATACATGTTATCAAAACATGAGATGCAAGTCCTTTCGTTATTCACGCACAGAGGCGTAGCTGCTACGTCTTTATCACATTGAAGCAGGTTAACCATCTTGGAGAGACATTAAAGGTTCAGAACATGTGTCCATGACGTCACACACAGGCTACGTCACCTACGCGGGCATAAAATGAGAGATTAGATTAGGACTGTGAACGTACTGCAGGTTATAGGGAAAAACATCAGACCGGGTAATGCGCCATCCTTCAGTGCTCATCCAGCAGCAGCATGCTTTATACTAAACACTGCACATTAGAGACGCTTGCCTCGCCGTACGCCTACGGCACGCTACATTCTATGATAAGGAAGGTCTGGCTTACAAACAACGTGTCCGCAGCATGAGATTCAAAGCATGGCGGAAACAAATTTTCCAGGACAAGACGTGCTTGTTGATCCCAGAGGCGCGCAAGACGCTTCTCTCACAGTCATAATGATCTTGCGGTGCAATATTCTCTTTCATTTCATTATTTTATATCCCTTTTCCTTTTCCCAAGTACGGGGTAGCAAACCGAATAGTTCTTCTCACTAGCTATCTCTTGTTTGTGCCCCTCTCTTTTCCGACGTCTCCGACGCGCGGTGAAGAATAGACAGGATTCATATTCCGTCTCATCCATCTTCATGCAGTGCACTGAACGTCACTTCTCGGGATTGTCAATAAATAACGACAATCCGTGGCATGTCCTAAGTCAGGAGTAAGCTGAATCCGCGCTATAAGTCCTTTCGAGAACATTCGCTGTGGCGTAGGCGATCAAGTGCATTTGACAATGAACGAGCATTCCATATGGGTTACCTATGGCAGTTGTTTGATTAACGAAATCCGCAGCCTTCAGTGTACTGAACACTCTTTGTGTGGTTCCGAACGTATACGTACGGGGCAAGGAGTTCTGTTTTATCGCACCTAGCGCTGGCTCCACGTCTCCCCGACGTTGATACTGGTTTTGTTCTTTGACAGCGCTAAAACGTCTCGATGCACTCGCCACGCTTACATAAAATGCACACCGCCTCCGAAAAGCATTTCAGTAGTTGACAATGGATCAAGCGATAGAACTCCGCGTAATAATAATTCTTGTTATCGGGGTTTCATCTGTAAAAATCACGATATGTTGATAAGAGAAGCAATAGGGGCGAGCTTCGGACATTTCGACCACCTGGTGTTCTTTAACGTGCACCTCAATCTAAATACACGGGATTCTATAGCACTTAGCCTCCGTCTTAATGCGGCCACCGCAGCCTCCCGCGATCTTCAGGTAAGCAGTCAAGCCTCATAATGGCTCCACCATCATATCGAGTTAAAGCTCCAGACAGATATAAGTCCATGCGATAGTTTACAAAAAAAAAAATCGCTATATACCATAAAGCGCCTCTTCCGTCCAAGACGGCTAAGGTGTACGACATTTAAAACTGTGCCCCTGGACACACCTATTTACAAAAGTTTGAACAGCGTATCCAAGCTAGGGAATACGATCTATCGAGATAAATGCGGTGTGCAATGGTTGATTAGGCGCAAGCATTTCGTAATCAATAACCGAAGCAATTCGCTTGGCATGTACGCATGAATGGGTTTTTCTTTCCCGATAGACCAAACCGGACGGCCTTGCGATGCATGGCATAGACTGACGTGTGCCAACAGAAATCGAAAGCCCTTAGTCATTAGCGGCTATGCCCTCCCATAGGAATGAAAATGATTATAATGTAACCCCGTCCGGTCAGGAGCGACACTGCCGTGTGGAAGTGCAACAATGGATGGCATATATACCGCACGAAGCGAGTCCTGTTAGCGTCCTGTCCAACGGAACTTACGGTGTGAATACATGCGGCTTTATTACGAAGGGGTGTCTTAAAAAAGGTGAGCTTTGCCTGCACACAGAGCCACAGGCAGAGTCTCTGTGCTACGGTACGAGTAACGTCCGTACTAAAGCTTTGTCGTGGTATTCTGAAATTTACGAGTTAACGTTTGTGTAAGAGTGACGAATGCATAGCACTAAACTTCCCTGACACCTTCATTGAAGCGAATTCAAAAAAAGTTAACCAAGACCGGCATTATACGCGAAGATCGAGATGACTTCCTAAAACGTTACAACTCTGTTGCTTCTTCGTTACATTTGCGACTTCTTGAAGTTCTAAGGCCAAAGCCCTAAATGCTCATCAAGCGCACGAAGAGACAGCAGTGTGTTTCAACCCGAGTGAAGGAAAAAAGTCATCGTGCGACGACGTCACACCAATGATGTCACTGTGAAGTCCACGATCAACAAAATTTATGACGTCATCGTGACATCATATGACGTGGTTTCACGTGATAACGTCATCGCACGACACCGTCACTTCGTCATAGGTGGGCTAATGCAGACAGCTTGCAAGGCGCAGAGGTGCAGACAGCTTGCAAGGCCTCCATTCTCGGACGCAATGCAAAGCCACGCTAGGTGCAGGAAGCTTACTGTGGTGGAGGATAATGAATACTGTCGCTGATCAATACAATCGAATGAGAAGGAAAAATGGTTTTCGCCTTCGGGTCATCTTGAACGATTGCGAAAGGGACCCTCTGAGTTTTTCGTCTCGTCAAATCATGGATGATGTCACTGAGGCTGCCAATGAGGCGGCTGCATTGTCCGAGTAAGAGACCATGTCGTCAGTAAGTAAGCTTCGGTGTCAGCCATGCTTCTGGAGTTTACAAAACACCCTATAGACTAAGTGACGCAACAAGCGTCCGTCCATCGCGCGAGTTCCAGTATAATACTGGAAGGGTGCCAGGGGAAGACGTCTCACTAGATTCAAACGTAAGGTTTTCTTACACTATGTAACAAACTACGGGTCATCTCCGAGTTAATCGGCAATGACGGGTTACGAAACCACGGCGCGCCATGTCGACTTGCGGCGTGTATAGAGCACGCTTTGCCAGGCTGTGACGTGTACATCGTAAGGCGAGTTGCGCGGGTCAATGTCGCTCGGACAAACACAATAACACGGTCAACCTCTTCGGTCGTGTATTGTAAGGCACCCTCAAAATCTGGCCTCTTTTTTTTATTTGTTCTTGTCTTATGAGACTGCGTCCCGCGAAGCGAAGCCTTAGTAATTGCCAGTCACTGTAATCACTCGCTGTGACCGATGCTCAATCCGCGCGTTAATTCAATTCCATCCACGAATTCCATTCTTACATGTCACTATATTACAGTCCTTCGTTACATATATTCGTCCCATTAAGTTCCATTAATTTAATACACCACTTCATCCCACTCGTTTCGATCCATTCATTTCAATGATTTTTACCATTCGACTCCATTCGTTCGCTGCATTCCTTCATATCCTTCTATTCCATCCATCTATTTTATTTCTTCATCGCATTTATTGGTTCCATTCCTGCAACCTATTCAATTCCACTCATTTTATTGAATCTATCTATCTATCTATCTATCTATCTATCTATCTATCTATCTATCTATCTATCTATCTATCTATCTATCTATCTATCTATCTATCTATCTATCTATCTATCTATCTATCTATCTATCTATCTATCTATCTATCTATCTATCTATCTATCTATCTATCTATCTATCTATCTATCTATCTATCTATCTATCTATCTATCTATCTATCATTAGCTATCTGTTTTCGTTTTCAACCTAGAATGTCTCCTGTAACTTGTTTTTGATAATCACCGCAATTTATTTCTTCTTTTCTCTCATTCAGAAATGGTAGAGTTATAATATTTCGTTCTGCGTGAATTTTCGATGCCATGTCATCCCTACGACACAACGCCGCTTCTTTCGTTTACCTCTCATGAATTACTCGCCTCCCTCGGTGAAGACGGCGGCGAACTTGTTGCGACCACTTACTATCGATCAAATGATAAAGCATACGTCCTAAAAGGCTAGTAATTATGGCGTGTCGCTTTCCTGTGCGGAGATTATTACGGCGATAAGGCGAAGAAAGCAAAGTGAGATGTAGACAGATACTGTGGAGTTGTGTAACGCCTTGTAATCGCGATCGTATCTAGACTCAAGGCCTATTATATATGCACAGAATGGCCTCGGTAAGGGTCGGCCGCAGAGGAAAGGACGCCGCTTGTTGCAAGATCACGTGCGATACTGCACAGCGCAGCTGCTCTTAAGATATATAAGCCAAGGTCATTGCCCGCACGTGTCGCTTTCTGATATCCTCTGCTGTCTTTCCCAGTATTTCTAGACAGGCTGACGTGATAACTGACAGACAGGCTTACTGATTCATTGATTGATGGTTTAATTGATTGAGAGTGAGTGAGAGAGAGAGTCGGAGATTGATTTAGTGATTGATTGATTAATTGACTGAGTGAATGATTGGTTGGTTGGTTGGTTGACAGAGTGATTGATCTATAGAGAGTTGAGAGTGAGTGAGTGAGTGAGAGAGAGAGGGAGGGAGTTCGACGTGCCGAAGCAAAACACCGGCTTTAAATGGAGATCATGTTATCAAGTTTAGGCTTTTAAAATAAGTATGTCCATCTACTGTCTGTCTATTTACTAGAGCCTCATAAGCTTCCTCTAAAATCGCTGGTCAGCAATGAGCAGTTTGTGAACACTGTTTCATAGAGTATAACGTATTGTAAGTTACATGGGTGCATTGTGAAGTTGCGGGTGCAGAGTAGTTCCGGTCACCACGCATCACTCGGCTATCGCACTCTCATTTAGCTCTCTCTCTCTCTAAAAACGATAAAAAAAATAACCGAGAACCTCTTTCAACTCTGTCTATTTTGCCTCTATGAGAACGCCTTTGTTTTTCGGACAGAGCATTCAAGCGATAAATGTTCAAATGTATTGATATCATTTCCATTTCTCATTCAATCTTCACTCCGCACTGATTCATCGAAATATTGTTATTAAGCGGTGAGTCGTATTGTAGGCAAATGGTATACACCAGAGCCGAGGAAGTTTATGACGACCACTTGACTACAAGTGGTCGTGATCAATGATTGCGCAGGTTGCAATGCCTTAATACCGCACCTTATGCCACTATAGGCCGTACGCACCTATACGAGGACCAGCAGTGACATGCCGTGCAAGCCACACTCGCTCAAGTTCTCTCCCGAGCGCGTACTCCTATAGCGTGAGATTAGCGTGTCCCCTCTAAATACATTCTCCACTCCATTTCGTCAAACCGGTGCCTGAAAAAAAAATATATATCAGTTGCAACTCGTCTCCGATTGTTCGAGAAACGCCCGCCAGCCCGGCGGGTCTTCGAGTACCGTCCCATAGTATAATGCCATCGCCCAGCGAGTGAACGCGAGAACGAGAGAGAGAGAGTCCTTCCCGTTCGTCTTGGAGTCTTGGGAAGGTCGCACGTAATGTACATTCCTTGGCCGAGGTGCAAGTCTGCCCTTGCGGTTTCTTTCACTTTGGTTATGCTGTCCTTCGTTCTTTGCTTTCGTTTTTTTTTTCGTTCGTTTATTCTTCAGCGCTCGAACGTTCCAACAGGCTGCTGCAATGCCCCGACGGCTTCGGGGCGTCGCGTTGCTCCCCGTTGTCGCATTTATATGTCGCAACGTATCGTGCCTATTCAGCCGTGACGGAACGGAGAAGTCTCGCCTAAGCTTCACGAGGAATGCTAGCTTTAAGTGTCCTGTTCTCTGCTACGGATGGGGTCACATGACGGTTACCATGGGAACAAACGCGTCCCAACATTATTTAGTAAAGTCCGCTACGCTTCGTACTCTTTTGTTAATTGAACTTCACATATGCGCACATGCTAAAAGACGCTGTAAGCATTATTTCGTCCTTTAAGTATAGCTGGTTCGAGTTTGGCCCCGTATATTCTGTGTCTTCCTCGTGTATTTCGCTACAGCAGCCTTTTGTATAATGATATCGTGTCCTGACGTCATCGACTCACTACTTCGCATAGCAAAGTGCCCTTTTACAGGGAAGAACATTGATCGATAGATTGATTTTTTTTTTTTCCTTTTCAACGCCAACTGTCGACTATGCCATAGTCGACAGTTGGCCGCACGGATGTTTTGTCGTTCAAACATGTTAGAACAGAAAACTCCGCAATTCAACATGAAAAAAAAAAACGGGAAGCGAACCCGCGACCTTGCGCCCGGCAAAATTATCGCCGAAAATCATTGTGCGCTTTGATGAACGTATACATCTGGCAGGACGGCAAGCAAAAACAATTACAATCAAAATAGAAGCACCGATTACGAAGGTAACGGGCGCCTTATTCGTAATCGGCGCTTCAATCAGTTCGCAGAGGCACTAAATCAGTTCGCAGTTGCATGGTATTCCGAAGCTTCCGAATGGGAAGCTTCCGTAACACGCCCTCAAGTAACTCTAGAAAACGAATGAAGGAGCAAACTTTTTTGTACACTTCTTCCACTAACTGCCCCCACCAAAACACACAGGTAATCACGTCATGAAATATACTTTCTCACCCTTTTATCCGTTTTATCTGACCTTAAGACGCAGGTGCATCAAGCGAACTTTCCGCATTTCTCTTCGTCTCTCTCTATCTCCCGCTTTCTATAGCTCACTCACTTTTTTCAAGCACATGAGTCGATATTGAGAAGTGGCAAACACCTTTCTTTACGCTCACCATCGGCTTGCATTCATGAGAAACTTATTTGCTAGTTTTTCAGCAACTCTCATACATTGCCACACACTACGTGCCGCGGAGAAACAATCAAAGAACAGTGGGACAGCATATACGTGAAAACACGTATGTCTATCCTCCTCGCCTGCGTATTCTTCACCCTTTTCGGCTGGCCACGGCTTGCCGGCTCAGAACAGCAGGTGGCAATATTGCAGAGGAGGTTTGGACAGAGCCAAGCTTCCTGGGTCTTCTCCGAAGTGCAGCAGTGACACAACTCTCTCGTTTGCATGTGAACATTCCGTTTTCACCAATGAAGGCTCATTTTTCGATAAGGATCACCGATAGTGCCGGTTGGCGAAGAAACTATAATGCATGCACGTTCCCTGCTTTGCTGCGGCCTTCGAAAATCAAGGGCTCGACCTCGATTCCTCGCCGCCTCCTTTCCCCGACGATTTTAAAGGACGAGACCTTTCACATTTCAGACAAGGTCCTGGTATACACACGGCCTTCAACTTCGTAGCTGCTGAAAGCCATAAAAAGGACCCTTCTGCTACTTCTGAAGGTTATCGTACGTATCTTCTGACACAACGTTGATAATTTCCATTACATCGGCCATACCCATGAACCTGAGCTATTTACTTCATCTCCCTCTCTCAGTCCTTTCTTTTTGTTGATATGATATGCAAGGAGATGTTGGCGCGCAAGTAAGACGCCAGCTACTCCTTAGCCCTTGAGCGAATATTGAACATACATCTTAAGGAAGGAAGAACAAGGAGCAGTACATGGACAATAAAACACGAGCACACATATGTAAACACACACACGCTTATATCAGACAACAACATTCCAGCGTACAAGGAAATGTCCGAAAGCCAATTAATAATGTATGTGATAATGTCTCTAGTCATCATTGAATCCAACTGGCAAAAAGTAGCAGTCAACACGTTTGGTCCCTACGGAGATGAATTCACTCGGTGTACATAATAGTCGACACGTCATGCACTTCCACACAAACATATGACAGGTCTCTTATAATACTCCTTTTAACAAGCAGGACACGTGTTATACGAATGAAAAGCTCTTTATTGTGGTCTGGTGGCTAAGGCACTCGGCTGGCGACCCGCAAGTCGCGGGATTGAATCCCGGCCGCGGTGGTCACATTTTCGGTGGAGACAAAAAACGCTCGAAGCCTGTGTACTTAAAACCTATAGGTGCACGGCAAAGAGCCCGAGGTGGTCGAAATTTCCGGAGCCCTCCACTTCGGCGTGTCCTAAAATCATGTGGCAGTTTTGAGACGTTAAATCCTATCTATTATTAATCGGGAAAACTGTGAGCCCAGTCCTATTAAGCGTGACTGAACGGGCAAGTGTGGCGTGTTGGTACAGTCAGCCTCAAACGTTCAGGGACTGCAAGAGACCGCGAAAAAAGCTAAATATTGCCGCTATTTCAGCAGACAGCTTTAAATGTTTTAGATGTCCGGCACGTTCCCAGACGTGCTAACGACATGTACTGCGAAGTTCCACTGAATACAGTCCCGAATGGCGGGCAAATCGGAAGCTTTTTCAGACTTAGTGGTCTCTGAACTTTTGATGTCAACTGTATTTCGTTTCAAAATACTGCAGCACTAAAAACATACGAAGATGACACGATATGACATGAGCGAGCTCTAGTAAACATCCCTGCCTGTATCGCTAATCGTGTCTTTCCTTTGATTTGAGAAAGTTCTGTAAGCGACCCGCTTTTGTGTTATGGCATCATTGCGACGCGTCGTTTTACATTAGCAAAATGAGGCTACGCAAGGAGACGAAACTCCCCATCCGTTTCGGAAAGCACCTTCAGTTACGTAATATAAGAGATGCAAATCAAACGAATCATTAGAAACGATAACCCACACCACCAAGTGGTTCCGCAAGCCTCCTTCCTGAAGCCTTATCTGTCTATAATCTCAAGTGCGCGCTCTTGGCTATCTCTGAGTAAGCGGCGCTTCGGGCTCCTTGGCCTCCGAAGGCGTCATTGGAGTGGACGAAGGTGAGCCGCCTCAACGTCTGCCAGGGCATGCACGCCGAGCTAGGTCAATCTAGCCGTATCCTCGCTCTATTCCTTCAAACACTGCACGTTGTGGCAACGGCGATACCCGACGAGGCCACCCGCGTATCGACATCTCGCATCTCCCTTTCTGTTCCAGCTTTGCGCTGATTTCTCGCTTCGATTTTTATCGATCAAGCTCCTTATACGTAACTCATGCCTTCCCTTCCGTCGAGCTCGTACTTATACCTATTTCAAGCAAGATCACACTCCTATGCGAGTGAAAGAACCAAGGGCTTAAGCTCGGGAGACTTCTCGGTCGCCGGCGTTCAAAAAGAAGTTGTCACGACATATATAAGTGTTTCTAAGAGTAATGCGTCCGCGATCATAACGTTTCGCATACGATTTGCAGAAGCAACTGGCCAAGGGCAAAAGCACGCCTACGTGTAGGAACACTGAAACGCAATCGTAATAATGATGGCACCAACTTGTTCGCTTCGCACGCATTATGCTGCACTATGCGACACGACGAGATCGCAACATGGACGACTTTGGTCGTTAAAAGTGCAACTTCATTACACCAAGAGAGAGATAAAGAGGAAAGAAAAAGCAACAAATCGGAGCGAAATTTCGCCTCTCCTTTACACGAGACTGGAGGGGGGGGGGGACGTAGCCGTAGTTAACATATGTGTAGGTGAACGCTTATGAGAGTATACCGTAGAAAGATGCTAAATGAAGCAACAAATGAATGAATAGGAAAACAAAAACAAATGGTTAAAGAAAATGAAAAACAAAAACAAAGACTAAGTGACGGTTTAACTTCCTCGTCGCCTGAAACCGTTACACAATCATTGTAGTAACCATCTATCTTCCGTGTTTATTTTACCCTCTATCATTGCTCTTTTCGTCCTCGCCATCATAAAGACACCCACGCTGGTTGTAGAAAAAAAAAGAACCACCTAATAGAAATGATCCTCGCCTCTGAAGAACGTTAAGGAAACGACCAAAACGGGAAGCGAGAGCAAAAAGAAAAGAAAAAAATTTCGGCCTACGCGGTCGTTTCGGATAGTCATCGCGTTGACGCCTTCACAGGGATGCCGAGTGAATGCAAATTTGTTGCGCGTTCGAAGCGGAACACGCCTTGCTTGTTTTGTTTTTCGGGACAGGCCAGAAGCCTCTTGTCGGGGGCCACTTTTTCAGCACTGAGAGTCATCGTCGGATGACTCAAGGGACGAGTTGATTAAAGCCGACCAGTTGGCATCGCTAGCCTTCTCGCCTGCAACCTCTTCTCTTGCTTTCCTGAAGATCCCAGGCCGACCATCAGCTTCTTTTGCTTGGTTGTTGCTCTCCGACGCTTCTGCTGTTACAGCTTGTGCAGTGGTCCTCGGAAAGCGTAATTGCTGCCTACGGATATACTATACACGTACGTGGCGCTCATTGCAGACATTTCGAGTGGCCATTGCTAACTCTTCCGGGCTCATTTAGCCATTCATCCTATAAGCAGTGAACCCATTCGCCGCCATTCCTTTTCCCTCTCTCTCCCTATTTTTTCTTTAGCGTCAACCGCTTAGTCGCCGAATAGCGCCTTTAGTTGAAACTGAGACCGGTATGAGTTAAATAGCATGGTCATTCGCATCCCGGAATCGAAGGGAGACATCATGTAGGATTTAGTTGGTGCTGCTCGGCGGGCGAATGCAAATGCAGATCGCGTACGTTCATCTGTTACCCTCGTTTATGTCTATCGAAGCACACGCGCCGTTGCGTAGCAATGAGACGATTACAAGAAAAAGAAGAAAACAGTGATAAAAGGAAAAAAGAAGAAACGGTGCTCAAAAGGCTTCCGACAAGTTCTCGTGTTAATTTTGTAATGAGGCACTCTCGGCTCTCACGACGACTGTTCTCAAAGGTTTGTATTGGTTTTACTTTTCGTCTTAACTGGAGTTATTGCATTGCTGGAGCATTATTTTCGAAAGTTCTATTTTGCTGGTCCTCTTTCAGCCGCATTCCGTCACGGAACACGATGCATATTCCCAATGGAATACGATTACTTCATGATTAGTTAAAGTAGGGCATTGCTGATAAATATCGGCTGCATTTGCCATGTATCGGCTAAGTTGTGGTCAATATTGGCTATAGTGCTAGGTGCTGTCGGCTGATGCTTGCTGTCTGTCATTGTAGAAATGACACTTATTTGTCTTTTTTTAAACGAAAGAAGTCATCGTTATTTCAGACTAGTAGTAACGAAAAATCTGGAGGCGAATATAATCTTTGACATATTTGTCTGGTAATGACACGCGCAGTTGAAGCGGATTTCAGGGACAAAGCAGAGAAATAGGTGCACGGTTGAGATTTGCCAGGCGCGTCAACGCCCTCAGCTACTCACAACAAGAGCGTGCGCTATCTCCTCGAGTTCCTTAAATTAATTTTCAATAATTATCCTGGACTTGCTAGAGAAAAAAGATTGTCACAAGTCACTCCTGTCGCTCAAGACTATAAAGGCGAAAGGTTAAAGAAATATGAGACGAGGAATCGTCGGCGAGGTACTGTCGCTAGGGGCAACGTTTTGACGGAGGAGAGGTGGGGGGGGGGGGCACGTTTCGACTAGCACCCTTTACGAACACGCCGCCACCAGCGACATAACGCCTTGTGCGACGATTTCTCGGGAAAGTAAGCATGCACAGTGAGCGAACGTAATAGAGAGAGTAATCTCACAAACTGATAAAAACAGCAAGAAAGTGCGGCTTTAGTCAAACGAGGCTAATAGGACCGGTGCACGCCGAAGGACATCGATCGAGCCGGGGCGAGATCCAATCGCGAAGCCGCAGAGTTAGAAGAGGAGAGGGTCTGTGGAGGCGGAGATCCGTTCTGCCCAGCTCCTTTGGGATCGGGGCGTCGTTGCATAACCCGGCCGCCATGGCGAGGTCGTGACATTGAACGCCGCAAACCGGGAATGCGTCAGGGTTAACGCAGACGCCTTATCAGACGCTGAAAGTACAGAGCAACATACGGTATGCCGTCTTGGTATCTCTGTATCAGGACGTGTGCGTCCATCTCGATCAACCACGTGTTATTTTTTTTTGTTTTGTTTTTACCTTTATATCGCGACTCACTGGCGGTTAGCTGTAACGCCAGTCGCTTTCAGTGAGTGGTGAAGTGAAGCGAGAGAGCGAAAAAGTGAGTGAGTGAGGTGACGTTGAGTTTGTCTGAGCTGAGTTGATTGAGTTTGTGCTTGAGCTGAGCTGAGTTGATTGAGTTTGTGTTTGAGCTGAGTCCATTGAGTGAGTGAGTGAGATGAGTCGATTGTGTGAGTGACAGAGTGAGAGCGCGTGTGCAGTATGGTTTATTGCTTATAAAACAAGCAACAAAGTTCATTTAGCCGTCAATCTCATGTATGAGGACGCCGGATCGGTGCTTAGAAGGGCATATATCAGGCATATGCGAAAAGCATGCGTGACGTGATGCGTTGTATGGATGTATATGGCGAAAAAAAATAATTAAGGACCTTTTAAGTGCCGCGATAAAGCTGTGGTCGGTCCTGAAATAACAAATTTTGTTTTGCTTCAAATTGCACAAAGCTTATAAATTTAAAAAAAGATTAAACGCTCAAGTGTTACGAGCTATAATCTCGCTATGATTATAAGGCGTGAGGAAATTCGGAGTAATTCTGAGTATTCGTTGCTGTTTAATGTGTGCCTAAATTTAACTATATTCATGCTGCACTGTTTGTTTGTTATAGTGCATGTTCCTCTGTATGCACCCATCGAAGTGTGGCCGCCGTGGCAGAGGTTTTACGACGGCAGGTCCTACGCTAAACATGCCCACGTACTCACTGTCTGCCTCGGTGGTACACTGGCTACGATTCTCGGCTGCTGACTCAGATGTCGCGGGTTCAATTACGGGGATGTGGCGGTCGCGTTTGAACCGACGCGAAATGCCGGAAGCCTGTGTACTGGACGATGTTAGCGTATATACGTTAAGGAACCCAATATGTACTAAATTCCAAAGCCGTCCATTATGACGGGCCTCGTATAAAGCCATATTCTGGTTTTGGCTCGTAAAATCCACGTGTTAGATACGTGCATACATACGGGCTATTGGACTGCCAACACAGGCCTTGGGCGTCTTCGCCTTGCTTCCGCGCTTTCACGACGAAAAACGATCGATGAAGAAAATAACCAAAGCGATCCAAGAAGCAAATATGAAAAAAAAGGGCCTTCGCAGCGCAAGGACCGACAGAACGCAGCGATGTCCTTTGCGTCGAATGCACTGCCCTGCACCACACGTGCTTGAGGTGTCGCCGATACAATCGGCCTCTGTGCTTTTCTTTCCCTTTTCTTCATTGACACCATAAAGGCCGTAATCTGTTGGCACCGTCATCCCGCCTTTCCTAAATTGGTGGTAACCAACGCTTCTTACGCCAGTGTAAACTAACGATTAACCCATGTCACCCGCAGGCTATAGGAAGATGATATGGATCGATAGCCGTTTCCTCAAATGTTTCCCTCTTTTTATAAACTTTTTACTATAGCGAGAAATTCCTTGAGCCGCCTATGTGTGCGTGCAGGTTCGGCTTCTTGATATAGACTCAATAGTGCAAGGCGTTTGTTTCTTTTCTTATTCGACAGCCTGCCCTTCGGTGTGTACCACACGCGGTATCATAAGTACACATAAATTTTCTCCACGTGGAATTACAGGTGCCAGGTGTGAGATGCATTATTGTTGCTCGCCGAAACGCACCAGACATGCTTGCATGCCCCGTATATAATACGGCAGGTCTTCTCGTACAGTGTAGTGCACGCAGCTGATGATGAGTGCTAAGATTAAGTGTCTTCTTTTGTTAAAAAAAGGGGGGAGGGGGGGGGGGGGGGCGTTTCTATGCGAAATGAAGAAGGGGTTCATAGTTTTCGTTACATCACGGCCTCGGAGATTGGTTGGAGTCATGGAGCGTCGTCGGACTTAATCGCGGAGGCGCCAATGACATTGTGAACTGGGTTTTTAAAAAGTATTATACCACAACAATACGGCGGGCGATTCACAATAATCTATACTCACGCAGTAAAATTGAAATAGCGAGTCCTGCACGATGCCTTCCAGAGCATGCTGTAGAATATCCGGAGCGTTCTGTATTAGGACGTATAGTTGTGCCCCTCATAATGACAGTATGGCCGTGCAGGATAGTAGTGTAACAACTAACAACTGCAGCACGGCATCAGTATACACTCTAAGCCGAAATTCTAACTGCCGTCGTTAAACCAATAGACGAACGGTTCGTCCAACAGGGACTAAATGTGTGACAATGCGTGTCTTGCGCAAACGCCCGGCAACGAAGGGACCAACGGGGAGGGCAACTGCGCCGCGATCGCCTCCTGTCGATGTAAATAAGCCTACGAATAAGCCTATGTATATTTTCGCGTTACGGTGTCAATATTTATTGTTTTCTTAAGCCGAGTGAAAGTCGCCCACTGGCACTAGATGGGAGGTCAAAATACTGTGCTATATATACCCGAGAGTCTGTTCTCTGTAGTACAGCGCG
Organism: Rhipicephalus microplus; assembly: GCF_013339725.1. NCBI lineage: Eukaryota > Metazoa > Arthropoda > Arachnida > Ixodida > Ixodidae > Rhipicephalus > Rhipicephalus microplus. Next base: position 126,076,535 of record NC_051171.1, on the reverse strand, counting down.
GGCAGTCAGTGTTTGCGGTGTTTTACTTTGAAATAATAGTGCGTATGTATGTGTGTGTGTGTGTGTGTTGCATGAATAACAAACTATGATCTTCAGTGCTGATTAAATTGGAATAAACATAAAATATACTGCACAAACGCAGTGTCGCCATTTTTTTTTTTTTTGCCATTGGTCCAGACGGTTCAACTGTTAGTCGCGCTGGAGCATTCTACTGGGGCCAACAGTTAAACCAAGTGGAGTAAGTGCTTGGGGTAACAGTTGGGCCCTTGCAGTTACTCCCGCAGTTAGTCCAAAATTGGTTCAAAATCTGTAGCAGCGCATTTAGACCCCTAAAGGACCAATGGCATACCCCACTTTGGTCCTTTTCGGCTTAGAGTGTACGTGCATGTATAGCGAATTCCACTTCGGAAAGCGACATGACAAATCACTTGTCAAGACGTCTTATAGACGTCTTTCTGTCAAGTATATTTTCAGGTTATAATGTGGCAGAAACCTGTAACAGTGGGGTCGGCAGAGTGCCAGGCTGGTCCGATCACTGGCAAAGCGAACTTAACGTCTTCTTTCGCGTGCTAGTCTTCATCGTTTGAAGAAGACGTCTACTCTAGTACACGCTCCCGATTCACGATTTTTTTTTTCATATCAAGCTGTAATCTTTCTATTTCTCGTGCTTTTTTTTTTAATCTTCAGTTTGTCCCAATACGCCGCTAACAGGAAACAAAGAACACCTGACAGCAGCAAGCAGCTTTGTGTAAATATTTCACCGAACGTCTCTAAACCACTTAATTTTTTCGAAGCTTGTTATTATAGTTTAGTCATAATAACTAACACAGGCTTGGTGGGTCAATGAGACTAAAATACGCCCACCCTACATACCAGTGTTCTACGCATTTTAATCTTTGCTTCTCCAACCGAGTCACCTTTGAGACTAAGAAAGAAAGAAAGAAAGAAAGAAAGAAAGAAAGAGAGAAAGAAAGAAAGAAAGAAAGAAAGAAAGAAAGAAAGAAAGAAAGAAAGAAAGAAAGAAAGAAAGAAAGAAAGAAAGAAAGAAAGAAAGAAAGAAAGAAAGAAGAAAGAAAGAAGAAAGACTTTCGAGGCATAAATTGTCGGTGCTCGGAGGCTCACAGGATATAGGCCGAATCGAGTCAAGTGGATTTCGTCGCAAGCTCCGTTTGTATATATATGACGGCAGAGTCACCATCCCTCGCGTACGAGGGGCCACTGTCGTACAACACCGACGTGGGTGCTCTCTTTCACTTCGAAATGAAAATAGCCTTCTTGCTGCTTCACCAACCTCTTTGTTACATTTATTGCTATTTCTCACCCGACGATAGCGCGCTTCTATACCGAGATATTTAGTCAGCCCCTCTAAAGCTCCGCGGGGAGTCGCCAGCAGAAGGGTGAAAGTCGGATGAATTAGAAAGCAGCTAGCACCCTTGCCACCCACCACCCTCCCCTACTCCCGTCGCGGGTTTCCAGTTTCAAACCCTTTGTTGAGCGGCCGCGAAACGAACAACGCCGTGTAGTACATGCTACATACAAAAGCCTATATGCGCCTACAGAACGCATTTATGCCGCAGTTTCCGCACTGCTTTCCGCACCTGTATAATACCCTTTGTACTGCGCGTCCAATTGCGACACTCAGAAAACTACGTATACGTGAGAAAGGTTACTGCAACTTCAGTTTTCAATATTGCCTATTATACTCCGGTATGATCCCCTAACATCTCGAGATTACAGCGACACAAGAAAGGTCAACAATGCCACATGTGTCGCGTCTCCCGACAAACTTACTCGGTTGATACTGTCAAATAAAACGTCATTTTATGCAGACCCTGTGATCAATGAAGGCGTTTACAAGTGCGACGTTTTTGTCCCTCTTTGTGAGCATTAAATATTGTTACGTGGAGGTGAACACAGGTTTTCTGAGCTTTTCGGCATCGTCGACTGAACCAGTTGCATTCTTACGGTGCCGTGAACAGCAGCTACGGGTTTACTGATCGCCCAGTTGGGACCTCCTTCAGTTGAACCCTTCACACTTTGCTTCAAGTTAATTAGAATAATCTTGATTGCAGGATAAATACAAGAAAAATGAAGAATTCGAACTATCACCTACATGAGACTCCTCGCAGCGATCCGCATGTACCAGAAATCAACCGATCAATCAGAAATCTTCAGGCACGTGTACTGTACGGCGTCAGTGCATGCGTTAAAAAACACAGGAGGTTGAAATTTACGGAGCTGTCCACTTACAGCGCGGTTAATAATAATATTATGGTTTCGGCAGGTAATTAAACCACATCATTTGTTAATGATCATCCAACGGAATATTTTTTTTTACTATCAGGTGTTCTTTAACGTGCACTTACATCTCACAATATACGGGTCTTTACCAATTCGCTTTCACCAAAGTGCGACCGCCACGGCCGTGGTCGAACCCGTGATCGAACCGGGTCAGCAGCCGGACACCCTAGCCACTGATCCACAGAGGCGGACAATGTTTTTGCAGCCAGTCGTAGCTATATATGAACGATAACACAACGTCCGCGGGGTTATATCCATGAAGTATCGGCATGCACCTGTCCCTACGTATGTTTTCAAAACAGAACTCACTCCGACAGCCTTGTTTCCGTGAGCGAATTTCCACCCCGTCGAGGGAATCGGAAGGTGTGCTGGGACTCGCGTTTTCCTTGCGACCGTACTTTTGCCGCCTCTCCTATCAACACCTTACGCACAGAGCTCGTGTAAAACCGAATAGCATTGTTCCCATCACTGCGTCGTTCTCTACGTGTTTCCACACTCCACTTTCGAAGTAAACTATGCGCGCGTCGAAAGACCTCGACTTCATCCGATCCGCTATTGCCGTTTCACACTACATACAGTACAAAGTCGACATGCAGATTAGTCGTGCCACACGGAGTTTTTGTATTGGCTTCGCGTTTCTAAATCCCCCAGGGATAACGTCGAAAGGGTTGTGTCCTCTTTTCCCCTTCCTAAACATCTCTTTTGAAGCTATATAATTTCCCGATTTTTTTTTACCTTTTCAAAATGTGGATAACGAGAACGAACCCCCCGCCGTACGTTTTAAATTAAAAGAAATAGAGAAACCGAAGTGCATTGTTTGCTCCGTTTGGAGTCACTCGCTGAAATTGAATAGCTCGAATGAAATTGATACAGGAAAAGTGCACCCGCTCTAAGAGGTGCAAAGGGTCACAGGGAGCGGTGCAACTGCGGTCGACTACGCGAAGTTTGTGAAAGAAGCGCTGCCGGGCGCTTCAAATGAAATTGCAGCCCCTGTACACCGCGGGCTTGATTGAATTTTGCTTTTCGCTCAAAAGAAGGAGTCGGTTTTGGTGTGTTATGTTTGTGTGTTTATGTTCGCAACAAGCAGGAGGAAAATGGAAAATCAATGTAATTTTATTCACCTTTCTTTTCTCGGTCTCTCTCAGTCTCGCACGGCCTTGTTTGTTTGTTTGTTTGTTCTTAACGAAAATTACTTTCTTGTTAATGAGTCGTGGCATCGCTTAAACTCCAGTTTTTCCCCCCTTTCACGAATACTAGATAGAATACGCTTATCGTAGAACAACTCGACGTGAAACTTCTCTCGTGTTTGTCGCGAAGTGCACGAAAAAACAAGCATGAAAACGCGAAAATATAGCTCACTGCATCATGTGATCATCAAGAGTTTTCAGACAACGTAATACATTTTTTTTTATTTCAAGTTGGATATTACGGTTGTCTTTTTATAGACCCCAGGTGCGTTTTCTTAATTCTGACGTACTTTTCTTGCATAAGCCACAAAGAGAAAAGAAGCAGCAACTACAACGGCGTTGATTAGTTAAACGTCAAGCTATACATATATATTCTTTACTGCCACAGTCTTTACACATCACCCTGAGCCAACCTGTCTCTTGCAGAACATTTCCTGTGGCGAAGGTTCTTCGACCTTGGCCACATCCGTTATTAGTGGCGAAAGTTTCCATGTCATAAAGATAAACTTCAGTATTTGAGAAACACCAGCCGCAATAACCAAACATACCTACTGTGAGTATTTTCGTAGGCACATGGTTTTTTCACAGCATCTGTCTAGCAACGATTCCGGCACACCAGTGCAGAGTAGCAAAAGAGTAGTAAGGTGAGCCAAATGGCATAGATTTATTCGCGATATAAATCTATGATGTAAATACATCACTTGCTCTCGCCTGCCTGTGTGTTGGCGTTTTCGTATTTTGCTCTATTCACGGAGATAGCCAATCGAGCGGTATACAGTCCAGTCGAGATTCCTTTCCATCTCCTCTTTAAACCTGAACCACACACGCGCGTTGAAGCGAGCCATCGCGAGATGCCAAGCGTCAGCATCAGTTGGATAGGCAAGCCCGAACCACACTTACGCGTAGGAAGGCGTCGGCACGCGATGCTAAGCGTCAGCGTCAGTCGAAAAGGCAGGATCGGAACGCTGAGCGACGCCGCGTCTACATACCACGCGATGACGCGTTATAACGCGTACTTGTGGATAGGGGGCATGTACGTGTCTTAGCAACAGAAATCTGCCAACAAGCTCGCCGTCATGGGTGCCTGCAAGAAGGTACCAAAAAGACACTTGCCACCCACCCCCCTACTCGCCTTCTGAAGCCACACTAGCCGCGCGCCCTTTACTCAGGTCATAAGGACCCTTCCCCACCAGCGCCGCGATGTAACATGGATTTGCAACGCCCAAGACAATATTATGCCAGCGCCCATTGTTTACGGCCTCTGTAAAATGTAGTTTGTTTCGACAACACTTTTTCGCGTTGCATTACGCTTGCACTATATACTGCGCCACTCACCCCTTTTCTTGACCTTTTCCCCATGAGGTTTCCCAGAATAATTTAGACGGGACTTGGCGCTTTGATCGTTCAGTCACCGTGAGAATGATGGGTAGTACACAGATTGGCCTAGTCTTCGTGCTTACGGGCTTTTGAACGTGTTTGAGGGCTTGGAACGTACTTGTGGATTTGTTTATTGTTGTGTTTTGGTGTAGTTTCGAATGAAAGACCAGACCGTTGTGACCTTCGTGACCTAATTTGAATAAGTGAGCCTGAGGAGACAAGACAGTGAAGTGGAACCACTGATCATTTGCTCATTGTCGTTTGGCGACAAAACCACTCCAAGCACGAAAGCAAAGGAAACCGCAAGTACCGATTTCAGACAAATCCATGTACATCAATCTCATGCTCGCTGACGCGCCTTGCATTGCAGCCCCCATAGACACTAGCGCCAAAATTCCTTCTAGTGTATACTCATAGGAAACTCTATACGTTTTTCCAGCCCTCACTATCTCTCGAGCACATCACGTGACCATCGCGAGAGGTTCCGGTCACGATCGACCGTGTGGTGTATACCTCGTCAGAACGACGTCGCCTCCATTGCCGTGCGTCGTCTCTGGTCCGGGACTTTGCGTGGCCACTGACAGGCGTGGTTCTGCGAGGATCAAAAGAAGGAAAGAGAGAGAACCGGGTTAGACATCTGTCATGGAACTCATCGACACACGAGAAACGTGAAATATACCACGCGAGCGGTGCAACGACCGTCCCTTTTGGTGAAGGAGAGACCACATACGACGCAGACTGTACTATACAGTTCTAAGCACGTTACAGTTCCGATGCTTGTAAAGGAGAACGCCCGCTTTGAATTCATTAGCATGAATTTCGGTCGTCGTTATAACTGTGAAAAGAAGAAGGTTACAAACAGGACAGGCTGCTCGATAAGAGAGCTGGGTAACAAGTTTAGAGTCGACGTCACTAAGTCAAACTGCCACATCGTGTCGGCACAGAACACTTATTACGTCCTCCGTTTGATAGTGTAGAGTCCGGTTTTCGTGTGTAGTCTAAAAACAACTTCGTTGTTATCTTTATGTCCCAAAGATAGTTGTACATTACGCATGTACAGCAGGGACCAGTCTTAAAGACAACTAAATAACTCTTTGTACTTCGCTCTGATTACATACGATGGTATAATAAACGTTTTCGTTGCTTGCCGCACAGTCGCGGCTCTGGTTCGCCGGAACTGGCTTCGTTTCAATGCAGTGCAATTGCAGGGAATTGAGAGTTGGACATCCACCCTAAATCAGTCCGGCACCACGTCAACATCATCAGGTCTCACGGAAAGCAAACTGGTCGCTCGTATACCAACAGCTCTAAGACGAAAATACTTCTATGTATGACGTGTGCGTGTACGTAAGTTTATGTGAAATGAGAAGCTTTCTCCTGTGCGTAAAGCAAGTAGCTGCACGGTTTCTGTTGACACGAGGTAGGGGTGAGGTTGATACTGTCCTCTATTCCTCAACGTTACTCAATTTACATTTTCTTGCATGCACGTGTGAACAATATATATGATATGTGCAGTGTTCAAATGAATATAGCGTGCTATTTCTGTCGAAATTTTTTTTCAACGTTTTTTTTTTCACCCTACGCGCCTCGAATCCCGTCTTAGATGCGTCCCAACTCGAATTTCTTCTAAAACACTAACACCACGTATAATGAAGGTCATCAACAAAGAGCAGTGCTGATACAGAAGACAATTCAGCATGGACAACGCACTCGGGCGTTCCTTCTTATTAATTCATTTACATTTATTTGAGCCGGCGAGGTGTAGTTACCAGCGTTGTTCGTTTCGGTGCAAAAAAGCTGGCCATATTGCGCAACGCGACCCTCACCGTACCCTTGCCCGGCGTCCCTCCTTACTTAACAACGCCACAAGTGAGAAGAGAAGAGATCAAGCGGTGAGAGCGGACAAATCGCATAAACCAGTTCTCCCCTCTTAGCAATCGTTTAATTTTTTTTTTTGTTACTCCAGCATTGCATGTGCTCCCTTACCCTTTCACTACCGCTTAGGTTGCGCAGAACGTTGGGTTGCTCTGCTGTACTCCCCGCACCCACCGCGCACCTGTTGACCTTAGCGGGAACGAACGTGGCCTCCGGCTAATCTCGATAAGGAGGCGCATTTATATCTTTGTTTTCGTATACGCTTCTTTCACTTTATTGTTTATTGGTCACGGATATTGGCAGCGCTCGTGCTCATTTCGTACTCGCCTCGCGTCCTGGCCATGTCTACTGTTCTTATGGTGGATAAGAAGGTAGACTGTGCAACCGGTGTTGTACTTTTACTTCGTCGGACAAGAAGTACTCAGAGGCACAGAAGAAGTATAAGAAAGAACCTGCTTTGGTGGGAAGAAAGCATCCCATAGATGTGCCCACAGAGAGGCGTTGTTAGGGGGACATTTACTCAGACCTCTCCCGTCTTTAACAGCATTACGCGAAGTTATACTGAATTGCAAATACCAACATTCTTTATTGTGAGCTGAGAAAAACAAATCATCGGCCTGCACCATAAACATAAAGCAGGCGAGTACCAACAGAAATACTCAATAACTAACCATTTGAAGGACTGACACGCTGAGGACGACACTGCGCCTTCAACAAAGTTTCGCCCAGCTATCGAAACGTCGGCCAGCCTGTCTGAAGCACTCAACTTTTCGTACAGCTACTATAAAGCGAATGAGGTGTGATACGGTCAGCTTCTACCTTTACTTTGGAAGGCATGCTCGTTGCGTACGCCTCTTGGTGGAAAGTATATGACGGCAAAGAAACTACAGCGAGAAGCTTTGGATCGTGCCCTTTCAGTGCTTTTTCAGCGAATCGTGCCCTTTCAGTGAGTACCATGGACCAGCAGACGGAATTCTGTTCGCCGGGCACGATGCCCTGTCGAATCTCACGCAGAACGACAATACAAAGTCAACACAACTTAGTCTAAATACAGGGAGTTACAGGAGTGAAGTGGTGACACTGGTTCTTACGTTAACGTTGCGACCGAAACAGTAAGACCACTTGGCTTCGCCACTCTCGTGTTCCTTTGCGGCTGATCACGAAGTTGCCGTAGTCCCGATCACAAAGGAATTGCGAGACTATAAATGATTTCTCCACACACATACACAAAAGAAAGAAAGAAAGAAAGAAAGAAAGAGAGAAAGAAAGAAAGAAAGAAAGAAAGAAAGAAAGAAAGAAAGAAAGAAAGAAAGAAAGAAAGAAAGAAAGAAAGAAAGAAAGAAAGAAAGAAAGAAAGAAAGAAAGAAACGCTATTAAAACTATTTCGTGTTCACTTATACCATTTTTTTTTTCTCATGCGTTAGAACTTGAACGTTACCTATTTCGCGGTTTAACTTTCTCTGTCTCTTCAACGCTGTACGCCCTGAGGCTCACAATCAACGCACGTTTGGTTAACAAAGAGGCATGTCCGTTCAAGCACGCGCAATTCCACTCTTCACTTGCCCTCAGGGTTGCGCGAGCTGAGCTACCTACCTACAAATAGTTCAGTGCAGTGTTGTGAGTAATGCGGTGCACTTCCCCTTTGTACTCCAATAGAGCGAATTTTACCCCGAGGAACAGCTCGCTGTCAAGCACTTTAAGATAGTCAAATATGCCCCTTCTCCTACTCCTGGCCACCTAAACAATGAGGAACTGTTTTTTTTTTTTTTCACCCAATTCAGTTTTATGATTGTTACCACGTTGCATTCATATAAACGCGCTCAATTGGACATCAACATGTCCATGTTGCACGTGTATGTTCCTATAAATTGCCACTGCATTTTTTGTAGCGGAAGCTACACTGACCGAGGTTTAGCAGTTTGGCGTGGCTTATTGAGAAACATGCTGCGCATGCCCGAGGATCAGTGACGTCACGCAGCGCACAGCTGGCATGGCGGAGAAGGCAAGGAGAAGATTTTATACAAGGGCTTCGGTCTTTCCGTCTCAGTTGGAACACAACCAACGCTTTAGTGAATCGAACAATCTACCCTTTGCTCAGTAGACACCGCAGCTACCGAGACACAGCGGCTGGTTCACCATATACGTTGCACAAGTTTGGTTCCGGGGTGGTTTGACTCCCTTTCTTTTCATTAACCCCACTGTAGCTGTCTAAGTTTGACTGCAGTATGCAGCAACCGGTGCTCATCGATAATTGCCCGGCAAAAACCACGGCTACCGCTGCGAGCGCATCGACTGAATGCACGCAACTACACCGAGACGAGAGCGCATAGAAGTCGGAGGACGTCGCTGTCGACTTCAACGAGTCGCGATGGCGGCATGCACTTCCCATTCATGCGGCGAGCGTGTCGTGTCGAGTGGACGATACGGGAACGTGATCAAACCTCAAATTCGAGACCGTCGCGATACCTTACGGAGCGAGCGGGACGAAGCGTTATTCCTTCCGCCCCGGGCCACTCGTCGAATCTCTTCTCTTTCTAAGGCCACGCGCGCGACTTTTGTGGAGCGCTTGTTCGTGAGCCTTTCTGTTACGGGACGTTAGAGCACGTGGCTTTCATCCGGGTGAAAGAGACAATCCAGCTCCGACAAGTGCTTTTCTTAAGTATCACTCGCTATACTGCGGTCCAACCCCCCGGCGACCGCAAAGAGGCAGGCGTGGAGAAGGACGCCATTCCAAAGGAGTCATGAAAAAAGTATAAGCAGCGGCGAAAAAGATATTTCGTTGAAGACCCCCTCGTGGTAATCATCCGCTTCGGCGGAACGTAAGGGCACGCGACGGCACGTTCCTTTTCTTTCGCGAGACGCCGAAACGTCCCCAATTTGTGTGCGCTAATAATTTTACCACACTCCCCATTTTTTTGGCCAGGTCTTCTTACTGACACCATGCATATAGCGCTTCGATGCCGCCTTGTTAAAATGATGCGAAAGTTGAATAACGTCCTTTCGCGTTTTTTTATTTTAATCGTGACGGCGTATTCGTCTGCGCAATGTCACGTTTCATTTTCTTATTTAATCACTTTCCCATCGACTCGAAATTGTGTAAGTGCTGTGCGCTTGTATTGTAGCTACTTAACACGTGCTTAGAGCAAATGTGCTGGCTCATGGTTCGTTATATGCACTTCCCATTATCGGGGTACAAAACAGCCTACGAAAGACGGCACTTTATATTAGTCTATCTCGAGTCTATACCGAGTGTATACTGAGTATTTACTTGGTCTATACTGAGTCTACACTATTTTAGACTCTTTAACTTTGGTTATGGGAACTTTTTTGCCGAAAATATGTTTTTCTCCCTGTTTCAATTGTGTTCCTACAGTATTCATGGGAATGCAAGAGTAAAGCAGGGGTATTCGAACCTGCAACGGAGTTGTCTATCGGTGGTCAAACGAGCTACATAGCATAGAAGTTAAAGTCTATATAGCAGCCGCTAAAACATTAGAATAGGCATCATCTATGTTTAAGCTTTATGGTCAGGTTAAACAATTTTCTAAGAATTAAATAAAACATCTCGCGTGGTACCATTAATAGCAGAAGTTAAGGGCAGCAACGCTGGTGACATAACGAACACCGAATCACCGACTGGTCAGAACCACCGACCGAAGCGTCGGCACATGCTTTGCCGCCTTAAACTCAACGAGCTAGTCGTCACAAAATGGCGAAATATCGAATTCGAAATGATAAATCCTAGTGAAACGCTAAGAAGGGGGGAACCTGTACTTGCACTTCGCGTTTCGCCTGACCTGCCAGCGTGTGGCCAATGCGGATATAAGAAAAAAAAATACGTTGCATGTGGTCAGTTTCCAAGAAGAGTGAAGGCTACCAAAATAAAGAGGGGAAAAAAAGCACTCCCACTCCTCCTGCTTGATTGATTTCAGATACATACATTGCTCAATAACTATCTCTTGAATATTGAAAATTTCCCAGACTGCCATTAATCATGCATGTGTTCACATACCAAATATGAGTTTACATATATCCCCTTGGAGTGTGAAATGGTATAATAACAAGTTAGGTTATTGTTAACTCTGATACAAACACTGTTCGAATTCTTATGTTGTTTGAGAAAAAAAACTTAGGTTGTAAGAGTTAATCGAACAGGCCATGCTGCAGTTATACGCCGCTATACATATCATTGTCGAGGAGAATATCTCCCACCCCACCCCCTGGCTTACATCGCGTCATTCTTACGCCACATTCCAGAGATTCTTGGTTTTGCAACCATCTCTTATCGTACACCGTGTCCGAGTCTCGATAATTGTACATCATATCGCAAGTGCAGTGGCAGTGAGAGTGCCCGAGAATTTTCGCTCCGACGCCCTGTGACAATCTCGCGAGAGGTTATCACGTAGGCGTCGTATCAACGCCACAAAATAGCTCTGAGTAGGTGTAGAACGAAGACACGAAGCACATCTCTAGATATAAAGAAATTTATCTTGACCCAGGCCCGGTAATCTGGGCTATAAAACGATGCGAGCATTTGCTTTTAAGGCTGCACACAATTTTTAAGAAATAACCGGTGACAAAAAGCACAATTCTAATCTTTCAAACCACTATGTGAGAGTGACTCTATGGCTCGAAGAGAAGTAGATTTATTGAGCGATAAAACATTGTTTGGTGGTGTGATCAAACTTCTTGCATTGCTCTTTTCCTGTCATGTTTCCGTTAAAGCCCGAATGACGCTAATGAGCAACCAACACAGACTTAGTGTGTCATGTCTCTTTCTCTACTCTGATCAATGCATCTTCTTGGTCATGCCTTTTCAAAGAGAATAGCACAGAAACTGTATGAAAGAAGGAAATAAAGCACATCACGCCCATTGATTCAGCAGCTGAAACTGTCATCTATGTCACCTCACTGTTGTCTATGCACGTGTTGTAAATATTCTGTCTGCACGCAATCCGTCTGGCAGTATGCTAATCATTTGTTGCCTGTACGTCATCTGCATACGTTTTTCACCTTTTGTCCGTACGTCATGTTCGTTGTCTCTTACGTCATCTGTATATCGTCTGTATGTTGTCTACGTGTCATCCCCACGTCGTCCGTTTCTTGCTTCCAATTAAACAGCCTCCGTGTGTTCTACCGCGTTAATGACGCACAGCCTGTTAAGCTCTGTAAACTCAGAGCTTAACGGCTCCTCAATCCTACTCCATAGCTTCGCGCTTCCGTACAACCCGGATGAGATCAGCCGCGGTCCTTGCCATAAGAAGGAGCCGGTGGCAAGATGTATACTACGTACTCAATGCACATCACGCAGCGACCGTGACCCTCTGCAGTGGTAGTAAAATCAACAGTGCCGAAGAGTTGGAAGCAAGACGGCTTCGTAGCCGCTCACGATCGGCTAATGCACAACCCGCTGTGAAGAACGAGTTTCTATCACCCCCCCCCCCTCCCCTCCAACGTAAGCGCCCCTCGAACGGTCGCGACGGCGCATCGCCATGTATGCGCAGCAGGCACTTGACTTGCGGCGCCGGAGCTAACATTCACTTGATGGCGATATAGCAGGTCTCCCGCTAGCAATCCTCAGCTAAGCCTAAATCTCGAATTTGCCCTGTACTCTTGTAGTGACAGCAACTATCACCGAGCGCGCAACCGATAGGGTGGGAGTATTGGTTAAGAGTATAACGGTTTAGAACGGCAACGCCGCCATGAAACCCCGACATCTAACTACTACGGCTGACATCGACACCAGAATCGAGCACCGGGCGATAAATAGTGGGTTTAATGTTTACCTGGTCAGCGCCCCCCTCTATGTTGAGGGGAGGCGCTCACCAAGCTCTACCGTAATTTTCGTGCGTATAATTCTGGCTTTGGCTCCCGCGTCATACCCTTATAGCGTCGCAAATCTACGTAATATATATTTAGCAGCGCTAGACCACGCTACATATTAAAGAAATAAAATGAATCTAAGTTGACTTGATGTTGAACCTCTAAGGCTTTCGGGGATGACATTTATTCAAGGCAAAACGGAGTGAACAACGAGCCTTGCGTAACGTGCACGAAGCAATACAAAGAAGACACATACATTACACCAGGCAGCTCCACACCTCATTGAATATCCCTTACCAGATAGCGTAAACAGAATCAAGAGTCATCAATCAACGGCAGAGAAAATATGCCAACTCAATCAAACACACCGCAAAAAAGAAACAAAAGTCGTCTTATGTAACACGTATTCCGGCATGCATGCCGTTAATGTACGACGCCGCACGAGTTGCATGACGTTAACGATTGTTCGAACGTGGTTCCCCTCGCGAGTGGAAGGGCACGTCAGGTCAGTTGTGAAAGTAACCAGAACCGTAATTCAGCGGGGGAAGAAAAGTGGTAAGCCGAATGAACGCGAGGAGGAGATGTGGAGGAGACGGGGGTCCGTGCTGCCGAGCACGTCAGCCCGAGTCACGCCGGCGAAGGTGGGCTTCACCGTCGGGCTGCGAGGAGGATACGTGACCCAGTGCGCGGTGGGCGAGCCGGGCCTGTCTCTCTATCGTAGCGACGTGCTCTCATCCTCACCCTCTCCTGCCCGGAAGAGACCGACAGCGCGAGCAGCGCGCGGAAGACCCGACCGCTTCCTTCTTCCGTCAAGTTCACGGTCACTCACGGCCGTTCACCCCTGGAACGCACGTTTTAACGCCGCCGCCGCCGCCGCTGCTGCCTCTGGGTAGAAACGCTCCCCCTCCCGACCACTCGGGAGCAGAGTAACCCTCGCTGCGTTGATGCCTTCCTTCATGGTGCTACCGCGCTCGCTTCGTCCCGTCGATTTTGGCCGATTTCATGACTCTTATTTCTGACCCCCCTCCATTTTTATGAGTTTCTTCCCAACCTACCTTCCCGTGTAGCATATTTTTATTTCTTTTTCGCCCCCACTTTCTGAAGGGTTTGCACAGACAGCGGTACAGACCATAGTCGGCGCCATGCACAAGAGCTTCGGTCTCCCCTCATTGCTACTACACAGAACTCTCCCTCCTTCCACCTACGGTGGTTCGGTGGCGCAACCTGCCTCTTCGTCCGCGTTTTGGTGGGTCTGACCGCCGCCGCGCATATTCGGTGTCGTCCGCGCGACTGCTTTGCTTAATGCATCGTTTGTTTCAAGGGCGCGGCCATCTCCGTAGGCGGTGCCCAACTGCGATTGTCCCCGGCACTCGGTAGGAACCGCGGTTTTTCCACGCTTCTCTGGCTCTTGGTCTCGTTCGCACGCATAGAGAGGACGCGATTACAAGTTCCTAGATTATTATTTTTTTCTAACATATTCAGAGCAGTTGCTAAATTTTTTTTCTATTTCTTTTTTTTCCATTGAATTTTGCCTTTATTAAAGAGAGACTATAGTAATGACTCAATCTAAATCTCGCTGATATAGACCTATCCCGTGTTTGTAAAGAGAAGTAGGCACCGTCGACATACTGCGGCGCTCGTAGCGACGTCGTGGAGTGTAGGCTCCGCCCAGCCCAAAGCTCGCCAATATGCCCTCTATGATCACGCGACATCTGGACGAGCATAGCGCGTCGGGCTCCCTTACGTGCCGTGCTTTCTTTTCGTTCCACATCGATTTCCGGACAGTTCAGGGGCGTTAATTTGTGGAGGCGTCATTTATTTCCCTTTATTTTTTTTTAGTTCCCATCAACGGCCGCGCCGTTGACTAGCCAATATCGGTGAAAAATTGGTGATATAAGATAATAATCGCGTTATACTACTACCACTACTACTACTACTACTACTACTACTACTACTACTACTACTACTACTACTACTACTACTACTACTACTACTACTACTACTTTATCATCATCATTATTATTATTATTATTATCATTATTATTATTATTATTATTATTATTATTATTATTATTATTATTATTATTATTATTATTATTATTATTATTATTATTATTATTATTATTATTAAGAAAATGAAGAGTTACTGCTGTGTCTTACGTGCCAAATTTAACGATTGATTACGAGGCGTGTCGTAGCGAGGAACATCAAGTGTTCATTTCGAAGGCCAGGAGTTTCATTACTCGTCTCCTAGATCTCAGTACGCCGGTGTTATTTTTGCATACCGCCCTCATTGAACTGCGGCCGCCGTGGCGCGAAATCAAAAACCTTCCTAGGCGAATTACCTTGGCAGTTCGACACAGGAGGCGCCATGGATACCAAGGACGGTTCACTTCCGCATAACGGGGAAAAGACAAGCACCGCTTCCGGCGACTCTTTTGTGGTTTCCTGTATTTGCACGTGATCCTGTGTTACGCAACTCCGTAGCCTTGGTGCCCCCCCAACCACCCTCCATGGCAAAGTTCGATGCCTTTGCGACCCTAACAGTTTGTTCAGACCACGGCACGCTTCACAAACATGAAGACGGGCTCGCATAGGCAAAGTGTACATATGCTCGACTCCGATGTCAAGCATCGAATGTAAACTAACTCTGCCGTTTATCTCAGGTTTCACTTGCGTTTCTCTGTTTGTTTTCCGTTCTGAGTGGGTACCGCTTCCTTACATACGTTCCCAACGATTCCTTAAAGATTTATTTAAACAATCTAAAACAATGACAAGCTCTCTGCAAAAACTTCTCGAATTTCGAAAAAAATGCAGTAATTAACAACTACAAAAGATCCGTGTATTTCTTTATGGGAAAAATATGGGTATTACTTTCTAATGTAAACGATGTCTTTAGGAAGTCAAAACTTTTTATTAAGAAGAAATGTCATAAGGGCCATGCTTTTTTATTTGTTTGTCATTTCTTCGACAAAATTGGCAAGATTACTCCTGAAAAGTAATTAAACACATCAATGATACTTAAACATTGAATAATTAGGTAAATTAAATCACAAATTATATCTGTCACTATTAGTGCAGCAACATCTCCAAGCATCGTATGATTAAAAAAGTTCTTTTTTTTCCCCTTTTTCACGTTAGGAACGCGGACGCACTCGGCATACTAGCATACATTCATTAGCAGTACAGTAGTCACGTAATACAACTTAGTAGCATTTACTCAATGCCAAGAGAAGCTAATTGGTGGCGAGCATAGTTGCGTCACTTGAGTGCAAACGAGAGCGACACGCATTCATACAAGAAACATTATTGGAGACAGGAACGCGTCTTTGACCGCGACCCCTTCCGTGCCCCCCCCCCTTTTTTTTTTATCGAGGCGCGGCCGCTACATCACGTCATCCTCTGTATTGCCGACGCTTTTCGGGGAATCGAGCTATCACATCATGTTTGCTCCAAAGCGACAGCTGACTCGGTGCGTTGTTTTTCGCTTGTTTAAAAGCCTTTTTTTTTTTTGCGCAGTAAAATCGTCTTTGCCAATAACACTGTACTACCTATATGTAGCATTGTTGTAAGGAGCTGCTTTTACCGCACTGACGCTGTTTCGAAACCTCTGAGTAAGAAAGCAAAAAAAAAATATTTGCGACGAATTTTATTAAGAAGGCATCATAAAGCGCGACGCATTCCTTGAAGTAATGCAGAGGCAAAGTATAATAACGCGTGCACGTTATGTTATTACATTGTTAAAAGAGCGAATCGCAAACGTTATTTAACGCTGACTTGTATCAACGGCCAAAATGGCCAGTGTTGGTGTATGTGCGAGTGAATGCGTTAGCCTTCCACAAAAATTGTTTGCTATTTTTTAATTATTAAGCATTCTTACGCATATGTCGTGTCCATCGCAGCTTTATATGACAGTGAACGAAAGAAAGAAAGAAAGAAAGAAAGAAAAAAAGAAAGAAAGAAAGAAAGAAAGAAAGAAAGAAAGAAAGAAAGAAAGAAAGAAAGAAAGAAAGAAAGAAAGAAAGAAAGAAAGAAAGAAAGAAGACTTGAAAGGTCTAAAGCAGCTCGCAATGCACTGCATAAACCTTTCCTAGAATTAACTGCCCCAACCTTCATTCTAACGAACGTTTACGTAATCAACATGCAATGCTGGTGTTCCCTGTTCTACTATACAGTGGGGCGCTCAGTACACAACAAGTATATAGCCAATGCGTGACCGGAGTTCTCCCAGTAAATCCTCCGAGTGCCAGTTCGGGTTATCTTATCGGCGGCGAGGTGAAATTCGCCGCCGGTAGCAAACATTCAAATCTCGCTTAACCTGATAAACCCGGTTATAACTCGGTTGGGCTTCCAGCATCGGTCCGATGAATGCACGCGCCAGGCAAGCGTGCTCGGCTTGCACTTCAACGCCACAGGGCGTCGCCTCTGCAGTGACTCCGTGTTGCGCTCACCGCGGGAAGCCAGTTTGACAAATTAGCCACGTGACTTCAAGTGTCGCCGACTGTCGTCCTTCCTAAGCCGCGAGCGAAGTTGGGCAAACGTGTGAATGTTTGTACATCTCGTATAACTGCGGGCACCGAACGAGTAGACGGGGAGCTCACGTGGAAGTAGTGTAGTTGCATTGAGCGAAATGCGCAGACGAATAACAGGGCGGGACAGGTGGTGCGAAAACTTTCAACTGTTTATCTTCGCAATAGCACGTCAAAGGTATACACAAAGGGATTGAAGATAACAAGGGCAATGTTACAACGAGCCCCGCCGCGGTGGTCTGGTGGCTAAGGTACTCGGCTGCTGACCCGCAGGTCGCGGGATCGAATCCCGGCGGCGGCGGCGGCTGCATTTTCGATGGAGGCGGAAATGCTGTAGGCCCGTGTGCTCAGATTTGGGTGCACGTTAAAGAACCACAGGTGGTCGAAATTTCCTGAGCCCTCCACTATACTCTCATAATCATATGGTGGTTTTGGGACGTTAAACCCCACATATCGATCAATCAATGTTACAACGAGATGTTCGAGGAAGCAAGTGGTATCTGGACGATCATGTTCGGAAGGAGTCCTCTTAACTAATCTATCAGTTGTAATTAAAGTTAAAAGCTGCCTCACTGAGGGCGATATATGCAGAGCTCACGCGATTGTGGGACTTCAAACGTGCAATATGCCATCATGAATTTGAGTTCTTTTTTTATTTTAATACCTGCAATGCGCCAACTTGAGCATTTGGTTAAACACGGCATCGCATTCACCTCGGCACTTATATCTGAGAAAATAAACAGCTGAAAGTTTGTGCACCACCCTGCCCTGTATTCTCGTTACTCATCTATTTCGCTCAGCGCCACTAAAATAAAATACCCTATCGACTATAGCCCAAATTGAAGCTTTGCTCATGGGGAAGCCCGGATATATACATGTGGGTGGCATAGAGCGTGCGAGCCTCAAGACAAAGCTGCGGTGTTGAAAACAGAGATAAGTAATAAGCACATCTGCTGTTTCACGCACCAGATAAACGTTATGATTTACAAGGGTGTGTCGGAATTTTTTTTCGCAGGGTGGCTGGGGAGGAGTGAGGTAAATTATACTTTATATACACATTCAATCGTGCGCGCCATATACACATGAAATTTCAACGGTGTGAAGGAACCCCGCCACTCCCCCTTCCCTCGTGGTATTTCAAGAGAAACGCAAACTTCTGCCTCGAGAATTCGCATACTCGAATGTCATAAATCTAAAAATAATTAGATAACCGTCGCGCATATGTTTTTCCCAATTCATGGAGTGGAATTTCTAAGTGCGCTGCGCTTTCTTTTCTTTTTTTTTTTTGAATGTTTACGCAGAGAGTACTTCGTCACGGCTGTATACCCAGCGAAAGAAGCAATCGACTCAACCACAGCACACGCCCGTATAGTATATAGCGCCGAACTTCGACGCAAGCTCATATCACGCGGAAAAGGCGCGCATCTGCAAAGTCGTCCACAACAACGCGCGCCTGCGTTTTGCGGCGAAACGTGTTCGAAATTATGCGCCCAGCACCTTTTATCTTGCCCCTTCCTTTCTATCTTTCCCTTCAGAATCTTTCATCGGACGACGCATTTCGCATCACACATGAGGGCGTCGTTTGAAGAGCCGCTGACATGTGGATGCTATAAGTTAATATCGCAATTTCCCCGAACCACCGTCGCGTCGCCACCAACAAGTTTAAGCTTCGCCGTGCTTCTTCCACTCTCTGTTCCTGCTATATATATATATAATATATATATATATATATATATATATATATATATATATATATATATATATATATATATATATATATATATATATATATATATATATATATATATATATATATGTGTGTGTATGTATGTATGTATGTGTGTGTGTGTGTGTGTGTGTGTGTGTGTGTGTGTGTGTGTGTGTGTGTGTGTGTGTGTGTGTGTGTGTGTGTGTGTGTGTGTGTGTGTGTGTGTGTGTGAAGGAGTGAAGGAGAGAGAGCTAGATGAAGGGGATGAAAAGACGCTTCCAAGCCCACCAACAGGCACATTTTTTGCGTTCATCTATCTATCTATCTATCTATCTATCTATTACATTTTCGCCTGACACCAAGCGACAGTTTCCACCACTCTTGCCAGAGAACCGATCTCGAGCGTCAACAAACAAGTTTCAGGGAGAGGGGAAGAAGAGGTTGCAGGCAAAACGCGACAGGGCGAACGCGACGAGGCAGCAACACAAGCAGCAGTAAAAGCGTCGCCGAAGCAATCTTCCCCGCACCTCTCCCGCACGGCGGACGGTTCCTGCTTACGCATATATTTGGCTGCGCACGAGCGCGGATTGTGATGCGAGATTTCACGCTGAGAACTCACAGTGGAAAAATAAAGAAAGAAGAAAGAAAAACGTGCATGCGCGTGCGCTAGGTACGAGAGCATTGCAAGAAGCTGCCTCTTTGAGAATAAGGTATAGGTGCTATACGATACGAGACTGCCACGCCTCCCCAAAACATTTGTTTGTGCGCCGAGCGCTTTTACGGTAAAACGAGTGCCTTTGCACAACTATACGCCCCTCCAATGACGCCCGCCGATCGTCGAGCGCTGCCCAGAGTAAGAACTCCCGCCGTGGATCTTGTTTGGTGACGCGAAATGTTTGCTGGCTTTCGATAAAACTGTCGCCCACTTTTTTTTTTCATGCCACCTGGTACTGACTATAGCCAAGATTCTCGCGAATCGTGAAGTGCCTGCATGGTGAGCAGTATCGACGTATGCCGTGTCATTTCAATAATACCGTGCAGCATACCGACGTCAAAGCGTTTCCGTTTGAGGAGAGTACACCTTATGTCTTTCCTTATAGACTGTCGATAAAATCATTACGCAAGAATGCATCGGTGTTTTTTTTTTTTTTTCTTCACTGCACAGTTTTCTTTCACTTATGTCCCGACATGAAATAAGGATACTGGTCAATATTGGTCGCGTAAGCTGGCAGTTTCACAGGAGGTTGTGCTCTTTCTTTGTCAATACTAAGTTTCAACCTACAGAAAGTCACCGCGTGTATCAAAAACCTTACATGCGAGCCGGTACAGACCTACCTGCGCACTGACCGTTGCAACAAAATATTTTATGTGCTTCACTTGACTGGCCTCATAAATGTTTTAGGTGTTGTCGGCTACGGGCTATTTCGATGGATACCATACCCCGGGTCTATTCGCTGGACCGAAGAGTGATTGGCCAGCGAATACCCTTCCAAGTGGTAAAGCCCTGCGGCCATCTGTCTATATAAACAAGCCTATAGAGACAGTGTGCTTATACACCACGCTGCGGCAACAATCAGGGATATTGCTTTAACTCTTCGTAAGCTGAGAATTTCCGCGAGATATACAATAGGCGAAAATACAGTAAGGGTGAAAGATGACAGGCTACTTGCAGCTAGCTGATTAGGGGGTGTAACTAATGCTAATCATGATAATTTTAGCAAACGTAAAGTAAGTTACATTCTAATCTATGTTAGTGCTGTTGCGACCCTCCCCCACGTAATACGCTTGTAATGAGGGCCTTTGAGGGTGTAATAATAATATTATTAACGTCCATACATGATGGACTTTCTTGTAAAATTCATCACTTCCCTTTAGACAAGATTTTGAAGGTGACAGACAAAGATACGTTGATTACACGTTAGCGAGTTTTGCAGAGGTTCCAAGTGGTAGAATGTAACGTACGATCGTTATCGAAAAACCTCCATAATAGACTCCATTGCATGCTGCATGTTAAAAACTTGCATATGCGCATACTTCGAACGCTATTCGCAAGGCTGCACGCATTTTGTGAGAAATATACCAGCACACCTCAACGACGCAAGGGTTACTTTGCCGAGGCGTAAAGGTGGCTATAGACTCGGAAGCGTTATTAAATCGTCTTTTCCGGTACTCTGTTTCTCACATTTCCTTGCAATCCGGCTGCATATTATTTATTTTTCTTTTATATACGAGATATTTGCTATACACAACATTTCACGGTTTCATATGCGTGGTATTGATTTGCACGCGGTTGCAGTTTTGGAGGTGTATCGAAATATGGAGCGCCCTATACCGAAGGCACTACACTGAGCTTTCGTTACGTATGCTGTTGCTCGCAGCTACCCCCCCTCCCTCCCTTAAATTTCTTGTTATAACGCGCTCTGTCACCACCATTCTTGATGCGGGAGGTTCACGAGCGACCCCACGGGGGAGGGGGAATTCTTGCTTGGCTTCTACGTCAACAAATGCCGCGTGCCTGCATGCAATGTTGAGAGAGAGAAAGAGGCTTCATGACGAAGATATCAAGCAATATTACGTGTGCGCGTGCGCAAAGTTGGTGTAAAGGAGGAGAAGAGATGTTGGGAGAGTGGTTGCCATAGCGGTGCAGCGCGCGACGCACTCCCTATATGTAGCTTTTTTTTTTTTGCTTTTCATCGCCGCGTCGTATACAATATTAGAGGGGGCAGTGCGCCTGCGCGGTGAGGTGGCTTCTTGACAGCTGCGGCGTCGTCTGCAGCGCCCATCGAAGCCTGAACACCGCCGCCGCGTTCACTATATATTGCCGACCACAACAGTTCATACGTCGCTTGTCGCGTGCCCCTACAGTGTGAAGCGCCGTTGTATTATACCTTTATTTCTTTATTCTGTCTGTCAGTTTTGTTTTTTTTCTTGCCTGCTTTCTCACAAACTCGCCGTGTTCCTTTCATTTTGCTTCCCCGTAGCGTTCCCTCGCAACCACGCCTGTTCGAGCAATGCTTTGTGTTATTTGTGTTGCGCGTATACGGTGTTGTGTCTCGCGGTTTCGGTTATTAATGCAGCACAACCAACGGCTGTGCTTTGGTCTTTTATACGTTGGTTTGCTCGGTGCTTCGAAGCCTTTGTCGCTTGAGAAAACGCGGTCCGCTTCGCCTCGCTTCATTTTTTTTTCCTTTTCTCTCTCATCCGAAGAAGGGCGCGAATTGAAACTGTCCCTGTCGTCAGCTGTCGACGTCGCCTATTGCTTTTATGAGAACGCGGGCGCGCGGATACTGTACGCGTAAACACGTGAGAGTGGGATGCCGTGGCATCGTCAGTTTTCGCTTGCCTGAGTCAATGTGTATGTGCGTTCACTTCATCCTACTAGTGGTCCGCAGCGCAGACTAGGAGAGAGAACGGGCGAGAGGAAAGGTTGCGGAGAGACGATTGTCATTTCTTCTTCGCGGGCTGTCTTTTACCCTCTGATACACCTTAACAGAGCACCGTTATAGCCACCTGACGGGCGACACACTTCTTCGACCTGTGCGCCGGATGGTCGCTCTCCGCTCGAGGCGCCGCCTGAACGAGTCCAGTCGAAAGTACCATGAACGTGGGCACCGCCATAGAAAGTTCCTCTCTCTTTTCTCTGCGTTCTAGGAAAGCAACTTTTCACGCCTCGTGGAAGCAGCTGTCGCAGTAGGCCGCCAGGCTATCTTGATTTCCACTATACTCTTCAACTTTTCGCTGCTTGCCGTTCATCGCGTCCTTTTTTTTTCTTCGTTTATTGTGCGAGACGCCGACTCTCCGTAAAGGGAAAGGAGAGTTACCCTATCCGAGAGCGAAAAGGACGGACGTGGTCCATCCGATTGTTCTGCAATCCTGTCTCTAGCGCTTTTTATTTCGAATTCGTTGGGCTGCGTTGGATGCCTGGCACTGTACGAGGAATGGGAATTCGCGAAAACTGTTGCATGTGCGCCGTCCGACAGCATCACCTCGGCAGACTCACAGCCTTCAAATCTTCCACCTCATGCTTATTGCGCGTGCGACAACTCTAACGAAAGAGAGAGAGATAGCGAACACACTAAGTTCATGGTGTACTTCGAAGTGGTGTGGATCGACTCATGTGTCGATGAATACTGACATACTTAAAGGAAAACGCACATTGTATTTCCAAAACACCGGGAGCAAGGACAAAAATTGGAGGATCCTTAAGCTTCGCCTTCATGAGTCGAACGCGATATCCTGTCTCCAGTTCGCACTTCAATCGCTTAGTGCACGAAATCTTTTCTAACTTGCTGTGCAACTACTACGTGGTCCTCAGGGAATAGGCGCAGTAGCGTGTGTGCCTTTTGTAGTGGGTGACCGGCCTTAAACCATGAGGTCACAATGATAATCCCATGTTCTGACGCCCGATGGCAATGTACGCGTGTGCCACGCATTATTCCTGCAATATTTCATCTTGTATTGTGAAGCATGTATACAGGACGCATTCGTTTGTAAAGCATGAAATTTACTTTCACTGAATTTC
Source organism: Rhipicephalus microplus (assembly GCF_013339725.1). Lineage (NCBI taxonomy): Eukaryota > Metazoa > Arthropoda > Arachnida > Ixodida > Ixodidae > Rhipicephalus > Rhipicephalus microplus. The sequence goes on along the minus strand of NC_051171.1, from coordinate 126,053,213 downwards.
CAAGCAGAGAAAGTTATTCTCACTATAATTACTATAGCAGACGCGTGGCTGTGTGGTAGAACATCCGCTTGCCACGCAAATGACTCGGACTCGATCCCCCGCTCGCACCCAGAATTCTGTATAATTCATTTTACTTGCATCTTTCTCGATTTTTCGATCACGCACAAGGCAACAATTTTCGCTCACAACCACCGACACTGGAATTTCTGTTAACGAGCTACTTAACGCTATCGCGTTAATACACAACAGAATAGGGATAAAACGTGTGCTGGCGACAACAAGGGGGGGGGGGGGGGGGTGAGATGAACAACAAGAGAGAAGGCATGGAGGTTAACCAGGCACATGCCCGGTTTGCTACCCTACGCTGGGGGAATGGGAAGGGGGCATAAATATGAGAGAGAGAGGTAAGAGAAGAGAAGAGAAAAGACAACAAGGTGAACCAGAAGCTTAGCGTACACACGCTAGAGGTTAAAATATAACGACCAAATCTATCTATCTATCTATCTATCTATCTATCTATCTATCTATCTATCTATCTATCTATCTATCTATCTATCTATCTATCTATCTATCTATCTATCTATCTATCTATCTATCTATCTATCTATCTATCAGCGGTCACACCCACCGCTTCGCGTTCTTTCCACTGAACAGCTCACTCAAGGTCGCTGTTGATGCGGAAGAAGAGGCTCGGTCATCACCGCGTTTGAGAATCAGCGCGCGCCCACCACTCGCCAGGGTACGCTCGCTGACACGTCTCGCTCACGCCCCGTCGTCCCCCCAATCCGTCAACGGGCTGAAAACCTGCGCGTCTCGTTTGCGCCCGTGACGCAACCTTTCGGAGTATATAACGGAGAGCTGCCTTTGCGTGCTGTCACGGCGCGAGCTGCAAGCGATCCTTCCGTCCAGCGGATGTGATGAGAGATGACAGCGCGCAGCAAGGTTGGCTCAGAAAGAAAGAAAGAAAGAAAGAAAGAAAGAAAGAAAGAAAGAAAGAAAGAAAGAAAGAAAGAAAGAAAGAAAGAAAGAAAGAAAGAAAGAAAGAAAGAAAGAAAGAAAGAAAGAAAGAAAGACGCGAGAACCGAGAACAGGTCGCTCCGCTGCACCCCACCATGTATGCTCTCTGTGAAGCGCCCGCTCTGTGGCTTCACAAACGAACGACCGACGCCTTCCCGCCGTGGATGGATGATGTAAATGACGTGCCGACGCACTATTCATCACTCCAGGAGGCACGCGCTGCGTTGCGCTCGGCGTGTCGCTTTTCGGGGCGATAGGAGGGAACAAGGCGTCGTTATAAGGAATCGCTGCCGTGAGCTAGGCACTCCGCTACGTATGCAAGCTCTAGCGTTACGAGAGAGACGATATGAAGATGCCTGCCTCCTTCTAATGAGCTTAATGAATAATTAGACCTCGCCGAAGCCCCTCGTTTTGCGTGGCGCCACCGCCAACGACGCTGCACGCTCGGGAGCGCCACAATATATCTATAACGAAAGTGAAGGAAGCGTGAAGAAGGCTCGGTGGCTCACTTGTAGCGTCTAACAGATGTTCCCTGAAAGACGCAGTCGTGAAGTTACGAAAACTGGTGGTAGTGATTAGAAGATGAGAAAAGGCACTTAATTTCTGCAACCCGGTCGGGAGCACGGCGCAGTGCCTAAAAAAAAAAAAAACTGTGGCAATATAAAATGTACAGCTGGAGTCAACACTTCAAGGGTCGAGGGAGTAGGGGGGGGGGGGGGACGGCTCCCAATGATTGTCCCTCCCCACCCTTGCCCCTAGTAAGCGCCGCCCCCGTGTTCAACCAGGGGACTTGACAGGGACTTGACATTCTTCCATCTCTAACGGCAAGAAATTAATGAACAGTAATTCATGTTCATTCATGGTCAGGCTCATGCTCATGAATTCATTAAGAAATACATGAACGTGAGCCGCCACATACGCGTCAGCTCATGTTCTGCCAAGGTTCTTTCCCTCCTCTTTCCTCTCTCTCTCTCTTTCATCTTTACACTCTCCTTTTCCAATCCCCAGAGGTAGGGTAGCGAACCGGGAATCTGCCTAGTTAACCTTCCTGCCTTCTCATTTCTTCTTCCTTCTTTCTTTTCTTCCTTCCTTCGTAGCGAAGGAAAATGTTCAGCCTCTTTCGCATTGGGTTATTGCCTGACCTTCGACGGGAGCTAGAGTGTCTGGCCCGTCGCCAAATTTTCTTTAAACACACTGCGCTTACATGCATACGCTATGTTATAGATTAGTTAAAAATCCGAGCTAGTTATGCAGTGCAACTACGTCTCTTTTAGCAGCATCTAGCTCTTCATGGTACAGCGATTTAGGAGTCGAGGAAATTGAGCAGCGACTGTATACATCAAGAAAAGAAAGGAAAGACGGCAACCCTACACGAAGGCGCATATTCCGACACATGCGTATTTCTCCTCACGCTTGTGATCGGTCGTTACGCAATAATGTGAACAGGGAGTTAATCTTAATTGAAGAAGGTGTATCCAAAATGGCTTGAATTAAGATTAGATTCAAGGTTGAATCAATCATTAGCGACGTTACGAGAAACGACAGCCGCGGATGGCGCTGCCAAAATCTAAACGAGAAAATAAAGTTATGATTGATTCGCCCGGAAACAATATGATCAGGCGTGGCCATTTCACACATTCCGTTCCTCGGTATATACATATATTAATATGCGCACGCCAGAGCGACGTATATCCGCTAACCTGTACGCTGGCAATTGCACGGAACGAAACGGTTAATGTATATATATTTTTTTTTCTTCTCTCGAACACCTGTTTAGCATGTTAAGCGAGTCTATAGAGCCAACCTGCATACCACAACTCGTTCAATATCTCGAAGTGATCTCAGGACATCAATTAAACTGTCCACTCCTCGGACAGCGGAGGAACGGGGGAAGAGCTTCCGTTCTTCCACTCGCGCTTTTATCTATCTACAATGCATTTATTCGTCTATATAAAATGATGTGTTCGATGAAAGAGGTTCTAGAAAAAGCGCGTGTTATCTTTTTTTTTCTTTTTTTTACCTCCCATAAGCGACCGCTGCAGATAAGGTGCTTTAACTATTTTGCAGTCTTGTCCGCCTCGCTGGAGTAGTGGTTATGGAGCTCGAAGGTAGTGGGTTCGATACCAGCCGTGGCAATAACTTCTTCCATTGAAGGCCAAGCACTAGAGGTATGTGTATACTCTGCTAAGTCGGCGCACGTTAAAGAACGCTAGATGGTTCAAATTTCCGGACGCCTCCACTTCGGCGTGTTTCAATCGTATCGTCGTGGTTTCAGCACGTGTAACCTCGGGTATTATTACATTTCACGGCCTTGTAAAGGAACTCCACAAACGGTCTCGTTTACTACTTCGACAGGAGTTCTACCGGGGTATTCGAAACGCTGTCTTAGGAACCGTTTTAACGTTATTACGATAAGTGTTCGCCACAAGCTATATAAGTTTGACGCAGATGGTCCACGATGACAAGTTCCAATAAAGAATGGGAAACTCCGTGTATTCCAAAGATGGAACGAAGCTCCGATATCTTTCTGTTCACATGTTCCGTTTGGCCATCGACCATTCACATCGGCTGATGCGTCAGACATCACAATCGGCTGTTCGTGTCGTCTGTTGCCATAAGCATGGTCTATAGCGTAAGTTTTCGTGGCTGTGGGCCAGAACACCCCCTCCCCCCCCTTTTTTATCACCTCTTACTTCCTTGTAAGTGTAGCACTAGGATAAACGTCAACCAGAAATTATTCTTGTTTTCGGCTATCCACGCGGACTGGCGCAATTAATGACAAAGCCTTCCATGGAGGTTATCTTGCATAAAAAAAAAAGTGTGGGTGCCTTAATAAAATTTCGCCGGTTTAGACCTCGCGGCCAATAGACCAGCCAGTTCTGGTATTTGACACGGCATTGAGCCCGCGGCTACTGCGCAAATGGTCATGTTCTTCCTGAGGTAAAGCGATTTTGCCGTCATTTATAATCGTTAAAAATTCACTTCCGAGTCCATAGTTTCGTTCGCGAACCACCCGTCGATGTTCGCCTTTTTTATTTTTTTATTTTTCTTTCTCGTAAAAGGACCGCGCTCCCCGCGAAGCGTTGACTCTGTAAGGCATAATTAACTCAGCATTACACCAGTTCTTGCGTAATCCCCGGGCAATCGATCTTTTGACCAACGAAATAAACGCCACTTCGGCGTCCGTTGATGGAGTGTCCTTCGTTAATGAAAGGGAGGTCGTCACACTTCTCGTCGTGCGCACGCTCGTAAGTTCGTGACGAATGAACCCGTTCTGTCGGGAGAAAAAAAAGAAAATTAAATGCCTAAACTTGTTGACTTCTATTTAAAGCGATATAGTCCTTCATTTACCCGTGACGTACCATTCGTCCCACGTAGTTTCGTTAGTGTCACGTGGTAGGGTAGCGAACCAGACCTCCATGTCCTTTGACCTCGATAACATTTGTTTTTGCTTTTTTTTTTGCTATCCAGTGCGACGCAAGAGTGACCGACGCGACATTAATACTCACTCCGGGGCGTGCAACATTATTGATATCCGAAGCCAATAGCCAAGTTAAACGCTGTATGCAAGCAGGATAAAAGAAAGAGGGAAATAAGGAGAGGAAAAAACAACATCGCGCCAATAAAAGTACTGTGCGAGGCTGAAATACATATCTATCGAGGTAATTTCATCTCATTTCTCAAATTGGACCTTCAAAGTGAGAACATTATGGGCCTTGTTATCCCGAGGAAAGTGACGAATTCTATTGGTCTATTCGGCAATAACTTGCAAAAAAAGAATCCCCCCCAAAAAGAAAAGATATTTCAAGCGAGAAATGACACGCCTGACGTTCGCGCCGCTACGAACGTGAGGGCATTCACGGCAAACAGCGCCCTGTTATTACGTCGGGGTGCATTATGTGGGGCATTCCAAAGGCGAATGTAAACGAAAAAGAGAAGGGGACTCAATGAAAGCAAAGGGTGGGAGAAAAGGCAAGTGGACACAATGAAACAAAACAAGAGAGACTAGATGCAAAGGCGACCCCGAGACCCCTTCAGGAGAAGCCAAAACAAAAGTATCTCCCCCCCCCCCCCCCCAACCCCGCCCGATCTACCAACAAGCAATCACCACACACCTCCCTCCCCCCTTGGCGTTGGGCTTTGCCGCGATGCTCGGCTGACCCGGACGGGCCGACGGCGAGTACGAGAGCAACTGGGCGGAATAAAATGGCGAAGGAAAGGAGGTCGCTCCGGCGCTTGTGGAGAGGAGGCTTTTCCATCCGAGGTCGAGGTCGGGGAGAATCCCCTAAACGTCGTCCGTCTGTCCGTCGAACGGCGAAGAGCTCACGTTGTTGCGTCGGTGCTGTGCGCGGCTCTCTGGGGCCGGCATGCAGGAGATTCAGTGACCACGTGTTTCGAGGCGTCGAATAATTCGCCCTAGCGCTACCGTTTGCCAGCCCCCTCGTTAGCTCACACGGTAGATTGGTCCCTGTTTCGATCTCAGGAACTGGGCTAACTTTTCCGCAATGAAGGAAGCTTTCCTTTCCGAGAGATCCGTACGGATTTCTCGGTGTCGTCGTGCTACGAACGGGTCATTGTGAAGTTCCCTTTCTAAACCCTTCCATCACCTTGGGGAATTGCGAAGAACCGATCTGCAATGTTCTACAGAGCAGTGTACATTTAACGCCTGCTACTTCCCGCTGCCAAATTGCCGAACGTGAGGTTTCGGGCACAATCATAAATGTTTCCACGCATCCCCTCTCTTCATGATCTTTCATCACTATCTTCTCGCTTCCTCTCGTCCTTCCCTCGCAAGGTAGATCTGCATCATCACGATTCTCAACCTATATTATGTGCACTGCGCACTGTACTTCTCCAAATGATCTTCATTTTACCCAGCATGCATTATCGATTCCACTTTATGCTGGTGAACTTCCTAATTTCGTTGCGTTTGGACCAGGCCCGTTTATTTCTCTAAATGTCGGTTAGAATTCGATCACAGCAGACCAGATCTAACATTACTAACATGGCACTATGTTGCGTTGGCCGCAACAAGCTGGTTCGGGCAGAAACCCGGCAAGCACGAGTCACATGAACGTCAACGTCTCCTTCCACGCTGGCACAGAGCTGCAGCCGCTATGCTCCGGTACATATATCATAGATACGAACTAGGTTAGATCAAATCTTCGCTGTCTCTCGACTACGTAGCGATCTAATTATCACGTACACTTGTTCGTTCGTCCAACGCTTACATCAAATACCCTATGTAACATGATTCCGGTTTTTTTTCTCCAAAGCACCGACCATCACAATATTTTTTTCGGGATCACCACTCACAAAAGCATAGATTCCTCGAATTGGAATGGTCGAAAGGACGATTTGTCATACACCTGCGGCACAGATCAAGCTATCGAACATTTCACACCCTTTCGCTTCACTCGCGACACTCTGCACCACCGTTTATGCATCAGCATTGGGCTTCACGTACTCGAGTCCCGTTGCAGGAGCGAAGATTCTTGAAGGATGGCTGTACACTCTTGATCAGGTCCTGGTTAAAAGATGACTGTATCCAGAGAAGTCAACGAAAAATGACCAGTTTCCTGGCTATATCCAGCACTTTAAGAGGGACCTGCTTATCACTGCATGCGTCGATGGCGAAAGATAACTAAGGCGTCCGTAGTTAAAGTCGGCAGGTCTCTGCGACCATTTGGAAACTTCTTTTCTGGACATATTTGTGCTTGTGCACAACAAGGGCTTCCTCTCTTCGCAACTTCCGCCAATGCACGGTTGCAAATTGGCCGTGCGCCTCTGGCTGTGCTTACTCACCTATCCCTTGTATCTAACGACTCATGCGAGGAAGGCATTGGCAAACCCAAGTACAAAAGGTAGCCAAATATGTTACACCAAGTTAGGTTCTCTCCGAACAGTATTATTACAAAATAAATAGCAGGAAGAGGTTCAGTTTCAGTTGGGTCGTAATCAGCTTTCACTGACATTCTTCAATGTAGCCATATGTCACGGGTCTGGATCTCTTCTTCATGTCTCGTTACAGACTCTCTTCATAGAAAGTTAGATGATTCCAGCTTACGAATATACCCTATTCCATTATGTCTCGCTTTTCAATGCTGCTAGGACGCACTGGGAACTACGTTCTTGATAATGTCCCGGTTAAATTCTGGCTATATTCAGGAAAGAGACGAAAAAGGCCCGCTTTCCTGGCTATATAACTAGCGTTTCAAGCCAAACCCGCTTAAGGGTGATATTAGAAGAAAAAAAGTTAACTTAGGCGAATTAAAATCGATCATAAATGCAATTACATGAAACGGCTGCATGTAACCACATACGATGTATGCGGGTTTCTGCGCTTACCGCGTATTGTACTTACGCATGTGCTAAAGACTACTTACAATAATGCATGTGGTTTTTACGTGCCATAACCACGATATGATGATGTGGCGCACCGTATAGGGGAGAGCTGCGGGAATTTCGAACATTGGTGTTCACTCAAGTGCCCTGGCACCACAGTGCCAGGGCAGTGCCAGTGTAGTGCCAGGGCACTGTCGCATTTCGCCTCCAGCTCGAAACCACGACCTTCGCTTCGGGTCAGCAGCCGTAACTGCTGTAAAGACCGTGTTTAGGACTTACTAGAAGAAAAATGGGTTCCCTACTTGTTTTAACTCGCGCGTTGCGAGATTACACTGGCCTGAAGCTGTAAGCCATAAAAAGTGATAAAAAGGGGAGGTTTTTCGTTTTTTTTAATTAAGAGTGACATAAATCAGACACCGACTTACAAAAACGAGAAAAAGTAGTTAGTTCGTCTTGCAGGACAATTTAAGAGCCATGCGGTGAGTGACAGAACAGCTTTTAGTCCAGGACAGTGTCCTTTGAGAAACCTTTACGCGGTCGCTGTTGGGAACCAGTACGTTTCGACGTTTAAACATCATCAGGGGGTTCGTTGGAGAGACTGCTTTTCGAAAGAGCAACAACACTTTTCAACACGTGACACGAGCCACGCAGACGAAATTCGTCTCACTCCACATACAACATCGAACACGCACAACATCGCCCTTTTCTACAAGCCGATAACTCACACCTGGGCCGAACCTTTAAAAAAAATGAAAAATCATAAACGAGCAAATATGGAAAGCCCGTGTGACGTCCATTCAACAGCGTTCCATACAAAAAGAAAATTGAAAACTGGGCCTGTGCAGAATGACACTTCGCATGCGTCGGCACGAGCGCTCGTTGGCAGACGACAAAAAAGAGAGGCAGACGACAAACAATGTCTACCTGTCTGTGGTACGTCTTTGCGGGTCACGAGACTTTTTTTCATTATTGTCGTGTCTCTCGTCGATGACAAAGCACAAGCGGCGGTGGTGCAGGAAGTGACGTGCGCTCGCGACCGAATCACCCTCCGTTGTGAGCTTCTATTTACTTCCGGATTAGCGTATATACGCGCCAACCACGCACCGCGGGAGGCTACAGGCGCGCTTCGGGATACCTTTATGACCCCCTCCACGACAGGAGCCATGTAATATGCGGAAGGTGCCAAGGAAATACTCGCTACCGTCGCCGCTGTAGCCCCCTCGGCAATCTTTTGAGTTATGCGCGCCATGCAGCGGTAGCCGCTTCAGACGTGCGTGCCTCGTCTCGGGTCGCAAATAAGGTGATTCGCTCGCGTGCCTACAGGGTGTATTCGCAGTGTGGGTTTGGCGGATGTGTTTAGTTATAACGTATACGTGCGTGATTTGTGACGCTTCCGCACGTGGTGCCGGACGGTGTGAGATGAAAGAAGGGCAGAAATATAACCTATAGTTTATAGGCTATAAACTATAGGTTTCTCTTTCCATTTCTTTTTTTTTTCTTTGTTACGCAAGCTGCTTGTCCTTTTTCCTGTAGCTTTCGGTTGGACGTATTGTAATTTTCGCACCATTTGAGTTAGCTTTCTGGCAGCCGCGATTTCCGAGGCCGTGTCGACTTTCAAGTTCACGGTCACGTGCATCACAGAGTCGTGTCATGTGTGTTTATGGTGGTCAATGGATTTCCTGTCGGCGCTATTATTAACCCCCCCCCCCCCCACACACACACACACCCTGTTTCGGTGAGGTACACAGCAGAACGGAGATTATTTTATGAGATTGCCTTGTTAGGCACCTTAAGACTAAATAATCAGAATAAAAGAGATGCTTTTGGTGAAATGTTCCAGTCTCATCTCAAGCACAAAGTACACAGAATATTATTACTAGCATTTTTGTTTTCATCATTCCATCAGCTCGCTTTGAAACAGAGTCAACGAGCAGTCTAAACAGTGACGCGCATGCCCTGTTGCAGCATAACAACTCAACCTCAATGCACGTCTGAACTAACCAAATATAAACACGATACCGTAGTAATAATGAGCGATAACCTGTAGTTTATCTGCATGCTTGGGACCGTGAGACAAGTATCACAACGTACGGACATAAGTACACTGCCGCAGGGCATCTATCGTCATTCGATACACTAAATGGACGAACATGAATCCACAGTGTGGAAACTGGACATAATACAAGCAAATGGTACTGCTACGTGTGGGTTACCGAAATCAGCTGTACGGCACACAAGTAACGCTGTAGCTAAGTACCTGGCCTGTCAATAAAGCTCTGCCAATAACTAAATGCATCAATTAATTAAGCGTCCAGTGTAGGCCATGTCTGCATGTTCCTTGTACTTTCATGTTTGTGCGCATTTGCTTCTGTAAAAACACATCTGTTGCACTTGAAATCTATTTCTGTGAGTGCGTAATGATCTGCCGTGACACCTTGGGAAACTTTTACGTTACGCGTGGACCTTTCTTATGTGCGAATATCTGTGTTTTGTAAGCTTATCTGTTGAGTTGATAGTTGTTTCTATTGAAAAACTGCGACTTTCCACGCGTCCATGTGAATTTTCCCATGCGCCTGTAGTCGCATAGTTTTGTGTGTGTTCTTTACTTAGCGATGACTATTGCCCAAGAGAAGAGGAGTAGTCGACGCCACACACTGGCACCAACCTCTCCTGATACGCGTTTCGTTTAAAGAAGAAAAGCAAAAATAGAACGCGACGACTCTATATTCTGCGTGTATCTGTGCGCGGACTTTTTCCCAGCGTGTACACGATTTAGCAAGTCATGCCCAGACAAGACCAATGTCGTGGCAGCCACTCGTTTACATCATTATATTGGTATAGTCACCCCCTATCTGCGCATTAAACATTCCTATGCGCGTGCATATTCAACGCGCAATACTCAGATAGGCCCAATGGAGCGGTAGCTTCTCCTCATATGCACGTAATCACCTCCGGAGGCCCGCCCGAAGCGGCAGTTCGGCCGGCGCGGCCAGCAGGTCCCGTGGGTGGAAGAGAGAAATAAAGGAGGCGCGCGTTTTCGAAAGACGCGGAAGTAGTAGCCCTTCGTCCATCCACCGTTGCTTCTTCGGCGCCGCCGCAGGCAACGCGGAGGAGAAGCACGGCCGAGGAGGGCAGGTCGGTCCAGCTGTCTCGCGCCGTTTGCTGCCAGCAACCCTGCCAGTACCCTGCCAGGATCCCAAGTGCACCCGCTGTGCTTGAGAAGCGCAAGTCAAACGCGGCCTACACAAACACGCGCGCCATGGTCGGCGGGATAAGAAGCCCCTCTTCCTTTAACTCCGCTGATGGACGACGACGGCGAAACGCTTCGACGATGCGTGGCAGCATGGATGGCCCGAACTCATCGCCGAAAAGAGGAGTCGCGCACCGACCGTTTTGAGGCGTTTTATACGCGCTTAGGTAAACGTCTTGTTCTGTCCTGACTGTGTTCGCGAGCTTTGGAGCTGCAAAAGTATGGCGTGTGAGAAACACGACGCGGCTGCATTTCAAATGGCGAATGATTGAAAAGTGAGAGACAACCAGGACGATAGATGGAAGGCGCACGGGGAAAGAAGTCACTAAGTTTCAATTAGTCACCACGCAACTTCACCAACCTGCGGCACTCGTCAACACATTTCGCATATCGAATTCGTAGCGGAGTGTGTGCTCTATTTACGTTTTATATGCGTCTTCTAAACGTTTGGTTCCAAACATTTGCCCGCCGCGAGCTTCAGAAGCACGATGCACAAGAAAGGCTGTCATAAACATCATGCAGCAATATTTTTCGACGCGGGAGAGAGAAAAGGACGAAATAAATATCTTGAATAATGGCTGGTCGTTACTTCCATATTTTTTTCTCTATCTTGAAGCTGCCAAACAAAGTAACGTAGCTGTATTAAGTATCAACCTGTTTAGCATACTTCAGAAAATTACTAGTAAGAAAATGAAAAAGGGAAAAACAGGACACATTTGGAAACACAGTCTATACCTGTTCTGCGCCGCGCATGACTCGTAGTTTTCTATAAGCTTTCGATACAACCCCCCTGTGAGTAATTCTAAGCACACGTCGCACTTCACGTTAGAACGCTGATTGATTTGTGGGGTTTAACGCCCCATACACGTTAGATTGCTCCAATCTACTCTGTTGATACCGAGTTACTATTCCTAATGAGCAAGAAATGGAGGAGCAAAACATGCCGGCTTCCTTTTATGCGTCATTGTTATACACCAAAAGAAATTTAGTGATAACAAAATTATAAACATACCCCGCTGATAAAGCACGCACTAACAAATATTTTGTAGTGGTCGGGCAGCTGCTCCTTCATCGCGCGCTAATTACTTCGACCACGTGATCAACCAGTCTGCGACTGCCTTGGCAGTGCCATAAAAACCGTCCCTGTGAAACTTGCGACTCCATTGTTTTTCTTATTCAAGCAGCGCTTCACTAAAGGCCACAGGGAACGTTCATTAATTCAACGTCGTGGAGAAAGCACAAGAAAGTTAACGAGACGAAGGTAGTTAGTCGCTCGTTATGGAAATGGTGTTGTTGGGAGCTCTCATTTCGCAATTATTCCGCAGACGGTCGCGAAGCGATCGAGCATTTAGCTTCGCAAAGGCCGAGCTTGACTCTACTACCTTCCACTTGCTCTCTCTATCTCTTTCTCTCTCCCCACATCTCTTTCTTTCTATTGCTCGGTTCTGCTAGAGGACCGCAAGCAGTCCCGCACGTGGATAGACCTGCAGGAAACCACTGATGTTGCTTGCTGGGCCTCTTATTATTGTGCAGCCGCGGTGAAGCGAAAGGGGGGAAAGGGTTACGTTTCCTTGCCGGAACGTGGAGCTCCTGCCTGGCCAACTCGCATGGTGACGTTGAACGATGAAAAGAAAACGAAAACGACTCATTAGCATAGCACGCTTTTGCACGATCGACCTCTGGCTTTGAAAACGTCCGTTCAACTCTCTGGGAACACGCAGCGCCAGCATCGCGCGCCCTCTCGCGTCACTTTTTCTTCCTTTTTTTTTTAGCCTTGCATTCCTCTCTGTTCGCTGACTATACTTTCACTAAAAGGTATTGCGCCGTAAAAAGAAAAAAAAAAAACGTGAGGGATCTCGGAGCTATTGCGCGACGTCTTTGCCGAGAGGGGCTTCCAGAAACAGGGAAACCCATCATGGTTTAAGAAACGCCGAAGTATACAGTATCCGGGTTTGGATGACTTCGCATTTGTTTCCGCGTCGACAAGCTCGCGTGCACGCTTCACCTCCCAGGAGCGGATCGTCGCTCTATCAGTTTCTGCGATCATCTGTAAGCGTATGGTTTAGCTAATACCGCTATCCGTCAAATAACGCCGCTTTCCGGCATTCCCTTTTACAGAGTGTATAGGTAGACGAGTACCTCGCAAATCTCTATATACTCCCATTTTGTAACTTTTTTTTTTCTTTAGTTGTAGGATATTCTTTACGATTCGTCACGTTTATCGCTGGCATTCGCTGTTGGGACAGTATACGCACGTAGTAGGGACTCGAGGAACACGAATGAGACAGATTATTACAAAATGTGGTCTCATGGGAATAAGCCTAACCCAAGCCTGGAACTATGGAAATATTGCGGAGTGGGTATACAATGAACACAACGAGAGCTGAAGTTCTCGTGAACTGGCTTTAACGATGACTGTTAAAACAAGCCTGCATTACTGATGAAAGAGATCGCAGAATCCATTCCACAGATACAGCAAAGTACGTGAACTGTCCGAAATTCGCCTCAGTGAAACGCGCAGTGGCGATGAGGTGGTTACGTTGCCTTGACAACTCACCTCTTTTCACGAGAGCATACCGTGTCAAAGATCCAGATGCCGTTATCCTCCCGAGATCCCGAAGAAAGGCGAGCTCCGTAGGTTACCGCTGTATCAGAATTGGTGGGTCGTCATGGTATAACGCATCCGCTCGTGACCATCAATCGGCGGGATACCCACTGTCTCTCCACGAAGAGCTTCTCCTACGGTCTCCGCATTTAGCGGCAGTACGAAACTGACAGACCAATTTTCTTTCACCTTTACAACTGCTAACTCATTCTGCCCCGTGGCGGCATATACCACGAGGCCAGCTTCGCACGAGATGTAAAAGGGACGTGACCAAAGTTCCGCGCCATGGTACCAACACAGTGTAGACGCAAGTGTCTGGCTCGCACACACACACCCGCGCACACCAGCGCCGAGCCCACACGTGATCTGGACTCTTGCACGGTCTGCACTCCGTGTTTACAACCCGTGTCGTTGACTCGCTGAACTTTCGTCCGTATTCGCCGTCCCACTCTCCCCTCCTCTTCTAGTTAGGTAAGAAGCCCACTGCGCCTTCCCATTGGAAGACCTCCTTTTCGAAGCTCGAAATTCTCTCTTCTATATTCATCACACGCCCTTGGCTCAGTACTCTCTCCCTCTATTCCTTCGTATCGTCGTGTCCAGCATCTTCCAAGTGCAAAGTGCCCGTTATACGCGATTCCCCTTTCCCAATGTTGCACTCTCTCTCGAACGCTTTCTCTATACCGTTGCTCCACGTTAGCGAGGCATTCTTGAGAAAGAAGGTTGGCGGTGACGTTTAACCTTCAGCAACTCCCTTCAAATCCAAGAGACGTCGGCAACACTGTTGCTCTTGCAACAGATCATCCCCCGTCAGGTATAAAACGACTCAAACGCGCACGCAAGCGCAAAAAAGAAACCAAAGCCATCGAAACAAATGCCACCTCCTCGAACCTTTTTTCCGACTGTTCTCGGAGGTGCCCCCTCCCCCTTTTCTTTCTTTTCTTCTCCTTTCCACACCTGACCTCTGCAGCTCCACCCAGTGCATTGTGTTTCATCAAGTACTGCACCGCACCTACCGTTACGCAGTACGCTCCCTTCGCCTTCAAAACCCACTCCCTCTCTATCTCACGCTCAGTTCTAAGTCTATTCCCCTCCCGTGCGCACCATGTCCTTCCGCTGAGCACTGTATAACGTTGTTTATTACCTGTTACGGTATACGCCGGCGTTGCCTCCTCCCAAAGCCTGAAATCCGCCGACTCCCCCAAAAACCTCGGATGGGGGAGGCAGCTCCGAGGTGAAGGTCTCGGGTTCGCCGCCGGGTTCATTGATCGCTCCGCGCGCCGTATACCGTGACCCCATTCCCGTAAATTTCGGGATTTGCTCAATTCGGCGCTTTTCCGCGATCACGTAACATAACCGAGCCACCGCTCCTCTCAAAAAATATCTCTTGATTTTCTTTAACTTGTTTTTCACTTCTTTCCATCTCGTGCGTACTATCGCCAACCGCCTGTCGCCGAGCGGATGATGACAGCTAGCTGCCGCAGCGTAACATGCACCTTCCGTCTTCTCACTGTGGTTGAAAAGCTTGTTCGACGAAAGCAGCCACCGATAAAACTTGCGGTAAAGAGAAATAGATAAAAGAGGGAAAGAAAATCTACAGGACACCATCATTCGGGGAGACTTTCTATACGAGCTTCTCTTTTTTTTTTTTTGAGTTCCTTCTACTTGTACGAGCAGATCAGAGCGACCACCTTTGAGCTCTGTACACGACGTAAGAACTACGCCACAAACGGCTACGCTATAAAAAGTGAAAACAGCCAAGTTCAAGGGTACGCGCAGGCTGCGTAAGGTGGCGGCGGGACCTTTCTTAGAAGCAGTGTACACAGTCAGTGAGCGCAACAGACTAGTAATACACAACGAACGATCAAAAAGCAAAAAAAAAAAAAAAACTTATCATGCGGTGTAAGCGAGCAAAAGCGAAGCGCTCGTCTTTTGTCAACTACCCTTGAAAATGCCGCCCAGCGAAGATAAAGTAAGAAATATGCATCCGCAATAAAAAAAAAAAATGCGCCGTAACGTAAGAAAAAGAAGAGAACGCGAAAGGCTATATACTTTTCAAGTTCAAGTATTTTTTTTCTCTTTCAGAAGGAAACCCCTCGAATTCACGTTTTTTAACGTACTTTATTCTTTAACTGTTTTTATCCGCGGCTTACGCTTGGAGAAAACGTTACGGACTCCCAGTGCCAGAACCTAAAAATAATTTAGAAATATACTCCAATGGAGCACCCAGGAAACCAACACGCAGAATGGCAAATGTAAAGAAAAAAAAATAGAGAAGGCATTTGGGGGATCGGTCGCCTCGTTGTCGGGGTCGAGGTTCACCCTAACCTTCGCCTCTCCCCTAGACAAAACTCTTAGGGGACGCCGGACAAAAGAGGGGGATTGAGGGGGAGGGGGAGTTTAAAGTTAGGTGATATTGTGACGAATCTCCCTTCCTCGCTCTCCCTTCTCTCCCTCGCACCCATAGTATCTATATAGAGGCGACAGTGTCGGTGACGGCAGCGGTCTCTTCAACCAGAGTGAGGAACGTATATATCTGAACTTACAATATCCGAACGCTCCCCTTGCGTTTGGTTGTGTGGCCCGACTAGTATTCAGCGTTACCTGCCACGCCAGACGAGCAAACAGTGGCTCGCTAATAGGTTCACGCTTGGAGAGGTGAGTGAGCTGGCACACACAAACGAAGATTCGATTGCGATGAACGGGAAGGCATGCATGGCTATAGAGGCAGGCTATAGAGACGATGACATGCAGTACACCCGCTATTCACTTCTCTCTCTCTCTCTCTCTCACCGAAGAAGGACCCCACAGAGTCCCATTTCACCTTTGAACGAGTTCTTCAACCTTTCGACCGCGACGCATAGCAGCGCGCTCAATGGGACTGCTGTAACCTGCGCGGCGGAGGGAGAGCTTTCCGTCACCGCTCGAACTTGTGCCTTCTGCAGTGATGGTGGGCGGCTACAGGACGAAGGGATTTGATCCGAGAGCGTTGCGATTACAGCGACGACGAAAGGTGTACCAACAAAGAAAAAGCCACGACGAACTGAATATTGAAGTACAATAAGGATCACCGCGGCACTGGTTTGGTGAAGCTCGCTTTCCTGCGTAGGTCACGAGAAATCTGCAGTTATATAACCATGTCGATGCGGCGTTTTGGGATGAAACACGGCAGTACGAAAAAAAAAAAAAGAAAATTGGGTGCAAAATCACTGCAGTAACATAAAGGGCAGGGGTTTGCTACTTCAAGTCCGAGCAGTCTATGTGAAGACAAAACCGCACAGAAAAAAAAAATCAACAGGATAAAGCAGGCGTCTACTGGAACGAAAGGTCGCGAAACAGTGCTCAACACATTGTAATATAATGCCAAGATATTAATCATGCAAGACCTCTCAAAGGCGGTGGCATCTTCCTGAGGCTCCGGTTTCAAGGCGAATGGAAGTGTTCACTTGTCAGTGGTTGACGTACACACGAGACGTTTACGGTACTGCCGAAAAAAAATAAAATAAAAAAACAGGGGAGAAATTGATTCATAAAATCGGAGTCATACAGACGTGTCGAGAGCAGTACAATGTAGAAAGAGGGTTTAATTAAAACAACAAGAAATATGTGGGAGAGAGAGAGAGAACAAAATGAGGGAAAGGCAGGGAGGTTAACCAGAAAATGGAGCATCCGGTTTGAAGTATGTGGGAGAATCCTTCAGACTAAAATAGACGTGATGAAAGTTGGTCATGTCAAGCAGGTTTGTTGGCTGCTTGTTTCCGTTCCTTTTGAAAGGGGAGGTCAATAAGTTATCTGGACAGCGGAATAGAAAAGCCTTCGGCGGCTGTGTTTTATTTTTACATTACGACGAGCATCAACTGGGCCGAGTAATAAACCAGTCACCTCCACTTCCGGCGTCTGTCACAGTGGCTTAGCTAATATAGATCGTCAAACACCCACCGAACCAGTGCATCTGCTGATAACTTGAAGCGTCGCTATGCGTAACTGCATGCTTTGCGAGGATGAATTGCTAACCATATCAAAAAAACGCGCAGCCAACTTAATGATTAGAGAATGTGGTAGACTAGATGGAGATATAGATAGATTTATTGTACAAAGGCAAAGCGGTAGTCTTGAGCCTGTGGTAGAATGAGGCAATGTCGATGAGGTCACCATTATGACACAGTGATTGTCGTAATGTCTCCGGCAGATCACTTAGACAACTTCACTGGCAAAAAGTTGCCTCCAGCCACATTTTTTTTTTGTCTCAAGGACTGTTCATCTTTTAGCACCTCCACCCTTTCGTGAATCTCTGTGTCTCGTTTCAACGAAAATTTGCGTATAATATTGCACGCACGCAGAACGCGAATCGTGTGCTTCTCACGGTCGAACCACGCTTGACAGAACTACACATGACGTGTAACAATGGAACAAACATCGAAAGGAACAACGCAGACATTATTCATCCCCAAATTTCTTCCCAGCAGCCCTTCCTTCTCCGTAAGCACGCATTCCTTCCCTCCTCATATATTCCTCACGTCGACCTTCAAGTACTCTCCCACCTGTCGGGCATTCTTCTACGCCGCCATGAGTTCCTTTTTCTGACCCCCCCCCCACCTTCCATCTCTCGTACACTCCCCTTTGATTTTCCCGTTCCGTTCCCTACGCGCCTCCGGTTGCGAATGCTGCAATCTCATCGGCTTTCACTTCCGCGTCGTTTACGCGGAGATTCCCCCAAAAGAAACCACCGGGGTTGCAGCCCCATTCTCCCGCCCCTTCCCTATCAAAAAAGGGCACAGCTCTCCCACGATCGCGGTATACGGCGAAGGTCAAGGTTCGTGAGGGGACGAACGCCTATCTACCTCGGCTTCGGAGCAACAGAAACGGGGGAACGGAGAAAAAAAAGACCCCGCATTCGTCGGTTGTGTACAGCTCAAAGGGTGTGCACCCAGGGTCGACGAACTTGAACTTGGGGTGAAAGGGCAAGGAGAAAACGGACACCTCTGGCTCTCTCTTTCGTGTGTATTGTGTACCGCAGTAGCGCTCTCTCTCTCTCTCTCTCTCTCTTTCTTTTGTCAGGGTGTGTATATGTATCCTTCCGGAAATTACATCCCGGCTGTGTGTTCACAATCGCACTTGTACAACAAAATGTCGTTCCGCATTTCACCTCTCTCCCTTTTTTCTGCGCGTATGCTTTATTTTTGTTGTCTTCATCGCTTTAAACGCTATACTGCCGGAAATAGTCTTACCGAAATGACAATGTCAGGAACGGAGACTGTTTTTCCCAGAGAATGATGCTTCTGAGAATGCGCTATAAGAACTGATATCCAGCACCCAGCGGTATATTATTAGCCCTCTCGATAGCGCGCGAAGATGAGTATTCTTACCGTTCTTGATCTTAACCTCCTCATTTATCGCTGATGGTTGTTCCCATTAGTGTGGGAAAACACTAACCCTAAATAAATATCAGTAACTGAGGGCTGTCAATGGCGTTTTAATAACTCTTCTTCCTAACACCTTTACTGCATTGAACAGCGACGAGTTGCAACAATAACGTAGTCATCTTGTGCGCACTTTTCTTTGGTTGATCGAAAAATTGAGTGCCTGATTGTGTATAATGTTACCGATTGTAAGGGTCAATAAATGGATTAAAAGGACACCAGGGTGACAGGGTTAATTGTGTCATATACAGATTCATAGAGACAAACTGTAATTTAAGGGCGCGGGCTGTGTTTTTCACAAATCTATGGTGAGACTGACAAAGCTGGAAAACGAACCCGTACCCCTGTGCACAGTGCTTGTGACGTATGTAGCAGCGCCTCCTCTTTCTCTTTATTAGCGGCTATCATGTATAAGCAAGAGCTTATCAGTCTAGCAAGCTTGCGCCACACCAAGACGTCATTAGAGCTGAGACCCTTGTTCTGAAACCTATCTGTCTACCAGCTGTCTTTCTGTGAGACCTATAGACTAAGCATTTCGCCAGCGGACGTTAGATACACGGTCGGCTATTACGAAACCGATTTGATATATCTGTTGAGTCAACGGAAGAGTGATTGCTATCGATGTGGATCCCTTCCTGTATGCATTCACTCTACGGACACAAGGGTGAGCCAAAGCTTTAGCCGAGGCAGAGCCGTTTTCTCGAGAACCGCAGATGGCTGGCTCCTTTCACCACCTCGCCTGAGCTATCGCACACACATTGCATAAACGAGAAGATTGGATCTCTGACCGTAAAAAGATGCGTCTCCTTCGGAAAGATAACGCAGAGAGCATGAGGGAAAGAGCATTATACTTCGTTATTGTAAAATGTACGAGCAGAAAAGGTCAGTTAGAACGCGAAAGAATCGCGCAACCATTGTCGGGAAATCGGAAAAAAAGAAAGAAGGAAGGAAGGAAAGAAAGAGAAATAAATAAACAAAGAAATAAATAAGTACATGCAAGAGTGTTCAGGCCACTACCTTCTCAGGTCGTAGATTTCGGAAGAAACGCGAGGAGTGGAGGGGCACTTTCGCGGTTTGCCCTTCAATTTCCGGGTTCCCAGAAACATCACGCGCGAGAGATAATTTGTGATGTGCTGAGGTGGGGAGGGCGCGGCCGATTGTTAACATGATGGGAAGGTGGAAAGCCGAGCAGGCAATATTTAGAACAAATAGGTGTCAAATAATAATAAACAGAAAAGGGGGGAAAGATGGAAAAACGTGAAAGGAGAGAAGAAAAAAAAAACTAACAGGAACAGGGCTACGGTGAACAGGGAGACGGGAAGCAAGTGGAAACACCTTCTCCCCGACCAGACACGGCGGATGCCATTCCCATCGGTTCAACCCCTCCTCCCCTTCAGCCTCTCCCCATATCCTTCTCCCCCATTCCCGCGACCGTGACCCTCGTTGGTTTACGGTTACGCTTGCCTGTGTGCGCTTGACTTTTGGGATTATCTTCGCCGGTTACGAGGGCATCTCTTTATGTTTGCAGTATACAAGAACGCTAAGCGTAGTTTTCTCGCGGTCTTCTTCGCAGCCCTGACTTCGGAAGCAGTTGGCCCGAAGTTCCGGAAGTGATTACTGGGAAAGATGCCGCTTCCGGTTGGCCGCACCGCACCCCCTGTAAGTTGAGGCCGTGTTCTCGAAGTGGTTGAAACAGTTTTGGTTTTGACTGTTTAATTTCGACCACACACACCGGCTGTTTCGCGAATCTCGTCTTGTCGTAGAACGAAGGCGATTGGAGTCGGCAATTTATGGCTTCCCGTCGGGTCTTTATTGAGAAAAGCGGCGTCGGTCATGACGTCTTCGTTGCTTCGATGCCTGTAAGTGTCTACAGTTCTCAAGTCGTGCGAAGTCATTACACTTCTACCAAAAATAAACTGGCCGATTCAAGTTCAAGTTCAAGCTATACCTAGCCTGCCCGATGATTTGTAGGAGGCGCTGAGCACTTCTATTTTTGTTTTGAGGTACGACGTTGTTCTGGTCCGATATCTATAGTTTATTTGTTTCCTTGTTTGTTTCTACGGGCAGATGGCTTAGGTCGCATTACCTTCGTGTTTGGTTTAGGAACGCGGCCGTAGTTTACTTGCGCACGAAAGACATGAGAAGGAAGGTCGGGTCATGACTTCGTGAGGTAAACTGAATGATATTGCGTAAAACCTCAGAGGTGACGTTTCTCGTGTTCCTCCCCAATGCAATTACGGAGAATGATGAACGTTATGTTTACCCTCGTATATCTCCTTTCTCTCTCTCTCTCTCTCTCTCTCTCTCTCTCTCTCTCTCTCTCTCTTCAGATGAATCTGCACAGTGAGTGTGGCGACTCGAGTAACCCTTACTGCAGGGGCAACAGTGGTTCTTCGAGCCAGCGCTGTATTCACGTATCACGCAACCTTTTAACACTGCGCGATGACATCGATTTTTACGACTAACTTCGGCTGTATATAGCTCCTGCCTGCCTCGACTGCTACGAGTGGCACTCTGTAAATTTTGCGAAAGTCAGGCGACTTTCAGCTGTCTGTACACGACTGAAATGCACCCGCGACAGTCCACCTCCAGATACGGAATTCACAGCGCGTTACATACGGCAGGAGTGCGAATGAGTGTTGAAGTTACTATGGAAACAACCTTATATAAACTGTTCTGTAGACCAAATAACACAGCGTGACAATGAGAGCTATTAGACTTCTTGTTTCACATCCAGCCCCTTCTCTCGAAAACCTTCGCGTGCGTACACACAGAAACAGCTTGTCCTATAGAACCACGTAACGGGTTAGCGTTCTTAACCAGCTGCTGTGTTCTCCCAAAATGGTTGCGCGCTCATCTCTTATGCCCTCTTCACGGCCACCCGAAGCTTCCTGGTACGCCTACGCTCGCTACCATATCTGTCTCGAGTAGCCTCAGCGACAGCTGTCTGATCGAGTATAGAAAGAAAATACGAGTAAAACGGGACTCATTGCCTTCTCAGGACCGCCAACCATGCAGCTCTGATCTGGTAATCCTTGCGACGTCATCATCGTCAGGGTCGCTCGAGCTTTAGCACGTCGAGCGGGAGGTCGCGCCGCGTAATATGCATACGCGTAAGGTCGCGCTTCGAACAACGAAGCGGCGGCCTTCGAAGCGACCGTCAAGGAACGCGGCTTCGCTGAAAGAGAAAGCGTGAGCTGCCGTGATCGTTCTCTTTCGCTTTTTTTTTTTCCCCGCGTATAGCACGACCTCCCCCTTCCAACTCGGAATCCGCTCCGCTTTCAGCCAGGCCGACCGCTTATGACTTCTCGTCGCGCGTGCGCAGCAGGATGCGTACCGTCCTTCCGGAAGACAGTCGACCCACGCCGCTCTCACTCCGCAACTTGTCAAGTCACGGCGAAGCCACCTTTTCCTGGCGCTACACGTCTCGTAGCTGTTGTTGTTGTTGTTGTTGTTGTTGTTGTTGTTGTTGTTGTTGTTGTTGTTGTTGTTGTTGTTGTTGTTGTTGTTGTTGTTGTTGTTGTTGTTGTTGTTGTTGTTGTTGTTCTGGATATGCGTTGATTTGGATTCATCTGCAACCCGCGTTCACATACTGGCTTGTATAGAGGACCTCGCTCTTCGGTGAATATGGTTAAGTTCGACGTTGAAGGAGACGACGAAGCACGACGCGACGGTGAGTCTTGACCGTCGTGATAGAGAGGACGCGACGTCTGCGCGAGACCATAATAATAATAATAATAATAAAACGCTATTAAGTGACGGACACCTGCGACCCGACGGACGTGTAAACGCGTCACCAAGTCACCTTCATGGCCAGCGAACCACGTTTCTTCGAGAGAGAGAGAGAGAGAGAGAGAGCGTTTGCGCTGAAGGCCGAGGTCGCAAACGCGCCAAGTAATCGGTTTTATATATATTAATTTCATCAGTTCTCTTGGGCTGAGTGTATGGGAGGTCTGACAATCAAAGGGTGTACGCGCGTGCTTTTATAACTACAACTACAAATCAGAATACATTCGCATACGCTACGGGAAAAAAAAAGTTCTCAGCCCAAAACAGTAACTTCTGGCGTTTAACGTGTCAGAACCACGGTACAATTATGAGGCATGTCGTAGTTTAGGAATACGGAAATTGCGTCTAACTGGTGTTCTTTAACGTGACCCCGACACGGCGCATCATACAAACGCCTATAGCGTTTCACCTCGCTTAAAGTGCGAACACCATGGCTGGAAACGAAACCATAGCTTTCGGTTTGCGGTCACAACACGCACGTTGAGGTCGAAAGTTTTCATTAGTGGGGGGGGGGGGGGGGGGGGATTTCTACAAATCAATCAGGACCACACTGTGCCTGTTAAACCATTGTTAAACCGACGTGTTCGCTATTGCCACAAATTCACCGTTTCGTGTAGTCACGTGCGAGCTGTGCGGAAACTGCACATACAACTCTCATTGTATTCAAAGCTGTTCATCTCCCCTGCACGTCATCGAGCTGATGTAATCATGCGAACTAATTATCAGTGCCACACAAACGTGCATATCTCCTCTTCATTCTTATATTGCAACCAAAAGTAAACAGAGCTTTTTTTTCCTATTTATAAATCGTTAACTAATCATCACATTCACCGCCGTAATACACGTATCTACTATCTCGCAAGTGTGTTTGCCATGTACAACGTAATGTGCAAAGTTCAGATGACAAAAAAAAAACACACACAGCCTGATATACTTACTGAAATTTCGAAATGTTCGAGAGGTAGAGAGAAGGAGAGTACACTACAGACTATGAACGTTGTCTTGTACGGCTAAGTGCGCTCAGGCCTATGTTAATTGTAACTATCCCGTTCGTTAAGTTCACCCCTTTCGCACATGCGCAGTTTCGCCTACACATACACACTCTCTCTCTCTTTGACTGAGCCCAAAAACAAATGAATAAATAAGAGGAACCGGAAGAGTTAACAGCGTTCCAGTGAGGAGGCCGCGCAGTATAATTGGTGGACGGTGCGCTAATCACTGGTGGCGGCACCAACGAGCTGAAACGAGAAATACTTGTCGGGCAGGCTTTTCTGCCGGGCTTATATTATAGCCCATCGAATGTTGCGTTCATAGACACAAAACGAAAAGAAGACAAAAAAAGTAGATGAACTTCTATAAATAACTCGCTGGAAAAAACGCGAGCATGGAAAACGGAAATCGTCGCAGTATATGTGCAGTGGCTTCACTACAGATCGCTCGAAGACCTCGTTCATATGTGTGCGCAGAGTGCGAATGCGAATGGTTCCTTATAGGAATTATCTCCGCAAACGATTGAGATATGGTCTCAGAGAAAACAACCTGTCGAGTTAGAGTGTCGAGACTTTGCGATGGCAGTTGCAGTTTGCGATGACACATGCACATACGAACGCTCAATAGATACATACATACATACGTACATACATACATACATATATACATACATACACACGCATACATACATACATACATACATACATACATACATACATACATACATACATACATACATACATACATACATACATACATACATACATACATACATACATACATACATACATACGTACATACATGCATGCATGCATGCATGCATGCATGCATACATACATACATACATACATGCATACATACATACATACATACATACATACATACATACATACATATTTACATACATACATACATACATACATACATACATACATACATACATACATACATACATACATACATACATACATACATACATACATACATATGTTGGCGGTAGCCACGGAATCCGAAACGAACAAGATTAAAGGCTAATAACTGCCACAGGAACCACAAGCGGCACTACCACCTTCACTAACCGAAGATCCCAAAATGTCGACCTCAGGAGTCGGTGCATCGCAGGTCGGTGAAGGCCTTACGTCAAGTCCCCCCGTGTAAGCGAACTATGCTTGAAGGACAATGGTCTTCCCGTTTCTCCTCCGGAATGTTAGTTTTATCGCACGGCTGCGTTTTGTTTGTTTGTTTGTTTTGTCTAGGCACTCGTTTCAGTACTTCCCTGCATCTTTCTCCTACATAGGTTAGCGAACCAGCAGTTTCTCTTCCGGCAAGTCTCTCAGCATTCCCATCATGTGCCGATTTCTCTCTGACACACCAAACTATCTTGAACAAACGCTTGCGAAGGAGACCGGGATTCCACGGCGTTGCTTTTGAACCAGCAGTCGCGATCATCACTACCACTATTTCACCATAGCGGGTCCACTGATTAAACCATTTTTCCGTCTGTCTTTTATCTCCCTCCGTCTTGATGGCCACGGCAACGCTCCGACGGTAGCGCAGAAAGTTCGATCGAGTCGAACGAAGTTCGAGTTAAACGAAGCTCCCGTTCGACTTCGATCGCGTTGCGCTATACGCTCCCTCCTACGCTATTTTCCGTGACCTCCAGGGCCCCACAGCGGCCGTGGTTGGTGACTCGGAAGAACACACACAACCTTTCGGAGTGCGGAAAACAGGAGCGGTGCGCTATGCGGCCCGCGAAGAGGCGCATCGGTCGGTCTCTTCACTACATAATACAGCGCGCGCGCCGCAAACGGCGGGGGGTGCATAGCGGAGCGCGGAAGAGGGGGTGGGCGAGGCGAGGCCGTGTAACGGGGCGCCGGCAAAAAGGTTTTCCCGGCCGTCGACCTTGCACGCAACCTGTTGCGGCGGCGGCTGCCAGAACGCCGTCATAGTCGTGAAGCTTCCGCCAAGTGACGTCGCCGTGCGCTTTCATTCTGTCACGATACGCGTGTTTTTGCTTACTTCTTTCGAAGCCACACGTCGCCGCGGAGGTGAGCGCGGAAGAGGTATCCGAGGGGTACACGTCGCAATGAGTGCCGGTCTATCACGCGCCGTGCACTCGCGTCATCCTTTCGTGCAGGTAGAAGATGCGAGCGGGATGCCTAACAAGCTGCGAATCTTTCGTCGTTGTAACGGTCGCCTTCAAGTATACGGAGTAGGTGGTCTGCTACTGAACATCTTAGCACAAACAAAGTAACGATCGCAAGAGAGAGAGAGAGAGAGAGACAGAGAGAGAGAGAGACGTAAACGGGTGTCCTTCGTCTTTTCCTTGTAAGATTGTTGGTTTGCGCAGTTGAGATGTGCAAGTTCAGTCACCACCGAGTTAGCCCGAAATTCTACGTTGAATAGACTGGCACTGAGCCCTTGTGGTCGGGGGTTCGATTACAGGCAGCAACGTTGAATCCACATTTTTACGAGATATCCTATGATTACGTTTTCACAGCTGAGTTCCATTCTTACGTGGTCACTCCCTGCGCTGACTGTAGACATTTAGTCAATTGTTTTTTCTTTTTTTTTCCCTCCATCAGATGAAGTATTCTCTAGCTCTAAACACCTACGTGACATGCCAGTATATTAACTTTAGGCACGTTACTTGAAAGCGAGTTTCCAGCAAATGCTTCGTAGTTTTGGATGAGCAAAATACACATACTCCTCGTATGATTCATTTGTACATCGCATGTAAAACGACGAACAAAAATAAGGCACATTATGGTCAAAATACGTATGACGTCATAAACGTGCGAGTGTCAGTGGATCGCTTGCAACGTAAAACATTGTGCGCAACCGTTATTCCTTAGCCACTTTCTAACATAGCTGTATTAATCCGATTTCCCGCTATGTAAGGAAGTAGCAAGGGTAAAGGTAGCAAGGGT
The DNA here is from genome assembly GCF_013339725.1 of Rhipicephalus microplus. NCBI lineage: Eukaryota > Metazoa > Arthropoda > Arachnida > Ixodida > Ixodidae > Rhipicephalus > Rhipicephalus microplus. Next base: position 126,026,870 of record NC_051171.1, on the reverse strand, counting down.
AAAGCGCCAATGTGCTTTAAAGTATTTTCTATCAATACCATAACGTATTACTATGATTAAGGCAGCTAATTACCTTTACTGACTTACAATTAACACAAACAAAGCGTTTTCTCTACTGGGGACAATTATGACTCCTTATTTGAGCTCCTGCACAATAGGAATCGCTTAACTGCCCCTTCCTCTACACGCACACGACATGCAAACGCGGTTATATGGCAGACCTTAATGTATTCCTGGCTGCACCCAGGCGTAAGAAGAAATTCAACATTTGACTGATCAGTGCAAACGAGGATGCAAGCAGAGTTCGGTGTATAGTCGCATTCAACGCACTCTCTGCTTCTTCGCCCCCCCCCCCCCCACACACACATGCGCGCGCAAAACTTCACAACAGCAACACATACACATTAGGCACACGGATGCCACCGGGCAACCGGCATGTGCTTGCACAAATATACACTCAAGGAAAACCAAAGCTACAGCTCCTCGCGACGAAAGTGGAGGTTATATGTATGAACGCGATGCGTCGTGAAGACGGGATGTTCCGCAGCGCCACACCGCGGCGGGCCGGCGCAGCGTGTGAAGTCGTGCACCGCGCGATAGCATCGCGTGCGTAACGATGCCATAAAACGCCATATGCTTTCTAATCAATCACCTTGATTACACGCGCCCACATATTGCTGGCGGCAGCCTATCCTTGCCTCAGAGAGCCTTTCCCCTTCTCCGATATAAACCTGTTCTGCACGTACTTCTCTCGCCTCAAGGAGCAGAGACTGCAGGTATTGCTGCGTATATATATATATATATATATATATATATATATATATATATATATATATATATATATATATATATATATATATATATATATATATATATATATATATATATTATCAGCGTGTGTACTGTCGGATAGTATGATGTTGATTTTTTACGCAGTGTCTCTCTCCGTTTCTCATTCGCTCTCTTTTAAGACGTATACACGTGAGCAGGCATCACAAGGAGCACCAGGCGCTAAGAAGCTGGCATTGAACACGTAATCTTTTGTTCTTTCTTTTTCTTTCTTTATCTATGCGAGTCCTGGATCACGAATAGATTAGCAATATTGACAACGAGCTGCATGGAATAGAGAGAAAGAATGAGCGAAAGGAGAGAGAAGAGAGCGAGGGCTGAAGGGGTGTTCATGTACATCGAGACGGGAGCCGACGTTGTGATTGCTTCAGATGAAACGGATATTTGTCAGGATTAACTGAAGGGTGGGGGGGGGGGGGGGGGCACTTGATCAATGGTGTCAGAGGTCATCCCTACCGGAATACGCGCTCGTTTCGTTTTGTTGTTGTTGCTGCAGTTTAGGGGGCTATAATACCATCACCGCTTTGCGGCCCATTATAAATACTTATAGCGGACAGATTTTAATCTGTCGATCTTCCGGGTTGACGAGGAATTCGTAGAAAGTCATGCATCTTTTTTTTTTTGCTCTATGATTCTACCCGTCTTACACCACTGGCGTTTTGTGTACAGGGTAGCGAACCGGCTGCCTATAGACTGGTTAACTTCCCTGCCATTCTTTTCCTCCTATTCTCCTTCCTTGAAAGCGTTACGGGGCGAGAGCACAGAGTGACAGCGTTCTTCTCATTTTGACGAAAGAGCGAGATTGTGGAGATCCTAAAGCACGCCAAAAAACATGGCCCACTACGCTCTTCACAGTATACGTGTAAAATGGTACGTGTGTAGATAATCACTTTCACGTGGAACTACGAAAGTCAACGCGTATTGTGCACAGCAACGCGAGACCGCAATCGCAGATTTATTAAGTTGGAATATACAATCAGTGCGGATAACGTTATAAGCATCACATGACATTTTGTGCTCGTAAAGAAATAGGGCCTCAATGTTAAACTTATCATGAATATTCTGTATCCCATAACCATGGTACGAAACGTTTAACTGCGGCATGATTGCACGCAAATCTCGCAAGGGTCAGCATATTTCCGTTTTAATGTACAAAGCTTAAGGTTCAAGTGATTTCAAGTTGATACTACAATTTCCCGTGTCTTGCAAGCAACAAATCTAAATGAAAAATCTGTCATTATGTAAGTTTTCAAGGTTACGCATCGGCAAGGTCACGTGATGACTCTGATACGAAGTTCTAAGCCTGCGTTCACCACCTTTGAAAAGAATAGAATATAAATGGCGGTGTCTAGGCAGAAAAAAGAACCGAGATATCTGCACTTCCACTGGCGTAGAACGAGGGTTTGAACCCTCTCCTCACCTTGCAATGTTTTTATGGTGAATGTGTATACATACGCGCATATTAACTAATGCATGCACGAACATGTATACCTGAATAATAAATAATTGAACATCCCTCCCCCCCCCCCCACACACACACACACTGCCCACCCCTAAGAAACACTCTGGGTATACGCTACAGTACTGCGTGCATCTTTTAGATAGGATTAAGTTGCTCACGATGATAGCGTCAATAACCGCGAAACAAAATCAGTCACAGCAAGGGCTCGCTCTACAGCGTTATGAATGATCAAAACAGAAGCTAGAGACTAGAATCCACAGATTCAAAGTCATAACCCCCAAAGCCATGCCAACTTGATATTGGCGGACTCTTACGGCTTGATTCCGACCATTTCGAGCAGTCCAATGCAAGTGCAATGCTAAGTTAACGGATGTTCTTGTGTTTATTCCGTAGGAGCACGTTGTGACAATAATGATCGAACACAGAACATTGTGTACCAGGCATTACAGAACAAAACAGCTACCGAGTATACGTTATATGTCAGATTATATATGTGTATGGCAGATTGGAAATGGCGAAATTCAGAAGCACGATTAGGCCGCCTCTGATCTCACCTCAAGGACAGGAGCTTTGTGTAAAGTGTGCTCTGCATTTTAGCACTAAAAAGATACGCGTAGAAACGTTTTAACAGAAAGCATATGTTTTCACCCAGACTTCACCTGTCACGCGCTTTGAGATACCCCTTGACTACATATATAGCGAGTGGTGTAATGCGGAGCGCGTGATTGACTTGTACAACCTTGTAGTTCTTGACTACACATTCATCATGGACTCGTCCTGCGTGTTGTACTGCACTGCATTCTTTAAGCGTACGAGAGCAAATGGCTGTTGTCATTGGCTTCACATGTAAGAAGTCACTTGTACAGTTATACTTCCCACAATGGCATATAGTATTTCACTAAAAGGCAGCCTCTGGCAGAATTAACGAACAGTTTGCCCTACAGAACTTTTGATTGATTGATTGATTGATTGATTGATTGATTGATTGATTGGTATGTGGGGTTTAACGTCACAAAACCACTACATGCTACAGAACTTTTCTATCAAGTACTTTCAGAAGGAAATGGAATTGTTTTTATATAACTGCCGGGAGATGTCGGGATGGTTGCTAACGACTTCATGGATGATAGGTCCCTGTAAGCCTGAGGGAAACCACGAACTTAGATAATCTTGTCAAGAACACATGTTGCAAGGTGCCTTGGCTCGCCCGCTCGCCCACCACGACGCCGAGAACTACACGAGTGTCACAAACTGCAGTCGTCAAAAGCTTGACAATTATTCGTTGAAGCTACAAATTGCACCCAAACCTCTCGCATTGTGGCGCAACTTTGCTGTGTGGCCTCTGCTTAGGGGTGGTTTTTCCGAAGGCCTACACTATACTATCAATCTCGGACGTCAAGACACCAGCACCTATGATTCCTGCTACTCCGAGGTGCCTACAGAACGCGAGAAACGTTTTCGTGACCATTTTAACGTCAAAACTCACACTTTTTAGACTTTAAGTGAACCTAATATAAAGCATGATTTTCAAATTACCACACCACTAAGAGCAAGCCAACACTTTGTGTAGCCTAATTTCAAAATACTCGAAGATTGCCGCAGTTTTTAAAAGTGGCTGGTTTCAGTGAGCGATATTTTACGTGGAGGACTGCCGCACGTAATCAATCGCACAAATAGTAACTTACTCTCCAAATCTTCATTTTCATTGCTCACTCGCCTTGCCTCTGAGCGGGGTAGCAAACCAGACGCGCATCTTGTCGACTGCCCTGTGGCTTCCCTGGGCCATTCACGAAAGAACAGTCGTGCTTCCATTTAGCCGCCATACGAGTTCCGACCGAAGCATTCACAAGTAAATTGTTCACGAACACCACCGAGGCGGTTAGTTTCCCTCACAAAACCACTCTGGCAATCTTTCTGTAAATAATAGGCAATTGGTTCGATTCCCAGCTGCACGTCGGTCAATACTCAGAGCGAAAAAACTAGTGCGCACAGTAGCCCGTCAAGAAAACCAGCTTCTGGCATTCTTAGACCATACATTATTTTGCTGCTTAGCGACACAAAAGCATTTCTGCTGGGCGTAATCAAAAATAAGTAGACACTCCAACGCGCAAGAACAAGTAATAAGGAGACACTCCAACGCGCAAGAACAATGCGCAAGAACAAGTAGTGATCAAAGCTGATCGGAAGCTGTAGGGTTACACAGTTGCATATGCACGATTAGAAAACCTTTTTAATTATTAATAGGTATACATAGGTATACATCTATAACAGATCAGAAAAGTAGCCATAAGTGTCATTCAGGGGGGGAGGGGGGTCTTATCTTATTTTAAGTATGTTCATGCGTGTTTGTATGTGTACTCGTATCATGAAGAATATGCGTATAACAAACGCACACAATATACACTCAAAAATGTAAAATCTTTAGTGCCGATATGGCTTGAAACTCCAAGACCCTCCCATTGGCTAAGCAATAACAGCCGAACCTAGAAATTAATACTGAATCTATCCCCATGCACACCGCAGGTGCCTGAGAAGTCGGCTGCGCCGCATTGCGGCACCCACTCACCTCGGCTTTCCTGTATGCCCCTTGTCACACACTGCTCGCTGAACACGGCGTGCGTCGTTCCTGTTTCCGCTCCGTTACGGCAGCGGTCGTTCAACTGTTCCGACAGTATATCCAAAATATGCGAACCACCACAATTCACCGGGATGATCAAAGGTCAAAAATACACTTTCACTGTTTTCCCACAACGCCCTTATAGCACGTGCGCGCGCACTTTCAACAACGAATCGTCTCCGGAGCATCCATTTCCGTTTGATGAACTTTGTTTTTCTTCTTCCGTGCGGTTATCTTCACAAAGGGGGACCGAAAGGGACGCCCTTCTTTTTCACCTTCTTGAAGGTTGTGGCCGTGTCTAGCCGACGGCGGTTCATGCTGACGCCGAGGGCTTAGGGACCACGGGCATCGTCACTGCACGGGTCCACAACACGGGCTCGGAGCCCCTCACTCGGTACCCAACGACGGACGAGTGGTACCAGAGGCTGCACCAGTACTGGAAGTGTGAATTACGCACGAAAGGCGTGATGTTTATAAATAAGTGAGATCTCGCGCAAGCCCAGTCCTCCTTGGACCTTTTCAAAAGCTTCCACAAACAACGAGGATCACGGTTTCACCACACAGTACGGCAAAACCACTCCTGGGCCGGGGAGTGGACTCCTTCTGGAACATGTACGGTTCCTTCTCAACAACCAATCAGCAACCACTCCTTTTCGTGCTGTTCTTCAAGCCGATAGAACTACTCATTAAGGCGAACTTAATGCTCCAAGACGGTTTTGCTTTTCTTGAATCCTTCGAACGCACCTTGACTGGAACTTCGCTTGTTCAGTGACGCGTACGAACTGATCTCCGACAAGGGAGCACTCGGTGTTGTCGCAGTTCACATCTTCAAAAAATATCGACAGGGAAGCGACAAGACGGCGTCGTACGGAGAAAGCTGCCTTTAGTTTTCTGATGAAGGTGAAAACTGCCCGCACCACAACAAACACGGGAGAGCGAGCGAACGAAGAAACTTCGTCAAGCGCGCCAACCACGGCAGATGACGACCGACGGGTCACGTTCCGGGAGGACTCCGACGAACACGGGCACCCGTCGGGATCCTCCGACCTCAACGCGTTGACCGCAGTCACGCGGCGTCGTCCAACACCACAGCACAAGCGAGAACGCACAGCCACGATCTTGTTCCGAGAAAGCTCTAGCAGCGCGAAGGGGAGTCCTTGCCAGAAGAGGGATGCCGGGTGCGGAAGAGTTACGTCGGGACGCAACCCAACAACGTGCTCTGAAAAGAAGCGTTTCGCCGGGCACACACGCGGGGACGGGTTGCAGCGACCCCCTCGTTCGGAAAAGTTGCGTTTGTTACGCCTCCAGCGGGCGCTGAGGCCGACTAAGCGGACAGGTTGCGGCGGCGAAAAAAGCGCGGCAGGTTGCAGGAGAGGGTAGTCCGGAGGTCCCGCTCTACCGCCGTTGCTTCTTCCCCCTCTTCCGCCACTCTCTCTCTCCCTCGTGAGTGGCGGAAGTGACCGCCGCCGAACTTGACCCCATTCCAGCGAGGGGTAGCAAGCGAGCGCACCCCCCCCCCCTCACCGCCCCCTCTCTTCTCTCGTTTCTAACGGAACTGGCTTTGCTCCGGCGGTACTAACCTCCTCTCCCAAGCAGGCCTGGCCTTCACGCTTCCCTCGCACACTCTCCCCTCCCTCTCAGACAGCTCACACTCCCTTGACTGGCTTCGCGGTCAACGTCTGTTTCGCCCGCGGCCAAGTGCACGCACGCTGCGCGATTCTATGTAGCTAGAGCCTCCTCTCTTCTTTAACTGTCCTTTCAAAGTACTCGGGATGCAGCTTCCGATTTTTGCTTTCTGCGTTCGTTTCACGCATCGTTTCGTTACCCCTTTTTTTTGTTTCGCCCACATTGTCTTGTTGCAGTTCACCACTCTGCGGTGCAGTGAAGGCTGTCGCCGCTAGCGTAGCTCCCGACCCTGTACAGCGGCCACTGCATCATCCCCTCCCGGGTCATCGCGTTTCATCCGCCGCGCTCCATCATTTTCACTTCCTCCTGCGCGGGCACACCGCTACGCGTCGCCTGTGGTCGTACGAAAGAGCACCTCCACGCATTAATGTGGAAGACCGCAATCCGTACGGTGTTACTTTCCTTCATGAAAGGCCTACTCTTCGCTCACTTAGCTAGCTTCTCGGCACGGTGTTCTCGTATTCGGACACAGGAGAATCAAGTGTCTCAGTAATCAGTTCAGAACTGTGCTAGACATCACGTTTGTCGTGTTGCACACGACAGTATTGTTGCACTTCGCGCTAATAACTGGTGGAGCTCAGCGTCCCAAAACAGCGATATGATCGTGAGGGACGCCGTAGTGGAGGACACCGGAAATTTAGACCACTCGGGGTTCTTTAACGTGCACCTAAATCTGAGTACACGGGCCTCAAGAATTTTCGCTACAATCGAAAATGTGGACGCAGCGGCCGGAGTTCGATGCCGCGACCTGCGGGTCAGCCAGTCGAGCAGCGAAACCACTTGACCAGCGTGGCAGGTCCGTCAACCACAGAGACGGAATTTAAGGATTACACGCAAACTTGTTACGTTTCAGGTCGAAACGCCACCGTATTTGGCGCTATTCATTCACACCACAGATCTCTTTCTGGCAACCAGGCGTGCCATGAGCACGTCCCCGACGCCGTATTGCGTCACATGCTGTAGATCCTCAAAAAATAAGTGGATCAACATGCTTTCGTTCCCTTGAAACAGGCAGCATCGTACAAAGTTGGTTCACCGGGTTGTGAAGTCTGAGGCACTAAAGTCATCGTTGTGTTAACCTCGCACATGTACATAGTATGTACTAATAACACAAACTATCCCGCCAACTTATAGTCCAAAGTTTCTAATTAGATAAAGCCCAAAAACTGTAAACTCCTCAGTACTAAAGTTCACCCAGCCAGACATATCTGCTGAAGATGTTCATTTTTTAAAAAATATATATACAATGGTGCACTGGCAGAGACGTCTTCACTGCTACACACTCGTGTTGTGCGTGGTGCTTACCTTCAAAATCGTTAGTGAGAGAGGTACGTTCAAAGCACAGATGCGCTCAAGAGTTACGTAGAATAATGCGACGTGGACGAACAGTGTCTACGGTAACCCAAAGGTCGTGGGTTTGATTCCGTTCGCGGCGGTCGCATTTCTATGGCTCGTACTGTGTGATGTCGGTGCATGGTGAACGACACGACTACGGCGTCTCATATAATCATATAGATCTTTTTGAGAGGTAAAATTCTATCTTTCATTATTATTATTATTATTATTATTATTATTATTATTATTATTATTATTATTATTATTATTATTGCAGAGACTTAAATAGCACTGCAGTCTGCACTAACTCTGAAGAGTCACTACAGATTGCAGTTACTGCCCAGCGAAACTCTTGATTACGTTATCGCGAAATAGAACACGTTTCGAGATTATGAATAAAAACTTTTTGCGACACATAAAGAAGCATGACGCAGCAACGCGTACTCAATTATGACAACCATACTCAAGTAGTCGACATTGATGACACTTGGGACAATCACGATAACACCGTAATAACAATAATTGTTTAAGTCTTACGCCCTAGGACGACGATATGATTACGTGGGATGGTGCAGTGGAGAGTCCCAAAACCACTCACCACCTGAGGTCCTTTAGCGTGCACCTAAACTAAGTATACGCAGGCTTCCAGCATTTCGCCATCATCAAAAGGCGGCCGGAATTCGATCCCGTTACCTTCTAAGAATCAAGGATAACACTGCCACCGTCAACCGTCTTGGTCCGTGCGCTTCATTCCCTACAATCTCTATTACAGAAGCTTCACTTTCAGCTGCTAAGTGACGCAACCCGGGGAACACTGTTAACCCTTGCAGAAACTGAATTCAGTGGGTTCATCGACCCCTATGTAACGAAGAGTGTTCAACAACGGTGCCACGACGCTGTTCTGTTCACACACGCCTTCTAAAATTTACGTAAATTGAGCGAACACGGGTTTTCGATACGTGCGCCATGAGGGCAAAACATAGAAAGCTTGCTCCAATTCCTACCTATACGTGCACTTTCCAAGCGGCGGGCAGCGCAGTGCGAATTCGGAAGTTCATATTGAACCCCTGCTGGAACTTTCAGCTGGGTTCGTCGCTGCTGCATCGTTCAATATGTCTGAGTGCTCGTGAATGGGCGTCCCGACGTTGTAGAAAACTATTTTACGTGACTACCACCACGCTATAAAATGTGCCACCGTTTCCGGGATCTATCTTTAAAACACTAAGCCACATCCGATAATCGATATCGGGGACTTTAAACACGGACACCAGATAACGGTAGAGCTACTAGAAGTTTTTTTTTCTTCTTCGGTGATTCGTGATAACATCAGCGAACCGCGTCACGATGATATTTTTGTACATGAAGGCTTACCAAACCTTCTTGCTTGAGGCACTTTCAAAACATTCTCGTGACTTCACATCTTGCGTCCTTTACCGTCTTTAAACACACGAAAGCATGAAAGCAACATGTTGCTTGGGCATACACGAAACTTTTGAGCGCGTAAAGCTAAATCTTTGGTTAAGAATGACAAGTTTCCAGATTAACGATAGTTCGAAGCCAGATATTTGTCGTATAATAAGTGTGTAAGTGTACATCACTCACGTGACGGCTGAAAACTACAGCATGGTAAAATTTTCATACCAATTACTTCTTTTTGTGAATTTTACTGTGTAAATTTCTTACGTAAGATTCCCGTGGTTTTACTGTATGCAAACTTCCTGCACGAAATCGTGCGTTGACAGCAACTGCCCACAGGTAAGGTATAGCTGTTACACCCGGTTACTTACGGAAAGCGTTCAGCGGAATATTCCGCTTGTTGTTCAGCGACAGGGCCATCAGGTGCCACGTCACAAACACACAAAACGTTTCCGTGCACGTTCCACCTGATTTCCATAAAGTGTTTTGCTACTGAACAACGATTAGTTTCGCTAAAGCGTGCTATCATAAATAGCTGTAATTCTCACGACAAGAAAGCCTAAGCAGCTCGCGCTTGCCACGGCAGTGGCAAGGCCACTTTAAAAAGCAATATCGCCTACCTTTACTTTTTTTCTCCTTTTTCTTCTTTTTTTTTTTTCAAGAGAGAGGCCACTACCACCCATTGAGGACTCGTATAAAGCCTCCGTGATCACTCACGCTTAAGGCCGCTCGCGTAACGCATGCACTGTAGCGCTCATGTTTACTGTCGTATATAAGATGCGACAAGCGTCAATTTAGGCGACGCTGGCGTATCTTATATAGGGTACGCCAGCGTCGCACAAATTGACGCTTGTCCAAAATCATGTTTTAGGAAGCTATGGTGTATTATAGGTCTGATGTTGTTTTTGCGGCCAGTGTATTTCCAAGCTGCGCTTCAAGATCATGCGTTTATATGTCCATGTATACAGTACATATATTTCACGCGAAGGTTCTTGCAAGATATATAAAATTGGAGAAGTTCGAATGATAGTCTCGTATACGTCGAGGTCAACGCTCTCGAAGAACTCATCAACGCCTCACGTATAACAACCCCCCCCCCCTCCTCCACCCCTCCAGAACGCACGGACAAGTCATCGTGAGTAATTCATCGCTTACATCGTTATCTACAATTGAAAGAAGCGATAATTCATCGACAGGCATAAAATCACGCGAGGAGCGTTCCCTTCATTACCGTGCACCTTTGCGAAAGGTCGTGATGTGAAACCTGCCCCTTTTTGTGTGTATCTGTGTATGTGATTTTACCGAGTTCAGTGAATATTTTGTCGAAACGCAATTTGATGGCGTATACAGTTTATTTGCAAAGGTCATCGCTCCCTGTATATATATATATATATATATATATATATATATATATATATATATATATATATATATATATATATATATATATATATATATATATATATATATATATTAAACCATGTACAGCCAACCAAGCAATATGTGTCTTCGTTCTTCGTTTAAAAGGTACTTCTTTACACCGGATTGCCTTTCCTAGATACTTTTCCGAACAATCATATGTGGCACGATGATGTCGCTGTTCTTGACGGCGCAACGCCGAATGCCAACCAATGAGCGCTACAGATTGTGATTATTCTTTGATTATCATCCATATCTTTCGTTTGCCTTTGTCTCTCTCTCTCTCTCTCTCCCTATGTTATCCCCAATTATCCATGCCTCGCGTTAGGTGTATGTCCTATCCTACATTTCCAAACAGTTTTTTTTTTCTCATTTAAACTAAATTTTGACACCTAACCTGATTCGCAGTATTATAGGGATTCCCAAAGTCAAAATCCCTGACACCCTGGCAGTGGGCTTCAGATAAACGAGCATCTGATCCGATTTCAACGATCATCCGCAACGTGCCGTTAGCAAAATGGGCTCAATTACGTGCTCGTAGCGAACATTACACCCTTCTCATATTTCAAAGAATGACGATGCAATCCTACCTTTCGTTTTTTTTTTTTTCGTCACGTACTACATGACCTTGTCGACCGAACCGAACGACCCGTTCAGTTCACTTCCACGTTCCCGACCCGTTCCAACTCTCGGTCCCGCGCTCGAGAGTGTTCCGTACACATCTTGGGTCGGAGTCAAGTACTCTTAAAGGCGACCGAGCTGCTTATGGAAGAAGACCACAAGCGATGTGAGAAACAGAGGCCAATAAGAGAAAGAAGTGAGCGAAGTGAAATGAAAAAAAAAAAACAAAAAAAGAGAGAAGAAACAACGGAACGAAAGACCTCCAAGTCTTCGTGTCTCGGACGGCCATTGACCTGGTCGTCGCATACGCGGCTTTCTGCAGTGACTCCCTCCCCACTTCCCTTTACCTTATCCGTCGTTTGATGACGACAGCGACAGTCTAGTGTGACGTTTCGGCAAGCTGTAGCTTAACGTCGCAGCACAGGCAGATCGTCACCACCACGAACGTTCTACGCGTCCTTTCCGCCACCTCCTTACCCTCTTTTCTCTTCTTTCTCTCGCGTACTCTTTGCCTAACTTGCATATTCCTGTCTATTTTTTTTCTGCCTGCTTTATTGTTTTTTGGTGGCCACGCGAGGATTTCGCCGAGCTTTGTTTTGCGTCACCGCCCGCGCACTCTTCTCTAACACGCAATAATGACGTACCATCCTCCTCGCTACTTTGACTTCTTAAACGATGCCTCCTTCTTCCCGAACGCGGACCCTTTTTTCTTTCCGCCGTTCCGCTCGCTTAGTGCCCAGGCCATGAAAATAGGAGAGAGAGATAGACGTATAGGTGAGACAGAAACCAAGGAGGGATGAACGAAGTAACGATGAAGAAGCGGTAGTATAGAGAATCAGAGGAAGAATGGGTGAGGGCGGCTGACTGTGGAGGAGGAGGAGTGGTGCTTTTGTTAAAATCGTTTCCTGAAAACCCTTCCTTCTTTGAGTAACGCGGGCCGTATTCTTTGTTTTTTTTTTTTTGGTCTTTTTACGCCCTCTTCGGCATCTTCTTTGCGACCTCTTCCTCCGCCTCCGTTCGCTCATCTGGCGCTAAGTGAAGCCGCCCGACGCTATGCGGAAGAACGTCAAGAGGTGGCCGCCGCTCCATCGTCTCCGTCACCTTTTTTTCCGTACATTACCTACAGGAGGCCTTCTCGTCTTCATCATCTTCTTCTTTTCCTACATTGACGCGGCATCCGGAAAAGGGTACGCTTAGACTAAGGCCTGTTCTAGCCTTAGGTTTTTTCTTCCATCATAGGCTAGCTGCGTTGATCCACGAAAATGAAAAAAAAAAGAACGCTCTAAATAACGGGGTATTCAATTTTGTTCTTAAAGCTAAAATCTTCGACGTCTCGTCAAGCCCGAAAATTGGCCGGCACCGTCATCCGGCGGCGTCCGGCGTTAGTGGCGTCAACAAGAGTGATTAAAAATGGCAGCATATCCACGGAGTGAATGATGGAGAGTGGGGCGAAGCATCCGTCCGTCCATTCGTTCTTGCTTCCGTCCGTTCATGCGTCCGTCTGTGTGACCGTCCAGGCGTCCATCCGCCCATCCGTGCGTGCATCTGTTCGTGCGTCCACACGTCCATCTGTGCGTCCGTCCCTGCGTTCGTCCATGCATCCGCCCCTGCGTACGTCCATTCGTCCATCCGTCTGTGCAGCCATCCGTGCGTCCATCTGTGCATCTGTCTGTGTGTCCGTTCGTACATCTATTCAAGACTCCAAGTACCACCATGTCGCATATTTTCATCATATATTCCCCATATAGAAGCACTGCAATCTGGCGGACATTCCAAGGACTAAAGGAGAGGTGGCACACGCACACTTTCTTACGGCTTGCGCTTCCTGTCTACTTCCCACCTTTAACCACCTCGAGTTCATGTTATATACTAGTTCACTGTATTCATAGCACTGCGGCCCAACACTCGCTAAACCTTTCTAAAACCAAGGAGGACGCCCAGCGAGTATAACGTCGCAACCCTTTCTTGTCAGATAGTGCTCAATGTACATGCCAATGGTTGTTAATGGGGAATGAGAGATAGGAAAATTTGGCTTTTAGTTAACGCGCACGCTGCGAATTTTTTTATTGTTCAACAACACACAGGAGAAATCTCCCACCGGAGCCACCTTGCAGGTCCAAACTTAAGACTGGTTACACACTACTACGACAACGACTACTACGAGGGGCGAACGGGTGCCGCTTTAAAAAGCTTCGCGCCTAAAAATAATCACGTGATGACGTCTCTACATGAAGCCGCTATGACATCACATTAAACAAATTTTGTGACGTCGTTGCCTGGTTAAAAGTGGCCGATCTCGGAGGCAGTGGAAACTACGTTAGGCGCAGACAGTTTTCTGGGGGGGGGGGGGGGGGGAGGATTAAAATATTGACTGAGAAGAAAAATAAGATGGCTTTAACCTTGTAGTCGTGTTATGGGAATGCATGAAAAGTCCTGTGAGTCTCTTTGTTTTGTTCTTTTCTCATTCTTGCAATTAGAAGTCACAGTTTAACAACGCGCGCCATGAGTTGCGTTTTGAACTGTCTCGCCATCTCCCGTGCTGATACGAGAGGCAGCTTCGACGAAATCGCTGTAGTGAGAAGGTGTCGATCGCATGAGCAGGTGGTACAGCGTGTCTTCCGCGACTGGCAACGGCAGGCCGTTATTGAACTGTAGGAGGTAATCGCGGAGGCCACATTTTCCGCAACTTCTAGAACATATGTGAGTACTGGTGAGACCAAAAAATTAGCATTTGTGCTGTTTTAGAGTTGCTGCTGCAAATGGCTGCGTTCACGGAACATCCAATTCTGTAACAGGTGCATACGTAGACGGTCTTGATGGCATTCTTATCTTTTAGCTTAGAGAGGAAATAGTAAAGTAAATAATTTAAGTATATCACAAACGCGCATTAGATGAGTGCGTTTTTTGGTTCTTTCGATGTCTCCTAATCTACGCTCTAAGTTTTCGAACTTAGATTGTCCGGCCGTACCTGTAAGCATCTGTGCGTCAAGAAATAACGAAAACATGAATACACCATGTTAACGTTCTCAACCTATTTCATTCCTCGTAGCGGTATTGATTTTACTTCACTTTGCAGTCGCACGCACACAGGCTCGTTCAGCCTGAGGATGAAGTAACGAGATAACTAGTCCCAGTAAGCAGAACTGAGAATTGGGCGAGCAACGGCCGCCGCGGTAACGCCGAAACACCCACGAGAGAGCGCCGGCGAGAGCAACGGGACCTTTATTCGCCGGTCTGCGCCGTAGCGCCATCTCTCGACGTACACGGACACTAAAACGCGCCGTCCGCTTTCGAAGGTTAAGGTCGCTACGGGCGCATATGTGGAACTGGTTCTCTCCTTCCCCGTTTGCGCAGCCCTGCCGCCGGCATTGCTCGCATACTTCCGCACTGCGCCACTAGGGTCGCACGAAGCCTTGTAGGCTTAAAGACCCTACGTAGACTGTACATGGTCTGTACGGGGACGAATGACGACAGCGCCATCGAATGGTGCTTGTGGAGCTGAGCTCTTTATAGTTCACTTAAGGGCAGCTGCGCCAGATAGGGTATGGCTACAGTGACCTCCTACGCCGCGCACTAAACCCCAAGTCATGTGAAATAAACACGTCAGAAGGGAGGGAAATGTGAGCGTGCTTATAGGTTATAGGTAAGGACAGGACTACCACCGGTTATAGACTAATGGTGATATTGTGACTGTAAGGAGTGTGACCTTGCTCGTGTGTGCTGCCCCTCATCTCTGTCTTTCTCTCTACCTCTAGATATAAAACTCCCCTATTTGTTCCCCCAGTGTAGTGTAGCTTACTAGTTTTTTCAGACTGATTGGCAACCCTGCCTTTTTCCCGTCTCTCCTCGTATTGCAACCTCGTATTGCAACCCCCTATTGGTTTAGTTCGCAGTGGTATCCGGACTGCAAACTATCTAAGACGGCCTTACGAACGTGCCTGCCACTGCATGCCCTACGGCGCCTTGCAAAGCTTCGTTTGCGCTCGAGGGGCAGACGCAGTCAGCGCAAGGCAGTGAAGGTGAATGCATCAACGCTTGGGAGTTGCCGCGTAGTGTTATGCGAGTAGCAGAGCACTTATTCGCAGCAGAAGCATTGTAGCGAGTTATAATGAAAAAAATTATAAAATGTAGGAAAAAAATGAAAGCGAGAGACAGGTGCATGACACAGCCTTCCATTTCTCTCAGAGATGCCGAGGTTCTGTATGTACAGCATACGTGATTAGATGCTTGGTCGGGGTAGATAAGGTTTTGTTAGTACCTCCGTTTCTCTTTATGTATGCCATGTTTATTCTATTAAAATTTCAGTTGTTAGACAGCGCTTACGTCGTGTACTTTCTTGTATTTCGTGTCCTATTTGCGCTGACCTTCTTGAGTATTCAGAGCTAAGTGCAAGCATCGTGACCACCCAAAAATAGAGGTGTTTACCTTGTACCTCATCAAAGATGTCAGCCCCGAGTCACATAACAAACACCAGTTGCATTTTGTTTGGATATACCCAATTATTGCTGGAATGAGCCATGAGTAAATACACTTAGTATTCACTACAGCAATGAAGGATTCATTGTGTATACTTTCAATTTGCGCAGGCAGTATAAATCATTTTTCTATCTGTCTATTTTGTCTGTCCCTCCGTATTTCGGTGCCAAATGCCACCATTGACGCCGTATATCATGGTATAATTCTCAATAATTTCTCATGCGTCACTTCTGCGCAACTTATGCCAAAGTTTTCACAGACTAAGTTTCGATAACACTGAAGCACTTGCGGGTCACTGCTGACACTCGGGCATCTGTAGTTGTAAATCTCGTTTTACAGAGCACAATCAGACTCCTATCCATCGGCTGTATCAAAGTTTTCGTCCTTCTTTTCTACAAGTACGTTTCTTCGCACGACATTGCTACTTTGCAGTGTAGGCACACCTACGCGACACTTCCCATAACTACGTGCTCTGTCATAATCCTCTAATTATGCTTTATGTCTCGAAAATTCTTGCCTAATTGCATGCTGGAAAATATTGTATAACACTGCATGTATAACTCCGCCTCCTCCAGCATCAGCTCACCACAAATTGTGGGGGACTTGTGACGTCACGATCTTCAGTGACGTCACGCAATGATGATTTTTCGCATCATTTGTGTTGACTTCGACGATATACCTTTGGTGTTTCCACGACGTTCATTAATAAACAAAGTTTTGTTCACACTGTGAATGCCGTCTTCGGCGTCCGAACGGGTACAAGTCGTTTCTAGCAAAACGTGGTGATCCCACATCGCTATCTTCACCGATTGCGTGCTTACGAAAAGAACGGCGCACAATTCGGACTTGATATGTTCGCAGGATATCTGCTGTGTACAATAACCACCAACAATCTTTCTTGACAATGAAGTGAAGGCTACACAGCCTAATCGCGTGTATCTATACCGCTAATTACTGTAGTCTCACAAATGCTTCCATATTTTCTCCAAGTATACCTCCAATTTGTACATGTAGCCCTTTTACAGACAGCGGAACGCACGCTGCAGTGGTATATCAGTGACTTTCTTCTAACGTAAATCTTGTCACTTTGCGTATTTTAACGCGTGAAGAAGTCGCGCCTTTTGTCAGTGCTTCAATGGCTGAGCATTTCTGCCTGTAGCACAGATTACGCGCTGCCGTCCTTTTTCACAGCGGTACGAGACGCGAGTCAGACCACACTATGACGCAGAAGCCACCGTGAGGGCGCAACTAAACACGACACAAAAGGAGAAACGGACGAGGACAGGCGCGCTGCTCGTCTGTCCAGGCGCTGACCTATCAGGTGTCTCTCCTCGTCTATTTCTTCGTTTGTGTTGTGTTTAGTTGCACTGTCACGATGGTTTCTATGACAAAGCACAGACTCGCCCAACAGCCGACTCATTTGAAGACCGTACTACTTCGCGTAGGGGCATATATGTGCAGATGCTTCGTCCCAGTAGCTTTCCCTTCGTTGCTTTAAGAGAAGGTGTCCGGGAGCATAGTAACACCGGTTCAGGCGAGTACTATGCATGTGGCACTGGGTAGCAAGGCCAATTCACACATAAATCCGATCTTGTATGGCTTACTACGCGAACGCAGATGAAAAAATACGATGACCTTTACTATAAGCAGGCATCACCTTTGGAATGCAAGTTTTATCCCGCACTTAATACCATCTACTTAACTGCGTTCCGCTGCAACGCTTCTACAGCTTTCTCTACGTAATTTTGGTGTCACTTTAGCAGAACGGTGTTTAACTGCTTTACGTATTACGTCACTGATTTAACATTATTGATGTCTTTTTTTATTCCTAATTTTCATTCAAATATAAACCAGACCACTCGCTTTTGTTACAATCAGGGCTTCTTTTTGTATATTTATATACAAAAACAAACAAACGAAACAAACAGGTTCCTCATGCGTTCGGCCCAGACGATCCGAAGGCGAAAGCCATCTTTTGCTACATTTTTCCGTCCATGCAATGATTCTCTGAATGCTTCCTGCAACTAACGTAGTTGTGCATGACCTCTAAAGATCGGATGCATTGAGAGCTTTCTGCCTCTCATTGGGTCTTGCATTTGCCTCCGTGATCGGCATACCTTTGCGACGTCACAACGTGACCCCACGGTGAAACCACGATGGCGTCACGAAAACTAGCTATCTGTGACGTCATGGTGACGTCGCCACGTGATGATGATCTTGTACACCACTCGCACTGTCACCCACACAGACGGGACGCCGACGCCCCCGACGGTAAAATTTAGAATTTTGCGAGCCATCTAATGTTTTCACCTTACTACGAAAACAGTACCATATAAACTCGCACCACGGATTCCGGCGGCAGGTTTAACTCGTCTTACGCAGATATTTGCGCACGCGTCATCTCAAGGTGTTCTGTTACCATAGCGCTACGGGGTAAACGTTACCCCGCAGCGGTACACTTCTTCAACGCTGGGCCGCCGTGTTTGCCTATCAAACACTGTATACGCAACCTCATTTGACGCGACCGTCTGGCCCGACGAGTCGAGGCGTCCCGTTTAGGCGCGTCCAGTGCCGTGTCTCTGTGGCGAGTTCGGCCGAAGTGTCCGGGACGCGCCCACGAGAACCGTGCCCTGTTGCTGGCGGCGGCGCCCCTGAAAAGAAGCATACGCACTGCCATTGTGAGCGGCAGCTCGGCTGCCCCAGACGGTCGCTCCGATGCTCCAATGCACGTGCCGACCCGTCCGTATACACAAATGCGCGCACCACAATGCGTTACCTCATTATTACTATACCTGGATGCGTGCGGCCAGGGTCGCGTCACTTCACGCCGCAACCGCTCCCCCCTCTCTCATCCTCTCCGCATCTTTCGTCGCCTTATCGCTCGATCGTTCTTGATGGGGTGTGTGTGTGTAGGCGATGCCTGTAGGCGATGCCTTGCGAGCTATATTTGAAATTGAGGAAGGTAGTTGTCAAGGGCAGTTGGTTTTCCATACAGTAAGTGGTGCAAGGATAGGTAAATTTTAGTAAGGCCGCGTCATCCCATGGCATCCACCCTCTTTTTCGCGCGAAACGGGCGTACAAAACAAAGCGCACGAAACCTAAGAAACAAAAATACGAAGTCAGGAATCGACTTACTCTCCTAATTTAAATGTAAGCACAAGATTACTATTCTTTACATGAAGTAGAAGTCCTATAGTCGCAACACTGCTGTAAACCCATTAGAGGTCTGTAGTTCGGCGGCAAAGTATGCGTTATGGTTTGCAGCAGACTACGGTAAAACAAAACCTTTACTTTATTCACAAATATGAAATTACCTTTAATGTACATCGAAGACCCATAGGGTGCTGTACGTTTTTACTTACTCCCACCTGATCACAAATCTAAAAATGTATATAGATATCGAATGAAATTCACGAAGGTCGAGTTTTGTAAGAACGTTCTGTCTTACTATTTCGCCCCTTCTGCGAGTGATACTATTCGCAATAAGCGACGACAAAAAGGTGTCTCTTCTTACGAACTATATATTATCGCACGAAGTAAGCAGTGAATGCGGGTTGAAAACATGGGGCCACCGGCAAGCGAACAAGTGAAGGTCGCTTGCATTTGTGCCAGGCGTTGCACTCTGTCTTGCGAAACAGAGAGAGCTAGTAAAGAAAAGAAAGTTCAGGATCCCAATGAGATTGATTACAAATGTGCCCGAGCAAATAAAAAAAATTATCGCGAAACGTCAAGGCGATGGGCGTTGCTCAACTTCTTGAAGGTAACATCATTTCACCGGAAATTACAGACTTGTGGTGCTCTGATGACTGTGAAGTGAGACTCTGTGGGTGCTCTTTCTACCCCTCTCCCTCTTTAAAACTCATCCACCTCTTTCTCCTGTGTACGGTAGCATGCCAGTCCTCTTAAACTGGTTAACATCCCTGCCTTTCCTTTCCCTCTTGTTCCTTGATATCGCAAGTTAAAACATGCAGGCTTTCGTTAAACTGCCGAACGCCCATGGTACGCATCACTGGAAGCCAGCACGAAGTGGTATCTATGTAGGTAAGGTCACCTTTTTCGTACATATTTTCTTGAGATTGTGCTAGCATCGACCTATATTGCGCGAGATACGGTCGGCTTTTTAATCTCTTGTGTGTCAATAACATTCGTTCTTGCAAGCGTGGAATTGAGCCAGCCAGTTAGTATGCGCGCGGTAAAAACGAAGGCCCCTTCGAAGGTGTCGACTGGGGCCCAATCAACCATTGAGCTTCTGTAATACGGCCACCTTATACGTGAGCCGAAGGTCACCACAGGGTCACCATGTGGTCACGAAGTAACGTGACAAAATACTCACTTCGACTCGTTCGCAAGTTCAACCTGAGTGACGGGCAAACGCGAATTCGGAGGGTGACCTTTATGTGTAACGATACGAAACGTGGAACATTATATCGATTCGGCTTCTGTAAGAAGATATGCCGCCGACAAGGACGGCTGATAGCGTTGCATTGCACGGTGATAAAAAAAATGCGCGCGATAGAGCCGCGCTCAGAAGTTGCGTTGTTTGACCCCGACGAAGGTCGAAAATTGATATGCGGAGGCTACTCCATTCACGAGTACAACAGACTTCTCTGCTGAGAGAATTAGCCTCGCGGACGCATCGAAAGAGAGGGGCGACCGTGGTGGTCGCCAGCGGTCGATAACGAAGTTACCTTCACCGTTCCTTATCTCACACTGTATATGCGACAGCTTACATAGTCTACGGATCTGTAACCTTCTATTTCAGACTCGTAAGCCTTCGAGCACAAGGTCAGACTTTCGAAGGTGAACTCGGGATGTCCTTTTTTTTCTTTTCGTCGTTTCAAGGAGCCCGCATGTAGTACACAGTGCCAAAAAAATATACCTTTGATCTATAACTTGCTTCGTTCTCTAAAGCCCATATCAGCTTCGTTTTCTAAGTGTACCGAGGAGCGGGTTATGTAACTTCGGAGGGGTAAACGCTTCGAAAGTCACGTCCGGGCGATGCGTGGCCGATAATTGGTTGCCGTGTAAATTTGCGAACGCTCCTCGCTTAATCGCTTATGCGAGATGGCTTTGGTTGATGTCATTGTGTGCAAACGTTTCTACATTTAACATCTGAGCTGGTGAGGCGGAGTCGAACCTTAGAACTTGCGCGCTCCATGGTTTCGTTTATCTGTAACCGCATGTGTTGTTGATGAAGGAGTGAGCAAGGTGGTTATGCAATCGTGTAAGCAAGACCGGTGGTGAATTCGTTGCGTCCGTTTACAATACACGACCGCCGATTCGTGTAATAATTAAAACTTGTCGACCGTGCGCTAGCTCACGCGGATAAATGTCGTTACTATACGTGGCCATCAGTGGTACTGGTTCGTTTACTCGTTCACACGTGGATGATTCAAGACTAACTTCTGTAGGGTTGATTTCCTTAAGGCGCAGTGACGCTCTCGTCAAGTAATCACGAAAATGGGCATAGTGGCTCACTGTCATATTTACCGAAACGTTTCGATTGCCGCTTTAAAACAATTCCACATGTTACAGTACGATCCTTACTGAAATATATGGCCAATAAATGGCAAACAAATGGACTTCATGTCAATTACGTGACGAAATATATTGAAATACTGGAATGACATGCATAACCTTTTCAGCTGCGCGGATCGAAATGAGTTTTGTTTCATGTTTTGTTGCAATCCGCGTATACGTAGCGAAATCAGCACCAATCCTCCGTGGTACCATGTAAGACATACTATCAGCGATGGAAATTGAGTGCGCGTTTGCCATTTATAGGTAACAATAATAAGAAAACCGCGACGACCCTTTATATTCCAGAAACTGGACATTGATCAATGAGTGTCAATGAGATCAATTATTGTTCAGGTAGGGCTTTTTTGCTCATCATTTCCTACCTGCACATATTTTGCTCTTCCGCAAAGTAAAGATCTCTTTGAAGACAGCACTTTTTATATTCTGCCTTATTTTTCCCGAAGTGTACGCAACACACTGAGCTTTAAAAAGCTTACGCATTCCACTAATTGCAAATTTTCTGAAATGTAAGAAGAAAGAAAATGGAAAAGATTATTCCGTTCATTCTTTCTCATGACCGATTAATATATTTGCCTGTATTTCGTTGCGCTGATACTGTTCTACCAGTGAGCGTTCCTGCGACCTTATCTTGTTGCTTGAGAAGGTAATTGTCAAACAATAGAAACTCTGTTTGACACCCTGACGCGACCATCTTTCGAGCTATTCGCAGGTTCCAGTGCAGGGGCAAACATGAGAACTGGTGTTGGCGGGCAGCCGGATGGTCTATAGTTCAGCAATAATAAAAATTGCGATGGTGTTACGTCGCAAAGTGACCATATGTTTACGAGAGACGCCGTATACTGGGAGGCTCCTGAAATTTCTACCAACTGGGCTTCCTTTACGTGCACCTAAATCTAACCACACGAGCTTCTGGCATTTCCCCTTCATCGCAGCGCAGCCGTCCGAAACGAGGATTCGATCCCGCGACGTTAAGGTCAGCCGTCGAGCGCCACAACCACTGGACCATCGCGACGAGTATTGATTGGTCTATAGCTTTGCGCCGGCGGATGCGTCTTTGGCCTGTTTGGTGAAGCAGATGGACGACGCATGGCCAGTTTCGTTCGTGAAGGCGCATTTTTGTGTCTCTTGTTGAGCTGCCCATCTGGTTGCAGGTGTGCAGGCGTTTACCAGTGTCTAGACATTCAACTCTACACAGATGTTAGAGAAGACAAGGACATGAAAGATTCGGGTTGAATATCACCGCTCATTACGCAACGAGGCACTGCAAAATGTCACAGTGCAAGTTGGCACAGCTCTTATTTTTCTTTGAATTCAT
This sequence comes from Rhipicephalus microplus, assembly GCF_013339725.1. Taxonomy (NCBI): domain Eukaryota; kingdom Metazoa; phylum Arthropoda; class Arachnida; order Ixodida; family Ixodidae; genus Rhipicephalus; species Rhipicephalus microplus. Next base: position 126,004,133 of record NC_051171.1, on the reverse strand, counting down.
GCCTTGCAACCTCTTGCATAAACAAAAGAAGGCCCGAAAAAAGCATCTGATACAATGAAAAAAAAAAGCAGTAAAGAAAACGTTGACCTGATTTCGTTAACCATATAGTTAATTTCTAAGATAGATAGGAAAAAAAATTTAGCGCTCACTGTTTTAAACTGCCAGCATGTGATGCGACGACCTGTTTCCTTCTAAAAACACGTATTAAGGCCGTAAAGCAAGATTACCGCTTCTAGCCAAAATACAGTGAATACATCTTACACGGCCCAATCTGAGACCTCCGATTTAAAGAGGTGGCTATGCGAAGCAACGACCTGATATAAACAGAGTGACAGTGCCAATTACAATCAAAATCTGTTAGTGGAAACAGGACGATGAAGCTGACAACTGTAATATAGCTGCACGCGAAGATCGACTCAGACCGTACTGCACGCAGCGGCAACCTCTGGCTTCCACTAAGAAAACTAGATCGCCAGCAATAGAACAGTGTCTGACTTCACTGAATTCATTTGCATTCAGCTGACGCGACTGATAAGCAAAAGATTCTTAAGCAAACGATTCGTAGTTTGATAACAGCTACAGCCTTGAAGCCATCCCGATCGTAAGAAAAATCGTTGTGGCAGTGGAATAACAACAGCACTTATGAGATGACAACGAAAAGAGACCCGCTTCCTGACGCGACTTCATTACCGAATGAAACCGCCGAAAGCAGGTCACCGGCTCGCCCAGACACACAAGAGCACTCGTACCAAATTTCATCTTGCAGCAAGAAGGTATCTTCGCCTAAAAACATATGTGTCACGCAGTGAAGCCAAAGGTCGAGCATCCATTCGAAAGGTTGTGTTGGCGTGTGCGTCGCAATGCAGTTGTGATTATGTGACGTCCATCATTGCGACTTATAAATGGTATTGCGCGTTGATATCTACAAAAAAAATGAGGTATAATAAATAGGAAAGGGCTAACTTACCGAAAAACTCAGGCTTCCAGCGTGGCATCCACAGGCGCAAGGTCCACAAGATCACTCGCTGTCACAGTTATCAATCCGATAGGTTCACACCTCGGTCAAATCTCTTCACTCACGCACTCACACACACAACACCAAATCAAACCAAATTAAGGTGTCAAGGATACGAAAGGTGTGGAGAAAAAAATAAGCAACAAGAACAAAAGATGGGGGGCTAAATCCAAGCACGCACCCAGACACACACACACAGCCCGAGAACCGCTGTCACTTCATCCTGGTTGGGCCGGTGGCCTGGTGTTCCAGGGTCCAGTACAAGTCACCGCTTCCTTCGCTTCAACCCGTTCCAGGCACACGGGTACCACACAAGTTCACCGGCGTTCCTTTCGCAGTTCCTATTGGAAGTTCGTCGCTTGGAGTTGTTTGTTCACTTCGCCGCACCAAGATTGGAGAACACAATGTCACGTCGATTCGTTTGCTTCGTTTCGTTGATTCAGTCCTATAGTTCTCGATCCGGGAACCTCGAGAACGCACGTGCACCGCCACGCACCACACACCTCTCTACTGGCTGGGACCCAGATTCGTTCAAAACGCTGCCACCATCACGAATTTGTTTAAGTACTCCGCAAGGGCGCGTGCGCGTGGCTCGCTTCCTTCCGTGCGAGGAGGGAAGCAGTAGTAGGGGGGGGGGGGGGTCGCGGCGGTACCAGCCTTCTACCGGCGCCCAGACTGGGCCAATGGGGAGCGTCGCAACTCCTCCCACGTCATCGAGCGACTCGCCTCCTCACCCAATCGGTGTCGCCCGTGGCCCCCTGACCGCACCTGCTCATCTTCCGGAGCATCTCGGCTAGCTGCGCGGCGCACGCGCACCGAGAGGACTGATCCGGGAGGAAGTACGCGCCGTTCTCTTCCTTTCTTCGTCCGCTTCCTTCCTCCATTCCTCTTGGGAAGAGCGGCGTTCCTCCGCGCTTCGCTACATCCTCTCCTCACTTCTGTCTCGTTCAGCGTTGCGCGTCTCGCACTGCGTACCCTTCTGTCTATCCTGGCTGTCTCATCCCTCTTTCTTTCTACGCGCCTTTCTCTCTTTCTAACAGTGTTGCGCGCTCCGCTCCGTGACTTCCTCGTTTCGAGGCGTCTCCTTCCGTTGCGTTCACATATTTTCTTCCTCTCCTCGTGATTAGGCTCGCCCGTCTCTCGCCGGCGCTCTCACCTTTATTTCTTTCTCTGGAGTAGTGTGTCACAAGTGGCAAGCGCTGGCCTTCACTCGCTCGCCTCCCTGAGCCAAGAAGAGGCCGGAACGAGAAAGAGCTTGGCCGCCAAATGGGAAAACATGCACGATTCGCTGCGTGTTTTTGTTGGTCTTTCCGGTGAAGGGGATGCGATAGTCATATCGTGCTTTAGGAGGACGGTGAAGTGGGGTCTGGATGAAAACGCGCCTCCCTTTTTTAATAAGTAGAAGTGGGAGAATGTGAGCCGTTCTGAAGTTTGAAGCTCACTGTCGAACAAGTAGTTCTCTCCCGAGACCAGCCCGCGTGATACACAAAAACACCTCACCTTTCTCGCGTTTTATTTTCGCTGGAAGATATGTTAGCATGAATGGTTAGATTCTTGCTGCATGAAAGAAACCCGAGCGTAACACGTTAATACTACTTTTCACCTTTTTAGCGATGTCACTTGAATAGTCGTAACTTTTACATCATTAACACAATGAAAGGTTCATCATTGTATGATGAGTTCTGTAAAAACGGTCATAGCATTACAAACTTAAATTAACGTCTTGATTAACAGCAGTAAAAGAAGCGATCGTTTTTTATTCGGAGTAACTAGCCGTCATCTGTGAGAATGTACTGACGCCGGTGTGAAATCGCTAAGTATGCATACAGTAGCGTCATAGACTAGTCTAAAAGCTAAAAGACGAATTGATGGGATAGCTTTGTTTCGATTATCATTTTAAAAATGGACGCAACGTCATGCTGGTGCTTGTTATTTGATGTTATCTTTTCATCTTTCGAAAGCCTACACTCAGACATAATAATTGGTGGTGTCATAAACACACATGCAAATTTTCTTCGTGTATGCAGTCTAATAATAATCGGTGTATAGGTGTGCAGATCCAACGGCCATAACCTAAAGTAGGCAGGCGTCCTTAATAAGTAAATTGCTTTAGAGGCTGCATATTATGGCTTGGTAAACTTTCCCGCAATAAAGTCTTGCAGCGCAGTGAAGCCCCCCCTTTTTTTTTGTAGAGAAGTGTAACAGTATTTACTTTTATTTACACCATGACGAAACTCTCTATGAAAACAACAAGATAAACATATTTTAAACTGACGCGTCTCATTGTAAGTCTACCTTTAATAAAGGGCAAAACGGCTTGCGCTATTGCTAAGCAGATGTGTTAACGCTCTTCGAGCAACATAAGCAGGAATGTTTACGTTATTAAGTGTCTTGCAGTCAGGAACAAACCCAGGCTGACTGCTGAAAGAACAAGAAACATTCTACGTGCAGGCGTGAAGCCGCTTACAGAGCCTAACAGCGACCAATAGACAGTATTCAGTTTATTGACAGGGCATAACATTATTTTCAGACTTCCCTCTTATCCATCATTCTCAGACCATTGCTCTCGTTTTTGAATTTGCGCACTTTGGAATATCACAATTATTCGCTGCATTTATGCAAAATTTTGGAAGTTATTCGAAAATTTGCTTTGTTCTTCACATCTGATGCGCACCGAGGGAAGTGGTATTGAGAGACGGGGGGAGGGGGGAGCGAGCAGTTCACGCACTCTTTGTCTAGATTGCGGCTCCTTACAGGCTTGGTGGAGTGAAAAAGGGAGAGATAAAAAGCGTGACAGTCAAGATTTCGAACGCGTTTTTGCACTAGACACAATAGCCATACTGTCAAGCTGGCAAGTCAGTTGTTTTAAGAAGTATACTGTATCCAATTTAACCGTATCATCCCCGTTTCAGCTTCTTTTATTTCATATATCCATCCTCAATTGTAGATTGCTTTATTTTCAACTACAACGGTGAAAACAAAAAAAAAACAACATTCGTATGATAACCGGCACGTCTATCCAGAACAATCGGCGGTTCTGTACCGTAGAATTTTTCTTTCCTTTCGTCGCGCTGACAGTAGACACCGCAGGCGGCCATCAGAAGTTATATAACCCCGTCATAGCGATATTATTTTCACTTCCTGTCTACGGAAGAAATTTATGTGCCCTCCAAAAATAAATATAAATAAGATCACGAATCGGCTGTGTAGCATGTAAAAAAAGGCCGTGAAAAAGAGGGACAGCAGGGACGTTTCAGAGATTTAAAAAAAAAAAAGCGCGAGCAGAGGGGTGGGCGATACAGGAGACCGGCGTGCCCAGTGACCCAGTGACTGCTGCGTCCGTGAACAAAAAGCAAACGAAACAGATAAGGAAAAAAAAGGAATGAAGAATCAGCAAATGCCGGTGGCCCCGTCGAGGCCAGGCGGGCGCGGGGACACACCATCCCCGCTATGCTATAACGTTACAGCAGCGCCATACTCTTTCCAGCTGCCACCGCTCTCTCTTCACTAGCGGCAGAAAAAAGCCCGTGCACCCACTACGGGGAAGGGGACACTCGCGCCGCGTAGCGGAGGGATACTGCGCGCGTCGCCTGCGCCATCACCCCGTTCAGCGGCGATACTCTTTCCTTCCGCGCATCCTCGCCATCTTTTGGCCTCGCGCATCGCATCTTTCGCTGTTCCCGCAGTGACCGTGCGGGCCGGAGACGTCGCCGGCGTCGACTACCGCTACAGCTTTTTCTCCTTTCCTTTTTCTTTTTTTTTATTTATCCGGAGATTCGGAGATGGCGCGGGTTGGACCAGGAACCAACTCGGCGTCACTGCTATTGTATATAGTAGTCCGCCTGCGGCGTCTCTCCTCTCAGAAGTCTGAGCGCTGCATCTTCACTTCGATGTGCGCTTGTTTGCGTGCATTTTCGGCAACGTCCCTCCCTTACCCCATCTATTTACCTTGCTTCTGGTACTTGTGTTTTGTAGCAGACGGCGCGCCCACTTAGCCCGGTTACGAAACTCTCGTTTCGGGCCCGCTCTGCAGCTCACCTGTCGCTGCTGTGGCTGCGGTGATGCGATGTGAACGCAGGTGCTCTGGCGAAGTGAGCGTACTTAGGGGGGAGGGGGGGACGGCTTTAGAGGCTAGCGGGCAGGCAATGGGATGGAGGTATGTCGTGGTCGCAGGTAGCAACACGAATGGTAGGAAATTCGCGGGAACGATGATGGGAAGGAGGAGGAGGAAATGAGTAACAACAAAACTGGGTGCTACCTTCGATTCGGCTGATTGGACGAGTTCTCATCGCCCCGCGCCGAGAAAGAAGGCTCGGACACGGAAAATGAAGATGGTGAAGTCGTAAACTGGTAAATACAGGGATGGCTGACTCGAGGCTCTAATAGAAGAATATCCAAATTGCAGTGGGAAAAAATATTTAAAAAATAGTTTACGATTCTCCACATCAGAAAAATAACGATTGCTGCTGGCTAAAAGCGGCACCGGAGGGCTAAAAAAAATGTAACGAAAGCTAATGGCGCGGATATACTAGAAGCGCGACCGTTTCGGCGAAAGAGTGCGCAGAGATCTCCCAGACGCTGGAATAACGACAGAATGCAATATCTGCAGTCGTACACATGATGCACCCTAATGACATCGCTTGAACCTCCTTTTTCACCATTCATCGCTTCATATACCTCAGCCCACAGGTTGGCAGACATTTATCGCTCCGCTCTGATAAACACAAACACTAGAAAGGAGGCCATTCCACATATTCTCGTATTGGTGGTAGATATATGGTGTAACAAGGCACTGAATGGGCTTCCAAATGACACTGTATCTCATCGATCGCATGTGATCACTGAAATATGACATTTATAAGCGCATTCAATGCCCTGTTACACCATCAAACCACGCATTGTGAGTGTACTATGGGTTCATCTTTGCTATCATTTACGTTTCTTGCTCGTCGGAGAGATATAGTATCTTTTTCGGATGATGTTTAAAGCAAGCGAGCATCTCGTGCTCATCTTTTTTTCCGTTAACTTTCTCTTTTCACACGTTTATATCTCGCCCCACCGCGGTGGTCTAGTGGCTAAGGTACTCGGCTGCTGACCCGCAGGTCGCGGGATCGAATCCCAGCTGCGGCGGCTGCATTTTCGATGGAGGCGAAAACGCTGTAGGCCCGTGTGCTTAGATTTGGGTGCACGTTAAAGAACCCCAGTAGGTCTAAATTTCTGAATCCCTTCACTACGGCGTCTCTCATAATCATATGGTGCTGAGAGGAACAGCGCAAAAAAAACGGGACGGAGAAAGATTGAACACACAACAAAAGCGCTGACGAACAACTGTGTATAAAAATTATTACACCTGATAATATAAAGCTGAAACTTGCACTTTTCGACTCGTGGCAGATCCTTTTTTGCCTTTCACTCTTATGTGCACGTGATGGTTGTTCTTGTTTTCAGCTACATATTTCCAGGTGTAATAAATTTTACACACAGTTGTTCGTCAGCGCTCGTGTCGTGTGTTCAACCGTCCCGTTTTTTTTTTTTTTTGCGCTGTTCCCCTCAATATCATGTACCAACTAGCCCTTCAAGAAACTCTTCTGCAATCATATGGTGGTTTTCGGACGTTAAACCCCACATATCAATATCATATCAATCACGTTTATCACTTCTCCCAGTGCAGGGTAGCAAACAGAACGTGAATATGGCTAATCCCCTTGCCCTCTTCTTCCCTACACTGCCGTAGCAATAATAGACAGCTTCATACGCGGCAGGTTATGCGTGGTCATGTTTCTCGACAAGAATCCTGCCTACATATTTCGCCATGAAAAAAAAAAGTGAGCTGATTTCGTAAAAAATACGGAGTCAAAAAACCAAGTCAGCCTATACGCTTCATTTACGCGAATGATAACAAAATGGACTCGTCCCTGAAGGGAACCCTGATGGGATGCGAAGCAGCAGCGGTGTGCACGGCGTTGAGCCGGTTGAAACGGGCGTTGACACGGGTAGAGTGTACTAGAACTTTCAGTACACTTATAGTACTAGAAAAGCTTCTAGTACACTCTGACATGGGTGCTGGAATTGAACCGTTTGAAGCGAACCTCGGTGTAGCGTTTACTCGGGTGAACGCTTGTTTGAAACGCATCTTTAAGACACGGGAGGCAGGTTGTGTTTCATGTAAGTGCTTCCTCAATCCAACGTGTTTCATACGCGACACTAATCCCATTGATCCGATCGACACATGGGGATGACCTGCTCTGCAGAAGAGGGGAAAAGAATAATCGCATCGGTAGAGCGATGGCCAACCACACGCATGTGTCGCAAACTACCGGTCGACCCAGCTTGCGGAAGTTAATACATATATCCGCAACCAAGCAACCACCAAATGTTCAAGAAATATGTTAATAAATGATTCATTGAAATGCATAAATCAGTATAAAGTATACCAATTTTTTTCGCAATTCAGAGAGTACACCTTAAAATCCGACTTCGCGTTCTTATTTACTCGTCACTGAAACACGCTTGCTTACTGACGAGCCTTACACAGCCGTCCTCTTTCTGTGCACGTCTTTATGGAGGTTGTACCTTCCCTTAATAAAAAGTCGGCTGAAAGGAGCGACATAGCCAAGAAAAAGGGAAGCGTCTGAATATCAATTGTCATATGTTTCACTACATTCGCGTAACTAAAAGCCCAAGATCGGGTACTACATAAGGGAATAGCAACAGCACATTCTTTCAGCCAACAAAGGCAGCTACTATAAGGTAAGTAACAATCGATATGGAAAAGGTCTACCATAGCACCTGGAACTCTACATCGTTACTCAGTTTTTGTAAACACACATTTCTTGTGTTCGAGCTGGCTGGGTTGTGCCATCGTTAATGCGCAGCTAACTTATCACTAGTTGATTTGGGACGACTTTCCGCTCTCTCACAGTGCAGTAGTACTCGAAATTGTTGAACACTTTATCTAAACACAGCTTTTGGTCACGAAACATTTGTACAGCCCACGGGACGGCTTATAAAGCTCTCTCATATAGTAAAGTACCAAGTAAACAAAATCGTTAACCACTTTTTCTAAGAAAATAAGGATGGTATGGTGCACTCTTAGTGGTTTAAAGCGTTCACCATTTGTTCTAAACGAAGTAGTCTCACAATGCAATAATAGAAGGGTGGGCACAGCACGATAGGTGTGGTAATAGAATGCGTGACAAAGTACAAAGGTGACGAAAGATACTAAATAGATAAAATAAATAAAATTGATTTATGATTGGATAGAATACAGCCAATTAATGGCAAGATTGCCCATTAAGGTAGTATAATAAAGCTGATTAGAAAAAAAGGAACGCCAGGCCTGCGCGGAAGGCACCGCACAGTAACAACGAATGCTAGAAGAACGGCCTTTCATAGCCTTTTCTAAACACTCATTGGGTAACTACTGCAAGCACACTTGCTTGACACCCACTGGGGCATTAATAGTAAACTTTTGGGTAGTAGGCTGGCTATGCTATTCTTTGTCATTCTTTTTGAGAAGTATGCTATCCGCTAAGCACTTGCAAGAAATTTCGTGCCAATTGTTCATGCAGTGGCTGACGACGATGAGAAATCATGGCTGAAGTGGGTTTGCGCCACAGTTAATCGGGGAACAAGAACAAGCTTTTGTAATTGGTTGGAGCATTGGACAGCCCACTCGTTAAGCTACTCGCATTGTGCGACGACTGGTTGTTCTTTCACTGTTTTAAAACACTTTATAAGTCGTATTAAAGGAATTGCTTTCCCGACATCAAACCTGTCTAAGGCAAGTTTGCCAACAAGTCACAAGCATTGGCGTAGCACAGGGGTATAATACTGGGCTGTCACCCAGCGCACTCGGGTTTCTAGCCCCACTGGCACTTTAGTGCAAATTTTTTTTTTTTTCTAGTTTCGCGCGATGTGGTTACGGACACCGGCGGCTGACAACGGCGCGTGACCCGAGTTGTGATTTCATAACAGCTTTCGCTAGAAAGCCTAATCACTTTATGCGTGTAATACTATACGCGGACAGGCATTCCACTCGTTTATCAATAACACCAAAGATGAGCGTAAATATATATTTTCTATGCGAGCAAAATTTGCGGCAAAATTGTCCGAGAAGCGAAGACGGTATGAAAGAAAGCCGAAGCGTTCGACCGAGCAACGGACATGACCACCGCACCGCTCCGAAAACAAACTCGGGCATGCCACACGAAAGCGCGCCGGAAGCACAAAACTCTTCCTCACGCCATCACCGACATTCGATCGGCCAACTGGGAATTTTTGTTTCACTTTCGATGGTCGTTCAGGGGCCCGGCATAGCCGCTTTACACAGTTGCGATCGAGACTCACGACGGCTACGCCGACGACGGCGGCACGCCTTCATCTTCTTCCTCGCGCATCCACTCGAGAGAAGAAAGGAGTGAAGAGGAAGAAGCTGACCGGTAGAATCGCCTCACGGAGTTATACCACTGCGCCACTATCCACAAACCCGCTCCTCCTCACTCCTCCTCTCACAGGCCGCACACTTCTTCGCAGCGGCACGCGCCGAAAGTTCACGCGGCGCCGAGGGGAAGCTTGTTTGGGGCGCGCTCTCAAAACTCTTCCGAGAAGCCGCGCACAACAGCAGGGTCCCGGTGCAAGTCGGCGACGGCGCGGCGTTCCTCTAAGAGGCAGGGCCGCCGTCATCTCTTTAACCTCTTCCTCTCCCCGCCGGTTAACTCATCCGCATCTTCTTCTACGCCCCTAGTGACTGCGTTCGCTTCCACCCCCCGTTCACCTTCCTTCTACACATTCTCCCCGCCATACTTCCTCAACGTGTGCGTACACGCAAACATGTATACCTGACGAGCACTTCTTTGTTTTGTGCAACTCGCAGCAGCGGCTTGCGTGCTGCCAGGGCACGCCGTTCACCTTACCTCGAATATCAACGAGCTCGACTTGCCCGCTGCAACGTGATACGCGCCGTTCTCCCGCTCTCTCCTTTTAGCTCTCTCTCTCGCTCGCTCACTAGCCGCATGGCGAGCTGTACCTTTGCCTCCCACTTTGCGGGCTGCAGCGCGTCAAGTCGATATAATTCGGCGCTTGATTAATGAATCGCTAATCTCCTCCTTCCTCTTAAAACATAATTCCCAAACAGTGTACTTCCACCGAATATTCTGCGCATTTACATTTTTATATATGTACTCGGCAACTGGAATGGCGAATTCCCGAACGCTCTTTGGTGGAGGCCGCCGATAATGACGACACTTCGACGTCGCTCTTATCATGCGGGGACACTGTCCCGCGAGTGAGAGCATTTCGAAGAGGTAGCAGAAGGCAAAAGAGCAAGGGTTCGGGAGGGCTGGTACTCGCTTCGAGCTACGGCGAAGACGGCTAGAAATTGCGACTAATTACTCCGGAACACCCTTCGAAGACCGCAATAACTGCTTCCTGCGTGGAAAAAAAATAAGACCCGTCGGCGGCTATCGGAATAACGTTTCACGGGAAACCCGTTGACCGCACACGGGGGGTGGGGGGAGGGAGGCAAAAAATTGAAAGCCTATAGAGCAGGTCAAATGAAGATTTCGTACGACTGCAAAGGCACAGCTGCTCTATGTTTATTGCGCACACTTAGCGGTTTTCTAATGGGTGCTCGATTTCAAGTATTTAAGCCAGAGTGAAATATAAAGCACCGACAGACCGAAAGGAAGCTCTTACGTTATAGACTGCACCTGTATCATCGTCGTGTGAGGCGTTTTATCCCACGTGGTGAATGAGTGAGTGAATACACTCCAACACCGTCACCGTTTCTGCTTCAGACAAACGCAATACGCACCAAACGCGAAAGATTATCACTTTTTTTTTCTTGTTAATATCAACGAAAATCCTTTTTTTACAACCAGTGCGGCTAATCTCTGAGGGGAAAAAAGGCAAAATAAAGTACAACTAATACGCTTGCTGCACGATAAAATACGATGACCTAAAGTCCCGGTGATTAGCCGCGATTTTAAGTACTTCCTCCTTTTCTGGCTTCATCATCCTCTTATATCCACAATCCAAGCACGACCCAACGGTATTACGCTGTACCCATCCCTTCCTGATCCAGCGTCGCGGCTGGCTCTTCTCTCACAGTGACCCCCACGAGCGGCTCACACGGGAGCACCTAGCGCGCGCCTTTGAACCCCCCCCCCCCCCCCCCCCCTTCCCGGGGCGTACTCGCTTGTTACTGGGTCGCGTGTGCGGCACGTCCTTCGCTTTTCTTTCGCCGCCAGCTTTCTTTTCCCATCATTCCATAGCGTTCGTGCGCTGCGATGTGCAGCACGCGTTTGTTACGCCGCGGCGATGGCGCGAACGGCGCGGCCATGGGGAGAGGAGGATCCGATTGGGACGAGAGAGACACAGAGCCAGCAGCGTGCGCGCCGGTATGCCGACACTTTACGGCGGCTATGCATGCGTTGCCGCCGGCTTCACGGTCTATGTGCCAAGTTCACTGGGTCCCAGCCCGGAGTGGGAAGGGCCGACGCGGAAGCGATTGCATGCCGGCGTCCCGCCGCAGCGCACTGTTGTTGGGTGTGTGTAGGGTGAGGGGGGAGAGTTGTGTGGAAGGGAGAGGGGGGTCACGACACATTGTATATCTCGCTCTCGCTCGCGCAACAGCGCGCGTAAGCGCCGTTGCACCAACTCCTCTTTCTTTCTTTTCGTCGTTCCACTAGCGGCGCGTCGGAGTCGCGCATCGCAACAGGTGTGCGCAGAAGAAAGACGTAAACAATTGGCGGGATACGCAATTGTACAGGGCTCAACTCGGCTGTCTATTAACGTCGGAGCGTCGTGCGTGAAACAGCAGGGGCGACATCTGCAG